>OY720445.1:26316829-26584928 GCA_963082915.1 Dolichopus griseipennis | reverse complement strand
GAGCATGTTATTTTTAAAATTATTTTATTATATTTACTGGTAATTATTATGATTTTTATTCTATATTAATTCTTTTTTTATATTTAAAAAGAGTGTGTGAACAGGTGTAAATTATACCTCAGGAAATAAAGTGTAAAAAATTCGCTAAATACCAATGGAAATTAAGTCTATAAAATCTAAAATCTTCTAATTCCAAATATGGAATCTGAAACTAAATTGGTAGTAGAATCTCGAATTATTTTATATGTTTTATTGATGTTATGTATGAAAAATATGATGAGTTTTAGAGTTGGATATCAGAGAAGCTGGTTTACTATTTTTAGGAAACTTATGTGAATACGAAAGATTCTTAATTTAGTATATACATAAATATTAAATACATATATAGGATCAATGAAATAAGGCCCTGTGGAATAAGACACATATTCTCAGATAGATCAATATAGAAAATATTCTAGAGATTTAAAAACAGGGAACATCTACAAAATAAAACATCTACATTTTATCAGAATTTTGAATGCAACTTTTGCTTCTCTCCTAATTTAGAATCCTACCTACACATATATACCTACAATAATCTGGAATAAGGGGAATACTCTAATTTCGAAAACAATTCAAAAATTCTTCCAAATTTAAAACCTTTTATATACAAAGTTTTTAACAAATTGAAAGACTATGATAACTTTGAGGGCTTTATTTCACAAGACTTTATTTCATGACACCACATACATAATTAACAAATTTAGATTTTTTTTTTGCTAATACATACATGATTCTAATTAAATTCTTACATAACAATGTTTATGCACTATTAAAAGAATAATAATAAAAAATCAAGTCTCTTTTTGAATTTTATAGGAGAAATAAAAAAAAAAAAACAAAAAAAAAACAAAAAAAAAAAAGCAAAAAATCATATGTTGAAAAAATGATTAAAGAATAAATTAGAAACCGTTGAATTATGAAAGAATAATTAAAATAATCATGAAGCGTAAAGGTTTCTAACCTGTCTGAATTTTTCTTGTACATATAATTTAAAATATATATATATATATGTATATAAGAAAATATAATTTTAGTTTTTAAAAGATTTTGTCTATAATAACAAAAAATTAAAATATAAATTCGAAAAAAGGATTTAATAAGATTAAGGAAGGATTTGTGAAAGGACGCATATACAAAGTAATTTGGTGTAAAAATAATTCTCCATTCTTGTTTAGCGCCAATTTAATCAATTAATTCAATTTCGAAAATATTAATTTATATTTTGTAACTCTTCAATCACTATATCTATCTATCTATCTATCACAATTTATATCTTTGAACACCATTTCTTTGATATTAATATTATTTCAAATTTAAATTAATTTCATTCATTCAGATTCATTTCAATATCAACAACCAATTTAATCAATTTAATTGTTAAATTTAACTTTTTAATATTAAATCAGGTCACTTTTTTTCTATATGTATATGTATATATGCATATATATAAATCTTAACACACATAACATAAACTTCAAACTTCATATTGTATAGTTCAACTTCATACAATTAGGTTTCAAACTTTTGAATATAAACATTAATAGTGATTTTAAGTATAAAAATTTATGATGTCTCTTAAAATAGGTGTTAAAGTGCAACTTTAAAATAAAATATAGAAAAAACCAAAAACAAAGTAGATTGTGTATACATATATGTATATGTAAAATATATATTGTGGGTTATCCAGACCCTTATAAGATTTATATAACCTTGTTATTATTATTATTTTTTTTATATACATTTAGATTTGTTTTTTCTCATTAACTTTGCGGACAAACAAATCAAATTTCAAAACCAAATTTGGTTATAATCCGGTTATGGACTATATGGTGATATTAAATTAAAAAATAATGAAATTTTATTTTTAAAGATATATTTTGATTTTTAAAATAATATGTAGGCACTTAAATAAGAGTGTAATAAAAATGATATCAAATATACAATTTAATTCACTTGTTAAATATTTAGTATAGTATTTTCTCTGAGTGTATAATTTTAGAATTGAGGATTTTAGATATAATTATGTTTATTTTTTTAATTTAACTACACGATTTACTAAGACTTTGTTTCAATTCCAATTAATTTTTTATATAAATTAGAGAAATTCAATTCGATTTTAGATTTTATTTAAAATAATTAACTTTTTTCATTTTATAATTTGTCTGTTATTCAATTTAAATTGATAAAAAATATCTTTTTTTTTTAAATTATGGATCACTACTTCATCAAAATTAATACTATTATTTTTATATTATTTTAAAATAATTATAATGAATTTCATTTAAATTTTTTTTTTATTTATAATTTTATGTGAAACAAAATTATATAGTTTTTAGATTTATTAAATAACTACCGATTTAATTATTTTTAATTTTTTATTTAAAATATTTAATTTAGATTTTAAACTTAAAATTTTCGATGCATTACTCTATTTTTATTAAAATTAATATAAATATTATTATTTAAGTATTTATTTTAACTATTATTTATTATTTAATTTATATATCACTTCAAATTAAAAATATTTTTCTATTTAATAAATATTAATTTAGATATTTTATAAATATATTACTTTTAATATATCACAATTTATATATATTAATATTATAATTTATACATATTAATACTATTAATATTTAAATATCACATTTAATATAACTTTATTTACTATAATATTTCTTTATATTATATTATTATATTGTAAACATTTTATTTTAAGTATTTTAAACTAATTTAATTAAATTTTTTTTTTTAAATATTTAATATTAAAGTTGTACAATTCTTTGTTTTTCATTTATAAAAAAAAAAATAAATTTTTTAATCAATTTCACGTACAAATAAAATAAAAAATAAACATATACGCGTTAAATTTGAAAAGTGTCTAACGCGCGAAATCAGTACCTACATAATTTTGACATTTGTTAATAATGGTGATTTAACGAAATGTGTATAAGTACTTTTTGTAACTTAAGATGAAATCACTTACATTTTGTTTTTATTTTATATATGTACAAATAAAAAAATTTAAAACTTATATAATTGTGGTACACATGGAAGCATAAAAAAAAATAACAACAACAAAAACAAAATTATAATACTTTTAATAATTATTTTATAAAAAAAAAAAAAAAATAAATAAATAAAATAACATAAACAAATAAACGTCAATTTTGAATGAATTGTTTAAAGAGAAGACGCAAAAAAAAAAAATATGAAATATGTGTATATTATATATCACTAGTTAACCGCGTCACACCGTACCATGCTGTCGCGATACTATTTTAATAAAATTTTTTCTTTGCTATTTTTTTTATTTCAGATAATTTGTATTTTTTTTTTTTTGTTATTTTTATTTTTACGAGTGTTTCAGGTGAAAATATTTTTGGTGTTTTTTTTTTTGAATTTTTATTATTTTGTTTTTATTTTTTTTTTTTTAGTTTTCTACTATTTAAAATAACATTGAGGGCAGCCGAAGCTAGTAAAGCTAGTAAAAATGTATAGAATGAATTTACTACGATCGAAAAATATAAAAAAAAAAAAAAGAGTATAAATTGTTTTTAATTTACGAGTATATGAGTATATGTATAAGTTCAGATGTATAGTTATGGTCAACTAAACAATTCCAAAACAAAAAAAAAATTTATATGTCATTTAAATTAAAAGCGTTGGACGAAATGGTTAGCTTATCTTTGCTTTAGTTTATTAATAATTCTTATGTAAAAAAATTTTTAAATGTCACAATATAAGATATAAGAAAATTATATTCCTTTATAACTATTAAAGGCAGCACCTGACACCCACCAGCATTTTTCCAGTAGCAACGAAATACATAGTTTATTTATGGGTAAATTAAGAATTGTAAATGTATTTGAAGTATCTGATCAAATCTGACTGAATGTTTAGTTTAGTGGTAAAGTGGCGGCTTTTTAATCAAAAAATCGCGTGTTCAAACCCTGGTCGGATCATATCTATAATTTAATAATAAGTCCAAATGTCAAATCGGCAAAGGATTAATATTATCAGGCAATATTTACTATTCTCTGGTACTATAAAGAAATAAATAGTTGATGCAGATCTATATATATATATATATCATAATCATGCGTTATCGTATATTTAACTAAATACTGATAATTAATATGTGGTGATTACTGGTTAGTAGTTAATACATGATAAGTACTCGTTGATATTGATAAGTATAGGTTGTTGATGAAAAAATACTAGTGGACACAAGTACGGGCATTTTTACTGGTACCTACATTTTTTCGACACCAGTACATATATTTGAATTTCATTGAGTATTTTTTTAAGTTACTGTACTGACACTTGACTGACATTTGTACTTAAAAGTCACCAGCTCTAACCAACACCAATTTTTCAGTCATTAATTCAACAAGCCACGACTGTCAAATGACAGGTGGAAGATTATAGTATCATTTGTACAATACAATACAAAGGTGTCCCTTGATAGAAAATTAAAGAAACCTCCCTTAGATAGATAATATTGTAAAACATTTTTTTTCATTTCTTTTAATTTTTAATTTTTTGACCATAACTGTACATAGTTGTATGTATATCAACTATCAAAAACAAATTCGTATAGTAATATCTTGAAAGAAAATGTAACAAAATTTTTCTATAAAAAAGCTGTATAGTAGTGATATTTTTATATATGTGTCCATACATATAATATACACCACATATGAATAAGAGTTGATATATTATATGAATAATACATAACTAACTATATATATCAACATTAATTTACGAAAATAATAATGATCTTCCCTCTTTTAAAGTTAATTTAGTAACCGTAAAAAATTTTGAAATAATTTCAATACTTTGTACATTTTAATTTTAAAAAATTTATTGGGGAGAGTAGAAGAGATTCTCAATTCAAAATTAAAAAAAAAAATGTATATGAACTAAAAAACACTTTGGAAAATGGTATATAATCCCCAAGATAACTGTTAAGATAAATAATAATTTTTATAATTGTTAGCTTTACTTAAGCAGGATACAAAAGTATAGTAAAGAAATTCTTATAACTTCATCCGTTAAAAATACGCGAAAATCAGATTTAAAGAAATCCTAATCGAATCTTTAAATGCTATAATTTACAAAATTTTTTTTTCTTCAATATCTGGTTTCATAAAAATCTATTTTAAACAAATGTAATTATTTATCATTCCAAGGTTGCCATTTGCAAAGATTTTCTATTTTAAAAAGAATCTTCTGCGCGTAGTGATCCGACCAATGGCTTAGTGATGAAGACCCCGCCATTTATGTGGAAGATTTCGGGTTTTAACCCTGGTCAGATCATATCAATTAAAAAAATATCGTAATATTGTATAATTGTATCGTAATAGTTTATATCGTAATATAAAATAAGATTTAGTAAAAAAATATATAAATAACTCTTGTGTAAGATAATAGATGGCGCATAAAATTAACATTTGTGTAATCATAACCTTATACAATAACTAAAGCCGAGTAATCAACTGCTTAGTGAGGATAACGTTTAAAGAAATTGAAGCCTAGACTAAATAGACCTACACTAGCTTTAAAGAAAGGAGCGAAAAAAAGGAGTTTAAAACAATAACGTCCATAGTGAAGTATAAAAACTAAGTTTAAAGAAACCAGACTGGAAAATTAAAATTCAACATTGATGTAATTATTTCATACAACTATTTCGTATCAAGAAACTATAATGGAAAACTAAAATATTTCATTACAATCCGCAGCAAATAATTATACGATTGTAATTGTTACTCACATTTATAACTATCATTTACATAAAAAGTATTATATTAACATTAGTTATAAATAATATATATATTCGTTACGTTTGCTTTCATTTAGGAATAAAAAACTTATTGTTTATGTTGTTTTTTTTTTTTTTTGTAGTAGAATATGTTTTTCCTTCCTTATTTACCCTAAAAGTACAAAAACAGAATATTCTAAATGTTAGTTTTTGTTTGTAATGTCAATATTAAAATATATTATAGAATTAAGTTGTAAATTAAAAGGTTAGTTAATATAAGCTAATTTTTTAATTGGCTTTGTGTTCGAAAAAATCGAATACAAACTAATTACGTACCACCCACAAAGGACCAAAACTTTGAAACTGCAACTTTGGAACGCATCTTTTGATAACTACTGTGGACATACGAATTTTATCAAAATTCCGGTAATTCAATTCATATAAATGTTTCATATAGGTATTTTTATCGATATGGGAAATATGAAGAATGGAATCTAGCAGTATCCAGTGATTAAAGAAGTTTTAGTTAATAGGTAATCTTTAAGAAAATACTTTTACTATCTTATTAGTATCTTTTACTATATCAATGAAAGTATCTTTTTTATTTTGAAAACTGAAATGGAATCAAATAAGAAAAAAATCTTTAAATATCCTATGAATGTATGGAAGTATACTTTATTACAAAAAAAAATTTCAGTTAAATTTTAAATATTTAAACTTGGATAAATGTTCATTATATATAGAATATGTTTTTACAAAAAAATTAAATTTAAAAATATTCTTTCCAGTAAATTTATTATACATACATAGGCGAATATTCCTGAATTTTAAGTGTAAAATTACTGAATAAATTCTTAGACACTTAAATATCCCCATGCATTCCAGAATATAACAAACTTACAAACCCTAAAAACAAATGAAAAATAAAAAAAAAACGTTGTAACAAACTGCTAATGTCACAGTCCGTTAAATATGAAAAAAAAACACAAAAACAATACAATAAAATATAAAAAAAATAGTGGCAAAAATATTCTCAAGAAAAATTTTTAGTATTTCTAATGGATATTTATACCCGTATGACTATAAGTCATAAGGGTATACTAAATTTGGCATTACGTTTGTGACGCAGAGAAGGAGGAGGAGTAAATATAGACTCAAGGGATTAGAATCGAAAAATAAATCGATTTAGCTATGTATGTCCGTTCGTCCGTCGTAATAACTCAAAAAATAAAGGAGCTAGGATTTTGACATTTTCACAAATTAGTTTTTATGCAATTGCCGTCATCGCTATTGAAATCCAGCCATTTTGGTCCATGGGTTCAAGTAGCTGCCACACAACTTCTTCTTTTATATGAGCATTACCCTACACCTAATGAAGCTGGGTGTCTGAAATTTTGCCAAAAATAGTTTAGTTTTTTGGCCAAAATTTTTGCCAAAATTTGGTTGGTCTACTGCAGTGGATTCGAGTAGTTGCTATACAACTTAATATTTCACATGAGCATTACTTAATACATAATAAGACTGAATGTTTGAAAGTAATTAACCGGATGATATAATGTTTATATTACGGTTATACGGGTATCCCTGAGTTGACACAGTCTACTCTACTACACTCTTCCTCGTTGTTTTCTTTTTTATATTTGTAAAAGAAGCGGAAAGAAATTTAAATTTTATTTCAGTTTTTTTTTTATAATGACATGAAACTGAATAAGAAATAGAAAGAAGAGATCTCATAAAATTAGATTGCAAAACAAAGTCTGGTATATATGTATATGTATATATTGTTAAAAAAGAAATAAATAACTAAAAAACCTGTAGATTTAATGCAAAATTTCATGCTGGTTAACGCATATACATATATATATATATTATATATATACATTTATTTAATGAATAATAACATGATACTTAAAAGTTAAAGATAAAGACAGTGGGAGAAAAATATAGTTTCCTATTTTATATACAAATTGAATTACAAAAAAAAAACTGTAAATTTTATCAGAATTAAAGTAAGTTTAGAATATTCTATATATGAAATTCGATTAGAAATTATTTTATTTGTATCTTGAAGATATTTTATTAATTCATTTAATAACGATATTGGATTTTACAATACCACTAACCCAATCGGCTACCCCGTTCAATAATAGGTTCGATATTATCTGTATCAATAATAGATTAAGTTTGTACTCTCTCGATGAGTTAGCCACCTGGTTACTCTCTACACCAACTATAACCAATCTTTAGATACTTAAATTAAAATTTAATTATTAAAGGCTAGATAATTATCTTTTGAAGTTAAAAAGTTTTTATCATTGAAAAATTTACCAAATCCCTTAATCTGTTATTGTAGCTTACACGTGTCATACTTCTCATTCATTTGTTCTAAAGATATTACGCAGGGTGGCGCAAAACCGCCGATATGGTTTGAATGTTTAATAACTTTTTAAATTTATTTATGTATATTTTTTATTTTTATTTCCGAATTTTGTGAAGAAAACTTTGGAAATTGGAAATGGAACAGTACACAACAGAACAGCGATCAATAATTACGAAAAGTTATGAAAAATATAAAAAATCTAAGACGTTCATACATGTTATAAATAGTTAGCACTTTATATAAATTATGCTTCCTAGTATTTGTAAGCCCTTCTCTTACTTATTTCGAAAAAAATAATGACATTTTTTTAATTTTTTTTATTTTTTTTAAATCAAAATTAAAATTTTACAAAAATGTCAAAATTTTGATTATTTTGAGAATTGATTATTTGGGGGATTTGTAAGATTTTGTATACAATTGTATGAGAGATTTTGTATACAATATATGAGATTTTCTATACAATTGTAATAATTTTCAAAGTTAATTAATGATTAATACATAAATGTATCATTTAAATTTCATATTTAATTAAATGATTAGTAATTAAATGGTTATAATCGAATTAATTTGATAATGTTAATGGTCTAATTGGTTTAATTAATTAAAATTATATAAATTGATTAAGCAATATATATACGTATATAAAAAAGTTGTTAGTGTCAGAATAATTAAAAATTTAACATCTACATACAGAATAATGAATTATTCCCATATAATTTTTTTTAATTAATTTTATGATTGTAATAGTTTTTATATTATTACACATATAATAATATGAGTTGTTTAAGTAATGTTTTATTTTTAGCAGATTAATAATTTAATAAATTATTTGCCTTTTGTTTTAATCATAACAGATTATAATTTTATTATTGATGTGTAAAAAGTGCGTGTTAGCATAATCAACTTTAAAAATTATTGAAATCATTCATTAGCAAAATTAACAAGCGCTAAAAACAAATGTAATGAGCGCATTTTTGGCTCTATAATTTATAGGATATTAACATTAAAGAAAAAACTTGTATACGGTTGTATAAGAAATTAAATTTAATAAAATTTTTGAAAACCCAAATGTACAGACTTTTCATTACACACTATATACATCTTCTATCTGTATTTATTGGATGAAAATTGTGTGATCTACAATGATTAGATACAATGTATAGGCTTATTTATAGTAATTCATTTCATTTCCTTTAGTTTATATATTTCTGTTTTAAGTTTATACATTTAATGACCTCTTTACATTAAATCAAGTTTAATTTTTTGTAATAATATTATTTTTTTTCCTTATTTTTCATTTTTTGATTATAAATCGTCTTACCGTAAGATATTCTTAAATCGCTATAATTTAAAAGATAAAACTGACCTATATTCAATTACAAAATTTTATAGTATAAAATCATGCAAAATATATATAATATGCGAATATTTTTATTTACCGCAGGAATAAATTTGCATCAATTCAATTATATATTAAAAGAATTAACTAACAAGCTTTAGAAACAAATTAAATTAAGATTTCTGATTAAAAAAAGTAATAATAAATAATATAAGTATCGGTTATGCTTTAAAAAAATTAAATTTTTCAATTGAATTTTAAATTAGATAATAAAAAACAAAAAATTAATGGTAATTAAAGTTAATGTTATTATGTATAGTTTGTACAAAAATAAAACTTTCTACAAATAATATACAAGCATATTGAATCAACCAAGCAATTAATCAAGCGATCAAACAGTCAATAAATCAATTTTTTTTAAGTATTAAATTCAATTTTTCAATCCATCAACATTTTGGTTTCATTACACACTATATACAGCGTAAACCAAATCGTTCTATTTTTTTTTTTTTTTTTGTTCTAATTTAATGATTTTAAATGGTGTGTTGGTTTTTTTATTTCAAGTTTTTCAATTTTAACTCTTAGTCAAAAAATTGAAACATTGAAATTTAGGTTATGTATAGAGTGAGCTTAAAACTTTAGGGCAATATTTTCAAATTAAAAAAAATTACATCATCATTAAAAATAGTTGTATAGAGGCTTATATACATTATAGAATTTATCGAATTTATTTCTTTTTTAAAAATTAAAATTTTGAAGAAAATGTATTTAAATATAGGCCTTGTCTCTATTTACTTGTAATACTACAAATCACATGGGATTTTGCAGTCTTACTAACACAATCCGTTTCCATAACTAGTATAGGTTCAATACTTGATATATATGTATTTTTTTGATTTTTATAAGTAAAAATATTAATTTATTTCTTTGAAGTTTCTCGGTCGAATCCAAAAACTAATTAATTCGTGTAATTAATGACCCCAACGTGAAAAGTTCTCTATTCGTTTGACATCCGTCGTAATATTGGAGCTATTTCTGTATTTAGAGATATCTTGTATATAGGTAATGGCACTTGCTTAGTTGTAATAAAACCACTGATGCTTGCTCACTATTGGAAACACAATTCCACTATCTTTATCTTTCCCATCCTATATAATCTCAGCTTCGTTAAGTACAAAGGATCATATATTAAGTTTTTGGTTTTAGAATAAAAAAAAAGTGTATTATATTTTATTTACTTGTTTTATTATTTACACACTCTTAATCATGTTCTTAACCTCTAATCCAACGAACCTTTGGTATGATCCATTACTTGCTAATTAATTCAAACTTTTACTTAATTTTCTAAAAACTTTGCATATTTATAGGTGCTATTTTAAAAAAATTTTTGAGTCAAAGTTTATTAGTAAGAAAGAATTAATAAATTAAGTTTAAAAGTAAAATTTAATTAAAAATATATACATATAATAATTGTAAAACAACATACAATTTATCTTTAATTGAAATTATTAAAAAAAACGAATTAAATGTATACCTACTAATTAGAAGAGCAAAAGTGCTAACAATAATAAATGGAGAAAAAGTGTAGATTAATGTGTAATTAAAAATTTAAAATTATTTAATAGTTACTGTTCTATTAGTTTTTCTTTAGAAAAAAATTTTTATAGGTCACTTGTTAATACACATTTCATTTCATTAAAAAAAAAAATACAAAACAAATAATAAAACTATTCACTGTGTTAAAAAATATAAAACAAAATAATTACAAAGTTATTTTATAGTAAGTTTTTATAGAATTCGTGCTTTGACATATTGAAATCAATTTTTCCAAGTATAATTTTAAATCATTAGATGCATGAAGATCAATACATTAAAAAGTTACAATGTAAATGTTGTAAAAAAATTTTACTATTTTAACAAACAATGTTACTTTTTTAGTTTTTTTTAGACCTAGTTTTAAGGCATTTTAAATTTTTGGAAAGTTTGTTGATTTTACAGTTTTTTGTTGGTGTGAAGTTGATAATATTAAAATATTGCAATTCATATGTCTTTGTTTTAATTTTTTAATTTAAAGAAAAAACGAGGAAGAGTGAAGTAGAGTAGATTGTGTCAACTTTGGGATACCCGTATGACCGGAATATAGATACTCCATGATATAATGCTAATTACTTTTACAAATTTTCAAATACACAACTTTTTATTAGACTTTCACTTATGTATAAATGTTCAAAATATTTGTTGAAAGACAGCTGTTCAAAGCTCTTCAAACCTCTTCCCCTACACTTATTATATTTTATTCAGACGTTGGACATTAAAGTTAAAAATTACTTACAAAATTTCAAACATCCCGCTTTATTAGGTATAGAGTAATGCTGATATAAAAAAGGAAGTTGTATGGCAAATATAGTCAAACCCGCTGCACTAATTAAACAAAATTTAGCACAAACTTTGGCACATAAAACTAAACTACTTCTGGCAAAAAATTACAGACCTTCAGTTTCATTAGATATGTAGTAATGCTCATATAAAAAAAAGAAGTTATATGGCAGCTACTCGAACCCACTGAGCAAATTGGTTGGATTTCAATAGATAACGGCATATTACATAAAAACGAATTTGTGAAAATTTCATAAGGTCTTTTATTGTTTGAGTTACCATATGGACGGACAGACGGACGGACGAACATACATATCTAGATCGATTTACTTTTTGGTTCTGATCCAATACATACTTTTGAGTCTATATCTATCCCGCCTCCTTCTCTGCGTTACAAACGTAATGGCAAATTAGATATACCCTTTTAATCTATAGTCATATGGGTAATAAAATATGAAGAGTTTCTTTAAAATAGCAGGGTTAAAATGGTGTTATTTAATGATAATAGATATAAAAAAAGATTAAAAATTAAAGAAGATTAAAAGAATGGTGTGTAAAACTACCGCTGTTTAAAAAAAAACAAATTATTATTATTTTCATTTTTGATTGATTTTTTTAAATTGTGCAAAGATTGCCTTAAGTTTTTAATTTTTACCTTATTCATATTTCTTGTAATAAATAATTAAAATGTCATTATTTATTAATTGTTTTTATATTAATATATCTTAAATTGCAAATATTATTTTGATAATTATTTTAAAACTTTTTAAAAAATTTCATCATTTGTTATTTAAAATAGTATTGATTTTATTTAAAAGATATTGATGTTATTTTATGAGATATTTAATTTAATTACAAAAATTTGTCAGAGAAGCATAAATTGAATCTGAAGAATGAAACTTTTATAATAGAAAACAATCTTTTCTTAATTAAAATAAACAAATAAATGTTTATTGAGTATGTACTTATCTACATACTCAAATGGATTTCATAGTATACAGCTTCTCCATCCCGTTAAACTCTCGTATATTTGTCGTAAAGAATCAGAGTAAACAAATTTTTTCAATTTATTTTAAAAATCAGGGCACACAAAATTACAAAACTAGAGTGTTGTAGCATCGAGTTTTTTTACAAAATTTAAGGAATGTTAAAAGTCAAATAGTATTCTAAGATAGTTAGATTTTTTAAACCAGTTTTTTTATTTCAGAATAAAAAATTAAAAAAAAAATCAATAAAATATTTATCGCATGCCTTAAACCTTTTAAGAATCTCATAGATATATTTGTACACTATGTTTACAACAAGTTTTAAAAAAAATACAAAAACTTGTAATATTCATACAACAATAAATTTAAATACTTTATAATCCAATTTAATTGATGATCCATTTGCTTCTGGTTTTTTATTTTTTCTTTTCTTTAATGATCCATTTGCTTTTGATCTTTACTAAATAGTTTGAAAATTGTTTGAAAAGAAAAGATACAAAAAAAACGAACAAAAATGAACACAACATGAAAAAAAAATTTTAATGAAAACGGCATTTTCACGGTTTTTAGTTAATGTGCGGTCAATTAAAAACAAAAAAAAATAAGATAAAAATATCTAAAGATAAAAACCATTACATAGATTTAGAAAATAATAATATGTACACTATTAGCAAAAAAATAATTCTTAAGGTGTGTATCTTTAGATTTTTGTTATTTAGATTCTTTATAATTTATTTTTATTTTTTAATATTTTAAATTTTTTTTTTTCTCTGAAGAAATGGAAAGCTTGATAACCACCCATTGAAACTGTGCGGTGTTTCTTAGGGTAGTGCTTTAACACAGCAAAACCACAACCTTTTTGAACCAAACTTAACGAAAAAACCTGTGATACAAATGTACAGTTTGATTACAGGAAGGGGAATATGGAAGGATTTGGAATTATGATGAAAGTTATTTGGGATTTATTTAACTGGATTAATTTCAAAACTTACATAATGTTTTCGAATTGATAGATATAAATGTTTAGAACACATGTATAATAATTTCTTCATCCCATTAAGATAATGGCATGCATAGGTCATTAATCAAGTCATTTAGACTAGCCTTCAGTTTTGTTAATCGTAATAATCACCAAGCCGTTGATTACTTGAAAGTTATATACTTCTTTTTTAATATTACAGTATTTCGATATAAACAATTTTAAGATATTTTTTAGATCGAAATATGAATCCGAGACTTGCAACTTGAAAGATATTCGACTTAACTGCGCCATTTGTCAATGTACATTCATTAGAATTGCAAAATAAAGTAGGTTTAACCTTTTTGTACTAAATGTATGCGAATAAAGAACACAAGCCAAGTACCACTACTCATACATAATACCCAAATAGAAGAGGTAGCTGAAAGTAAATACTTGGGAGATATAATTATAAAAGATGGTGGTGCAAACAGTGACGTAGAACATAAAATAGCAAAAGCTAGAAGTGCTTTCGGAAGGCTATGGGCAGTATGAAAGTCAACACACATAACACGCGGGACAAAAATAAGAATTTTTAAAGCTTGTGTCAAATCAATACTGCTATATGGAAGCGAAACTTGGCTTGTATCAAGAAACAACATACAGAAAATACAAATCTTTGTGAATAAAAGTCTACGAATAATATGTCGCATATTCTGGCATTGGCGAATAATAAATGAAGAGCTTTGGGTGATGACAAAAAGAGAACCGATATGGGTCCAAATCGGAAAAAAGAAATGGAAGTATATCCCCTAGGGGAATAATAAGGAAAAAAAAAACCTTATTTTACAGTGTAATTACATTTACATTTTTTTTTGCAATGGTAACATTTAAGTATCTTATGATTGACAGGTTTTTAATATTCAAATTATAAAACAAAATACTGTAAATATTTTTTTTACATTTCTACCGTGAATATATAACGGTATTCTATTCTATATTGAAATTACTATTAAAGAGTAATGATGAATTTTTTTCGTTGTAAAAGTTAATGTAATAATGTGGTTTTTATAAATTAATCATAATATATTATATTGAAGTTTATATATATATATATATATATATATATATATTTTACTGTAATCATTTAATAACCATATAGATTCTTTGTAAGTTTTATATAATAACAAAAAGAAATCAACTGATTTTTTAATGGGTATATATCTACTGTATTTTTGTAATTTTATTTTTCACAAACTTTAAAAAAAAAAAAATCAAAAACCAAAACCTATTTATCATTAAAATTTTTTCGTTAATGACATGACGATGATTTAACCTGTCATTAAATTTTTTTTTTTCTTATTTATAATTCTTCTTTTGTATAAGAAATTATGAAAATGAAATACGGTTTTTCTTTACTATGATTAATTAAAATAGAAAACTAAAATAAAAAATATGAATAAAAATTATGGAATATCAAATTACTATACATATATATATATATATATATATACTTCTCAAAAAATAAAATTAGATTAATCTGTCATCGTTCATTAAAAATATAAAAATGAACCGTTATAATTTTGATATTATTGTGAAAAAGAAAATACATTCACAATAAGCCCACAAAATAAAATAATTTAATATGACAGTTGATTGTTTTTATTTATAAACTGACATTTCATTAAAATGTATATATTGTATAATAGTATTTTTTTTTCTTTAAATTTTGTAAAAACTCAAAATCTGCATAACGAAAAAAGAAAAGAAACTTAAATTAAAATTAAATATAATTATTATAGTTTTGTTTATTATAAATACTTTATTGCCTAACTAGGAACTGTCACAAAGAGAAAGAAACAAATTTAACCCAAATTTGATTATTACTACAAAATCATAGTTGCATGTAAGTATGACCAGTATCGACTTAGAGATATGTTAAGTATTAGGACCAGACAATTAAATAAATAACTTATAAAATGTGGTACAAAAACAAAAACTTATAAAATGTGCAAATGCAGATAAAGACTTTCACTTTTCATTTTAATAGTTTTTAATTTTCACTAATTGTAAATGTTGAATTTGCAATCTGTTTCATTGATTATTATAAATTACATATATATACTTTTAGAATATTTACTGATAATTTAATTATTTCATTCTAATTTATATTCACTAGTTTGCAAAAGTACATAATAATTGTTTGAATTTTTTAATACAAAAGACTTAAGCGAGAAACTTTTAATTTTATGAAAATTAACGAAGAAGTTACTAAATTAGCATTTGTATATGATATAAATACCATAAATTATTGTAATTTTATTTTATTTAATATTAATTGAGTCATTTAAATTAACTTAAACTATATTAATTAGTTAAGTTAAATTATTTTACAGTTGTTCATCAAATAAATTAAATATTGATTTTTAATGAATTCAGATACTAAATAAAATTATGTAAATTGATATTTAAATTATTAATAGAATACTTATGTAAATTTCTGTTAATGCCATAAAATATACAATGGAAAGTAAAGTAATAAAAACATTAATATAATATAATAACAATATATCTATTTATTGATTGATTATTTAAAAATTTCGATTGCATAAAATCTCAATATCAGCAAATTAATACATAATAATAAGTTTTTTTTTTTTTTTTTTAATTTTGAAAATATTTTTCCGATGTTATTTATTGTGTTTTGATTGCTTCAAAAAAAAAAAAAAGCACAAAAAAATATAAAAGAAAAATTTTGCAACATTATTAATATATCTAAATAGTATATACTGTAATTTTTTATTTACCTATCAATATTTGTTATATTGTGTCCATCATCATAAATCACTATCGAACATTTTAAAAACATAACAGAAATAAAAAAATACCGAACAATATATTTGTCAATCTTTTTAAAGTGGTAAAATCCAATGACAAAAAATTACAATTTAATTGGGAATTAAATTTTTCTTTTATTGATTGTTTAAATATTTTTTTTTTAAGTGATGAAGGCATTTTAAATAATATAGGACAAAAACACACAACATTATAGTATTAACGGAAATTATGCAATTTTTAAATGTATCTTTTTTATATATTTAATTTTTATTGAAATTGCCTTAGACTAAGTTCAAGTATAACAAAATTTAATTTTTTTTTTTTAATTTAATAAAAAAATATTTTTTGAAGATCAATTTTATTTTATAACTAATATTTTTGTAATATGTATAACCAAACCCCATTATTAATTTGAAAAGTTAAATGAACATTTTTAGATACTAAATAATAATTACGTGTTAAAAACTTTTAAACAATTTTTTTTTTTTTAATATGAGTTGTTTTAAGTCTATATTTGCATTTTAATAAATCTTTGTTTTTATTACAAAATAAAATTTTATAGAAAAAATAAAAGTAAAAATTATATAGTTTTGAATTACCTTTGTTTAAATAATAAATTTTTTTTTTTATGAAATTTTATACTGTTGTTAAAATGTTATCGAAATATTTTCTCATGATTGGTGAAGGTTTTTTTTCGAATATCGTTTCTTTTTTTCCAATTCTTGTGTCATAAAAAATATAGATACAATTTTTTCTTCTAAGTTTTTATTTAAGTATAGAAAAAGTGCCACAAATTTACTAAATCATATTTTTGAAGTACATTTTTCAAAATTATTTTGGAAAAATTAACTAATTTGTTTTATTTTGACGGTCCGGTCCGTCCATTAGTTGTGGGCTTACAAATTTTTTAACATTGTTTTTTCAGATAAATGAATAAGTGAAATATCATGCAAAGTTATCAAAGGAAGATCTAATAACCAAGTTGATATTTCTCCCCAAAAACAAAAACAAGAAGATATCAAAAATTAAAGTTACTTAACTTTACTGTTAGGCCATAAACAGTTTTTGCACAATTATAACATTTTATAAAAAGAGAAAAACATATTTAAATTACTTTAAAAAGCAATTGTAAACTTAAGAAAGGGATTAAGTTACGCCGGAAACCATTTTTATATTCCTCCAGTTTAAAATTGTTCTAAATAGTGTTTTAATTACAAATTTATCTGTATATAGGAAGTCACAATTTTAAAAGACATTTTTATGTTTTTTTGTTAATACGTGTGCTTTCAAACCCCTAATTTTACATACTACCTTGTTATTTAATCTTTTTCATTTATTTAATTTGAAAAGAACTTACTTGTAATCGAAAGGAAATTTTTAAAAGCTTTGTTATATTAAAAATTATATAGGAAATTCAAATTGAAAATTTCAAATTCAAAAAAAAAAATTCAATTGACTAATGACTTTTCAAAAATGGAAAAAAACACAATTTTAATTTTTGTATCTATTAAATATTTTTAACCTCGAACTCTATTTAATAAGTGAATTTTATTTTTAGAAAAACGAACAACAAAAAAAAATATGATGTAAACTTTAATTCTTAACTCAGTAAAAAAATCGTTTAATCTTGAAAACAGGAAGTTTCAAAATTTTAAAACTATTGATAAATGAGAAATAAAAATTTAAAGTTCACTATTAAAATAGATATACCTCCCTAATAAATAAGTTTGAATTAATTATGCAATACGTTATAATTTTTTTATAATTAAGTTCAGAAAACAAATCAGTGGCAGAGTCTGATCCAGACTCAAATTATGGCGAAAACATATTTCGACAAAATAATTTTTTCTGAAATATTCTTAAGCTTTTGCAAGTATTATGAGTACTTTTTTAGAAAAGTAATCAAAGTAACAAATTCATAAAACCTAAATGAAGTTTAAAATAAAAATAAACTATACAGCTAAGAAAAGTTGTGTACTTTATGCACCAGTTTGTAGTGTTATGATACGACAAATATTGAACTTTAATATATAAATACATATGTATAACATATGGAAGTGAAGCATTGTTAGTTACGAAAAACATCACACAGAAACTACAGGTCTCTATCAGTAAGTGTCAAAGTATCATATGCAAGTATACTGGCCAAATACAATAAGTAACAATGACCTATATGTAAGCTTACCAAAATAACACAGATTAAGCAAAAGATCAAATTAGGCGGATTACGAATAGGTGGAGATGGATAGGGCAAACAGAAAGTTGCAAGAATGCATAAGAATGGAAGTACTGGAAAGGAACCTACAAGGAACCTGAAGACGAGGTCGCTTGAATAAAACCTGAAGGCAAACGATATTTGAAGAACGGACCTCAAAAGGAAGGCAAAAAACAAAAAAAAATCATTAAATTATAAGCTATAATTTAAATTCAAACACTAGATATTTTTTAAATAGGGTTTGAATCCGAGACCCTTTAATTGAATGACATCAGTCGGATAAAATACCTATTTTGTTATATACACAGTATTTCTAAAGAATGACTCCAACAGGTAATAAATACAAAACACCGTATACTTAAGGGTACTTTGCTAGAACAGATATTATACAAAATCCCATAACAGGTTTAGGTTAATCCCGCTGGACACTAAATATAATATATCATCTCAAACCAATTAAAAGAAAACTTATGTAAATAATTCAAGTATAAATTTAATCCAATACAGAATAAAATAAAATAAAAAAAAAACCTAAAAAACAAAATATAAATAAATATACCTTATCCAAATAATCTAAACCGATTTACCATTTGAACATTTTATAATATACTGACATGTGTGCCTAAATAATATTGAAAAAAAAAATAGCTTCTTTAAATGCTTTGAAAAATTTGTTTATGTTAATTAATTGATCATTTTGATAAATATGACAAGATAAAATTTAGAATAAGGTTATACTCTAAAATATCTAAAAATGTATTTATACACTGACATACAACCATATATTGTATTTTGTAAGTAGATAAATTTTGCTTTATTTTGAAATATCATTAAAAAGATTAGATTACAAATACAAAAATAGGTAACAATTTTTTTAAGTTTTAAATTTTACGTCATACTTACTATAAATTTTTATTACCATATAATAGTTATCTTTAAGATGGCTTAAAACATTTATTTAAAATTATTTACAATTTTCTCAATTCATGTTCTTAATTTCCATCTCTTGTATCTTGACCAAATTAGAACCATTCCTACAGTTTTACCTAACATTATATTAAATTACTAATTATATTTTTTTTTGATAACTTTTACTAAAACTTTCAGAATTTATGTTAAAATAACCGTATTTAAAAAAAAAAAGCAGATTCATTAAAATTAAATGTTAATTTTAAAAATCAAATCATCTTTTAATCTATTACCAAATATAAAACCACCGGATTATACCAAAAAAAGACATACCATTCCAAATATAATTAAGACAAAATTAATATAAGGTATCACAATTCACAGATTTAATAAAAAATTAAAAAAACATCATAAATCTTCTCATTAAATCTTTCATTTAACAATGAAATGTGTGTTAAATTTGTTTAAATGTTCGGCATCTTTAAGTAATTTAATCCAACATTAATTAAAAAATTCAACTTTTTATATTAAATAAAGAAAACTAAAACTAAACAATACCGCCATTTATGACAGTTAAAAAAAAATTTATAATAAAACAACAAACCATTTTTGTCGATTTTTAACACAACAATTTTCATTACTCTATAATTGGTTTTTATATAAAACTTTTCTTTTGTAGTTAACACTGTAAGTTTGTTTTTAAATAATAGGCTGTCTGCAAATTGTTAAACTGAAGAAATTTGGTTCAGATAAATTGTAACATAGAGTAGTTGACGGTTTTATCATTTTTGAAGCCATTAATGAAGTTTTAAAGACTATAGCATTTAGCCACCTACATGCTGTAATGCATGAAGTTACTAAATTATTCGGCAAAGATAGATCAAGAAATCTAAAAATATGATTAATATGGTCAAAAAAAAGTCTGGCATTTCAGGGCCAATTTTGATATTTCAGTACGCACTCAAAATTCAAATTTAAACCTTAAGAAGCTTTTTTGTAACATTTAAAAACTAATGAAATCCAATGAAACCATTATCTGAACAACCTAATTTTTCAAAGAAAGCCTGGAATGTTCTATGATCTCTTTGTATTTTTAGTTAAGGAAATTGCAAGTTGTTCACCTAAATTTTTAGCATCAATTTAAACTTCTTCATTTAATATCAAATTAGTTTTAGGATTTTTGTTAACTAGGTGGATTACTAGAATGAATTGTTCCATAAATTGCGTCAAATATTTCAAAGTATTCCCAGTGGGATCCCAGAAGCAATTTTTTTCCCAACGCAACCCCATACTTATTTTCTAGCAAATAATTCCGGAATAATTCAATTAAAAGTAAATAAAATTAATAAAACGTACATACTTAGATTTTTTTTTTCTAAATTTTATTTCCGGTAAGAGATTTTTAAGCATTTTTAAAATATCGAACATAATACTTTTGTAATGTTAGCAGTTTTTGTAAAAACGAACGCAATACTGTTAAGTTTTAAGTTAATACTGTAATATCGAAACAGCCTTCTAATGAAAATAAATTCCCCAATTTATTGCATCGCATTGTCCCACAAAAATTTCCAATTCTTATTTCTAATTGTGTATTAAAGAAGTTGACCTTAACTAGACGAATTTATATGCTAAAATATATAATCAAACTACTAAGTTAAGAAACTAACTAATAATTTCTGACCAAATCTAACAGATATCATCAGTTAGTATAAAATTTTTAAGAATTCATAAACGAAAAATTCAATTCCTAAAAGTAGTAAAAACCGTTAAATTTAAGTCTTTTAAACTTTAAATATGCAACAACCCTTGATATTTTTAAAAATTCTTAAATTTGAATTTTCTTTAAACCCCTTCACTATTTTTTTGAAATATAAATTTTAATAAGGGTTACAATAATATAATTTTTAATTTATGCTTTCTTAATATATACATTAAATTTATATTAAACTCCATTTTAATGCCGACAGCTTTTTGTATAAAATTTGAAATAAAAATACATTATTTTTAAAATTATTTCAAATTTAAATTTCCTGAAGAAAATATCTTTAGTAAAAAAAAAAAAAAAAACAAAACATAAAAATAATTTAAAAGAATGTTTGAACAATCCTACTAGTCATTCAACAATTTTATAAATTATGTCGCCCCGTTCCAATTTTTTATGTAGCAAAAAAAAACTAAGCCAAAATAGACAGAAGAAGAGGAAAGGAAAGA
This sequence comes from Dolichopus griseipennis, assembly GCA_963082915.1. Lineage (NCBI taxonomy): Eukaryota > Metazoa > Arthropoda > Insecta > Diptera > Dolichopodidae > Dolichopus > Dolichopus griseipennis. The sequence continues at coordinate 26,562,910 of OY720445.1, read as the reverse complement.
TAAATTTGAAAATAAAAATTGATCAAAGAGAATAATATCGTATATACAACAACAATAAAAACAAAAAAAAAAAAACAAAGTAAAAGAAATTATTACAAATGTTTTTTTTTTTAGTTTTTCTTAAAAATTGTTACAAATGTTGTAAAATAAGTTGGAATAGAGAGTTCGTTAGTTTAACGACAGGTGGCGTTTTTTTTTTTTAATTTTTTTTGAAATTTTTTATTACCTGTGAATAATTTATTTTGTGTTGTGTTGTGTTACACTTTATATTTTAAATATAAAAGAATTTGAAAATATCAGCAAAGAAATTTTAATTTACTCTGTTTCATTTTCTTCATAATGTATTTGACAATAACAGACGATTCATTTTTGATTATCCGATTGTTTTTTTTTTTTTAAATTAGATGTGAATTTTTTGTTTTTTTGAATAATATACAATGGACAGGTAGTAAGTATCTTTTGTTTATTTAGGGCAATAACAGAACAGCAACATGTGTCACATTATATAATAATTGTTAAATACAGGAAATACAAACGAACAATGGTGAATCTTTATTTATATAAATGTTTGTTAAGTTTTGTGCGAAAATAAAAAAATTTGTAATATTAGTAAAATTTATTTAAAAAAATATAAAATAAATTAAGATGAGACTTCTAATAACAGCGAATTTTATTAAGTATTATTCTAAAAATTACAAATTTTATAAATAACCGAATATTTACGGTTACTTGTAACACTATTCATATATTATGATGTTTTTTTTTCATTTTTGTAATTGTAATTAATTGCTTTCCTATTAGTTATTTTTTTTCCCATATGAATAATAGTTGAAGTTGAACAGGTTTCTGAATAGTTTGTATATTTGGTAGACTAAAAATTAGAGCATATGTATTAAAGTAATAAATAACATATGTACTAACGCTACCTTATAAAAATATCATATGAAAAAAAAAATCTACTGCCATTATTCATTGAAAGTATTTTATTTAGAAAACATATTAAAACCTGAAAATATTTGATTGTAATTAATGTAAATTATAATAATTATTAACAAATAAGCAAACTTGAAAAATAAATAAAAATAAATACAAAAAATAGTAAGATGGGATTTAATTTGTATTATTATGTGAATGAAAATTGATGTATGGAAAACTTAAGACTTAAGTGAGAAACTTTAACTTTTGTGTTGATTATAAGATAATATATAATAAAAAAGAAGTATAATATTCAATAATTCTTATAAAATATAAATTTTAAGTTTTGTATTATCATTAAATAACTCGCTTGGAGCAATGTTGACAAAAGGATTTTAAACAAATCTTGTCAATGACTGAGTTTAAAATGACTATCAATTTGAATGGCTCCCTTTTAATAATTGAGTAACTTTTAAAATATTAATATTTTCATTTTGTTGTCTTTAATTGATTATAGTAAACCGTTAAACCTAAATTAAAAAACAATAATTCTATCACTAATTCTATATCTAGTTCTATCAATATATTTTTAATATATCAATCTATGTTTATTTAAGGTAAGCCAAAAATTAACTCTTATCAAAACATAGGTAACTTTTTAAGTAAAAATATAAGTAACCATAATCAAAACATAACTGTCTAAATAAATATTATAATAAGTTGAAACTTAGATTAAGAAAAAAAAAATAAACCTTATAAAGAAAACAAAACATTTTCTTAATTATTTATTTTTAGTTTTAATACAAAAAAGGTGTCCTATTCTTAACATAAAAAATTACTTGTAATTAACTAGATACTGTTAAAATAAAGTAACAAAAATTTTATTAAGTCATCACAACTACCAAAAAAATATCTTTTGATAAAGCAACTGAATAAAAATGTCATGCTGTGATCATAAATTATTTCTATAATTTTAATTTTTTCTTAACTTTGAATAATTCCAAAAATGTTAATTTTTTTTTGTTTATTTTTACTATTATTCAAAATTGTAAAATAGCAAATTAATACAAAAATTTCTTAGTTTTAATATCATTAAAAGATCTAAAAGATTCCCATGTCGTTTTATAAGGTTATAATTAAATTATAACTTTAAAATTCCCGTTCTATTAATTCAGATGAAGGTAAAACAAAAAAAAAAGAATAATAATAATAATAAAATAAAATTAAATGATATATCTTAATTTAATTATAAATATACTCGTAAATGTCAACCTTCAACATGTCGACTCTCTACAATTCTTTTTTTAATCAAAATAAATCAAATAAAAAACAAATATTATACTAAAATATTTTGAAACTTTGATTAATGACATTTTAAAAATGATTTTCTCATAATTATTATGGAAATTATTAATTAAATTTAGTATATGAATAACATAATTAATTATTAATAAAATATGTACAATATTAAAAACAAAACCAATTTTGTCAGAAGGTTTATGTTTCTAACGTATTTAACATACAATTATAATGTGCAATGTCCAATTTTTGCAAAATGATTAAAATTAATTATATAAAATGTAGAAAACTTTCACACGTCATTGAAATATCAAGTAATACAATAAATTATGGTTTTAGTTAATAACTATGTTAAAGTTATCTTAATTCAATAATGAATTCCGAAAAATTATCTGAATGATAAAATAAAAACTGATCTTTTGAAAATAGAATTGAATTTAATTAAATTTGTGCAACTTTTAGACTTACTTATAAAGAGTGCAAAAGAAGCTGATTTTAATGCAAATATAACAGTTTTTGGGTTATTGTTCTGTTTTAATTTTAACATTTATTTAACAATTTATATAACATATTAATAACGTTGAATAAACTTTTATTTAATATCCTAAAGTTTTTTATTCCATATTGATATTTTTTTTAGGATGGTGAAATTAATATATAGATAATTTTCTGGATTATTATTTTTACTAAGCAATTGATTAATCATTTCATATAAGAATTATCTAATTACAGAAACTTGTACCAGCTTTTTGAATAAGAAATGAAACAATCTTAAATTAAACCTTCAAAACTGATTCGATTAAATTACTAAAGGGCCTATAGTATTTAGATTTATTTACCATTAACAAAGAGTTTCTAGGATGCATTCTTAATTTTAACAATAAAACAAGTCTCTTATGACTTGATTAAACTTCTGACCAAAGAATATGCTATAGGCCCTATAGTAATATATATATATATATTTATATTTAGATATTCTTTACATTTGATAAAGTATAAGTGTAAGATAATGTAAATATCATTTTTCAATACATATGAGTATTACTTCTAGTATTACTATTTATGAAAATATTTTGTAAATATTTGTATTATAGTTTTAATTTTTAAATGAAATAAATATATATATATATTAAAAATTATTTAAAGCAAGCTTTAGACTATATTAGATATGCTTATTTATAATATTATATTTCGTAATTTTATTTTTAAATTTTACTCCATAGTGCCTTAAGTAAATTATTATATTAAACCGATTAGTCATTAATTACTGATTAGTGGAGATTACTAAGTTTCAGACTTTTTCTTAACCCAAAATTGGTAAGTTTCTTAAATTATTATTTTGGCTCATTATCATTTAGTTTTTATTTAATCAGCCCCGTGACATAAACAATGTGTTAAAGAAGTACAGTATGCCTTTCTTTACTAGGCTTGGCAGGAACATGGATACTATTTATTAATTTATAACTAACAATATTTATTTATATTTTATATATATTTTTAACAGTATACATTTGGTGCCCAAGAAGATTGGTCAAAAAAAAAAAAAATTCCCCTAATTTTCTTTTCAATTGAAAATTTATAACCTGCATGGAAATGGAATTCTTATACGCCCTCGTTTAATAAACCATATACAGTACAATAGTCTAATCACAGATATCTCGGGATTATTTATAATTTTGTTGATAAATCATAACGAATTTAATTTAACATTTTTTTATATACTTACATTTTAAAATCCATAATTTACATTTATATATCATAAGTCATACATAACTAATATAAACACAAAGAAAAGATAAAAAAAAATTGACTCACCTTTGTTTTCTATGTAAATGCTGATTTTGAAAAACAAAAACCCGGCAATAACAATTAAATTTAAACTTTTTTTTTTTTAAAAATAACAATAACACTTGTGTTTTTCTTATTTTTCTTAATTCAAAAATTCGCTTATCCTTTCAAAAATTATAACGATTATTTTACAACTTTTGTCAGCTTTTTTTTTACCAAGATTCAAAGATCTTTAGATCCAAAAAAAAAAAAATACATAATACAAAAAAAAAAAAAGTCCACAAGAATTGTACCTATATATTTTAAAAATATATAAATAACATAAAAAAAAAAAAACGAGTAAACAAATTAACAACAACAATAAGACCAACAAAAGTAATTGTATTATGTATATATATGTTACACAGTGTACTCTGTAACTATAAGTTTAAGAGGTTTTTGCTTTTTTTTTTTACTTTAAACACATTATACACACATTCACATATGCTATAATAATATATGTAAGTATAAGTACATTAAATACCTACATGTATTATATTTTTCAAGTTATATATATATATATATATTATTCTTTATATAGGTACCCAAGTAAATAAATTAATGAGTAATTTTTTCTTGTTTTTTTTTTTAATTTAATACATATGTATACATATATATATATATTATATATTATTCGATATCATGTAATTTTTACCTTATGTATCTTTTATTTAATATTATTCGAAAAAAAAAATAAAGTAAGGTTAGGTTATGTTATTGGTACTTGAATTTCACTTATAGGTACTGTTTTTTTTTTTTTTTTTTTTTTGAATTACAACAACAATTACAGTACTAAAAAAAATTAGACATTTAATGCTTTGCACAATATTGAATTACATTTAAAATTTCTAATTTTTATTTTTTTGTAAATTAAATATTAAATTACTTTTTTTAAATAATTAATTTTTTTTTGTTTATATATATATATATATATTTTATTTTTAATTTAATATTTTAAAATTAATTTAATTTTAAAATTAAATTAACCAAAGTTGACACTTTCATTTAATTTCTAATCTTTTATATATGTATATATTTTCCGGCATATTTTGATTTTATTCAAAAATTTTTTTTAATTTCGATTTAAATTTTGTTAGATATATGATTTATTATTTAATCTTCGATTTAAAAAAAAACTTAGATTAAAATTAAAAAAAAATAAAAAACAAAATTTAGCACAATAAAATTTAAAATTTAAATATGGGAGAAGGAAAAAAAACCGAAAAAAAATGCAACTTAACGAACATAATATTACATATATATACTCGTATGTATGTTATATGTATATATTTTCCAATAAATGGACTATACGGTAAGTTTTCAATAACTATGATTTTAGCATCCACTCACTAGTCACTAAATTTTTTTAAAAGTTTAAGACACATAGCAGCTATATATCTATATATATAGAGGTATGTTCGATTGTTTGGTAATTGATTAATCGTATTGTTGTATCGATTAAAACTGACGTTTCTTAAAACTAGGAATTATTTAAAAAAAAAATAACATTTGATTTACTTTTAATTAAAATCGCTTTTTTTTTTATTTATTTATTAATTATCTTATATAATTATTTAATAAAACTTATATAATTTTAGCAATTTTTATTTTTTATTTTATTAAAAATATTTTTTTTTTAATTTTTCGATATATTTTAAGCGCATTGTGAACTTCATCACGTTTTTAAGTCAACTGAAGTTTTCAAGATAAAATAAAAAATAAAATAAAAAAATTGGAAAATATCATTATTTTTTATTTTTTTTCTTCAAATGGGATTTTTTTTTGGGATGTCGTTTTTTATATTTTTTTTTTTAAATTTTCTTTTTTATGGTTTTTTTTTAGTTATTTTGGATACTTCTGTTTTGTATCTTTTAAGCAAATTTTAAACAAAATGTACAAAGAATAAAAGGAAAAAAGATAATAATAATAATAATAATAATAATAAACATACAAAATAGACACAGTCATTCATTTAATGGTATAAAAGTGGTCTGTGGTATGGTATGGTATGGTATAAAAGAGTAAAACTCGATAAGTTTTTGGTTTTTATTTTTTTTTATTTAATTTTTGTTGTAACATTTTTAATGTATTTTGTTTGGTTTTTTTTTAGATTTTGGTTTTTTATGCCACCAGATAGCAAAAAGGAAACAAATAAGTGGAAAAGTAAAAAAGATCTTGTGTTTGTACCATTAAAAATTAAAGTGCTCTACTCTTGAAGTTTTCGTTTTTTTTTTTTTAAATGTAAACAGGGAGACATTTTTACATCCACCGAATTTAAATTGTAATAAGATATTTTTTTTTTTATTTTATCTTTTATATTTTAAAGTAATTTGAGTTTTTTTAATTTGAAATTTAAAACAAAAAAAATGGTATTATGTATTTTATTTTAAGTTAAGGAAGGTGAAACTTAAATTTTTTCTTCCTTTTTGAATGGAGGAATTTAATGAAAAATGTAATATATTTTAGTGAACTGATCAGATTAGTGAAATGTCATGCGAAAGGAATATTACGGAGAATATCGCAAAGAAATATAGGTTAGATAAAGGAAGTCATACAGAAAGTAAAGAAATTATTTTTAGAAAAGAATAACTATATGATAGGTTTCTTCTGACTGATAGCTCGGTGGTTAAAGTGGCGGCTTTTCAATATATAAGGTCTCGGATTAAAATCCTGGTCAGATCGTATCTAAAAAACAAGTACAGTGTTTAAGAAGTTATAATAAGAAGTTCAAATGCCAAATAAGCAAAGGACTATTGTAATATAAGACAATATTTACTATTGTCTGGTACTACAAATAAATAAATGATTGGTTTCTTTTAGTAGTTTTTAAAATGTATTTAAAATTTTTAAAGACGAGTCTTAAAAATTTTCAAAATATATTTTTTGAAATTTTTTTTCAAATAATAGGTCTCTTCACGAACAAAAAATTAAACTTAATTCAATTAACTTATTATTTTTGACATTTCAATTTTGTTCTTTTATATGACTAGTTTGCTTTTTGAACCAATCAAAAAATTAGAAAAATTACATTGCCATATAAAAAGTTTGCTACATTTTTCGAACAAATGGAATAAACGAAAGGAATGTTTTAATTCAATTATTTCAAAAATAATAAGCCTCAGGACTAGTTTTAAAATAATTTAATTAAAGTTAATTGAGTTATTTTACATTAACAACTGATGAGAACAAGTTAGTTTATAAACAAAAGGTAAATATTTACACATTTCATGTTAATAAATAAAAGTTAAATTTTTTAAAATAATTTCTAAAATAATAATTTTGTAATTAAAATATCAATTAATTTACTTTTCTTTGACATACTTATTAAATTTCAAACTTATTTACATACATATATATTTGTTATTAGTAATAAAAAATAATCTCAAATATCAGCATTTTTCTTTGAAGTTAGCAATTAATATAAACAAATGAAATTTCAAAATCAGCTGTTTCCCAAATTAATATAACTCAATTCATTTTTTTGACAAAAAACATCCTCACAAGACAAATGATTTTAATTAAATTAAGTTTAATTATATTATTTGTTCTTGAAGAAGCCTAATACTTTATCATTTAATTTTATTTTGCTTAAGTATATTATAAAACTAGTTAATGGATTAATTGGTCATTTAACTCCAAGTAATCCAAAACACATATTCTTAAATAGTAGAATTATAAAAACTAGAACTAACAACAACTGCATACAAAAGCTTGTTAGTTAGTGTAAATCCTGAAATAGGTTATTTTCGAATTGAAAAGTTATTAGCTTCGACTTTATTTGAAATAGTAGTTTGATTTTGAGAAATATGTAATTTAATCAATTTAAAAATTCATATTATATTAAAACGAGAAAGGGTATCGTGTGTCAACTCTGGGATACCCGTATGACCGTAATATCGGCATTATATCATTCGGTTAATTACTTTTGAAATAATTTTAAATGCATAACTTATTAAGCTTACAATTATGTACAAGAGAAAAAAATAGTTAAAGGCAGCTCTTCGAACCTCTTCCACTACCCCAACTTTATTTTACTCAGACGTTAGCCATTAAAGTTAACTTCTATTTACATAGAGTAAAGCTTGTACAAAAAAAAAAGTTGTATGGCAGATACTCGAACTTACTGCTTCAGTAGACCAATCAAATTTTAAACAAACTTTGGGCCATAGAACTAAACTATCTTTGGTAAAATTTCAGACAAATTTAGTCATACGGGTATAATTACCAAGTTTTCTCTATATAAAAATATAATTTTAATATACTAACTTGCATTTATATCTTATTTTTATCAAGAGTAATTTTTCTTTTCAATTCTATAGTTTTTTTTTTTAAATTTAAGCATCGCCATCTAGTTAATATTATTCGAGTGCACAACATAAGAGATTACATATTTACAGATAATTCTTATTTTTTTATCCTAATTCCGAGTTTCAATTCAATTTGAAATTTAAAATACAATTCTTTTTTATTTGTTTTAAAAGTTTCTCTTTTTTCTTTTATATCTTTTCTAACCTTCTCTTTCTTTGTTCGTTTCTTTTTTTGTCTATTTCGTAAACAATTCTGAGAGAATTTTTAGTGTTCATTTACCTTTTGAATTTTTTATTACATACTCTACTCCAATCCAATCCAAGGTGTTTTATAAAAATTATTCACATTGTTACCATATGTATAATAAAAAATGATATTCACTTAAAAGAATTTATTTAATATGGCAATTCTGTAACTATAGATTAAAAAATATATACATATATAATAGTAAGATAAAGTCAAAACATACGTAAGATCTTTTTGAGAGGCTTGACTTTTAAGTTTGTTATGTTTTTTTTTACCAATATTGTGGTTGTTGCAATAATTGCATTGCATTGCATTCCCCTTATATACTAAAAGAAAATTCAGGTTTTTTTTTTTCATAATAATCTTTCGTTATTTTTAGATTATATTACAGTGGTTGTGGAACAGCTAAAATGTTGGATATGCCAGACTCCCAAATGATAAAGTAGTATTTAATTTATTGTTTTTTTTTTACTTTTTTAACATTTGCATAAAATTTTTTAATGTCGATTTTGTCTTTTCATATGTATGTAGATGTGTGTTTTGACTATTATTTTAACTAACTGAGTATATAATGTAAAAGTCCCAAAGAAAGACTTAAAGTTTGCACAAACATATACATATATATAAGATTAGGATAATACATATATTGCATTTTATTTACAAAAATATTTCAGTTTAGCGCGTTTTTTTTTTAAATACATAAAAATGGACGAGGTGTTTTCAAGAAGTCAGGTGTTTTTTTTTTTTGTAATTGGAAAAGACAGGTTCATCAGGTGTATATTAGAGCAGGACCTTTTCAAATAAAATTCTTTATGCAAAGAATATTTTCTTATTGTGTAAATTCCTCAGGTGAAAATTGTTTATAATTGTTTTTGAATATGTTTGCATGTCCTTTTAATTTTATTTCAAAAAGGTCCGTTTTAAGAATTTTAATCGTAAATTAATATAAGGGTTCATAATAAATTTTAATTAGGGTAGGTTCATTGTGACAGAATACAGTTTATATTATCCTTATTAACAGTTTTATCCTTATAACAAAATCTTACGATCTCTTTATGGATATTGCAATTACCAAATGCTTTTATTAATTTATAAGGAATTTTATTTTGTTAATATTATATGTATTTCTAGGTAGGGGGAAATAAAGCGTAGAGCAATAAAGCCTAATAGGTAAGAACTAATAATTTGTGGAGTTAAATTACTTCTTACCACTAACCTGGTAAGTTCTGCGCGATTCGATTTCGCACTTCCCCGGTAAATAAGCTTAATGCTTTTCCCAAACCAACTAAGAACCCGATTAATTGTGTTATCAAATTTTATGCAATATGATGAAGACCTATAACACTTAATATTAATAATCAATATTATATAATTATTATCTTCTAATAAAATATCCGTTTAAAATTCAATTTAGATCTGACTCTTTCCATATTAGTTATGACATCTGGTAAAAGTGTATTTTTCAATTTTAATCGATTCTATAAAAATGTGGAAACCATGACAACTACATCATCAAGGATTTTTAATATGCCAAGGATAAAGATCGAATAATAACCCACAATAAAACAAGGAAATTTTTATATATTATTACTTGCATGACTTGCATAGAGTTATAAGAAAGATAGCAATAGTTTAAGATTTCTATACTTTATACATACATTATTCAACCCATCTTTTTGATATGATTAATTGATGAAATGGAGCTTAAAAATTTAAATCTTGAAGTATTAAAAGTTAAGGTCTTGAAACAAATTAATTGGCTGTAATGGAGTTCTAATCTTCTTCCATACAATATAATATAGTATAATTGCCAATTATTATGAATTGGGTTATTGGAATTATTCAACATTCTAAATCTAAAATGTAATTCCAAAAAGTAATTAAAAAATTCAATTTAAAATGAAAATTCCAATTAACTTACAAAAATTATTTAACTAAAGAATATTTAAGTTAGTACTAAGCAATTTTAGTAAAAATAATTAAACAATTAATTAAAAAAAAACATTGTAAATGAGGAAAAATAATTGGATTAAAAAATAGCAAGAATTTTAGTACAATTGCTTTTTTCATTTAATTATTGTGTAAATATTTGCATACAATATAAATACTATAACTTTATGTAAACCTGTATTCATGAAGTAGACTATAATCTTTAATCTAAATTTCATTATCTTAGACACAATCTTTAATTTAATTTCATTTCCTCACTAATTTCATTCACACTGATGCTGGTGTAAATTTTTACAAAATGTAAACTTTGCACTTAAAATCAAGTACCAAACGGAAAAAAAAAACATAAATGAAAATATAAAATAAATTAAATATATATATATATATATATATATATAATTACTATATAAATCCAAAAACCCAATTTATAGTATTCTTGTATATTTTAATTGAAAAAAAAAGTTACCTAGTAAAAAACATTAAATTAATTAAATTGTATATATGTATGTACAATTATTGCTAATAAATATTATTAAATTGTATAGAGCTATATTTTTATTATATTTTTATTATATTTTTTTTATTTTTTAAATAAATGAACTGAACTTGAACCAATTTGCATTCAAAATATATTGTGGTACATCTGTACCAGCTAGCCTAGACATCACATTGCAATCTGTACATTGTTATTTTTTTTTTTCCATTAGTTCATAGTACTTGAATACATACTTATATGTTCATTTTTCAAATATTCACATACTATTTATTTTTTTTTAATTATTCAATTGTACATGTAAATTATTAATTAATTAAAAAAAAAAAAATTGCTTGGAGGTTGAATCATCATATATCTGAAAGATCAATGAACTAGTAAAAGTTTTCATAATTGAAAGTAACGGTTAATATTTAAATAAAAAAATGTTACTAAAAATCACATATTAATTAATTAAAAAGTCATACAAGTGTACAATAAACAACATTCTTAAATTAAGCATGTTATCTATGGGATTCTTTTAATTTTAATTTGATTATATTGTTTTTTCATTTAAAGAAGCTGAATTAAAAAAAAAGCAAGAAGCAGATTTTCAACATGAAACATTAAACCAGCTAAATAAATCTAAACATATCTTAGAGGTGGTCAGGCAGAGACTATATAGTATAATGGAAAACAAGTTTAATATAAAATTGTTCAATTAACAGAAACATTAATATCTCAATAATTGCTTCAAGTTTATTGGGAAAAATCATCCTATAGTTAGAATTTATGATAAGTGGATAAGATATTTAATTTTCAAGAAACTTGAAGATTATTTTCATTAAAGCGAAACTTATGATTTAAAATGACTCTTATGAAAATGATATTTCAAAATTTATACAAAAATATATACGAGGTATACAAATGTGCAAAAAGTTTCTCATAAATTTAACTAATAATTATTTATTTTCAAGGGAGAAGCAAGTTGCAATAAAACGAAAAAGATCCTAAAATTAAAAAAGGGTGATCTCAGACTAATAACAGGGATAAACACAGGTCACTTAATTCTCAGAGCCTATGCAGCAAGAATAGGTAAAACTACTACGGGAACGTGTAGATGCTGCTGAAGGGAGGACGAAACGGTTCTCCATATCCATGCCAATGCGAAACTCAGGAAGAGTTAAGACTTAGTATCCTAGGAGCAAGACTCTGGGATAACTTCAATACTGTAAGGGAGTTAAACCAGGGAAAATTAATAAGATTCATGAGGGGTATAGAATGTCTCATGCTGCTGAAATGTAGATGCTGATGAAGGGATTACGAAACGGTTCTCCATATCCTATGCCAATGCGAAACTCAGAAAGACTTAAATCTTAGTACCCTAGGAGGAAGACTCAGGCATAACTTCAATAATGTAAGGGAGTTAAACCAGGAAAACTGAATAAGATTCATGAGGGGTACAGAATGGTTCAACGAGTCGCTGTATCAAAATAAGAGTGGCCGCGTACAGGTGTGAGGGAGACCAGTGTTTCTCCTCCCTTCAAAACAACAACAACAATTATTTATTGATATTTGCATTTACAAATATATTTAAATATAAATATATAAATAGATGATAATTTTAATGTATTGCGCAAAATATTATGTACATACTTAGTATGTACGAGTATATGTATAATAACATTTTTTTATAATACAAAATTTTTTTTTTAATTATGCGTCTGTCCAATAAATTAATGGCATTTTAACATTCTTTAACATGAAATGGAATAAAAAATATTTATAATTTTTAGAAAATAATGCACATTATCTTAAACTTGAATTTTTATTATGCTTACATATACGTACATACAAACATACTTATGTTTCATATTTATTTGCATCCTATTAAAAATGCGCTTAAAATCATTTAGAATATACGAAAAATAAAAATCATATAGAGAGATCTATTTTAATATCTTGAGTTGAAATACAACTTGGTCAAATAAAATATATTGTTCATATATGTATATACACAATGTATTATTGGTATAATATACCATATACATAATGGTACATAAAAAGATGTGTGTATATATAGTGAAACAAAAATAACCGGTTATTTTTATTGTAACATAAATTTTAAGTTTTTGGAGTAAAAATAAAAAAAAAGTATTTTAGGTCTTCCATTGCATTTGGTTTGGTTGGATAGGTCAGCTCAAAATTTTTCAAAAAAGGAATTGTAAAGTTTCGTTAAAAAATAACTCTCTTCTCTAATTCTTTTAATTTTTTTTTTTTTTTGAATTAAAATACGATTTTTATATAAAAAAAACAAGAGATTAAAATCAAAAAAAAGAAAGTATAAATATTATAAAAGAGAGGCTTGAATAAACACAATCATACATATTCACATATACAATACAAATGCTAAATTAATAAATAATTTCAATCTAATTTCATTACTCATACATTGAAACGTTTACATTAAGTATATTAAAATATTTTATATAATTTTATAATATAATATTTTCACATTTAATTCTAATTTTTTAATCGTCCTGTAAACATAGTAAATAATTATTTTTAAAATAATATATATTGAATTATATATAACTATGTATATATATTTTAATTCAATTTTATACAATTAATTTATGAACATTTTTATTTATTAAATGGAACCTTACCATCTGCTATTGTTTGTTGTAAAACTTCATTTAACATGTTAATATCCAAAAAATGATAAGTTTGCTAAAATATATAATGAAAAAAAAATGTTAATACATAATAATTAGTATATAAAGCATAAGTTATATAGAAAAGATATACGGTATTGAAATATAAACGGTAATTTAAAAAGTAAAAATAAGCCCAAATAAATTTCCCAATTTTTTGTTTTAATTTTAAGTATTTAAAGGAAAAATATTGCATAAATTTAGGATGTTCATAATATGAAATTAGCTGGAGGTAGTCAATAAATTAAGTTATAATTTTATAAAAATATAATAATGTACTAAAAATTATATCTTTTTTTCTGATATAAAATTTACAAATTAATTAAAAATAATTTCAGAAAAATTAATACTATATTAAATAAACTAAATAATTTTAAATATAATATTTAACAAATAATATGCAATACAAAATAAATATTAAGATTTAAGATCGTTGTTGGTATTATGAAAGTTTTCTTAAGGCCCCCTTCTATTTTCTATCCCATTATTAAACCAAATCAATTATGTTAATTTATGCATGTCAATTTATTTTAAAAAAACTATTACTAAACTATTAAAATAACAAATTAATAAATATATTTGGTAAAGCTTAACTTTAAGCAACCCCCTTTAAATTGTTTCGATAAATTTAGAGGTTGTTTAAAGGAATCTCGTGCAGTCACTTTTGGTAACATTTAATATTTTATAAAAAAAATTCCCAGAAATATTTATAAAATTAATAAATTAATTAATTAAAAAAATTAAAACATAAAATTATTATTTTTGAAGAACACACAATGAAAATTAATATAATTCATAATTTTAAAATATTCATAGGTAGTTTAATAAATAAATTTTTTACAATAAACTTTTTTATTCACTTTAATTTATTATTTTTGGATTTGTTGATAATTAACTACAATAAAGTTTAATCAAATTAATTTTTAATTAAAACTTCTCTATTTCAATATTTATTTTACTAATTTTTTATATGTAACTAATTATTTTTTTTATTTTAAATTTTATTTTAATTTACATTAAAAAATTTTGATTTAAATTAGAAATAATTTATTATTATTGAATCGTGTTAAATATTATGATAGAGAATGTAAAAATGTATACCTTTTTACAATGACTTAATTCATTAAATTTCGATTGTGGAAGGTTATTATTTTTTAACTGCATTATAATTCTTATTTATTACACTTTTCACTTTTATTTTGTATCTATTAAAATTTATTATTCACAATTTTTTTCTTTTAAATATAATTTATTATGAAAGTATGAAAATTTTTAATAAACATAATATAATTAAAAAAATTTTAATTTTTAATTTGTAACAAATTTAGTTTTATTTTTTTTTTTTTTTTTAATAAAAACTTTAAAATTTAATGTTATAATATTTATACAATCTTCTTTATTAAAATAACTTTTACTGACTAACTCATTTAGAGATTTGTTAATTAAACTTTGAATCAGTTTCAAAAATATTAAACCCTCTTTTCAGAAACGCAATGAATGAATCGAACGAATGAATGAAAGAAAAAGAAAACATTTTTTTTTATAATAAGATAAGAATATACAAAGTTTTTGAAAAATTAGTAAAAACACATTATATTCTAATAAATAGTTGTACATGGAAACTGTGAGATATATATTTTGAATTGATTTTAATTTGTAAAAACTACGAAAGTAAATCTAAGATTATGAAATGTAACTAAGTTAATCTTTAAAAGTTTATTAAATTTTATTAAATTCACTTATCTTAAATATAAGTGGATATTTATTGCTTAGGTTTTTGAAATCAAAAATTATTATTTAAAATAACACTTGAATAAACTATTAAAAAGATCGTATAAAAACAAAAATATTGCTTATAATTAGCTAATTTTTACTCGTACAAAGCTTAGTCAAGAGTTTATCAAAAGTAAATTTTACCCATAGCTAGGCATTGAATATTAAAAACTAAGTGTATAGATTGCATCAACAATGAAAAAGAAAATTAATTAAGCTATAATTAATTATAAATTATTGCGACTTGATTTAATGGCATTATAAACCATTTTTCCATTGAAATGAATTTACGTTATTCTAAACTTCTATCATTAACAATTTAAAAGTAGAACTTTACCAAAAAAAAAAATGTAAAAAAATTACAAGGAAATTACCCTTTTTGGTTCAAATTTCATCTTTTTACGTGTTTTACAATGCTGGACAAATTTTTTGTTCAATTACACTGGCAGGAAGAACATTGGAATTTTTTATGACTATATTTTGGGTATATATGTATAGTTTCAAAATTTTTTGCCTCAGGCTTTCAGTAGTTTTATTGATGGATTAAATTTCACACGAGATTTTTTTTTGTTTTATTCTTTTTGCGTTAACTGGTAGTTAGGCCACCAATACACAAAATTTTGGCTAAAGAAATTTAAATTAGACAATAACAAAAACAAAAGATTAAAATAACAACAAAAATCTTGTATTCTTTTTTGTTAATTCCGTGTTAAAAAAAGGGCAAAAGGGTTAATTTAGTGTAAAAAATTGTTGTTGCCATTAATTCTACACGTTAATTTAATAAATCTTTTTTGTGGTAGTTTCACTTTGTTCTTTTATTTTGATCAAAAAAAAAAAACATTCAGTTGTGATCAATGATTTTTTAGTTATCAATACTTCCGTTCCATTGAAAGATGATTCGTACACTTTAGTTATCTGGTTCTAGAATAACTCTTTAAATATTGTTCATTTATTTCTTTTTACTCCTTAACAATTTTAAATCTTTATTATTTATTTCCCAAATCGCAGTCATATCTTTCGAATTCTCTTAACCTGCAAAAAATGTATTTTAATTTATTAAATTCTGAAAAAAATCAAATAATGTTTGAAACTGATGCTATCCTGTGCTACAGAATATAAGTAAAAAAAAATTACATATATTGGTTTGTAAAAATTATCCGACAATTTAGTAAACCTATAATTATAATTAGGTTTGATTTTTTGTAGTCATTTTGAAATATACAATCAAAAAATAAATAATAACTTTTAAGATTATCTGTTTTACTTCAAATCAAATATGCCAAAAATAAATTCGTTTTGGCATAACTTTTGAGTCTTTGTCATCTCTTATTGAAATAATGAAGAGTCAATTTTTTTGAGGTAAATTGAAACGATCATGGAATTTATTAACTTTAAACCAATTAACTACCGAATTTTTATGTTGCTGCGTAACCAAAACTATAAATTATTATTAAATTATTATACTTTAAACTTAACTTTGTGTATGAATAATTCTGTGTAACTTTTTAAAATGCTTTTAAGTTAATACGAAATTCAGATTTCGTGGAAAAATAGGTTTTCTAATATGCAATTTAATAATACGATGTAGTTTGCTTTTACATCTTCGGATCTTGATCATATCTATATCTATATTTTAGCATCTTATATTCATTACATGCAACCTTATAATTGATTTTTACAGCATATTACCGATCCAAATTTTGATTTTAATTTTGTGAGTTTTGATTTTGTTTTACGGTCTCTTTTCCGTTGAAATTTTTTAATTTTACAAAATTTACATGTTGTACCTAGAAATCAATCAATCAATTAAGTAATTGCAATTTTTTAGCATTTTTAAACCACAACAACTAGTTTACTATAAAAAATTTTAAATAAAAAGTAATAGTTAAATAAAACAATTAAACACATTTTTTAGTTTTGTATTTTTTTTTTATTATTTTTATAATTTATATATTTTTTTTTAATTAATAATTTTATTCAAATCAATAAATTTTTAAATATTTTATTTTTTTTTTTGTTTTGAAATTTATTATTTTAATGTTTGTTTTTAATTTTTGCTAAATTAATCATAAAACACAGTAATAATTAATTAATCAATTATATCTTAATTTAATCCTTTCTAATATTTTTTTTATGTTTATTTTCAATTTACTTATGTATGTGTTTGTCTTGCTTTTTGTTTTTTGTTTTTTTTTTTTGTTTAATAAATATTAAAAATACAAATTAAAAAATAAAATAAAAAATTATTCATCTTATTGCTGGATATATTTTATATATTGTTTTCTAATTAAATATGTTAAATGGTTGAAAAAGAAAACAAATTAAGCATCATACATAATAATAACATTTGTTTCATTGACAAAAAAAAAAGAAATTCTAATAAAAAATTCTAAGAATTTAGAACTTAATTTACCATTAAATTAAATTTATTTAAATTAAAAAAAATATATATATTATAATTTATTAAATTTTATTTATTACATAAGTTAATCAAATTTTTTTTTTCTAAAATATAAACTCTAAATTATGAACGCATATTACATAGTTAATATCACACAATTAAATATCACTTATATGAACGTGAATCCATGAAATTTACATATGCTCTCTTTATGAATAACTATTATAATTTTTAGTTTTGGACCTTAATTTTGGAAAACCAAATTTGTTTTTAACTAGGTCTAAAACTTGAATAATAATTTGCACATATGTATTAATAAAAATTCCAAATTTATTGAAATCATTGAATCTATAAATGTTGAGCTAATGTTTCAGTTGATCAGCACTTTTCTTTCACCAATTTAAATTATTTCCGATTTTCGATTCTTTTCTTGGGAGAACATAATAAAATTAATAAACATCAATGGTATTATTTTGAGAAATAAATTTTATTTTGAAGTATTTATTCAATCAGTATGAGTAACTACTTTTTTATAACTGTGTGATATTAACTAAAAAAAATAAGTAAATTTAATTTTTATTTAATATTTAAAGTTATTATCAAAATTATGAACAATTGTTAAAATTAAAGCATTTATAAGAAACAATTTACAAAGCATAAAAAAATTTACAAAATTTCTATGTAAGAAATTATAAAATGAACGCATTTCCAAATTATAATAACTATGCAAAATAATGATTAATTACAAAAATGTTGGAAAATAATATTTTTTAATTTACCATTGGAAAAACTTATCAAAAATAGTGGCTAATTTTTTTTTTCAATTTTGTCTTAAATTGTAGTATTTTTATTATTTTTTTTTTTTTGTAATATTAATTTTTATTTTTTTTTATAAAGCCATAATAATTTTTTAAATATACATTCATTTAATTTTTTTTTATTTTTTTAAATTTTAAATAGCTCTTGCTATTTTTTTATTTTAATGATTTTCTGTTTTCTATATTTTATTTTATTTGAAATACGATAAAATATTTTCTGTTGCTTTTTATGAATATTTTGAATTACATGTAAATAAAAAAACAAAAATTAATTATTTCAAGATCTTGAAAAGCCATTTTTCTTAATTTACCAAATTTGCCAAATTCAGAACAATTCTTTTACACTATAGATTTTTAATACTGATATTTAATGCTCCATAATTACAGTAAGTTGTTGTGAATCAATTTGTTCTATTATTCATTAGAATCACAATATTCTACAATAATTTCTCTTTTCTAATGATTAAAATCATTTTTATATATTTTAATCTTTATTTACCTTAAT
Source organism: Dolichopus griseipennis (assembly GCA_963082915.1). Lineage (NCBI taxonomy): Eukaryota > Metazoa > Arthropoda > Insecta > Diptera > Dolichopodidae > Dolichopus > Dolichopus griseipennis. The sequence goes on along the minus strand of OY720445.1, from coordinate 26,543,679 downwards.
TATTCTAAAGTTCTAAATTATATATTTTATAAGTTTTTAAGTAGAATATTTTTTAAATAGTTAGAATAATTGAATAATTAGGGTAAATTTCAAATATATATTTATGTTTATACACTCTTAAAGAGGAGATCTTGAAATATATATTTAAAATTAGAAGTAAAAATTTATTTTTCTATTTTAAATTGAAAAAAAACCTTGTTTTATTTTATTTATTAAGCTTTAATAGTATATTAAATTTTATTTCTTTGTTTATGATAACTTGAATGTTTTTATTATAAAAGCGATGATTATATTTATTATTATTGTTAAAAATTATTAATATAATTTGAATTTATAATTGTTAAATATATTTATTATATTGTTTATTTAATTTTTGCTGCTTCCTCTAAGATTAATTTGACCAACTAATAAACGCTTTTTATTTTTCCTTTTCTTGTTGTTGTAATTAATATTTATTAAATTTTCAAAAAATTAAAAAATTAATAAACTTTAATAATTGAATTTAAAATAATTTTAAGTATTAAAAAATATTTAAAAAGTTGGGAATATCATTAGAGAGATGTATTTTATATAATCGGTTTGCAGATTTTATATTCTTAAAAATTATTTTTCACAATATATTATTTTACATTGCACTTAATAAGGGTACACAAATTTTTTAGTTATTTTTACCTCCCTAACCATATTTTTTTAATAACTGTTATAGCAATCTACATGTCATTTAAAAAATTCTTCCTTAATTTTATTTCTTTTATTTAAGAAGGAAAATTAAATTATCTTAGCTTATTTAAATGTAATTCTTTATAAAATTTTACATGACATTTTTGTATTTATTTTGAAGTTGGAAGTTAAAACGTAAAATGTATATTTATATAAATATACAAATTTTTAGGCATTGTCCGATCATTCAAAATAAAAAATTACACAAATTTTATTGACAAAAATAAGTGAAAATAAAAAAGAGTCAATTTCTTGACTGAACACCAAAACAGACTACGAAATTAAATTCGAAAGCAAATCAAAATACATACATTATTATATTTCGATTTGAAAAAATATAATATTCAATTTAGTTTAAAGTTACAACAGAATGATCATTAAGGACTTCATAGAAAATTTCATTAAACATAAATTTTTTTTTTAAATCTCCGACATATTAATTGTAGACTTTTAAAAATGAAGGGAATAGAAAAACAGTTTCAATTAATTGAAAAAGAAAACTAAAACAATCAATAGTAAAAATAAATATTTTAAAATTATTTTTATTACCTATTTTTATTTTAAATTCTAATTAAATAAAACATATATAACATAATAATGAAGACTTTTTTAAACCTTCTATTACTAATTTTGAATCTGAATAACGTTTAATTTTAAATTACATCTCCTTTTCTTCAAAATTTATTTTAAAGTTAAATTTAGTATATTTTTTTTTTATTGTATTGGATTTAATGTACATTTAAGTTTTTATTTAAAAAGTATTATTGTATGAAGATGTAAAAAGAAGTTATTTATTAAATAAGTGCTAAATTTGTTCACAGAACTTTTTTAAATCAATACATTATGTTTTTTGTTCTTAATCACTTAATTGAATATCCATTCTTCTTGTTTGTTAGGTTATTTATTTATTTTATTAATAATTTTAAAATTGTTGTAAAGATTTTATGATTTTTTTTTTAAATATTTTTACTTTTCTGTTATTTATAATTTAATAATTTTTATATTTTTTTATGTTTTATTAGCGTGTAAAACTTTTTCTTACATTTGTCATATTCATATAAGTTATCAGGGGTAAATGAAAACAGAAAATTATTTTCAATATGAACAAATTTTTTTTTTTTTAAATTAAAATTATTTTATAAAATTTTGTTATTCTTTAAAGAAGCTTACAGCAATTCTTGACTTATTTAAATGATATCTTTTAAATTTTATTAAAAAGCATAATTAATGTTATTTATATTATAATATAGTGTATAAACGGAATGGTAAATAATTTTATAAAATATATGACATGATCAAATCAAATCATTACTTTTTTAATTTACAAAAAAAAAAAAAGTAATTTTATGAATTCACATTAACATTAATAATAAAAAAAATTATTACAATTCGTTTAATATATCATTTAACTAAGTCTGTAAAAGTAAAACCTTCTTAGCAAATAAGTTAATATAAACTATATGTTTGCGTGTAATGTTTAAGTATAAAATAAAAAATAATTAAATTAAAATAAAATTTTAAAAATAAGTTTTTTCCCTTTCTTGAATTTTACATTTAATTAATAAACTTTGCAAAAAATTTAGGTGGCAAGGCATATTTTATTAATTTAATATTTAATTTATTTTCTAAAATTTCCTTACTTTAAATTGTAATTGATTAAAAATAAAAACAAAAAAAAAATTCTATAATAAAACTGTTTTCTTCCTGAGTACATTACATTATTTTTTTTTTTCTGTTTTTGAATTAAAAAATAATTTCGGATTCATTTTTTTTAATTTTTCTTATTTCTTTTAATTATTTTTTTTTTAAATATAAATAAATAAAACAAAAAAATATATATATATAAAAAAATAGGTATGGTTTTTGTTTTTTTTTTTCTTTAATTTTACATTAGAAAATATGTTTCTTTTTTTTGCTTTTATTTTCTTTAAAACTATCTTTAGACAAAACAATGACATGTTCAACGACATTCCCATACTTTGACTGTTTGATCTACACTGCCAGATATTACATACGGATGTGTTTTGTGAAAATCTAAAATAACGTTAAAAAAATTTTTTATAAATCAATTTTTATTGTTATAATTAATATTTTATTATTTTTTAATCAAACACTTACCAACTGATGTACAAAAATGTTGATGAGCATACAATGTTTTCATGCATCGTTTATTACGTAAATCCCAAACACGAATTGTCTTATCATCACTAGCTGAAATCATATACTTTCCACTTGGATGGAATGATATCCCCCTTACCCAATTATCATGTCCTGTTAATGTGAATAAACATAGACCAACACTAACATCCCAAACCTAGTAAAATTGAAATTATTTTAAAATTTCGTAATTTAATTTTTCTAGTAATGTTAATTTACTCGAATTGTTTTATCTCTTGAACCTGATGCGAGGAATGGTCCTTGATGATGCCCCTTTTTGTTATCAGCTCCAGCCGCTTCATTAATTGATGTAGATGCTTGTTCTGGTGCCCAAGCAATGCATTCAACTGTATGATCATGATCTCTCAACTCAACCTACAAAAAACTTGTAATTAATTCAAAGAAAATAACAAAATTGATTTGAAAATTTACCTTACAGTCTTTTGAATTCGTAAACCACACTCTTATTGAGTGATCATTTGAGCATGAGGCAAACAAACTACCATCAATATTAACCCTTACCATTCTAACCCATTCTCTATGGCCTGTATAAGTTTTTACGCAATAACTAATAGAAAAATATTATTCTTTACTTTTCTTTAAATAAAAATTTTAATTTCCTACCCTGTAGCAACCTCCCACATTTTAATTGTTTTATCACGTGATGCTGACAATACAAAATCACCAGCTGGTACAAATGCAACTGATGATACATTATGATCGTGTCCATGCATTGTTTTTACACATTCATAAGTTTGTTGAAAATCCCATAATTTAATTGATAAATCAGCACTACATGATGCTAAAATATTGTGTTTTTTTTTTTAATTAATTTTATTTTTTAAAAATTTATTATTTTGTAATTTTTTACCTAATAATTTTCCTTGAGCGTCGAAAGCTATATCTTGTACTGAATCGGTATGTCCTTTAAGACTTCTTTCGTATTCACCTGTTTCAAAATCCCATATTTTTATGGTAGCATCTTCTGATGCCGATACCATTAAACTAAAAATAGGATGAAAAAGTACCTAAAAGAGAAAACATTTCTAATAAAAATAAGCAGTAACTAAAGAACAATAAAAAAAATTAAAATTTTTATTTTATATTAAAAATATAATTTAGGAATGATTACTATTTGTTAAAAAATTGTATTGATAAGAATTTACAACAAATGTATAAAACTTGAAAAAAAATTAAAATTGTTTAATGACCCATGAAAAGATTGTTGGTATTTAAAATAGAACTGATAAGTAATAATGTATTACCAAGTAATAACAAATTAATACTCTAATTTCAATTACTTTTTTTTTTTTTTAATTTATAATAATAATAATTTACCCTTGTAATTGTTGCTCGATGTCCTGTTACAGAAAATTTTTCTGGTGGTCTTGGTATCCATTCACCAGGACTTCGTTTAGCTTTTGTTGGTGCTCCTTCAAGTGCTTCTTTTTCAATTTCTTGTAATTTTGCCTCTAATTCCATTACTTTCTTTTGTAAACGTATTACAGATGTCCATTTTTTTTCTAATAAGCCTCCAAATTTTTTTTCGGTTTCAGCATTAAGATCAGCTTCCTTACGAAATGCTTCTAATGCATCTGAATAACCATTAGTGCCTAAATAATCGGCAATCGCTTGGTTACTTTAATAAAATAAAAAAAAAAATTAATTAACTATTCCTTAAATATTTCCTAATAAAAAAAAAAAATATACTTACAGTTCCTCGCGCTGCCGTTGCGACAACACCATTTTCATACTGTTTCTTAATATCCGAGGTTTAAGATTAATTAAAAAATATTTTTACGGAAGTAAACTTTTATTTTTTTTTTTTTGCCGAAACCAATTTTCCTCTACAATGTCAAAAAATAAAGAATCAGATCTGAAAAAAAAAAAAAAATAAGAACAATTAATAAATTATATTTGTTAAACAATTCAATTTTATTAAATTAAAATTGTTCTTGTATAAAAAGTAATAGGGTTAAGGTCATTTAGTATTAATTTTAAACAAATCATGAAGGTTTATTACTATAGTAATTAAGTTTAATGTTAAAATTTTCTTTTCATCTCAATTTAACTTTTGTTACGCTTCCAAAATAATCAAGAATAAAGACAAATAACCTTTCTTAACTTCACCAATGAGTAAAAAATAATAAAGATAACGAAACAAAAAAAAAAAAAAACAAACACTAAGATTAAAGTTCAATGACAGTTTTTGTTTTAGTGAGTGTTTTTTTTAATGACAATCTAATTTACACATAATAGAATATTATATCGAATTTTTGAGAAAAATCACACTACTATTTGCTTTGAAAAACTTATTTCATTTCTTAATTGATGAATTAAAAAAATATATTTTTTGTTTTTATTTTGAATTTTGAAAAGATACAAATTTATATTATTGCATTGCAATGTATTTAGCAATGAATCAAAAAGTTAAAATAAGATTAATAAACTATATGAAAATGCAGTATTTTCCATCTCCAAATTGTTAAAATTTATAAATTAATAAAATGGTGATTTAATAATTTTTTTAAAATTGGGTGGTAAAATGGAAGTTATCGCAATGTTATTCAATTCCTATACTTCAAAAGATATTAAATATAGATTTTTTTAGGTCAATTAATTTTAATTTAATTTATTTTCTTGCATAAATTTCTCCAGATTTTTCAAATGTTCCAGGCAAATTTACAAAGAGTATAAAAGAACTCTATAATTAATAATTTAAACTTTAAGACATTGTTTTGTTGAACAGTGATGATATGTCACAGCTCCCTTTGTCATAAGTCCCTTAGATAGTTATGACACTTTTTTTCAGAGGGACTTTTGACACACTTAAATATTTTATTAAGTGCCATAAGTCCCTTAAAGAGTATTATGACGAAAAAAGTTGTTATATTGATGCATGACGATATGCAATCTTTTCCAGAAATTTAACCAAACGGTCCAGAATTTTGAGGATAATATATTCCGTTTCTCAGAAATATAGTGATTTTGACGAAAATTGGGCGAGTTTAAATAATTAAAAGAAATATTAATTTTACTATAATTTTATTAATTAAAATGATTTCATTTTATTAAACAAAAATAGATTAAATAACCAAAGTTTCGCACAAATGAAATTCATAAATATTTTGGAAAAAGGATGAACTTTGATTTTTTAACTAACTTAACTTACTTTCTAATATAGAATCTAGCACTCTGAATATGCATATAGACAGCACTCACATTTTTTTAAGGGACTTATGCCAATTTGTGTTATTTTACAAAATGTCATAAGGGGAGCTGTGACATGTCACCTTGAACAGTATTGTATTTAGCAATCAGTTTTCTTAATCTGGGAAACCTTTTTAATCTAGAATATCTTATTTTTAGCTCGGGTTTAATTTTTAAATCTTTTCTAAAAAAGTATAAATAGTACCCTAGTAATTATAGAAAATTAAACTTATAAATAAAAACCTGCATTAATAACAATTTTTAGGCTTAATGCAAGAATTAATCAAATAAAATCTTTAGATATAAAAAAAAAAAAAATCTAAACTTAGTTGCAATATAAATATTTAATACAAAACAGAATTCATATTGACATTCATTCAGAATGTTTTAAAAACCAAAGAGTATCTTTGAACTTTTCCAAAACTCTCAGAAATGGAATTTATCAAAATTTTAATAGTCTCCAATTGTGAGTATTAGAGAAATGATATAATGTACAAAATTTCTTTTAATACTAGATTATACAATTAAATGAATTGACTCCCTCAAGATATACACTATATCTTTTTTTTTTTTTTTGTATTTATAAAAATAGACTTTCTTCTTATATATCTAATTTTTATTTCGTTTATTGATGATAAATATCAGCTAATTTATCTAAATCTTATAATCTTATATATAAAATCAAACAAAATAGACCATCATCTTTGATTTCATTAGATGAGCATAAAACTATTAATGAAATCTAATATTTGAAGACATCATATAAATAACAATTAACATCATTAAAAAAAAAAAAACAAAACAAATTAAAGGGTAAAAGGGAAAATGCTAAGAGTTAAAATAGTCTCTAAACATTATAAAGAAGGTTTTCAAAAAAAAAAAAAATTTAATTTACAATAAAAATCTGATTAATTTGATGGCATCTTTGCAAATATCTATCTTTCTTTTAACCGTCATTCATTTATATTTATTTCAATTCGACATCATATTCGGTTCATCTGAAATTGGAATCTCACCTGTGATTGATGAGTTATAATTAAATATATTTATGTTTGAACAAATTTTTAATTTTTTTTTTTTTGTTAAATACTTTTATTTAAATTTTTATTATTAAAAAAAAATATATATAAACTATTATTGTAATATTAATGAATAAATAGATAAATGAATGAATGAATTAATGAATGAATGAATGAATGACTCTACAAATGAGTGACTAAATAAATGAATTTCGATGGATAAATTAAATAGAAAAGAAAGTTTTGCCTTAAATATTTTTTTTTTCTAAATTTTTTTTGATAGTTTCTGACGTAAAAATTATAAACAAAATTATGATAGAGAAAAAAAAAATACCCATCTTTAAATTAAAAAAAATACGGGATACGGTTTATTGCGGGAAGATTTTGCTATTGTGATTAAAAATAAAAAAAAAAAAGACAAGAAGTAAAAATAATAATATAAAATTAAATATAAAAAAAAAACAAGTATTGTTTTTGTTTGAAATGCCCTTTCTACTTATAGATGAGGGTTTGAAATAAATAATTTTAATAACGTAATTATATTTTCATTTTCTTTTTTGATAATATTATTCAAATACATCTATTATAAGAAACAAACTTTTTTTTTTTCATCATCATTTTCATTAATTTGAATTTGGAATCTTTTGTTTAAAAAACTTAAAAATACTTCAAAATAAAATAATAATTTTCAGAAATGTGTGAATTGTTAAAATAGTTTTTTATAATGAATAAAGATTGTAAATAACTTAGTTGCAAGAAAAAAAAAAATTAGTACAAAGATGATAAGTTATTTAATTCACTCAATTGTTCATAATACTCATTAAAATACTTTATTTTTTTTTTTTTTTGTTATTGTTTTTTTTTTATTGGAAATTTCCAAAAACGATGAGAATAAAACCAGCATCATTAAATCAGCATTTTAAATTGTATTGAACAAAACAGCAGTGTTGTAAATATATGTATAATTAAAGATTAATAGTTTTTTTTGCATATAAAAGTTAATTTTAGAATATTTCTTGTATAGTTATTTAAGTTTTCTTTTAATAAGTAACTCCAAAGAAATACAATACTATTAGTTGATGACTTCATTCGAAGTAATTCTTATAATTCTTACATAATTGAACAATCTTGATGGTACAATACAGCCTCTGGACGTTGTTTTACATGCACTCACCTCGCTTTTAATATGTATATATCAGGATATGTGTTACCCAAAGTTGATAATACATATCCTAACCCAAATTTTCAACATATCAAATCATTCTAGTTACCTAGACCCAATATCCCAAAATTCTTTTCATATACTCATCTTTAAAACAAAAACTATTATTGAATTAAAGGTCCCCCTCCGAGAGTTTTGTTTAAAAAGGATATGATTTTTTCCTTACACCTAAACCCTAGCGATCCGAGGACATGATATTCTCTTTACACCTAAACTCTTGTGATCCGAGGCCATGATTTTCTCTTTACACCTAAATTCTTGCGATTCTAGGACATGATTTTCTCTTTATACCTAAATTCTTGCGATCCGATAACATTATTTTGGCCTTACACTTCCTTGCGATCCCAGGATATGATTTTCTCTTTACACCTAAACTCTTACGATCCCAGAATATAACTAGTATGTTTAAGCCCCAAACTATCCATATCAGAAATGTATTTCAATTTCTTTCAATATAGTTTCAATTTGTTGGTTTTGATGTTTTTCTTCTAAAATAAATTAAAAACTTTTAATTTTTAAGGTAGAAAAATAATGGAATAAATAAATTTTTAAATTTAATGAATAAGAAACTTTTTTTTTTGCAATTTATTGTTTTACAACTTAACTTTTAGGTTATTTATGAATTTAATATTATTCTTTCATTATTTGGCAATGGTACAAAATTCAAACTTAAATGAAAGTTTTCCAATATAGAAATTGTATATATATATATAAATCTTTAACAAAATCTTTTATAGACAAAAAAAAAAAGAAAAACTCACTTTTGATTAATCAAAATTGAGAAAATAAAAAATTATTGATTTAAAATTTTTTTTTTTTTTTTATTGTTAATTAACTGGTGGTTGTTGTAAATTGCATTAATTAAAACAATTTCCACTAATTAGTTAAAAAAATAAGATAAAATTCAAATTTTACGTCACTAATTTATACGCACGAACAAATTTATGCAAAAAAAAATGAGACAGTATCATTAACTTATTACAAGTTAAGTTAGTATCTTTTACTTATTACAATCGATATTCGGCAGTCGACACCATTTAAAATTTGCAAAAATTATTTTGAAATTTGTTGGTATTATTTTTGGGTGCTATTTGGTAATATATATATGTATATTGTATATATACATATATTGGTAAATAAATTGTATATGTTACGCATTCGCATTACCATTTTAAGTTATATGACTTTTATCTTAAATTTTAAAAAGTATCTGTAGATAATATGAATTTACTTTAAATACGTATTACTATTTAAAGCATAATTTAACATAAAATTTATGTAAATTTGGAAATCTCTTATATTTGCTATTAAAGTTTATAGGTAATAAAAAATTATGTATTTTGCAATGTGGCTGGTGGTTTTTAGTTTAATTCAAATACAGTGAAAGCTCTCATAAACGGACACTCACGGTTCTAAAATTTTCGTCCGCTTATGAGAACTGTCCGGTTAATAGAAAAAATTTTTTTATAACTTTTCTTAAATTCTTTATTTATTTTTTTAATAACGTTTTTTCAAGGGTAAAATTATAATGGTAAAACAACATAAAAACTAAATAATAAAAGAAAATAAAAATTACTACAAAAAACTAAACAAAAATTCAATAAATTCAATACAGATTAACATTATTTGGTTAAATTACATACTACTTCCATTTCAGAGTTTAAGAATTAGTGGTCTTTTGAAAAATTTGAAATCTTTGACTGCCGTATTTTTTCCTGTGATCAATTTTTAAAACATTATTTTTGAAATGTGTTTTTAAGTTTTTTATACACTGGAATGCTGTAAGATTCTCTTTAAATGTTGCAAATTTTTTTAAACTATCAATAGTTTTTAAGACTCCATTGTAGGTTTTAGTTTCCAATTGTTCAAGAACTGGTGAACTTTACCTAAAATGTATGTAACATTCAACACCATATTACTCACATTAAATAAAAAAAGTTTGCTCATTAATTACAAGTGTCCGTTTACGGGAGATTTTTTTTGAAATTTAAAGAATGATTGAAGTGTCCGCGTCCAGTTATTAGAGTGTCCGGTTAAAAGAATAGGTTTTGTATGGAAAATTTAAAAAAAAATTGGTTTTGAAAAAACTGTCCGTCTTAAAGAGATGTCCGTATATAAGAACTAAGAAAGATTTCACTGTATATGTAGACTTGGAAGCTTTTTGGTATTTGACTTAAAATGATAAGAATCAATTAAGTATAATGAATTTGTTCTGTAAAGCTGCAATATATTAGAAGTTAATTTATTTACAGAAATTCAAGCTATTTTTTAAGTGAATCTATTAATTAGATTCATTTAATCGATTAAATATCAAAATAGATCATCAGACCACAATCTAAAAATTATTTCAACCACATCTTTAACAGGTTCAACTTATTTAATTAACAAATAAATCAAAAAAAAAAAAAAATACCAAGTATAGTTATTAAAAAATTGATTTATTAACACTCCATTAAATAAATTAAGTATTATTTTAAATAAATTAAAAAAAAAAAAGCTCTACTTAACCATAATTTTAAATAATAAAATTAACAAAAAAAAAAATTAAAAAAACTTCTTCATTATTTGAAATAAATAAAAAGTTAATCAATTATTCCTATTAAAAGTTATATATATATATATATATATATATATATATGATCATAAAATAATATTATATTAATAATTATAATTTATGCTCATTTCTAATACTCACTTCAAATATATGAGTATAAATACGCAAGCTCCATTTTATTTTATGAAAACTATAAAATTCATTATAAATTTAAAATAAAAACATTTTTTTGAGTTCATTGAAGAATTTGATCGCTTGATTTGAAGTAAAAATAAACAAAATAAATAAAGGTGACAAAAAAAATATATATATATACAATATGTATATATCTAATAAATTTTTATATGGCAATTTCATCAAAGTCACGGTCATTTAACTGTGCCGCTTTGATAATGATGTTAAAAATTAAAAAATTAAAAAGGAAAAAAAATAAAAAAGAAAAAGAGGAAAAAAAAAAAAGTTGCACAATTTATGAATATTCGTTATGAAAGTATAAAATGACGGTTAACCGTCATAAAGAAGTGATGTGATTAAATGTTTTTCAAAAAAAAAATTTAATTTCTATATATGGATATGATGTATGAAAAAAAAAAGAATAAAAAATCAGACGGATAAAACTAGATTATTATAAGCGTTACTCATTGTTATTTTAATCTGAAATTTGATATGTGATCATTTGGTGTGGTTTGGTGTGGACTATGGTATACAAAAAACTTTTATAATCCAAATGGGTATACATATTCGCGTTTTAAATTTAGTTTTAGAAAAAAAAAAAAAAAGGTTCTTTTTACAACTTAAAATTTATATACATACATAATTATACATATGTAGACATGTATATTAATTAAAAATCTTTATAATATAATATTCTCAAAAATAATTAATATAAAAAAAAAGCACAGCAACACATGGCAGGAGTAAGGATTTTTTTTCCCTTTTTTTTGGGAGCATAAGACTTCCATTTGACACCTCAATTTAACGAGATTCTACGTTGATATTTTAATGTCATCCCAGAAGAAGCTGCATTTAGCCATTTCTTGATAAATTGTCCTACAACATGTGATTTTGGGACTGTTGCGTCTTCTAGTCTCTTGAGAGTTCCACTCTAATGCCATACGTGTTATGCTTTCACTAGACTTTCTAAGCGTGTAGCCTATCCACCTCCATTTCCAATGTCTAATTTGTTTGGCTATGGGTTATTCGCCTGTTAGTATCCAGAGGCCTTCGTTGGATATTGTGTTCGGCCAGAAAATGCGGCTTATTATCCTAAGACACTTATATACGAAAACCTGCAGCTTGTGGGTTAGGCTGCTGATTATAAGCCAGGTTTCGCTGCCACATATCAGGACTGTTTTCACACATGCCCGGAATATTTTTAATTTCGTTTTCCTGAATATCTGGGAATTCCTCCATAACGATTGTAGACAACTAAATGTTGCTCTTGCTTTCTTTAGTCTGTGTTTTACGTCTTCAATCCCCCCCTATCGTTAGTTATTTTTAAATTCTATCTGTTGTCCTTTGAATTGGATGATTGCCGTGTTGGAGTTACTTATCCTCATCGCTTTCGCTTTTTCCAAGTTGATTAGTAGACCAGCGTAAGGAATACAGGTTAGTAAATATATTTCTCATACCCTTTATCATACCATATACATTGCAAGAATATTCTGCATCAAATAATCCCCCAATTTTAATATTTAGACATTGAGATCTACATCGAAACTTACGTATAGTATATTCGTTAAAGTAAAATTAAGTTTACGTGAGAAAAAGTTATTAATCTTAACCATAATGATATGAAGATGATCTCATCTGATTAAGATTTATTAAATTTCCGAATTAAGTAAAACTCCTAAATGTCCTATACTCCTTAAAGGAGTGGAAAAGGATAAAAAAATATGCCATTTTAAATTAAAATTGAGCTAAAACAATCTGTTATAAGAATATGTCTAAGAGAACTTTGTTATGATTTCTTAAGATTTGTATGACTCATAAAGTACAATACCCCTTAAGCTTTAACGTATAATATTCAAAAATATTTTGAAAGATTCACTAAGGCTCTCCTAGTTGTCAACATAATATTTCATATATTTGTATACAAAATCTTACATTGCATTAAGATATCTTATAGGATCATTATAGGCCTATTGTTCTGCTCTTTCAAATCGTAACTCCTTATAATAATAGCCAAGTTATGTGGATAATGAATGAATACATTAAATAAACAATAAACCAAAGTCTTATAGTAAAATTACATAATATGTGTAAATAATTTCATAAATCCTATCTTATAATCGCAATGAAACAATATAAATTTTGTAGATACTTGAATCTCTGAATTAAACAAATAATTAAAATGGATTCAAGCTAAAAATAATTACTGAATAATATTTTATGCATTTTTTTTTTGTAAACTATTCCTATTATTTTAAGTAAAACCTGTTGATCACACTTTTGTTATATATTTTTTTTTTTAATTTAAAATTTTTGGATTGTTTATGATTTTATAAAAAAAAAATAAAAAATTAAAAGATGGAAAATTATTATATAAGTGGACATTATAATCACTACAAATTAAATTTTTTTATAGAAAAAAAAAGTATCAAGTGAAATTTTAATTTAATTTTTTCTTTATTTTTTTTTTTTTTTTGCAAAATTTTTTAAAACAAAAATAAGTCATAAAAAAAAATTTATTTAAAAGCTTTTTTTAATTATAAACAAATCATAAAAATCATAAGAAAAAACTGTAGATTCTTCATTAAATTTTTTTTTATTACTATCACTAAATTTTATAACATTTTTTTGCAGAAAGGAAAAGTAAAAGTTTATACGAGTATTGGTGTAAATAAATCTTAAGATGTAAAGACACGACAAAATCTAGTAGACTAAATTCCAGACCAATTAAAATAAAACTGTGATTTTAAATTAAACAAATTGATTAAAGATAAGGATGGTCTCATGCTGCATTGGCTTAAAAAATTTTTAAAGTCACACTGTGATTGCCAAAATATATGGCATGTGATTAAGGAAAAGCGCTATGCGACTTTAGACTAACGAATTTTTTTTATACAATTTCCTATTGTCTCAAATTCTTTTTTTAAAAAATTTATTTTAATAACCTGTTTTCTTATTGATATCTCATTTCAATGATATGCAGACTTCTTGAAGATTCCATGTTGAATCTATACGTAATAATTCTTCAATACTTGCTAGACGGGTTTATAATGTACTATTATGGGCACCTAAATCAGTATTTAGCGAACTGGTGTTTTTGCTCTGATTAGAATTTCGCGCATTACAAATACTATTAATGGTTTGTGCCTTTATAAAATTTGTTGGCTGATGATAAAGTTCTTGTAAGGGTATCTCGCCATATACGATTAATGTAATATTAATATTATAAGGTAGACGTCATAGTGAAAGACTTTTAATAATGCTTCCCTTGGCAAGGTGGAGCTAATTGCTAGCTAACATTGACCACTTGTCAACGCACTTTATATCTTTCATATTTAAAAGAGACTTCAATCTCTTGTTTTCTGAAAGGAAGTATTTTTTAATAACAGCCTGTTTCAAGATTTGATATTGTCCTGACTTTAGGAGATTATTCAAATTATTTTATGAAATGGAACAAATGTGGAGCTGGAATTTTTCAAGTACCAGTATTAATAAAGTACCAGTAATAGTACTGGTTTGTTTACTTAAGTACTCGTCAAGTACCAGTACTGATACTAGGATAAAATTTACAGTAATGTTTAATTATTGTTACTGGTACCATTGAAAAAATACAATGGCAGATACTGGTGATTACTGTTAGTACTGTTAAGTACTGGTTGTACTTGTTAAAACTAGTAGTACTGGTTAAATATTTGTAAATACTGGTTAATTACTACTAAGTACTGGTAAAGTACTGTTAAGTACTGGTAAGTTATGGCAGTTTCCAGTACCAGTATTGTTACTAGTACTTATTTTTGAAGTACCAGTAACTCTATACTTAAATTTACTTGAATATTTGTCCAGTAATAATACTGGTATTGGTTTGTTTACTTAAGTACTAAAGTACTGTAATTTCGCCAGCTCTGAACAAGTGAATACAATTGTAGTGCAACGTAATTTTTGCAATTTTTTAATATTAATTTTTTTTTTCCTTAGTCACGAATCCTTTTGTACTTCTACAAATCAAATCTCAAGCTTCAAAATTTCCTTAGCATTTCAATATAACTATTAAACTAGGAATGCATTATCCTATGCAATACAACCTCTTTGATAAAAATTAAAATGCCAACTTTTTGAATTAATTCAAATATAAATGTATGTATCCAAATGCGTTAATATACAGATATTTTATATTTAAAAGAATACATTTTACAATAAATTGTGAGTTAAGTATATTTGTCGTTTTTTGCACGAACATATTAATTAAAAATATTTATTCAATCATATTAACAGTAATAATTTAACAGTGAATTTGACTGAATTAATAATTAAAGTTCTTTCATATTAGAAATTATAAAACATAAAAACCTGTCATGTAGAATTTATTAAAAAATTCCCATAGCTCAGAAACCAATTTAATATTTAAAATATGTATTATTAAATACATGTTTAAATAAAAATACATAATATTAAAGGCATTGAAAATAATTTTTCCTTTATCAGTTATTCCCTTGTTCTTATTAATAATTTATCAATTTTCATGTATAACCAAAAATACAATGTAGGCAAACGTATTTTCTATTAAAGTCTTTCAATATTTCTATAGTTGCAATGCAATTATTTTATTTTACAACTATTAAATACACACTAAAAATAAAAATAAAAAACTGAAATTAGTTGAAATTTAAATTATTTTTAATGCCATGGCATGCAGATATTTTAAATTTTTATATTCAAACATATATATAATATATATATATATATATATATGCAATGTGGTGTATCTTTATAACAAATTCTTTATTCAAATATATTTTCATATAAAGTAAATTTACAGTATATTATAAAAAAAAAAAAAAAAACTGACTAAAATCCACCTGGTATGCAAATTTAGTACTGTAAAAAATTTTTTTTCACTGTTAAGGTTGCGCAAAATTAAAAGTAAAAAAAAAAACAAAAAAAAAAAAAAGCTAACAACATAACTTATGTATATATATAAAATATAAATAGAGAAGAGAAAATTTATGTAAAAATTTAAAAGAAAAAATTTTTAACACGAAAACTAAAAAAAATTTATAAATATACTTTTTTTGCACAATATATATATACATACGTTTATATCGACGTAATATTTGTATTTATATTTGTAGAAATGAGCATAAAAAAATTTATAATACCTATGTACTTTTTTAATGATAGTTTTTTTTTTTGTTATATACGAATGTATATATACATATATATATATATATATATATATATACACATTATTAAATAAAAGAAAATTTCTACTATAAACAACAAAATATCTATAGATACGAGTATTTTATTTAATTTAAAAAAAAACGAGGAAGAGTGTAGTAGAGTAGACTGTGTCAACTCTGGGATACTCGTATGACCGTAACATATACATTATATCTTCTGGTTAAATACTTTTGGCAAAATTTTAAATATACAGCTATATTAAGGGTAGTGTAATGCTCATATAAAAGAAGGAGTTGTATGGCAACTACTCGAACCCTCTGCAGTTGACCAACCAAATTTTTTTGCAGAAACTTTGGCCATTACACTAAACTAGATTTTCCAAAATTTCAGACACCCAGCTTCAATAGGTATAGAGTAATGCTCATATAAAATAAGAAGTTGTATGGCAGCTACCCGAACACATATACCAAAATGGCTGGATTTAAATAGCGATTACGACTATTGCAAAAACAAACGAATTTGCGAAAATTTCAAGACCCTAGCTCCTTTAGTTTTTGAATTATCATGCGGACGGACGGACGGACATACATAGCTAAATCGATTTATTTTTCGATTCTGATCCGATCCATACACTTGAGTCTATATCTACCTGCCCTCCTTCTCTGCGTCACAAACGTACTGGCAAATTTATTATACCCTTTGACTATATAGTCATACGGGTATAAAAATATATTTCCATTTCATTCTCATAATATTTATCTTTTCTATTTACAGTTTCTTTTTCATATAGAAGAACATCATAAGATAAGTTTTTTTTTGTTTCATTCTATATTATATTCTCATTCGTCACTTCCTATTCTTTTATCGAATTGACAAGAAGTATAACATTTTTCTTTTTGATTTATTGAATAGAAACAAAATCCCTTTATATTAAAAAAAAAAAAAAAAAATAATTAAAATATAGAAAATATTTGGCATATTTCCAGAAATAAAATTTCTATGAATGTAGTTCGAAAGGTATACTAAATTTGGTATTCCTTTTGTGACACTGTTAAGTAGAAGGGATAGTTTTTTTTTTATTCCTTTTGCGGTTCACTCGGAGTATAGAGTACTAAGCTGTTAATTACTCGGCTGTATAGCTATTATATAATATTATGAATACACAAATGTTAATTTTGAGCGCCATCTATTGTATTACACAAGAGTTATTTATATATTTTAATTAAATCTTATTTAATATTACGATCTAATTTTACAATTTTTTGATATTGTCTTTATTAGATATGATCTTTTTTTTTTAATTTTTTATGCGCTAACTGTTCAACTGCTAGGATAATAAGCCTGTCTGTACCATAGGTACATGTTGGAATAGGGGGTC
The DNA here is from genome assembly GCA_963082915.1 of Dolichopus griseipennis. Classification (NCBI taxonomy): domain Eukaryota; kingdom Metazoa; phylum Arthropoda; class Insecta; order Diptera; family Dolichopodidae; genus Dolichopus; species Dolichopus griseipennis. The sequence goes on along the minus strand of OY720445.1, from coordinate 26,526,067 downwards.
ATATTATATTCATCTTATTAGAATTGATCTTAATGAATTCCACATAGAATTTAAACATGAGATAGTACTAGGCCTTATAACATGTAGAAACGTCTTAGATTTTCAATAGATACAATTCTATATTTGTTTATATTGTAATATTTTGCATTAGAGTTATGTGGTGTTTAATTTATTTTAGTTATATAATTCAATTAAATTATTTGTTAATATTTTTGCATTTGTTTATATTATTATAAGTGAGTTATTTATATTAATTATTGATTTTAAAAATAATAATTTTAAAAAAAAATTATTTTTACAAAATTGTCAAATTATTATTAAAATTGAGTCAGTTTTTGCTTAGCGAGTTTCGAGTAGGTGCCATACAGATTCTTTTGTAAAAGCATAATTCTATAATAAAGCTAAAGTATCTGAAATTTTTCCAACAAGAGTTTACTTTTTTGATCAACGTTGGTACCAAATTGGTTTAGTCTAGGACAGACTAAATGGAATAGCTGACATACGACTCGTTTACTTTTTTAACCATAGCTCAAAACCTATTAAGCTGTGTTTCTGAAATTTGACAGAAGAAGCTAAGTTTTTTAATAACGATTTCTGATTAATTTGGTTTGACTTGCTTTACAAGTTTGTATCTAATAAAGCAAGGTAAGGGCCTGTATTAAAATTTGCTGTTTAAACGAGGTGCTATATTGTAAAATGCTCATATTTTGTTCATGCAGATATCCCATAGTTGACTCTACTCTACTCTTTTTCTCGTTTTTTTTTTAATTTGAATAATATAAATGAAAATACTAAATATAATTTTAGTACTTTTGTATTCTGTTTTTAATTTTTTTTTTTTTAATTTTTCTGAATCTAAATATAACATTTTTATTTTTAAGTAGGTAGGAGAGTTTATAATGTTTATTACATAGTTAGCTGATTTTGTCAAATATGATAATATTTTTAATCCTAAAATAGCTAAAATTCTATTTTCTTTACGGGGATATAAAATGAAATTAAAAAGAAAAATTATATTATACAATATATTATATTAATAAATTATAATATATTTATATAATTAGTTGTGTTATATCCATGTACCGTTAGTTATATTAAAAATAACCAAATATTTGTTATATTAATTAATATAAAATATAAATTCTTTTAGAAATCTTAATTTATGAAATATATTTTTAGTTATCATAAACTTGATTTTAATATAATTAAGTTCCACGTACTATAATCCAACATCTGATGATAGTTTATAAAAAACATTAATAAATGCACGTGGATATTCTGTCATTCGATTTGAATTGAATCCCTAATTAAAAAGAGTTGTGAACTCTAACACTTTTTTATATGCAAGATTCTAACATATACGTCACACAGAACGGTATTTATTATAGTGATATAAAATACGGAGTCATAATAGTAAGTGAAGTAAATTTCTCGGTTACTTGGTGGGCTTCAAATCTTTTTTAAAATGGACTGAAAGTCTATGCATTTGTTGTGCTCGTTAGGCTTCAATCTTTTTTAAATGGACTTAAAGCGCATGATCTAGTGAGTCTTGTTGGTTTAATTTATTTTAAAATGAATTGAAGAGGTTCACCTAAATTACACTGGCGTTCTGTCACTTCACCAGTTATTTTTTCTAATTCTCTCCTTTTGGTTTTTTTTTTGTATAGGTTAAAGACCCGAACTATTAAATTAAAACCGCATTGTATATATTTTATTATTAGAAGATTGTACCTACTAAAACAAAATTTAAGTCTGAATCCTTCCCCTATTTCTTAAATACTGATGACAGAAATTTGACAATATTATCAGAACTTCCTTTGTTAAATCTATGATTTAATTTTATTTCAACTTCCTTTGTTAAACCTATGAATTAATTATAGTTCAACTTCCTTTGTTAAACCTTTGATTTAATTGTAGTTTCTACAATTTTTCGCCTGATTTTCAATATATGTATATTAAGTTGGAAACTGACTAAATAATCTGATCTGAACTATACAAGATACTTTTCTTTAAGCGATTGAAATTCAAAAATATTGGTTTATTTAAAAGATTTTTTCAACTTGAGATTTTCTTGAGATTTATATGGTATAATCCTTGTTGTAAGTCTCGACTCACTATAAATTTTGACTAGGTGATATTTTAAATTCAAATAAAAGTAAAGCCTAATGCTTGATCATAACAATCGTCTGATAATAAAATTAAAATAACTTATAGTTACAATATTTTATACAATTAAATTTGATATAAGTGGCGCAGAGTGTTAAATGTGTTCTATATTAACTTACATAATATAAATTTTTTTATACACATTCTTTTAATGAATTAAACATTAAAGAAACACAAAAATATAAAATTTAAAAACAAACTGAATAATATTATCATAATTTTCTTCTTTGAAATTTTATTAATAAAAAAAAAAACACATAAGTATGTTTTAAAAAAAATTCTTTCATGTTTTAATTTTGCTTGCTTTTATTATATTAATCTTTTGTTATTTAAAAATTCTATTTATATATATATATATATATATATGCTTGTAATTAATTAAGAATAGCAAAATTATAGAATGTTCAGGGAAATGCGATTAAAGAAAATTTAAATAAAAAACCAAAAAAAAAAAAATTTTTTTAATTTAATCTCATAACAACAGCTAAAATATTACATAATTATATAATAAGTTTATAATAAATGATTATATTAATTTTGCTTATCAAATAAAAGGTACCTTATACATTTTTTTAAACCAAAATAGAGTAGGCTGGAATTTTTAAAGAAATAGAAAACGAAAAATGTAAAATTAATGTACCATAGCATATTAAATGGAATATTTTAAGGGAATTAATTAAGTTCATAATATTGTGGGAGAATTTATAATTATTAAAATGTTATTTCATTATATATATGTTATCTTTTTAAATGACCTAATTTCTTGTTTCATTTTTTTTTTTGTAATTAATGATAAGTTTTTGATCTTAAAAAAAATCTACCAAAATAGCATCAGTAATATCTGCATTATAAAATTTAATGCATTTACATGAGGTGGTATTGTGAATTTTGATTTATTTTTAAAAATATTTTTGAAGGATTTCAAAATTCCCCTTAAAAGCAATTCGAATTTTTTGTATTTAAATTTTGTAAGGAAAATTTTTGAATAAATTAAAATTATATAGGAAGACTCTTATAAGAAAATTTTAAACACAAATTATAAATCTACTAGCTACATCCGACCAGTGGTGTAGCGTTTAGGACGTCGAACTTTCAATCAAAGTTTCTCGGGTTCAAATCTTAGTCTGATCATATTCCTAATAAAAAAAATATAATTTGTAATTTATTTCATATGAGAGTTTATGTCGTAATATAAAATAAATAAACTTGCCAAATCTTAAAACAAAAGACTAAATTACTGGCTTATCACAATTGATTTTGCTAGGAGTTTTTATAAATAAATAAATAGCTATACTATTAATTGATAAAATAGCTGGTGACCTAGGCCATTAAATTAAAATGTTCTTTTGGATAAAATACTAAACTTGGAAAAATTGAGAATAGATTTTGACAATGCTTAGATAATGGATTTTACCTTTCTTGAGACAAGATATCTGATTCTGTATGATCATTCAATCATTTGATGGACTGTACTGTACATATCAATTTAATTAACACTTAAATTGAGTTCACCTTTAAATATAGAATTAATTTAGTAAATTTTTACTTTAAAATTAAAAATATTCAAAAATTAATCTATATAAATAAAAGTATCAAAATATTTATATAGTAATAAATTACTTTTAACTCTTATAATAATAGTAACAAATTAAGCGTCTCTTATTATGCTTATACATATATTTATAGCAATAAATAAGCGTCTCGCGTTACTTTTATATTTAGTTAAAATTATATATGTATTGATTTATTCATTTATTTGTAGTATAAGACAATAGTAAAATATTGTCTGATAATATTAATCCTTTACCTATTTTACATTTCGACTTCTTATTAAATTATTTTAATATAAACTATATTTTTTTTTATTAGATATGATCCGACCAGGCTTTGATAATATCTAATTTATTGAAAAGCCGCCACTTTACCACTGAACTGTCGGTCATACATATATATATATATATATATATATATATATTGAATTCTTGATAATTTCAAGAATTAGTTGTTAAAATAAAATTTTTTTTAAAAATGTTTTACAAAGACTAGATTAAAATCAAAGAATTTTTAATTTGTAAAGTACCTAATGTAATTAACAAAATTAAAAGTTAAAACACAACGTCATAATGACGCGAACATTCTAACATCACCTTAAGTATTTGAATTTAATATAAATAAGGTATTCATATATAAAATATTTAAGTAATTTAATATTTTATATTTTTTTTTAAATAAACTAAAAGTTAAAAATTACGTAATCCAAAAGCAAAAAAAAAAAAGAAATAAGTATGTAAAAGTCGGATTACTTACATTTATTTACATATATACTGTCAAAATATATTATATATTTTATAATATATATGCAAATATATTAAATTAAGTGACAACAACCTGTACCGGAAAACAAATAAAAGACAGTTTTAACCTAAAAAAAAAATATAAAAAAAAAAAAAACTTGTAAAAAATAAATATAGAAGCGTAGGATATTAAATAAAAATCGTTTTTTCTTTTTTTACATTTTATCGTTAATAGAGGTGGGCGAAAATCAACTCACTTCACTTACTTCTGCCTATTTTTTATTTTCTTATTTTGTTTTTAATTTTTTTAATCTTTTTTTCTATCAAATAATAATAGGCGTTAAGTTTGTTTTTCTATAATAACGCCAGCTAAAGTAAAAAAAAAAATTAAAATAAATAAATAAATTCCCATGGACTTTGTCGGCCAAACAACTTTGCCCAACAACTTAAAAGAAAATTATTTAATTTCTTCCTTCTAAAATAAAAAAAATATACTCGTATATATTGGATTAACATTAGTTCTTTGCTCTGTTATTCTTTTCGAAATTAATTTATAATTAACAAAGTTTATTTATAAACTGACCTAGATTAAAATAACATAACAAAATTAACAAAAAGATGTATTACAAAAAAAAATACGTACATATTTAAAAATAAAATAACATAAACATTCAACAATTTAATTAAAAAACTTAACTATCATAAAATCAAAATTATACGAATCCTAACCATAAAAGAAAAACAAATTCTAAAAATATTTTCCAAAACAATTTGATTTCATTTCAAAAACTTAAATATTAAAACGCAATATCAACTGACGCCATCACTATTAACACAACGTCAACACCTTCACCCACCCCTTTGCTCCAAAAGTCTCGGTATACAGAATACACCCTTTGTTTTCTAATTTATATTTTCTTTTTAATATAAAATAAAAAAAAAAAAAAAACACCAAGTACGTCACACAGATACAGTTATTTTGTATTCATATATATTCATAAACATCCAACGGATTTGAATTGTAACCAGAGTATGAGTTTTAAGGTGGTCAAAAGCTGATTGTGAATTTCTTCCCTTCTTAAACTAAAGCAATCATCAATCTTTAAAAATGAAATTTTGTAATATGTACATAAATATTAAAGGATATTTAGTTTACATAAGTATTTGTGTAATATATATATATGCATATTTTAAATTATATTTCGGTGATGATGATATTAGAGTAAGTGCGGTGATTGTGGACCACCTATCTTATTTCTGGATCTATCTCTTTTGTTTTTCGTCAATTTTCATCGCACAAAAAAAAAAGCGACGCAGTAATTCGTTGTCATTTAAAGTGCATATGAAATTTTTTTCTAAGTTTAACCGTTTTATTTTTAAGTTTAAAAGAGTAAAAAAGGTAAAAATGTTCATTTTTTAAAATGGCAGGGTAATTTGGACTACCAGTTATGGTAAAGTGGACTGGTGGTCCATTTTAACCGACAATAAAAAATTTAAATTCTAACAAAAACATAGATAAGTCTTTTTTATTCATATAAAAAATAAAATAAAAATTCAACAATAAAACTTTAAGAATTTAAAATAAAGGCTAATAAAAATCGTTGCACATTTTACAAATAAATATGAATGTTCCAACGCATATTTGGTGTATCCAATTGCATTCACATTGGAGGCACAAAATCCAATCCACTGGAAAAGCATCTTCCTTAAATTTTTTTAAACATTTTTCACAAATTGTTTCTGGTGAGGGTGGAAAGGTTAAGTCGATGTTACTTCCAGTTGATTCTGGAATCGAAATATTTTCTACATTTTCAGAGCTAGAAGAAGTCTCAATTTTTCTTTGTTTTTGTTTACGTAATCTTCTTTGCTTTTTTATTGTAGGTTTCATATTTTCTTTTTTTTGTTTCTTATTTTTGTTGAAAATGTTATTCTTAACTTTTTCTTTTTGTGTAATAAGTGTTTTCTTTTGTTGTTGATTTTCAAGATCGTCTTTGTATGGAGATTCAGTTAAAATTTTAGCTTCTGTTTTACGCCTTGAAACTTTTTTGACTTGGGGGGCTGGAGAAATATTCCAAGGTTTTACGACAAGATAAGAATCTAAATATAAATTGAAAACATGTTATTAGAGTGTTGCAAACTTTTCTTAAAAAATCTGGCATCCTTACCTGAGCGTGGTGATTGTGCCTGTATTGATGAAACAAGTTCTATTGCTCGACTAGGACCTGATTATAAATTATAAAATATCTATTATCGATGTATATAAATGACAAAATATTATCGATCTTACTTGTTTATAACTTGTTTATATTACCTGCTTGAGGCACACTATGTTTGCGGAGTTAGCGTAATTGATGAAGGATTTTCATTTTCTTTCAAAATTTCTGAAATATTAAATCAACATTGTTTAATAAATTTAGATAGATACTATAAAAATTTACCTGATGCACTTTCTAATTCTATAAAATCTGTATCAGTAAAAATAAAACGATTAAAAGGATATATTCCAGTAGACTGAAATCCTTTAAAAGCAATTTCTGCTGTTTGAACCTTAGGAAAAGCTTTACCAAAAAGTTCAGCAACTTCATATATTGTCACCTTTTGACCTGTTCTACGCAAAAATTGTCTCACTTCTTCACTATAATATTTTTTCAACGGACCCATTAAACTGCGATCCAGGGGTTGCATTTTGTGTGAAGAATGAGGTGGAAGTGAAATGATTGTTACCCCGTTTTGTCTTGCTAAATCAATTACTTCCAGGTTTTTAGTATGTGAGTAATGGCCATCTAGAATAAGCACAACAGGATCATCTTTGGAAGGTTTAACAAACTTCATGAAGTGTTCAAACCGCTTTGTAAATATCTGGGTTTGAATCCATCCAGAATGATGAAACGATACTCCAGAGTCCAAAGGAGCATTATGAAGCAGTCTCATGTTCGGTTTTTTCCTAGGAAAAATAAAATAAGGTGGCACAAAAAAACCACCAGCGCTCATGCATAGTACAATGGTAATTAAAGATCCCCTTTCTGCAGAGGTCCTTACCCCAATTTGCCGTTTACCTCGTTTTGCTAATATTTGTGTTTGATTACTTTGCACGGAAGAAATGCCAGTTTCATCCACGTTAAATATTCTGTTTGCCGGATAGTGGTTTTTTTCATAGACATTTTCCAAAATATCATAGAATTTATTCGTACTTTCCCGATTAAAACCATTAACTCTATCTAAAGAAGTTCCTGTTGGTTTTCTAAAGCTAATTTTATCATTGTGTCGTTTCTGGAAGTTTTTCAACCAATCTTTTCCTGCTGATTGATTTATTTTTGAAAAGGTGTTTGCTATACCATTTCTGGTGGCTAACTGGTAAGCTAAAATACGAATGTCACTACGTGATAGACCAAAATAAAGCTTTTCCATTGTTAAAATGTATTCTACTAATTCTTCTTCCATTTTTTGCGAAAAAACTGGATTTCTTCCTAAAGTTTTCGGTTTCCAGTCATCTTTATCAATTTCTAAATTGCAATATCGGCGTAAAGGTGTTTCGGAACTTCAAATGTTTTTGAAGCCTTCAAGAAACCCATATTACCTTTTTTGATTTCCTCTGCGGCCTTTTTCAAATTTTCAACAAGGTAATTCCGTATTTTTCTTTCTTTCGGCATATTCTAGATAGTTTAAAAAGGAGAAAATTTGAAAAAATTTCACTAAACTTTCCTACCGGGTAATATGGACCACTGTGCCAAATTAGCCGAACTAAAGTGGTCCACAATAGCAGAACAGTACTTTTTTTAATAAAAATTTTCTAAAAATTATCAAAACAAATACTTACAAAAAACAAATTGAACACAAATATTTTTAATTAGTCTCAGTTGACATATACAAATTCAAATTTTTTCGTAACGGTTTCCAGAACCACAAAATACAAAAAAAAAAAACACTAAAAATTTCCGAAAATTTTTTCAAAAACACTTTATACTTCGAAAGTTGCATAAATACTGAGCTTATCGATGTACAGTTTTTTTATTTTATTATTAAGGTTATAATGCATGTTTTAGCATGCACAGATTTTTTGATACGTATTTAGTTTCTCGTATTTTGTGGTGGTCCAAATTAACCGACTGGTCCACATTAGCCGGCTTTACTCTATACCAAAATAAATATCGATTTTTTTTTTCATTATTTTTTTGTATACAGTTATAAATTATTTACATTGTTTGTATTGTGTATAGTTAAATTGTAAAAATATTATTTTATAAGGCGGGATACACACATAACGTTCTATTACGTTACGTTTTATCTGATAAGTTATCAAATATTAAGTTGTATTTGGATGAACGTTTTACGTGAACTAAGAGACTTGAGGTTGATGAGATTTAAATTTAATATTTGCATTTAGATTATTACTCTAAATTTATTTTTGAATTTATTCAGTTAATTGATTAATCAACGAATTAGTTTCTTATGGGTAATGTTTTATAAAGCTAATTCATAATTTAAATGAAATATTAATTTATATACAGGTTTCATTTTAGTAATTATATAAAGTTTTCACATCTCTTCAAAATAATTTCTGCACAATTCTTAAATTACTTTGAGAAAATTTATATTTTTAATAACTATTTTTGGAAAAATTGACAAAATATTTAATATAAAACGTTATGGTGTTTTTTATTAAACGTTACGTGTATATAAGTATTATATTTTTTATAATATAATTATAAAGGTATGTCATTATAATTTTTTCTTATATTTTATTCACTATACACTATACATATTATAAAATTGCATCATCTACCTGTATAAAGAAATAAATGACAAAATTTAAAATGGTGCTAAATAAATAAAATTGAATTTGTTCCAAATAATTTCACTTTTTTTTTAAAACTTATTTGAAAAGAAATTATCTTGCTACACGATGCAAAGATAAAAAAAAAGACTTTAAAAGATTTCACACCTTGGATTAAGTAAAGAAAAACTGGATTTTATCAATAACAAAATGTTCACTCTCAAATTCAACTAGAGAATAGAAAACAAATTTTTAAATTAATATTTTGATCGTTCCAATTTCAATTCAATGAAATCGAATTCCAGAACATTCAATAAATCAATATAAATTTTAAAAATAAAGGGTTAATTTCTTTAATAAAAACGAGGAATACATTAATCAAAAATATAATTTATATCATATAATATATACACACGCACAAAACTGGGGAGGTTACCACAACTTTCAAAACGCGCTTCCACAATTTTACGGCTGCAAAAACCCTGATTTCTGATATTGTTGTATCTAAGAACAGTGCTATTTCAACCATAACTTGGTTATCATAATCTACATTGCGAGGTTACAAAAACATCAATTGGGGTAATTAGAACTTTCGTTTCGATAAAATAAATTAATTTAAACAGATATCACAACTAAATTTGTGGTTATAGTAACAGTCATTCGGAAATATTCAGAAATATTCACAATCACTTTCGAGGCTATGATAACCTCTAATTTATATAACCTTATAATTTCTGGATGAAAGGTTGTAGAATTTCCATATTCAGAGCTGTTGAAGCTACAGATTGAAGCTAAAAAAACATTTCATTACCAAATTCGTAATAAACATTTCTCTTAAAAGTTCTCTTACCTTACTGTTAAAAATAATAACAAACTTTCAGCTGTGAATACCTCAATGAAGTTTTAAGAACTGTTAATTTGTAGTTAAGGCCTCCGAAGTTAAGTTTATAGCCGACTGCCAAACTCATTATTATTCTGCGTGTACCTTCCTTAAAAAGGAAAGGCTGAATCATTCGCTTAAGACATAGTATGTGGTAGAGGATTGTTTATAAATAAATAAATAAATAAAATATTAAAATTCCACATCAAATAATATATTAACTATTTGCGTAAAAATACTTATTTGTCTATATTTTAAAAAATTCAAAAAGTATATATATATTTCCAATAAAATAAATAATGTTTATAATACAAGTTTATGTCTATATAAATATATAAACAGTTCGTGACCTTATCCAATATAAAAAGAAAAAAACTCTTTAAATTTAAAGGAACGAAAAAAAAAAAAAATTTATATGCGTAGATAAAAAAATTTTATATTTAAATTTTTTGATTTTCCAAGTTGTTTTACTTTTTAATATCCTGGAGACATAATTACTAAATAATAACATGTTTCATTGATTTAATAAAATATAAATAGAAAAAATTAGATCAAAAAAAAAAAAATATATAAACAATTATGTGATTATGCGCGTATATACTAGAAAAAAATGTACATTTATACGTATGTATATAATTTAAAAAAATAAAACTGGAAATTATTAACTTTCGTTATTATATGATGGACAAAACTATATGTGTATACGAATGGGAATGATATAATTTTCCTGTTTCTTAAATTTACTTTCGTTAAAATATCTCAATTATTTTTTACTTGTATAGTTATAATTATTTTAATTACAATTTATAATATTTATAAATATTTTATTTTATATATCATTATTACAATATAGGATTATGTAATAAAGTTTAAACCATTGGCGACTACTTCATTGTAAGATAAGTAATGTTTATTATTAATTTTATATTAAAATATTTAATATATTTATATATTAATATAAATATTCAAATACTACATTTAAAATTAACATTTAGTTGCGAAAGGGTTAAAATTGTTATTTTAATGAAATTTGAATTAACCGACGACAACACATTTAATTTCAATAATTATGTAATATATAAATTTTAGCATACTTTTAGGCAAGAAATTTTTTTTTTTAACTTATTCTATTAATTGTTATATGTATAGGTTATTTGTTGAGGTATCATTTTGATTTTGTCGCCATTTTTTTTTACCTGGAATTTTTATACGAGGTTTCTTTAGGTATATTCTAAATACATTCCGATTAGTTAATATGGAACGTTACACTTAACGTTAATTAGGAAATTTCGAACAAAATTTGGTAGCGAAAATGTTCCAACAAATCGTGCCATCAAGCTGATGGTTGAGAAATTTATTTTAAATTGGATTTTTTTTTGTGGGGTTTTGTGAAATCGAAAGTGTACAGCAATAATCCCACAACAATTCAAGAGCTTAAAAACAACATTATCGAGCACATTTCAACTATTAAGAACAGTTTATTGAACAACGTGATTCAGAATTTTGGTAAAAGATTGGAAGCCTGCCGAAGTAGTAGTGGGGCCACTTGGTCGACATAATTTTTCATTATTAACCGGAACCTATTTATAATAAATTAAAATAAAAATATATTTAAAATTTCAAAAAAAAAGTCTTTTTTTTTTAAATTAAAATGATACCTTAATTTTGAACACCCTATATAAATCTTTTATATATTAGAAGCTTAATTAAGTGTTATATTAAAAAAATTTAAAAATTTAGGAATGCAAACAAAATAAAAATATAGGAATTATTTAACATATGGAAATAAGGAAACCCAACTCAAATTATTTTAATAAAAATTTAAGACTATTGGAAAAATAATGAAAACAACTTGAAAAATTCATAACATATATGAACCATTAAACAACTTAATAATCTTTAGATAGTGTGAAGAATTAATTACCATTTTATATCGTTAATTTTAATTTTTATGAAATGCAACTAATTTTATCTTAAAATTAATAAATTTCCAAATATGTACATTTCAATAAATAGATTTTTATTTTTAAATTCCATATAAAAATTGTATATGATATTAAAAACGGAATTTACATATGTAATTCAGGAAATATATATATATATATATTACATATATATATATATATATAAGATTAACCAACAAATTTTATTAATCATTTATCATTCTTTTTTTTTTTTATAAATTAAACCTTCTATATTTTCTATATATATGTACGTGTTTAAAACTTAAAACGTGATAAGAATTTCCAAATAAATACATATATTCACTAATAAAATTTTGAAATTTGCGTTAACTGTTTTTTTTTTTTTTTTGATTTTTGATGATTAAAACAAAATTGAATTGTATGTATTTTTTTTAATTATAATTGTTTTCGTCATTTTTTAATTGTACAATTTTTATCATTTCAAACAGAAAATTATTACAAAATATGAGTACATACATTAACATATGTATATGACTCAGAATGATTTCAATAATCCCATATAAGAAATAATGTAGACAAAATGTTAAAAAAAAAAAAAAACAGTATCGTAATTTGAATTTTAGTTAAAGCATAATAGATTTTTATTTGATTGTGTCAAAATCTAATCAATTTGCTTGCCTGTCAAAGATTTTTGACATATGAAATTTGACCTTTCATTATTATTGTGATTGTGTTACTGTACTTACTATGTAGTTACTTGTAGTAATTGCGATATTTTTTCGTATTTAGTACTCAAATCTTAATTGTTGATTTTTTATTAAAAATATGAAAAAAAAAATGTAATAATAGAATTGAATTTATAATATGTCTGACTTTATGCTTTGGATTTTTTCACGTATTTTTGACAGTTCTTTAAAAAATAAATTAATGCTATATCTAATTATACTCGATGGTAACGACATTTCTCCAACGCTTTTAAATGTCAAAAATGCAAATATAACGCATTTTTATTAAGTGAACAGGTATTAATTAAAAACTCTAAGTTCGACTTAATTATATATTTAACAAAATTTCTAATAGTCTATCTTCAATGACGCTCTCGTTTCGCTCTCATTACGTAGTCAACAAAGGAGTGTCGTCCACAATGAAGTGTACATGACAGCGTTTTTTGACATTGTTTTGTTTACAAATTTCATGAATTAAAAAAAATATTCAATAGTTTAAAGTTTATTGTATAGCAATTTTGAATAATGGTTTAATATTGTTTAACCCTTGATATAAAAAAACAATAATTTTATTAATTTTTTATTCTGACAGTATGTTTCTTTATTTTTCAAAAAAAAAAAAAAATTTCAAAGTTCCATTATTTGACATTTGAATACGTAAAAAAAGTGAAAAAATTAAACAACTTTTTTAATGGCTGCGTAATGACTACGTCACGGCTGCGTCTATTGTAGACACCTTCATATAATTCAATAAATTTAAGTTAGTTTGACTGTTAATTATGTGTAGAGAGCGAAAAGAGAGCGTTCATTGTAGATAGACTATAAAAGATAACGACGGATTTAATAAGGTTAAAATAGTTGCCAATATGACATTTCATACATAATATTAAATCGATTAAGTCCTTTATAGTTAGGTCTAATTACTTTTTGACATTTGGTTTGACATTTCTAAGCATCACAAAGCGTCGTCATAAGTGTCATACAATTTCAGAGAAAAGTAGATTACATAAGTTTGAATACACCCAAATTTTGTGATTTAAGTCACCGTTGTTAAAAAATTTTAATTTTGAAAGTAAAAGTTTTCAGACTAAAAGAAGTTTTATAATATAAAATGTCAAATGTCTGATTCATAGGTATATAAAGTAAAAATGTTCAAAAAAGAAACAAAAACAAATCATAATTATATGATAGCTGTTAAAACTGAAATATTTATTTTTAAACTATTTATCACATAAAAAGAAGAACATTTTTGTGTTTTTCTTTTTTTTTTTAATTTTTTATTATTTAATTTTTAAGATTCGAAAAGAAATCATAAGACGAAATAAAATCAAGAATATAATTCTTTATCATGTCTTTTTTTTTTCTTGTATTGCTTTAAATTTATTTAAGTGATTTTAAACAGCTGACAGTTCCTTTTGTTTTTATTTCTAAAATAATATATGAATATTTTAAAATAGTTTTTTTTTTCTATATTCTTTTTGAAAAATTTTTTAGTTTTTTTTTATTTTATTTTTTTTTTTTATTTGTTTTTTTTTTTTTTGGTTTGTTTGAAATTCATACCTTTAAAACTAAAGTTGAAATTGACTTATAAAGTATCTTGTATAATTTGTTTGTATACGCTTTTTCATGTATTATCTAACAAATTTTTGTGAATATATATATGTATGTATATGTAGTATCTTTAAAGTATAACCTGATCTAAAATGTCATCACAATTCTAAATTTAAAATCTGAAAAATTACTAATAATGAATTAACAACAAAGCTTTTTTATTGATTTTTTTTTTTCGTCTATTCTTTTTGTTGTATGACAGAAATACAAAGTTGTTACTACGATTTTTTTTCAAATTTAATACATTTTAAGTCTGCTGATATCATATTAATGAAATTACATATATACAAGTATAAAAAAAAACGTTAAATACTTTACCGACAAGGAAATGTTATTCTATACTAGTATAAAATTGATGGAACGTAACAGAAAAGAAATTATTAAAAGTTAGTCAACATAAGTAGGTTAATTTAATAATAAATTAATAAATACTACATATATACACATATTATAGAAGTAAATACATAAGAGGTTTCTTTGTAAATAATTTTACAATTGCTATTGTGATTTGAACCACATAACAAAAAACATTTTAAACTAAATGACAGGTTATATTGAACACTACATCCATTTTCAAATTAATCGCTCTAGCACCTAAGACACTAGCGCAACACATTAGAACTTTGCGAAAATACTAAATGATCGCACAAACTGTCTTATAAAACTTTTTGCGGACTTAAAAATTAATGACAGTATAGAAAATTTAAAAAAAAAACCGTACCTTGAGAATCGTAAGTAACTTCTTATTACTTTTCTGTATTATGAAATACTTATTTATTACCATAGCCAAAGTTATCAGAAATATGTTTGACATACGAAATATATACTACTATCACAGAAAATGTAGTTTGGACAGATTAAGTTTCAAAGTTTTTCGAAATAAAAATCATAGTCAATCTATTACAAATAAATAATATAAAATTAATATATTCCAATTATTAAATATTTAAATTTATATTTTCTAATACACATCATAACATAAGAAACCACCTACTATAGCAGACAAGTATTTATCCATCTGTCAAACTTCAATAAAACAATCCATCTATATATGTAAAATTTAATATGTATAAAATACTTAAATCCAGTTTAATCCATTTTTAAATTGATTATAGTAAGTGAATAAATAACGCTTCGGTGTAATTGTGAATTAAAATAAAAAAAAAATTAATTAAATTATATGAACGTCAATTTGACCGGTTTGTTTTATCTCGTTTTCGCTTTCAATTGTGTTTATTTTTTTTTTTTTTTTTTTTTTTATTTCAAAACTGAGATTGGCGTAAAAAGAGTGATAATAAACAGACAGTTAAAAAAAAAAATAAAAAAAAAAAATAATATAAAAATGCGAATCACATGGTACACCATATGGTCAGTTATGGTTTAAAAAAAAATTTTTTTTTTAGCTTGGCTTTTTTTTCCAACTTTATGTGACAAATAAAAAACTTTAGTATATTTTAATAAAGCACAAAGTACAAAATTACGATACATTTTAATAAATTAACAAAGTTCAACAAATTTATCTATATATATTATATACTGGTTTTATTTACAGCCATAGAACAATTTAAATTCTTATTAATATTGAACTTTGAACCCAACTACATATTACTAATATTTTAAATAACTTTGAAATGGAGTTTTTGAAGTAATATAAAAATAACAGAATTGTAAAATAAAATTTGAAAAGTTTAGTTAAATTTTTTTAATTATACAGTAATATTTCGATAATTCGAATAATTGATTGCATACTCCTATTCGGATTAACGTGATATTCGGATTGGTGGATACCAGTCTAGCAAGTATTGTTGTGGCCCAAAAACTCTCTTAAATTAAAAATAAGTCATAAAGAGTTAAAGTTTTTAAAAATTTTGTACAAAAACATAAAAAAAATAAACAAATTTCAATTTTGAGCATAATTCGGATTATAGAATCTCCAAGCTGCAATTAATTCGGATTGTAGATTAGTTAGTACTTTGTAAACTGTCATTCGGATTGGATATTCGGATTAAAGAGGTTTCGGATTATCGCAATATTACTGTACTTAAATCCAAAAATTAAAAGATAAACAAGATTTAATATAGATATTTTAAAATTTAGGTAGGTATTTTAATTTTTTTTTTAAATATTTTAAAATTTAATTTTAAAATTCGAAATTTATGACTAAAATTAATTTTATAGAAAATTTAAGCTTTTTTTTTAACTGAAAGCTTTTTCTTTAACTGATTATTTCAAAAATTATATAATTAAATATTATTTTATATTAAATATTAATAAATTTTCATGAAAGAATAAGATTAATAAATATTTCAGGCTTATTTTACCATTAATTTAATTAATATTCAGATAATAATATTATTCTTCTTTTTGTATATTGATAAATATTTATTATAATTAAAAAATTGCGTGTTTTTCAGTTGTTCTGATAAAATAATTTTTTAAAATTAATTTTTTAAAAAAAAAAAACCTTCAATTATTTATTAAATGATATTATATGATATAAATATACTTTAACAATCACTTTGTCCGTCAACTATTTTTTTTTATTTAGTGTCTATTTTTTTTTTTATTAAAGTGTCTTGAATTTCTTAATATAATGAAGACTTAATTAAAATTAAAATTTAAAACAAAAATTAAAAAATTAAATCTCATGCGTCATTAATTCGCTATATCATCATACCACAATTCAATTAATCGTATATTACAAATTTTTTTTTGTCATTAGAATGATTAAGATAAATCTATATAGATATTATAGACATACCAAATAACTTACATATCATATTCATATAATACATACATATATATATATATATATATATATATAGATAATTTATATTATGGTAGTTACATGTAGGTGGGCAATAAAAAAAAATTCCATATAACATACGCGATATTAATTCTTGTACACATGGGAAATAATTGACATATAAAATCATATAGGAATATTACAATATTATATTGTGTATTTATGTAGAGTGTTATGCAAAATTAAAGCAACTAATTTAAATAAAAATATAATAAGTAAATTCAATTTAAAAGTTTTTATTTAGATTAACACAAAAATATACTTTGAGAAAATTTATAAGCAAATTTTTAAATATTTATTAATTTAAGTGCACTGCTCTGTATCGCATACAATGTAATAAGTGAGTGGATTCTGTCTTTTCTTTTCGGGTGGTGGGACAAGTTTATATTTTATATTATGATACAAATTATTTTAAAATTATTATTGATTTAATGAAATTTGAAAAATGCCTATTATGATATTAAAAAATTATATTATTTTATTAGTTATGATATAAACTAGGATTGAACGCGACATCCTTTGATTGAGAGGCCAACCCCCTAACTACTACGCCATCGGTCGAATAAAAAATAAAAAAATTTTAAATTATAAATACTTCAGTTCTTCAGGGAATTAAAAAATAATGACGCTCAAGTTAAAAATTACAAATATTTTTCTACCAAATTTGAGTTTGAACGTTATTGATGAAATAGGTTAGGACTCTTCTTATTAACCCAGTCTGTAGGGATTTTGATTTGTGAGGTCGACGCCATTAGGTCACTAATTTTAATTAAAATGAAAATTAAAAACTTCTTTTGTAAAATCACTTGTGTGCCTTGGTGACACAAATAATGTAATTTTTTGAACGCTTTTAGTTATTAATTCTAATAAAGATGTACTTAGTATCTAATTAATTATATTAATTGTTATATAATTTATTTTTACATATAATTTTGAAATATTTATTTATTTGAAAAGATATTTTAAAACATCAAATATCGTCGTCGCTTTACAATAAACTGATCATCTGAAAAAAAATAGTTTTTTATAAAATGTATTCAAAGTCTTTGCAACTGTAAAAAATTGTATGACTTTGAAGATAGTCGTCATTTATGGAATTTAGAGTTTCCCCCCCTTTTCCAACAAAGATTTTTTTAAATTTCTTTTTTATTATTAAATATTAAAGTTTCCTCTTGAATTTGGCATACCTATTTAACAAAAAAAAAATTCCTTTTTTGTAGATGGTCACTTTTTGCTGTAAAGCGGCGATATGACTCATACACTATAACATTTCTTTAATACAGAAATGTTTATTTTAACAATGTGTGCTTGTATGTTTATATGCATTTTAGGTTTTTGTATGTTAATTTATGCATTTTATAGAAACTAAATATCAAAGTTTAAATTTAAGGAAATTAAAATTGGTATTAAAGAATTCTTAAACTATAACAGTATATTCTGGTTGATTTTATTTTGCGCAACACTGTATATATTCATACTTACATATTAGTTACATACATAATATATTTGATTAATAACATTGCATTTCCCTATATGAAATATGAGGACACATTATTATATTTTATTTTTTTCTAAAATTTTAATTTATTCAAGTGAAATTAATATACAGGTAAAAAAAAATAAAAATAATAAACAGAAGTACGTATACAAATCAATTCAAGGCCATTTTAAGTATTGTTTATATTTTTTTTTTAAATTGTAGACTTATATAAATTTTAGTACATACCTATATTTGCAATTATTATAAACCACAATATTAAAGTTAAATTTATTATTGTTTTTTGTTTCTGGCCAACATTTTAATAAGTAGTAAATTTACATTAAAAAAACAAAATCAATAATAATTTTAAAATAATTTGAAGTTACTAAAAAAAAAAAAAAAAAAAAAAATTAGTAAATAAAGATTGCGGAAATTTTCTTTTTATATTTACCACAATTCTTAAATAACACACAGGGAAAAACTTAATAGATTTACACATGGTCGTAAATTAAAACTTCATATATACAATTTTCTTTCCCTAAAAATATAACTGCAGTAAAAGTGGTTTCAAATAAAAAATAAAAAACATTAATAAAATATGTTAAGTAATCGCTTATAATAAATAAAAAAAAAGTTATTTAAAAAGAAATATAACTTTGAATAAAAAGTTTGAAAAAAACACAAATACTTTAATAAAACTTAAGGAAATGTTAGTTACGAGTATATTAATTGATAATTAATTTTAATGCAATAAAATTTTTTTTATTTATTTATATTTAATGTTTAAACCATATATTTGTATACAATAATCTCAAACAGTTTGTATTTTTTTTTTTGTAATATCAGTTACCAGGAAATTTTTTGAAAAAAAAAGAAAGAGATAATATTATAGAATAATTCAAGATTAATTCATAAATTATTTAAAGATAATAAAAATAAAAATAATTAAAAATCTTAATTGAATTCGAGATAATTAAGTTATTTTAAGAATTATTTTATTAATAAATATTAATATGTTTGTATATTTAGGGAATTTTTTAGGGGTTTACCCCTCTCTTCACGATTTGCAACTATCTGACTAATGGCGTAGTGGTAAAGACGCCGACTTTCATGTGTTCGGGTACAAATCCTTGTAAGATCATATGTTCATATTTTATTTTGTTCTATTTTTATTACGAGGGAATGGGGACGCTCGAAAGCCACCCTTTGAAATTGTGCGGTATTTCGTTGGGTAGTGTGCGACTTTAACGCACCAAAACCGCACCCTTATTCCAAAACCTTAGGAACGAACCTGTGATACAAATGTACAATTTAGTTACAAGGATGGGAATATGAAAAGATTTGAGGATTGTGGAGAGGTTATTTGGGAATTAAGGATTATTGCAGTTGGGGAAAATTTGGAGGGATATTGAGGAGAAGGATATTAATATAATAATATGCATTCAATATGCGCATAACAAACGAATTCCCGTAAGCCATATTTCGCCATCTTAACAATTCGACACAGTAGGAATGAGCATCTATTGCACTCCTTGTTTCACGTTGGAAAACTTTGAGTGAAGGCATTAATTGTTTTATTTTTTTAGAAGAGGTGTTCGTCCCCACTAGGTATCTATAAAACAGGGTAAGTATACATAGTATTAAAATAATCCATGTATAAATCGCTATATTTGAAGACCCCAACCCTTAGTAAACGTTTTGTGGCAAAAAATATTCTGTTATAAAATTTTAGTTACATTTTTTAATCTCTAGGTGACGCGAATCCTAGTACTATATTAAATAGACTTGGTGAATAATGCCCTATACTCCTTGAAGGAATAGAAAAGGAATTAAAAAAAAAAAGCAACCTCCCCGAAGAATCAATTAAATATTTTAAATTTACAAAGTTTCCATTGATCAATTGAAATCCATAACAATTTAATTTCTCATCACATTATAAATAATATATTTTTTTTTTAAATCATTCGTTTAAGTTTCATTTATTTAAACTAATTTATTTTCTTCATATTTTCAATTTTTATATTTAAATACCAATTTAAATTTTTTTTTAAGAATAGAAATTCCCTTCTTAAAGTTTTATGAAGGTATGTAATCTATACACAGTATAATCTATGTACATTAAGCCTAGTTTTCACAAACGATTAGAATTCTTTATTCATTAATAAAAATTAAAAAAAAATTATTTAAAATTGAATTTTATTATTGTTTTAAATATAAACAATACCAGTTTTTTTTTAGAAATACCTATTTAAAGAAAAAGAATTGAAGAATTTTCAGAGACACGAAGTAAGAAGAAAATTTAAAATCATATCAAAATCGTGATTTTATAATGGCACGATCCTATAATTTTTATCTGTTTTTTTTTTTTACATATTAATTATAACCGATTTTATTTTTTGGAATTCAACAAGATTCTTAATTGTTTTTATTATACCATATTTTTTAAGTCGATTTGTACCTATTAATTAAATCGTGTCATAACTGTTAATTTTTAAATTACAGTTAATTATAATAATTGTTATTTGTTTATAAATTGTCACTATTCATTAATAAATTTAACAAGATTCATAATGGAGTAATATTTGCTATATTAAAAAAAAAAAATGTTTTAATAATTTAAGAAATTTTAAAGAGTTTCATATTGAACAAAAATAATTTGGACTTGTGGAGGTTCATTGACAACTTAAAAATATGGTGTGTAGTGTTTAGTGAATCTAATTTCATTTTTTTTTTTTTTAAGCGCTAACTGTTTAACTGTTAAGCTAATAAGCCTGTTTATACCATAGGTACATGTTGGAACAGGGAGTCATATTATATTCGTATTACTAGAATTAATCTTAATGAATTCCACATTCAATTTAAACATGAGATAGTACAAGGCCTTAAGGATACAATTCTATTTTTGTTTATATTGTAACATTTTGTATTTGAGTCATATGGTATTCTATATCTGTGAGTTATATGTTATTCAATTAAATTTTTTGTTTATACTTTGCATTTGTTTATACTGTTGTATTAATGTATTTTTTATTAGAGATATATAATTATTAATTGCTGATTAAGTCTTTAATTTGAACCCAATGGCGAATGGTAGCTGAGTCGAGTTGATAACCAGAAAAGGTTTTTTACTTTCACTGGGATTGGAACTCGGGCCTTTCACATGAAAGGTCAGCACTCTTACCACTGTGCCATCCACCCGTTACCAGCCGTTTTTAAATTTGAAAATCATTTGATGCAATATTTATGATTAAAAAATTAAATATAATATTTTAAGATTAAAGTTGAAAATGCACCTCACCTTAAACTCGGTACATAATTTTATTAAAATGATTTAGGATTTTTATTTGAAACACAAATTTTTTAAAATTAGATGATGATATGGAATTGTAACATTTTTATAAACAACTCTGCAACAACAAAAAAATAATAAAAATTTAATATGAAAAATAACAAAAATATAACAAAAAAAAAAAAAATTGACATAAAAATACATAAAAGGTGGCGACGGTGGCCGCCGCGCGATCACTTTATTTTTAAATATTCCGACTTTATTTCTTAGTTCTTGTTTTTATATTTTGGTTTTTTTTTTTTCTTGTAAAGGTGGGATTTATTACAATTTAAACGTGATAAATTAATTTTTTAAAAATTCTGTATAATATTTTCTTTACTTTTTATTTTGTTTTTTTTATTTTTGAGGTTATTTTAATATAATTCGTGCCTTACATTTTATTGACTTAAATTTTGAAGTTTTTTGTTTTTTTTTATTTTTACTTTTTCGCAATTTTTATTTTTTTTTTAGATTTGTATAACGATACGAAAAACCTGACTCTTTAGGAAAATGTTGAAATCTAATAATTTTCCATTGCTTTTTTGTTTATTTTTTCTTTTTTTTTTATTCCTTTTAGGGGCATTGTAACTGTTAATAAGTTATTTTTCAATACCCGAGAACAAGTAACTATAATAAATATAAAAAAAACTGATTGCGTTGATCTTGCAACATTATCGGTTAAAAAAATAAAAGAACGCAGAGAGAAGTACCAATGAACATAAAATATATTATATGTATAATGACTCACCCATATTGGAATTTTTCTGAATAATGGTTAATAAAAACTAAAAAAAAATTGTAGATACAAGGTAATAATATCAATAAAACAAAATTTATGAAAAAAAAAAAGAGTTTCGGAAAGTTTAAATTCCAAATTTTACTATTAACAAATAAAAAATTTTATTGACGTATAAGGTATTTTTAACGATTATCTAATTGCGATCATTTATTCGAAAAAAATCAAATTTTTATACCCGTATGACTATATAGTCAAAGGGTATAATAAATTTGCCATTACGTTTGTGACGCAGAGAAGGAGGGGGGGTAGATATAGACTCAAGTGTATGGATCGGATCAGAATCGAAAAAAAAATCGATTTAGCTATGTATGTCCGTCCGTCTGTCCGTCCGTCCGCACGATAACTCAAAAACTAAAGGAGCTAGGATCTTGAAATTTTCGCAAATTCGTTTTTTTGCAATAGCCGTCATCGCTATTTAAATCCAGCCATTTTGGTCCATGGGTTCGGGTAGCTGCCATACAACTTCCTTTTTTATATGAGTATTTCTCAGTACCTATTACAGCTACGTGTCTGAAATTTTGGCAAAAGTAGTTTAGTTTTATGGCCAAAATTTCTGCAAAATTTGGTTGGTCTACTGCAAAGGGTTCGAGTAGCTGCCATACAACTTCTTATTTTAAATGAGCATTACTCTATACCTAATACCTATTGAAGTTGGGTGTCTGAAATTTTGCCAAAAAAAGTTTAGTGTAATGGCCAAAGTTACTGCAAAATTTGGTTGCTCTACTGCCAAGAGTTCGAGTAGCTGCCATACAACTCCTTCTTTTATAAGAGCATTACACTACACCTAATAAATCTGATATGTTTGAAATTTTGCCAAAAGTAATTAATGTTTATAATAATAATGATATAATGTTTATATAACGGTCATACGGGTATCCCAGAGTTGACACAGTCTACTCTACTACACTCTTCCTCGTTTTTTATATAGATTTATTTGTAAATATGAATTTAAAAAAAAAGAACCAGATTTAAAAAAGATAAGAACTAGTTCTAGTTAAGAAAGACACTTTACACATGATATAAAATAAAATTATTAAAATCACACCTATATTTTATTTCCGCGGGCCTCGGGGATGTTGTGGGTAAGCATTTGACTTATTAATCGAGGGATTAGTTCAATTCCTGGTTAGATCATACAATATTTAATTAAAATTTAATTGAAAAATAATTTTCTTTACAAATCCCCATGGTAACCAAATATATAAAGTAAAATATTATATGATATAAACAAAATAAATAATATTACTTATAAAATCAGATCTATATTTTTCATTTTAGGGGCCTCGGTGATGGAGTGGGTAAGCATTTGGCTTATTAATCGAGGGGGTTCGGGTTCGATTGCCGTTTAGGTCATACAATATTTAATTAAAATTTAATTGAAAAATAATTTTTCTTTACAAATCCCCATGGTAACCAAATTATATAGTAAAATATAAAATATATGATATAAACAAAATAAATAACATTATTTATTAAATAATCCGAAAGGAAAAGGGCCGTCATTTTGTAAAGACATTGTGTGCAATGCAATTGGAAATACATATTTTATAAATAAATATTTTATTTTCGATATGGTTCCTGTAGTGTCAAAAAAATCGAAAATTGTACTTTATTAAACAGACAGGCAGTTAATTTTTCATGGTTCATTTTTTTATAGTACATTTCAAAATTATTAAAATATATTTTCAATCATTCATTATAAGTTCAATATTATTGTGCGAAAAAAATTGCAAGTAAAAAATATTAAAAAATAGCAACTTAATTGGTTGCTACTAGTATGGTTACAAGTACATTTATAGAAAATTCTGTTTTGAACCTTTTAAATACGGCACACCAGTTTGTTTAAAGGCATAGTTACTGCTCTGCTTGAAAATATATCTATAGAATTTGTTTCAGATTTTAGAGTAAATATTTCAGATAATAAAAGTGAATTAAATTTAATTAAAAAATTCTTTTAAAAAAGTTATAAAAATAATAAATGATATTATTATTATTACAGAAACAACAAAACATACTAATATGTAATTGATACTATGGCAAATTAGCTTATTTAATTATTGAAATTTGTTGTTCATTATTAGTAATAAATATTTCGTAGAATAATTTGTCAAAAGGTTTAGTCATACTAAAGAATTAATTTTTTTTTTTTTTAAAAAGAAATTTGAATTTAAATATAAAAATTAATTTGAATGAAGATCAGTTTTAAAATAATTTGCTCGTTTGAAAAAAAGTACTGAGATATAGAGAGCCGCAATGCCTACATGTTAGGATGGTACATGCTATCCCCCATATCAAAACAACAACCGTATTGATGTATTCAATAGGAACATAATATTAAAAACTTATGTCAGTATGTAGTAGTATCTTTGTACTTCATAATAAAGTACAAAGGTACTTGATAGGAAAATACCCCCTGATTATTAATACTAATTTACATATAATTTAATTAATTATTTTACAATTTTTCTGAAATTCCAAAAAATTATTAAATTTACGAATATTTTTAATTTTCACAGTTTCACAGCAACAAAATTACACACAAAAGTTAGTTTTGACATCTCAATACTATTTTGTTGTTTTTGTAATTTTAATTCATATTACATGAACTAAAACTAACATCGCATAAGAGATAAGTCTCAAGATACCTATTACCTACAACGTCAAAAAAAAAAAAAAACAAATACAAAACTACCTTTCATGTCAAAATAACAACAACAATTGTAAGAAATACTTTTTATATGAAAAGAAAAAATAAAAAAGAGAAAGATAATAATTATCGTATATAGGTGGGTGGTTATTATTTTAGGTTACCTACATTTTACAATTTTTTTTTGCTGCTGTTGTTGTTGTTGTTGTAATTGTTTACATACTTATATTAAATATTAACACTTAAAAATCATGTTAAATTTTATTAAAAAATAAAAGTAATAAAATCTAAAGGAATTTTTTTTTTTAATTCAGTAAAAGAAAAACAATTTTTTTTTTTTTTAATTTTGATTATTTTTTTCCGACATTTCATTATTTGTTTACAGTGTTGCCAAATTCAAAAAGCAATTGGGTTTCAAAAAACACTTATTTTGAGGGTCATTTTCTAGCTTAGGGATTTTTTAAAGAATTAATAATAAATTCAACAGACTTTTTTTTTTTTAAATATTTTAACATACTCTTATTAAATTTTTTTTTTTAATATAACTAACATTTCCTTAAGTTTTATTATAGTATAAAAACTTCTTGTGGCTCATCAGTATTAGATCACTTTTCTTAAAAGAAAAGTTTAAACTAAATGAAAATTTATTTAAATTGTTTAATGTTTGTTGCACCTGTCAAAAATCTATCCATTTTAATGAAATAAGTTAAATTCTGTTTTGTTATATTCAGAGTTAAATTTTTTTTTTAAGCGCTAACTGTTCGTTGGAACAGGTTGTCATATTATATTCGTTTTATTAGAATTGATCTTCATGAATTCCAAATAACACTAACCCTTATAACATATAGAAACATCTTAGGTTTTCAATAGATACAATTCTATTTTTGTTTATATTGTAATATTTTGTATTTGAGTTATTTGGTACTCTATATTATCTGTGAGTTATATTATTCAATTAAATTATTTGTTAAAAATTCAAAATTACACTATCAACTTAGCAAATTATAGATTGATTTTTAGTTTCTTAATTAAAAATAGTAGAGAAAGCTTTATACAAAGTATAGTAAAAAGAGTATAGCAATGTAGTATAAAAATGTTATATATATAATTAATAGGTAAATGCAAATGAAAAAATACTTAAGATTAAGAAATAGTTAATCTTAGGAAATTTTGACTTAGAGTCATATAGAAATGTATGAGTTATGAAAGCTCCCCGCAAGTAAATATTGGGTGGTTAAAAATCCTATTGACTTCTAAAGAATTCATACGGCAACACTGTATGTGTACTTCTGTCTCTCTTCTTTTTTAAATTTTTCTATTTTTGAAAAATTCTTTCTTTACTTATTTGTAACTGTAAATTTTTTTTTCCTCCAATTTAATTTTTCATAAAAAAAAATTTGAAAATTTTATGTTATCTCATCATAAGTGTGGTAATGAGAGAAAATTAAAAAAAAAAAAAAATTTAGAACATGAAAAGGTTTTTGTTTTTTTTGTTTGCTAAAGAAAAAAATTCTCACCTGGTTTCTTAAATGCTGCTGAGCATAAAATGAAAACAAAAAAAAAAAAACAGAAATACAAAATTTTGGCAAAAAAATTGTAATTTTTTTTTTTTGTCTTGTAACATTTTGTTTTATTCGTTTTTGGCCTGCTAATAATTTTCAAATTCGTTTCGTTTCATTTTTTTTTTTCCTAATTTTTTACAAGTAACAAAAATCATAAAAAAAAGTCTTTAGAATCTAAAGGTCAAAGTTATTCGACTGTTACAGTAATATTATTTTTAGATAGAATATGTGTACGTCTATGTTTTTATAGAGAATGGTCAGTTAAATGTCAGTTAAATATTAACACATACATAGATACTTACTAACATTTTATTTTATAATTATCTGAATAACCCAGAAAAAATAACGAAAAAAAAAAAATTTGTTTATGAATAAAGGGAAGGTAATTTGGTGGTGGGTACAGATTACAATTATAGGGTGTATTAATATTAATGAAAAAAGGGTTTTTTAAAACATATTTATTGTAATGTAATGAATTTTTTTAATTATTTAATTGAATTAATTTTAGTTAGCGAACTGGAGTTACATTTTTTTTAAGTGCTAACTGTTCAACAAACTGTTAAAAAGCCTATCTATTCCATTGGTAAATGTTGGAACAGGGGCGACTTATTATATTGTTATAATTAGAATTAGTCTTGTTGAATTCCACATACATTTTAAACAGTAGATAGTACTAGGCATTTTAAGATGTAGAAACGCCTTAGATTTTCAATAGCTACAAATCCATTTGTTATACATTTATATAATTTCATATTTAAATTACAAAATATATTCTTGTATTTGTGAATTATATTATTGAATTAAAATACATATTTGTTTTTGCATTTGAATAGATTGTTATATTAATGTATAATATGACGAATGGTTGCTCAGTTGAGTCCAAACGCAGATAAAAGTCTCTCCACTTACACATCTAGGATTTGATTCCTGGTCTCTAAAATGAAAGCTCGCCTCTCTAAATACTGTGCCATCCAGCCACATTTACTTTACTTTGAAGTTTGATTTCATTTTATTAAACAATTTTCGAAATTAAATGGTCTGTTTCTGTAAGAGATTCGGATTGTAAGACGTAATCATTGAATTAATGTAATAGGTAAATAAATTAAGCACTAAATAGAGTTAGATATAGAGACTTTTTGGAAGTTTCCCCAAGGGGATAGAAAAGAAAAAAAACCAAAGCTTTGTTTTAGGTAGTCTTACGCATTACATACGGCATTAAAAAAGTAACAAGAGAAATTAAATGCCACAAAATTTTGTTAAATATTGAAAAACAATTTTTTACAAATTTTGTAAAATAGTATTTATGTATTTTGATAAATACAAAATTGAGGTTTCCATTATGTACAATAATATTTTAAGTAAAATTTTGAATATTTAAAAATGTGCCAATTTTTTCAAGTTTAAAATGTATTTTTTTTTTTGTTATTTAACTTATGCTTAAAAAAAAAATTATGTATGGAAATTTAATGTAAAAAACAAAAACTTAAGATTGATGGAAAAAGAAATGTTGTAAAGTAAATAGTAGGTTTTTTTTTTAAATAGTTTACTCTATAATTTTTTCCGTTAATAATGTTGGTTCAAGGTGAGTATTACTTAATATTTACTCAATATTATTTCGTTACTAATTATTTATCTTAAATTTTTATTTTAAAAAATTTATTCTTGTATGAAATAATTGAAATTAGGTTTAGAGTATATATATACATATATTTGATTTTTTTTCAATTTATTGAAATAATAAGTTAAATATTTGAACTACAATAGAAGTACCCAACATGAGTGTTTTGTGCAGTGTGTGTATATACTCGTATATTATTTTAACATTATTGGCAATAAATTATGCAACGATTTAAAATTAATTTTAAGTTAATATATCTAATACATTTTTATCTTGTATTTATAGTTTTAAACACATTTACTTTATTTGCAATGAATCATATTTTAATTAAATTTAATAATGGACTCCCTAGAGATATATTCACAAATTTAACGATCCAGCAGTTAAGAATCGTAATGTAAAAATTGTAAAATTGTAGAGTTCCTAAATTCAACCAAATTGATACAATAAAAATGAAACCTTGTGAAACCTTTTAAGTGTTGGTCGGGGGGATCGTATCAGCCACCGGATCGGACCAACCAACCAACTACCATAGATATTTATTCGGCAGTTCTTTTAACTGTCGAGATACTGTGTTTTAGACTGTTGATGCAAGAAAATGCATATATAATACATATTTGATTACACTTTAGCCTTTTACATAAACGAATAAGTATATACTTGTATTAATTTAATACTAAACTTAACTAAACTAAAATATGTTTAACATTGTATTGAAAGAAAAAAAAACCATAGCTTAGAACGTGAAAGAAATTTAAATGTAAAAAAAAGTTGATATAACAAGAAAAATAACACGGTTATAATAATATTAAGATTGATACTACATAACAATAGTTCATGGTACTTGAAACGAAACGGAATTAACAAATTTTTGAAAAAAAAAAAAAACAGAAAACAAAATTAAAAATTAAAAATGGCAAAGGAAAGTTTAAAAGGTATAATATATATATACAAGATGAAGAACTAAGGTATATAATAAATAAAATACTGTCATAATGGGTTACTTAAATTTATTTTTGTATTTTTGTGTTAAATATAAAACCATCTTTAAAATTCAAATAAATTTACAAAATCTCATTTATTATTGAACAAATGCATTTTGTACATTTATACAATATAAAAAAAGGAAAGTTCATAACACTCTTTTATATTTCAGTATAAGGTCTAAGGCCAGGCACATAGTTATTTAAAAAAAAAAAAAATGACGAAAAAAAATTCCGAAAATATTGAAAAAAAAAACTTTTAAAACTAAAGTTATTTAAGATTCTCCCTCCGAATACAAACATTTTTTATTTTCTTCTATTTTTTCTTTTGTCGTTTTCATTAGTACTTTATCAGGTTGATATATAAATATTATGATGATTATGATGATGATAATAATGATCATAATCATAATGATGAAAACCTACTTTTACCAATAGCCATCAGTTGAGTTCAAAACACAGCGGCAAAACAAAATTCTCACTATGTGACTTAACTGTATATACGAGTATATGCATATATTAGTATATAATACTATACCCAACTACATATTGAACATAAATATCTCATCATATCAGATTTATAATGGTAGATATGATAAATTATATATACTTACAAACATAATATGTATATATATGTAAAAAAAAAAAAAATAAATACCTGTTGTACCTTTTTTTTTTAAAAAAAAAAATTGGATTCTGCATTAAAAATTTTCAAATTTGATTTTCATTTTGCTTTACTTTACTTTGACTTTACTTTGATATGGATTTCGCGATACCTCACTTTTTTTATCCCCCAAAAAAAAACAAAGCAAATAAAAAGAAGATACTGTTTTGGTTGTTTCCAAACTTAATTACAAATGAGCTTAAAATAAATCAATTTTTTTTTTATATAAATACATAATAATATGTTATTATTTAAAATTTTAAAAAATAAATGGTTTAAATTATTTGAAAGAAAGATGTATTTTTTAAGTATAAAATAATTTTTTAATTAGATAATCTATACTTCAATCTGATATTATTGAGTTATTAATTATATTAGATAATTATATTTGATGATAACTCAGTAACTTAAATGAAATAAATCTATGATTAACTTTTGTATAAATAATTATGTATTTAATTATTAAATAATAAAAATTAATTGTGAATAATAGAAACTGCAGAGCCTGGAATATGCAGATGACATTGTTCTACTAACCCACTCACTCAGAAGAAGAAATGCAGACCACAATCAATAAATTAGCAGAAAAAGCTGGAAAAATAGGCTTGAAAATAAACATAAACAAGATCAAATGTTTAAGAATAAACAACACAAGCCAAATACCACTACTCATACACAATACCCCAATAGAAGAGGTAGCAGAATTTGAATACTTGCGAAGCATAATAACAAAAGATGGTGGTGCAAACATTGACATAGAACACAGAATAGCAAAAGCTAAAAGTGCCTTCGGAAGGCTATGGGCAGTATGGAAATCAACACCTATAGCACATTGAACTAAAATAAGAATCTTCAAAGCATGTGTCAAATCCATACTGCTATATGGAAGCGAAACATATGGCTTGTATCAAAAAATAACATACAAAAATTAAAAGTCTTCATGAATAAATGTCTAAGAATAATATGTCGCATATTCTGGCCTAGGCGAATAATGAATGAAAAACTCTGGGTATTGACGAGGCAAGAGCCGATATGGGTCCAAATTAGAAAAAAGAAGTGGGAGATTGGTCACATTCTAAGGCGGCCAACAACATCAGTAGCACACCAAGCCCTAGCTTGGAACCCGCAGAGTAGGAGAAATGTTGGAAAACCTAGAAAAACCTGGAGCAGATCAGTCCAGAGAGAATGTGACCTATCGGGAAAAACGTGGTCCGAATTAAAGAGGTTAGCGCTCAACAGCTAATCTTTTAATCTTTTAAACAACCAAATTTGAATCTCATTGTTCAAATTTATAGCAATTAAAAATTTAATTAGCAATTCTTATTAAATGTACTTTTTTTTATTTGATTAAATTCTACCCATATACCCAATATAGACTAGTAAAGATACAAATATTATCTAATTGAGTTTGCAAATTTTTAAGAACTTTTAATTCAACTTTGACAATGATAAACTTTTGTGATACCTATGATAAGTCTCAACATAACATATGTACTAACTAAACCACAAAAACCATTAAATGTTGAAATTTAACAAATTTTTAAAGAATCGTGTGGTTTTGGTAAACATATATAAATTCCTTTCAACAAAAAAACATAACCACATCTTGATTTTTAAAAAATTCTATAGATCAAAATATCGAACAATAGAAGAGTTTTAATACAAGTTTTTTGTGGAATTCTAACAATGTTAAAAAATAAAATTTATATTATACATATTATCAGTTTTTTATCTTTTTTATACTAAAATTTTATGCAATTTCAATAATATTTTGCAAAAATAGGTATTTTTTTTTTTTAAATAACCAACCAAAACTTAGTTAGCATGGCCTCAATCAAAAATATTATATTAGCAATTGTTTCCTTTTTTTTACTTATCGTTGTTTTTTTGACTTCTTCCAAACAATATCATTATTTATTCATAGTAACCTTATTGTATTCAAATTAGTTTAAGATAAAATATTGGAATTGTTGTTTTTTTAATAGCTTAAAAAAATTTTTAAGATACAAAAAAAAATTTACAAAAACTTTAGTACAGTTAAGTATTAAATAACTTAAGTATTGAAATTATATGATTTTGCAAAATATTTAAATTAAAAAAAAAATAGGTTAATATAATGTAAGTTTGTTTTTATACTCGTTTTAATAGTCGGTGTACTAATTGCACTAAATATTACGTTGATGTTTTCCATGCTGTAAATATGAAATACATGAGGGTATGATTGTACAGAGTACATTTGGCACATAATAAAACTCATATTAGTTTCAGTTTTATTATAATTCTAATGATTATCAACTTACTTTTACTAATTTTTACTGATAAAGCAAAGTACAGGTCATATTATATTAAAATTAATATATATATATATATATATATAAATTTATACTCGGAATATGATAACTATTACTTATTTAATGAAATGAGTTTGAAACAATTTTTATGTAATGAAACTATAAAATTAAGTTTTAGAAATATAATAATGTATAATATACTTCAAATAGATACGGTTTTGTGATATTTATATATGTATAAACATTCTTGAAAAGGGAATACCCTAAATTTAGAATCCTTCTATATATTCAAATTATATATACCCTTTTTCATAAATAATATTAAAAATATTTAACATATACACTTTTAAAATAAATTCTAAATTAAAGTAAAAAATTTGTTTATACATAATTGAAAAAAAAAGATATTTAATTTAAAACACATCAATTTATCTTTAAAGAAGTGAAAATTTACTTGGAAAAAAGAAATTGTAAAAAAGAGATGACAAGAGAAAATAAATTACTAATGGACAATTTTTCTTTCAAAAGAAATTTAATTAAGAAAGAGTTGTGTTGAAGGTGATTTAAGGCAAAAAAAAAAACTTAAACATGATTTAATTAAGAAAAAAATAACTTTAATCCATGATTTTTTTTTCTTATGTGTAAAATACCTCCGTGAACGTACTTCTAAATAATAAATCCAAGTTTGTTTATTTGAAAATTAACAAGTCATCAAAAAAAGGTATTTATTTATATAAGTATTCTGTATTCCAAAGTCAGTTTAATATTAAAATGTGTACTTAAAAATATAATCGAAAAATAAAAATTTCGAAAGGACATTTTATTATAACATAAAAAAAATAAAGGTTGAAATTAATTTAAATTATATTATTTTATTTTTGAATCAAATATAATTTATTAGCATTATTATGAAACTATACTGCCGTCCTAAGAAAGAAAGTCGTTTCTACATTTTTTTGGTTTTAGGTAATTTAACTTTTAGTGTTTTATATTCGTGCATCGCTATGTTGAATTATTTTTGAATTTTTCAAAAACAAATATGATGTTAAATGAAAGAAAAATAATTTTTTTGAACTTACTAGAGATAAGATAGTATTAGGCGTTCATAGTTAATTTGGACATACAACTTGTTTGCTAAGCAATAATAGATTTATTAAGTTATTTAAGCTTAGACATAAATGCGACTTAGAGGTAGATGCGACATATTAGTTATTAGTTTTAAATGAATTTGCAACGAGATATGTGACATTTTTTCTTCGTACAAAGTTGTGAGACATTTATCTGATATCAAATATTCTATTATCCCGAAAATTCGCTTTTGGCGCTTACGACTATTTTCCTTAGCACAGCAGTATGGTTATATAATATAATATAATATTGCAAACAGACCAGAAAGTCAGTTAATTAAGACGTTTTAGAAACATAAAATTGAAATAAAAATCAAGAAGTTCAAAGGATTTCACTGCACTAAAAATCATTAAATCCAAAAAATTGATGTTAAACGTATGGAAACGACTAACAAATCCGACCGAATACCAGTCAATGCCATTTAGCTTTTAAATGTATTTGAGGTAAAATATAAAGTATTACATATAACTAATTTAGAATATTTTATTAAAAAAAATTAGTTATATAAGTTTATTTTTACACTAAGACCCCTTGTTAATTCTAAGATTTTGTGACACTCTTTCTTAATTCCTTATGAGAAATAAGACTCCGGAGTGTTATTTCTTATTCCCTTTATACTTTACTTTTTCATATATTTATGTATATCTAGAAGAGATTTTGGAGAGATCTTAGATTTCAAATCGGGATAATTATTCCCCTTTTCCGTAAATTTGAATCTAACTTTTAAATCTGTCCTATTTCGGAATATCACTGACACATATTTATATAAATATTCTGGAAAAGATAATACCCCAACTTCGAACCCCATACTAAATTTCCACCTAATTTAACATGTAATATAAAAAAATGTACAAGAAATAAGGCCCTAGTACCTTATTTCTTATTAAATGTAAAATAACACTTTAGATTTTACTTCTCAAAAAGTCAAATATTAAATTGAAAGAAAAATAAGACCCCCCTCAAATTTCTAGAAGGTCGAAAGTAAAAATGCGGTTTTATTTCTTATTTCAATGAGAAATAACTTCCAAAGCACATCTTAATTGCAAGGAAATATTTTTTAAAACAAATAAAACCATGGAATAATGCGTGTGCAATTTGAAAGCATTCGGCCTACCTATAAGAGTTTCGACAATATCAAAAAATATACAATGTTATTCAGAAGGAAAATATTGAGACAATTTCGTGTGATCCACAGCCCATAGAGAAAATATAGATGTTATAGTAAAATAATCTAGTTAAATATAATTATCTATTTATTAATGAGATGTGTAACACTAATAATGAGTTCCATAATGAATTTTTTTTTTCAAATATGCGGCAAAATATTTCTTAACATTTTTTCTTATATGGATAATAAGAAAATTTTTTTTTTTTTTTGATTAAGCTGTCATAACTATAATTATTTAAAACAATAATAATAAAGTCCCGGAAAGATGAAAGAAAGGTAAAACAAAAATATTCCCAATCCCATTAAAACATTAAACAATAGAAAATAACATTATTTTTTTTTTTTAAATAATATTTTAAACCTAAAAAAAGTCATTTGAGATGTATAACATAAAGTTAAAACTAGTATAGGAACCTATATAACTTTATATATATATACAAAAATTGATGCAATTTTTAGAATTATTATATTTAGTTATATAACAGGTATTATTTTTATCATGTTTCTTTATACCCGTATGACTATATAGTCAAAGGGTATAATAAATTTGCCATTACGTTTGTGACGCAGAGAAGGAGGGGGGGTAGATATAGACTCAAGTGTATGGATCGGATCAGAATCGAAAAATAAATCGATTTAGCTATGTATGTCCGTCCGTCCGTCCGTCCGTCCGTCCGTCTGTCCGTCCGTCCGTCTGTCCGTCCGTCCGTCCGCACGATAACTCAAAAAGTAAAAGAGCTAGGATCTTGAAATTTTCGCAAATTCGTTTTTTTGCAATAGCCGTCATCGCTATTTAAATCCAGCCATTTTGGTCCATGGGTTCGGGTAGCTGCCATACAACTCCTATTTTTATATGAGTATTTCTCTGTACCTATTACAGCTGCGTGTCTGAAATTTTGCCAAAAGTAGTTTAGTTTTATGGCCAAAGTTTCTGCAAAATTTGGTTGGTCTAGTGCAGTGGGTTCGAGGAGCTGCCATACAACTCCTTCTTTTATATGAGCATTACACTACACCTAATGAAGCTGGGTGTCTGAAATTTTGCCAAAAGTAGTTTAGTGTAATGGCCAAAGTTACAGCAAAATTTGGTTGGTCTACTGCAGAGGGTTCGAGTAGCTGCCATACAACTCCTTTTTTTTAATGAGTATTCCACTACACTTAATAAAGCTGTATGTAAAAAGTAATTAACCGGATGATATAATGTATATGTTACGGTCATACGGGTATCCCAGAGTTGACACAGTCTACTCTACTACACTCTTCCTCGTTTTCTTTTAATAATAAGTATTTTGTACAGGTAAATGCACCTATAAAAATTTTTTAACGAGTCCATAAGATATTTTTAATAATTCTTTGAATATTAACTCATAAATTATTGTGTGCATCTTTGAGAAAAACTTTTAAAACAATTACAATGAATAATGGTGTTTAAGTAAAAACAGACTGAGTTGATATTTAATATTTTTATTTATGAATGAAAAATTATTTTCAAGATTTTCTTATAGGCATCTCACCTACCTATTATCTTATAGCCATGTCCCCTCATCTATACTTTACAATTAATGATTAATAGTAACTTAAATGACTTTATAATTTACTAATAAAATTAACCTACCAGTTTTAATAACGCAGGAGTTTTAAACCAGTATGCTTTAGAAAATTTTAAATCAATATTCTATAATCAAATAGAATTAAATTATCATTAATTTCCATAACTTCATATCTTAAAAAATATTTTCAGTAATGGTAAAATTCAAAGACTATCAATCATGACGATCATTCAGAGAAAATGTCAAAAAAGAGAAATGATCAACCAATTATTACTGAATTTAGTTCTTTACTTTTCCAGGCAAACGCTATATTAAGTAGAACGGTCGTGTTATATATATAAATTATATATAATCATATGACAAAACGCAAATGTTTCTAAAATATCAGATATTTTTTTGCCCTCAACAATTAAGAATTTTGAAGAGTCAGTTCCAATATATTTGGTCAATTATCAATGTTAAAATGAACACTATAAAACCACATACAAGCTAAAAATTAGATAATTTCGTCTTAAAATCTAAATAAACTATATTTCATGGAATTCTTGAATATATAGACCATTGCAAATTAAATCGAGTCGTTAGCAATGAAAATTTAACGAACGACACAGTATCAATAAAAAATTTTTAAACTTTGACAAATGTTCGTTATATGTACATAAAGACTAACTATTGTATAACTACATACTTTTTGTACAGTAATTCGATATATTAATTTATTTATTTATTTGTATACAATCCCCTACCACAAAAATGTTATAAGCAAGGGGTCAGCCTTTCCTTTTCAAGTGTAACAAGTGTATTTTATATTAAAATATAAGTTATTTTTTTTGAATTAGATAGGTTCTCTGATAATGGGTTTGACCCCGGAATCCCTCGATTAAAAGGCCGACCCCTCAACCACTACGATCGGAGTTCGATATACAATTCCAAAATTGGCTCCTAAAATTAAAATTAATTAAAAAGTTTTATAATATTTTATTTCACCAAATAAAAACAAAGTTCTCTTTTGCAATGATTAATTAGAAAAGACTCGTATATCAGGTATAAGTATACATATACACCATAATATAAAATAACTAAAACATATAGTTTTATTGTATCTTTATTTTTAAATAAGTTTACGGAAAATGCATATAACAAACGTAACCTATAGAAGAGTTCAGTTGGAATTTAAGTATTAATTTACAAAATTATTCTAAAGGAATAAGAAAACCAAAAAAAAAAAAAAAGTTTTACAGAATGTCATTAAACTACACTAGATATATAAAGTACAATTGAACTTTGAAAAAAAAAAAAAGAATAATACAAAAAATTAAACTAGATATAATAAATGAAGCCAGTTCTGAGAGTTTAGTGTTCATATCTTTTGTTTTGTTTTTTTTTTTTCTTTCTTCTTTAGTTTATTACCTTAAGAATTAGTGCTCTAAATTTTAACACGTACATAATGTATTTACCACATAAAATATATTAATTTAATAATATTAAGAGTTAAAAATGATAATGTCTCCATGTTTTTTTTTTACTTAACAAAAGACTAAAAAAAAAAAAAAAGAAAAAAAATCAATTAAGGAATAAATGTACGGAAAAATTAAATTTTAAACTAAATGAACTACACTAAAAAAAAACATTAAATTCATATTTAAAACGTAACTTTTATGTATACAGGGTGTCCGGGACTCAAGTACGCGCACTACACTCAGTGATTGGGGGCATTAAAACAAACAAAAAATTGTACTGGAGGAGGGGGTCTATTGTGGACCCTTTTCGAGATATGAGGGATTAAAGATTTAAGGAGACTTTTCATAAAAAAATCAATAACTTTTGAAAAGCTTCCTGTAGAGAGATAAAAAAAAAATCCATTTTGTAGAGTAAGTTGTCAGCTTTAATTTGTGTGCACTAATAATCCCCAACAGCTTCAAAAGTTATTAATTTTTTTATGAAAAGTCTCCTTAAATCTTTAATCCCTCATATTTCGAAAAGGGTCCACAATAGACCCCCCCCCCCCCTCCAGTACAATTTTTTGTTTGTTTTAATGCCCCCAATCACTGAGTGTAGTGCGCGTACTTGAGTCTCGGACACCCTGTATATATACATAATTACAGAATAAATATTTCTGTCATCAGGTGTGTGGTTTTTTTTTTGTGCCAACAAGTTAATCACTAAGGTGTTGTTCATTGTACAAACGTACAAAATTAAAAACAAAGACAATTTCTAAGATTATGAAAATGAATATACCGAAATAATAAATAAAAAATATAAAAACATTTTTAGGTTTTCTTCTTTTTATTAAGTTTTAACATTTTGTTTTAATGAAATATACTTATGCCAACTTAAAATGGTAATGGTAAAAAAAGAATGGACAATATGGACAATATATACAATATATGTATAAACTACGCGTACACAAAAAAATATGTAACTATAAGTATGTACAAATAATAGATTCTATGACCAAAATACCGGTATTATTTTACAAACGGTAATTGTACATATTAACAGTTAAGTTTGTATTTATGTATATACCACCATTCTTTAGTGCAGTTATTTTCATTATTTACAAAATATAAACAGTAATGTGTCACATAGAAACCAAACAGAACCGAATTACTCTACATGGGAATGGGAATTAACAATTCAAAAATAAAAATTTAAAAAAGTTTGAGCATGAGAATTTGTGTAATATGAATCTTTTCACCAAATATTCAATTTATTTTTTAAACTCAAAAAAAAAAAAAAACTTGATTTTACAATACATATTTACAATATATGTAAATATATGTATATACCTATGTGTGTATATATACTAAAATATATATAAATATTAAGGATTTTATAAGATTTTCTTACATAAATTTAATATAAATTTAATTATCACGTTTATGTAGTACAAGGTGTATTTTTTTTTTCAAAGGTTTATGAAAGGTTATCTAAGTATGTATCTAACAAGTATGTTTAAAAATCCCTTTAAAATACTTGAGGCCAATATAAGTTCATATATTATACAATAAATAATTTTTAAAATGTTTATATTGTTTTTTATTATTGTTTATGCGAAATTTCTACACTGGTTTCATAGTACACATTTAAAATGACAAGGTATAGAAAACCAAAAAAAAAAAAAAAAAAAAGATTTTAATTAAGAAAGTAAACACATCTTTTACACTTCAGGGAGGTGAATTCATTAGTCATATATACAAAATAAAAAACAATATATATATATATATATATATATATATATATATATATATATAAAAATAAAAGAATTAAGTACCATTATAAATACTTTACACAACACAAAAAAAAAAATAAATAAATAAATAAACATGTTTTTATTTTTGTTATTAGTTTTTATCTGAAAATGAAGAGAAAGAAAAAGTGGCATTAAATTTCTGGCTAGTGTTTAAAGAGGAAACCATATTAAAGAAATACAAATAAAAAAATAAAATAAAAAAAAAAAAAACAAGGATGGAAACCATCATTCCTGTAAATTTTTTTCTTTATTTTTTTTTTTTTTTGAACTTAACAACCTATTGTCGCGTATTGATTTTTTTCTTTACATTAATGTGAAAAATAATGTGTTGGGATATTTAAAGACAGGAAATACCTATATTTTCCTGTTATTCATTAACAATTAAAAACCATTTGTTTTTAAATTTTTTAATTTTTTATGTTCTTTTGTGTTAAAAAAAACATTAACATTTAAAAAAATTTATAATGAATTTAACTTAAAGTGCATTCTTTGAAACGTTTTTTTTTTTTTTTTGTTTCTGTTCTGTTCTCTGGACTTCACACTCATCTCTTAATAGTTTTAAATGTTTGCTTTTAAAAATTTAAAACAATATTAAATTTAATTTATCTCATGCCTATCATATTTATTACAACAAGCAAATTACGTATTTTGAAAATTTTCTGAAAAAAACACTAAAAAACTAAAAGATCTATCTAGTCAATGATTTAATTATCTATGATTGCGTATATATTAATTGAGATTCATAAACTCTAAAATTCAATTTATTGTTAACTGTTTCTATTGCATATTTAAAAAATTTATATTATAGAAACAGAGGACATTACTACATTTATTTTTAACAATTTTTTTTTGTTCATTCAAACTTGCTAAACAACATTAAATCACATTACAATTTGCTTTAAGCATTTTTGTTAGTTTTCAAATATGAAGAAAAATCGATCATTATCCTACAATTTAATTTTCATTTAAATTGTATCGGTACTAACCGCAATTCATTATGTTAAATATATAAAATATGTTTTCAATATAATTTTT
This sequence comes from Dolichopus griseipennis, assembly GCA_963082915.1. Lineage (NCBI taxonomy): Eukaryota > Metazoa > Arthropoda > Insecta > Diptera > Dolichopodidae > Dolichopus > Dolichopus griseipennis. The sequence goes on along the minus strand of OY720445.1, from coordinate 26,485,383 downwards.
GGAGAATTTTTCATAAGAGTCATGTAGGTACTTTGTTAGTATAAAAAATAAATTGATATTCCAAATAGCTGAATTGAAATATTTTTCTTCAAAATAGAAGTATATTTGAAGATTTTTAAATAACAAAATTTATAAATTTATAAAAAAAAAAAAAATATTTAACAAGAATCCTCAAAGGATATATGCACAAATTACGAATATATAATATTCGTATATATACCATAAATAAATAAGATACATATATACATTATATATATATATACAAATACAGACATAATTATTGTCTCCTACGTAAGGAGAAACACATAATTAAGTCTGGTGTTATGTATAATTGAAATATTGTTCAATTTTCTAAAAATAATTTTTTAATTTTTAAGGGCGTTTTTTCAAGACCAATAGAAAATATAATTTAGAAACATTTAGTTTTTTTAATTAAAAATTAAATAAATTATTTTCTTGTAAATATATAATAAATCATGTTTATTTAATAATTTACAATTTTAAATATAACAAATCTTGTTAAAAACAATAGAAATTTACAACATAGGTAATATTAAAGTAAGTAAAGCTAAGGTTTCCATGCAATGAAACTTAAAAGAAAATTTCGGAACAAAATTAGTTATACAGAAATATTACGTCTACTAAATAAATTTTTGCTTAGTTTTATTTTTTTGCTTTTATTAAAATAATAATAATTTTCTAATTAAAAGAATTCCAAGTACCTACCTACCTATATAATTATAAAAAGAACGAATAAATTGAAAAAAAATAATATTAAATAACACTAAAATAATTTTTTTGTATTAATATGACTCAACAATATTTGCAATTATAATAATATACAGTGTAAATTTTTGTTAGAAGTTTAAAATTTCATTATTCAACTATAAATTCTGAATAATGTGACACTATTAATCTTTAAAAATTCTTTTTAATTTTGTCTTATACCGAAAACAAAAAAAGTTAGTGCTATACCGGAAACTAAAATTTGAAAATATATTTATAATGCTTTACAAATTTTTTTTGCACATTTTTGAACTTAAAAAAATTCTATCTAATGTAAAAGTTTTGTAATAACATTGAAGCTACAAAATAAATTAATTAAATTTTAAACGAAAAGTCAAGACTTTCAATAAAAACGCCCATTTGAAAAATTTATTTTATCAAATAAACTTATTAGCCGGTATTGTTAACATAGGATACCCGTGTTTCAAATGCCAGTCTCGTATTAGGTATACTTTAAATTCTGTTAATAATTTAAGGTGTATAAAAGTGCTACATAATATGCAAAATGGGATAACTTAGTTTTTTATAAAAAAAAAGCATACAAGGATTGTTATAATTATATATTACGTACCTTTTTATGAAAATAACTAATAAAAATATATATGAAATAGTTATTTTAAATTTATTATTTAAGTACGAAATTTAATCCAGATCCTTCTTTATTGATTTTTCAAGATATTTTTTTGTTTTAATATATGATAAATGTGTGGGCGATATTAAAACCCATTTCCTACGTCACTAAAAACAAAATATAAGAGATTTGAATTTAATGCTGCGTGTTTTTCACTTAAACTTGCTTTACACTTGTTTTACTTAAAATTAATATTTTTTTATGGGAAAAATTTTTTTTTTTTTTCAGAAATTTGTTTTATTTTATAAATACAAAAACAAAATTATATATTTTCACAATAACTGTTTAAACTCTATTATTTTTTTTTTAATTCTACTCTCAAAAGATTCAAAATAACTATAAATTTTATTTATGAAAATTAAACTATTTTCTTTTTTTTTAACTGGTTATTATTAAAAAATTGGTTTTGTTATAAAAGGCAAAATATTTTTAAGTTAAATTATCAGAAATTAAAAAAAAAAAATACACTTCGCCCGAAGTTCCGAATATGAAATTAAAAAACGAAAAAAATTTAAATCATAAAACTGAATTTTATTTTTTTTAAATTAAGTAAATCTTAAATAAAAATTTTAATGATTCATTCGTATCGTACGTAAACCGAATCAAAACCATACAATCTCTCTGAAAAGACTGACTGGCACAACACCACAATATATTTCAGCTGAAAATGAATTAAAAGAAAAAAAATAAAATAACAACAAAGAAAATATAATCTCCACTTCTCTCAGGTTTTTTTTTTTAATTTTTATACATTTTTTTTTACGAAAACAAAAATATTTTTGTTTTTATTTGTTTTTAATTTTTCAATTTTCTCTTCTTTTTGAAGTTTTTTTATTTTTTAACTTGTTTTATTTCAACCAATATTAGCAAATAGCAACTCTTGCGCATTTTGCTTATATATAACTTAGAAAAAATAAGTACATATTATTGTATTATCATAAATACTTATGCCTTATATACTATATAGAAAATATAATCGGAATATATACCGTAAATTATAAAAACAAGTCTATAGAGCGAACGAATGTTGAACGATTGCGCATGTGTTGCCTCACATCAAGTCACCACAACTCACAATTTACAAACGCGAAAAAAAAATAAACGAAATTAAACATTTAAAATTTGATAAAAATATAAATAAAATAAAGTTTTTCAAAAAATTATGAATTTTGTTAAAGGGAATTTCAAATCAAACTATATTTAATTCCAATATTTTAATACAGTTTTTATTAGTTTTTTTTATTAACTCTAATAATTTTATATATTTTTTTATATTAAGATTTGAATATATTTTAAAATATGTTATAAAATTATGCTTTATTAGTTATTAAATTTTTATCGAACTTGCTAACTTGCTTTGCCTAATATGTATTAAATTATTTGAATTAAGTAATGGTATAAATACGGACTTTGAATTAGGTTCTCTCCATATAGTATGTTATTCTACTTAAATAGGATCTATAAAATAATTTTAAATCTCAATAATTTTAATCAACAATAAATAAAAAAGGCAAATAAGCACCTTACTTTATTTAAAAGAGATTGTGCTTGTTCTTTTTTTAAATTTTTGCATAATATGATAAAAAGATTAATTTTAATTTTTTCAATTTATAAATACATATAAGATGTAGGAGTTAAGTAAAAACTTCCGTACGGACAAATTGCACATTATAGCTCTTTTCTTTCTGAAAACTTATTTATATTTTGGATTAACTATATGAGATTATGAGAAAATAAATTATTTTGCTCTTTCTGACTCTATAAAAATGTATATTTTATGTAGATCATAAGATTCTAAATATGAAAATATTTTGTTTTATTTCGTTTTTATATTTGAACTTTTTATTTTTCAAAAAAGAATTGACTGACTGCCTGTTTTTATGACGTTTGCAAATTTTATTGTGTGCGTTAAACTAAAAAGAAAAAAGAACAAAAAAAAAAACCAAAAAGAAAAAAACTAGAAAAAAATCCGATGCAGGGAAAGGAATTTTTTTTCATTTTCCTTTTTTTGTCATTTTCATTTTTAGAGAAAAATCGATGGTCAATATCAATAAAAATTAAAACCAAAAAGCAATATATACATATATACTACGTATATTACGTTTGAACGATGTGTCATTCTTATCCTGAGACTTTTCAAGCAAAAAAAAAAAAAAAAAAATTGTAAATATAAATTTTCTAACATGATAATTTTTATTTGCCAAATTAAATAACAAAACTAGTATGCAATATATTCAAAATTTATTTTTTTAAATACCATAATAACCCCTATACTCAAAAAAAAGTCTCAATTGAAACCTTTTATTTTTACAGTTAAGATTAGAAAATTTTCTTTTAGTATAAAGTGGCCATTTTCTTTGTCAAGAACTTCAAACAAATAGAAGTTAAGTTTTGACCTGCTGTTTAAAATCTTCTAATACTTATTTCATTTTTTTTTTTTTTTTCTTTCATTTACAATAAATTAATAAAAAAAATTTAAACACTTACTTATTGAAGTTATCTGTTTTGATATTAATATGTTATGATTAGATTGAATTCAGCAAAATCCAGAAATATATTTGAAAATCGAAAATAACTTATTTTTACTTGTGCAATGCTAATCAAAAAATTTTTTTCCACTGACAGTTGATGTCAGTTGAGTTTTAATCAGAAAAAAATGGCTAACCAATATGAAGTTGGCTGTTAATTATTGCATTTGACATTTTGATGGCAATAAATGACATTTAATAAATAAGTAAATGGTGAATTACATTTTTGAGCATCATATAGTCAACATTAGCTCAGTTTTAACAAAACACATTTTGAGAAGAATAAGAAATATATAAGGCTAAATTATCGAATAAAAATAGCAGTCATAAGTAGAGCTTCAAAAAATATTTGACTCTCTTTCGTGTCAGCTTTTTAATTTTGAAATTTTTAATAAAAAAAAAGTAAAATTTTAATACAAAATAATAGGTTTTTTCACAAACAAAAATTAAATTTTAATAGGTTAACTTATTAAATAATAATAAACCTTGTCTAGTGAGCGTGTTTTTTTGCAGAAAAAATTATTATTTGATAATTTGACAAATATTACTAATACTTTTTATTTTTGACAGTTGTCAAAAATATTAATAAGTTAATGTAAAAATTAAAACATGGATGTTAAAAAATTCAAACAATAAAACTTAAACTTAACTAGGATTTTCAAAATCCCAGTTCATTTTCACAGCAATTTTAAATATGAAAAACCTTGTTACAAACTGGCATGAACCTGGTTTCTTTGAAGAAACTGGTTCTAGTTCATATTGTGAACAAGGTATAAAAAAAGTTCAATAAAAGTTCAAAAAAAGTTAAAAGTACTGAAGCAGTGATTCCACCTTAGTACTAAAACAATTACGCCTTATATTAAAATTTATTTTTTAAATTTCCGAAAGATGACCTTCAAGGCAATTGCCATATTCAAATTCACTTGATTAATCATTTGATATATTTTGACAATTCATAGATTGTTTATTTCAAAAATATTTCACATGGATTATTATTTGTTTATTTTATAAGAGTAATTTTTTGTATTTACTATTAAGAAAATAATAAAAATAAATAAATAAATTTTTTAAAATAAAGTGAAATGGAAAATAAAAATCTAAATTTAGATATTTATAATATTTTGGATATTCAAGATAATGGTTTACAAAAATGTTTATTGCCGAATGATATGTTTTCAGTTGATTTAAAACACGGCTCTTTAGCTATGTGCGAAACTAATAATGGAGAAAAATATTTATGTTATGTATATTCACTTCATAATAACTTTCCCAAACAGCATTGCTTTATAGATAGGTCTATACAAATATATTCAGATCTCAGTTACAAAAGTGGAGATAAAATAATAAAAGTTACCCCAATTAAGGAAACTGTTATTAATCCAATAAAATTAAATGTCGAAATTGTGATTAATAGTAACTTATTTGAAATAAATATTAATAAAAATCTTTTGACAGAAATAATTAAGGAGTGGCTTCCGAAATTTGTTTTATATGAAAATTGTACTATAAAAACTGATGAATTTTTAAAATCTTTTGGTGTTGAAAGTATTGCCGTTAAATGCAATTTAAAAATTCCTTATGCAGTTAATTCTGAAACCGAAATTTTTTTAAGCAATATCCAATACAAAGAAACTCTGTTTCAATATACAAAATTGAAAGGTTTAAATAACACTATTCAGCAACTCCAAAGTTTTATTCAAAATTTTAAATTGCAAAAAGAAATCAACTGGAAAATAAAACCGTCTTTTAATGTGCTTATTATTGGACCTACAGGCTGTGGAAAAACATCATTATGTTATAACATTTTTTTGGAGTATAATTTTAATGTTTTTATTATTCGTCCATCAGATGTAATGCGTCAATATCCTGGAGAAACCGAAGAAGTATTAAGGCAAATTTGTAATAATGTTAAAAATTTTATCAAAAATTTCGGTTCAAAATGTAATATATTTCCTACAAATAATTTTTGAATACGAAACAAATAAATCATAAACATATTTCTTCTTTTTTTAGCTTCAACTGTGATTTATATTGAAGATATTGAAATTTTATGTCCAGCTGTTACATCTCAATCTGACTCATTAAATATGACAAGAATTTCATCACAAATATATTCAATATTAGATGATTTTCATATGAATAATATTGATGTTATGGTCATTGCAACAACATCACAAATAGATAAAGTTAATTTAGAACTAAGAAGACCAGGACGTTTTGAAAAAGAAATACAAATTCATATACCAACAGCAAAAGATCGTAAAGATCTTATTGAATTATTTTTAGAATCTACATGCATAAATACTTTGATTTCGAAAGAATTAATCTCAAGCATTGTTGAAAGAACTCCAGGTTTCGTTGCATCAGATTTAATGCTACTAGTACAAAAAGTTCTTCAAGCGGTAATTTTAAAGGAGAAGTCTAATATTATTGATGAAAAGAAACTTAGTGATTTGTTTAATGATGTTTTAAAAACTGCCGAAACTGGATCGGTTAAAAGTACTGATATTAGAGTTTATAAATGTCAAGAAACATTTGATGACATTGGTGGGGCAAATGAATTAAAAAGTACTTTGAAAATTTCGGTTTTAACTCCTTTAAAAAGACCAGATGTCTTTAAAAAATTTGGTTTGCAGTTACCAAAAGGTTAAATATTTTTATTATGTTGATTATATTAAAATTATTTAAAATAAATTTTAATTAACAGGAATTTTACTATATGGTCCTCCAGGTTGTGCCAAAACAACAGTAGCAAAATGTTTAGCAAATGAAACAAATATGACATTTATTTCAATATCAGGGGCTGAAGTTTATTCTCCTTATGTTGGAAATGCTGAAAAATATATTGCAAAAATTTTTGATACAGCTCGGAGAAATTCTCCGTGCTTAATATTTTTTGATGAAATAGGTGAGTTGGAAATAAAAGTGAAAACACAATTTAGTATCATTAATACGTATTCTATTTAGAAACATTGGTTGGAAAACGAACTTTAGTTTCAAAAGGTGATGTTCAAACTCGTATACTATCTACGTTACTTCAAGAAATGGATGGAATTGGTTTAAAATTGGATGAGGGGATAAAAATTTATAAAAATGAAAATCATATACTAGTCGTTGGAGCAACAAATCGTCCAGATATGATTGATGATGCTTTATTACGACCAGGACGCTTTGATAAATTAATTCATGTACCAGCGCCAAATTGGGAATCAAGATTAGCCATTTTTGAATTGTGTAAAAAAAGAATGCCTTTTGATTGCTGCTTAAATATAGAAAATTTAGTTGCGAAAACAGAAAATTTTTCTGGTGCCGATTTGTGTAATTTGTGTAATGAAGCTGCACTTTATGCCTTCACTAGAAATATTAACACCGATTTTATAATTGAACATGATTTTAATGCTGTTTTAAATGAAATTAGGCCATCACTCACTAGCAAACAAATAGATTGGTACAAAGATTTTGAAAGTAAATATGTTAGTTGAAAGTATTTTTATTTAGTTATGTTTTTATTGTTAAAAAGGTTCAAATTTTATTAAAACTTTAGATATATATTTATAAAATATTATTTGTTTATTTTTAAAGTTAAAAATAAATAATAAGTTAAGGGGATAATTGGAATGAGGGTTTCCTTAACTAGAATACGTGTTTTAAGCAACATGCAAAAACAACCAAATATATCCGCTAAAATTAATCAGTTTTGATTAATAATATCCTGAACAAGTTTATTCAATAAGTTTTAGTAATTGAAAATAATTATTTTAATTTTCGACCTTTAAAATAAATTAAAAAAAAAATGTTAATTTTACATGCTAATTCAACACAATTCCATTACAGTTGTAACTTACACCCCACATAATTCATATACATATTAATAAAAATCGATTTTAATTCGATTTTTAATGTATCAATACTGTAATGTGGCAAAGTACGTATTACAAGTATTACATAATACTCAAATCTAAAAAATAATATTTTTAGAATAATATTTTTGAATAGTTAATTTTATAACGAAGATGTCTTTAATAATAACAAAATTGAGCTTTAGTTTTAATCAAAATAAATGCCTTTAATAAAGAGGTTGGGCCTCGACTCTTAATAAATCAAAGTCAATATTCAATCGTCTATATTTTGATTAATTTCTTACAGAACAGAAAAACTGAGCGATGACAAAATTGTTTATACTTAGCCTATGGTCTTCTATCAATGAAAAAAATGCATATTAAAAAGCTTGTTAAAAAGCTAAGCAGTAAGCTATGAACGGACAGGTTATCATCTGGCACTTGGCAGATCAACGAATCGAATTTGACGTATATTTTTATAATATGTCATGTGTCATCTAATTAACTCTCTTGCCTGTGATCCTTAACTGTCAGTCACGTTGTCGTTTTATTGGAGACGGTGTTTTTTTTTAATTTTAAAATAAAAATTTCAATTTTTTTAATTTTATTAGTTAAAAATTTTGATTTTTGAATAAAAAAAGGACTATATAATCAAAATGCCACCGAAAAAAGCTCCAGCCTCTGCAAGTAAAAAAACTGAGACGAAGAAAAAGGAAAAAATTATTGAGGTTAATAACGAAAAATATTTAGAATAATAAATGAAATTTTTGAAGATGGAATACCAGTTGTCATTAGTGCTATATTTTTTTAGGATAAGACTTTTGGTTTAAAAAATAAAAAGGGCTCAAAACAGCAAAAATTCATTCAACAAGTTGAAAAACAAGTTAAAAGTGGTGGTTTACATCCAGTAAAACCTCTCGATGCTAAAAAAGAAGAAAAAGAAAAAAAACTTAAGGAACAAAAGGAATTAGCTGCGTTATTTAAACCAGTTCAAACTCAAAAAATTCCAAAAGGTACTGATCCAAAATCTGTAGTTTGTGCTTTCTTTAAAGCAGGGCAATGCGGCAAAGGTGACAAATGTAAATTTTCTCATGACCTCACATTGGATAACAAGGTACACTGAAACAAATTTTTGAAATTTTCTAATTTATATCGTTTTTTCAGGTTGAAAAAAGGTCTATTTATGTTGATATGAGAGACGATGATACTATGGATAATTGGGATGATGAAAAATTAAAAGACGTGGTCGATCAAAAACATAGCAAAGAAAAAAATCAACCAACTACGGAAATTGTAAGATTTGAAAAATTTGTTCATAATTCCATGTGTAAAATTTATTTTTAGATTTGTAAATATTTTATTGATGCTGTAGAAAAATCAAAATACGGCTGGTTTTGGGAATGTCCGAATGGTGAAAGATGTATTTATAGGCATGCACTACCGCAAGGTTATGTATTAAAGAAGGATAAAAAGAAATTGGATGAAATGAAGGTCGAAATTTCGTTGGTTGATCTAATCGAAAGAGAACGGGCTGCTTTAGGACCAAATCAAGTAAAAAACATTCCATAACATTTTATAATGTCAAATATTATATTAATTTAAAACATATTTTAGACGAAAGTTACCTTAGAAACATTTATAGCATGGAAAAAAAGAAAAATTCAAGAAAAGAAGGAAAAACTTGTCGCTGAAGAAGAGAAGAAAAAGAGTGATTACAAACAAGGCAAACAATATGGTCTTTCTGGTAGAGAAATGTTCAGTTTTAATCCTGATTTGGTAGATGATGGCCCAATGGAAGAAGGAGATGGTGCATATGCAGAGTACTCTCGTTCAGATGATGATGAAGATTCAATTGAATTTAAAGAACTTGATTTAAATGAGCTCTCATTAGCGGCGCAAGAGGTTTGTTAAAAATAATATAATAATTTAATTTAACAATTTTAAAAATTTTAAGGTTGATGGTACTGGAACTGTGGCACAAATTGATCGAAACGCTCAATTAATAAATAATATAGAAGAAGATACTAGAAATTTAGCGGCAGCACATACGCAAATTCTAGATGAAGGTGTACCTATTAACGAAAATTTATTCCTTGATGAAGATTGTCTGGAGGGATTAGATAATGAATTAAATAATTTGGATCTTGAAGACGCGGACGATTCAGACGTTTAGTAAAATAACTATATTAAAATTACAATTACATCGTTTAATGAAAAGTTAATATCTGTTTTCAACAATGAATTAAAAATAAAATCTATTATGCTTTTATTGATATAAACTAATTTGTTTTGTCCGTACATGCTATATAATTTTACCAAAAATTTTTCACCAACATTCCTTGAGGTTTATCTATTCGGTTGTATTGTAAAATTAAATCTAGAGTTTGTTCTAATTTTCCTTTTGACGCAGCTTTACCGTCTTCAATCTAAAAATAGATTATAGATAAATTTTTTAGTTAAAAACGTTTTAAAAATTACGAACTTGATTTAAGGTAACTAAATATTGTTCTTGAATAATAGTTAACAATTTTTTGAACTGCTTTCCATATAATGTTAACATTTCATAACCAGCTACGTGTAAAAATTCGACTATAACCGTAGCACAAATATCATGCATTTCTGGTTTGATGTTAATTAAATTGCAAAGCCATTTCCACCCGTTTTCTATGGGAAATGGATGGTTCTGATCGTCATGTCTACCATATGAAATCATTAAAGCCGCAAAAAGTCTCACAATTCCAGCTTGTCTTTTATTGTATGTGCAAAATTCTTCTAAAGTGTTATCAATTATGTTATATCCAAAAGCTCTGCAATAAAAATTTTAAACAATTTTAGCTAACATATTTAGAATTAATATAAGTTTTAAGTTATTTTTACAATATAAAAATTTTATGCTATTACATTTTATATTCTATTTCATTTTGAAAATTTTCTTTTGAAAAAAGCAACGGTACTAAAAAAATTGATTCTGTGTACATTTGTCCAAGAAGAAGTTTACCAAATTCTGGAATTCGATTCCAAATTGCAATTATAATGGAAGCAAATGGAAATGCAGCTTGAGCATTTGATGATATTTCTGTTCCAGCTACGGCAATGAATTTTTTAGCTAAATATCGAATACAATAATCTTTTGCAAGAGGATGTTCTGATACATGGACGTCAGATGCTGATTGCTTTTTTGTATTTCCCAAAATAAAGTTCATTATTTTATCAAATTTATCCTAAAAATAATGTAAAACATATATTTTTAAATTTTATTATAAAAAACTAATCTAAATCTTAGCTAACTTGCATATGTTGAGGTGAAACAGCACAAATAGCTGCAACCGGTATATTTATATTCCTCCTGCAAGCCGACAAAAATTTCTTCATATTTGGGTCATTTTCAATAGTAAAAAGCAATTGCAGCTTTTCATTAAAGTATGTCATAATTTCTGAATAAAAATTTAAGGCTTCATAGCTAACAAATTTGTTAGGAAGTTCTGTGCTATCTGTTGAATCCACTGCTTTATTTAAAGGTTGATTTTGAACTTGTTGAGGTTGTAAATCTTGTTTCAAGGGAGTGTGAATTGTTTGATCAGGCTCTTGAACGGTTCGTTGTTGCTGCATTAACTTTAATTTAGTTTTGTCTATATCATCGATCAATTTCTTAAATAAATTTTGTATTCGATCACATAAACTTTCAGCTGCTAAAATTTCCGATCTTCCCATATTGTTATTCTTAATTTTCTGAATAAGACTTTCAAAATCCAAGGCCAAATCTTTTAAATTTTTATTATATTCTTCACAGTCGATAGAATTTTTTTCTGATTTCAATAATTGGCAAACTTTTTCATAATGTGATGTGAAAATCTTCCTTCGTTCCACTATCGCTTCTAGTGCTATTGCTTGAAGACGTCGTTGTTTTTCATTTAAAATTTTTTCTGTGTTTTTATTACTCTGTTTTATTTCTTCTTCAACATATTTCTCGGCTATTTGATAAATTTGTTTATCATTTTCAATTTTATTTTCAATCCAAGTATTTTGAGTTTTAATTGATTGAGCTAATATTTCTTGGCGTCTCTTATTTTCTGCTGCTAAAATATTTAAACGTTGTTCAAGTTCTTTTTTAACATTTTCTTTTCTTGCCTTTTCGGAAATTTTAGCTGCAACACTTGTGTTAATAACTCTTAAATCTAACAGATCATTTTTAGGGGGAATATCGAAATTTGGAAACAATCTATGTTCATTTAATTCAATAGATTTACTATTTTTATTAACCTTATTTGTTTTCAACAAAACTTTTTTCGTGTTTATAGAATTTTTAACTGACTCATTTTCTTCAATCGGACCTATTGTTCGTCCATCTTTAATAGAAGAGCTTACTTTTGCTGCTCTCACCAATCCAGATAAATTTAAAGTTGAAACGTTTTTTAATATATCATCCAATTGCTTCTAAAAAATTTTGCATAAAAAATGATTTACCAAATTCAAAAAACGCGGTTAACTCCTTACCTCGGTAATTGAACCGGTAGAAATTATGGAATCAGACATCTTTAATTTTCTACTTAAAAATAATATTTTTTTTCTAAAACAGTCTTAATTTAAAGGATAACTTGCTATTCATGCTGTTATTTTAAAGTTAATCAATTTTAAAAACATTTAAGTGTTATTTTTTTTTGCTAATTTACATACTTGTTAATTGATATTTTGACAATTGCAATTTCACAAATGTCTAATTAATTGGAAATTAAATTCCTAAATATTTATTAAGCACTGGCAGCTTTTTTTCTCTCAAAGTATACGACATGCCAAATGTCAAAATTTACAGCGGCGCATTTTCATGTATTTCTACAAAATATTACTTTGATAAGAATCGATTTGAAACTAAAATTAAAGTTCCAACAATAAGAAATAAAATATTTTTTTTTTTGTTCAATATTTAAATTATGTATTAAAATCATTGATAAAATATAAAAATTTGATAAAATATAAAAATATGATAAAATAGAAATAATAAACTATTTATTGCATTATAAAATTTTTTTATTGACAGTTTTTAAAATTGAAACCCAACCCTAGGTACATTTTGACAATTAAAATTAAAGAAGCCAAGCTTTGAAAGTCAAAAATTTTTAAAAAGAAAAAGTAGAATACTTCGGATTTTACGTCTTAAAATATTTTTAAAATAATATTTAGCTAAAATATTTTTACGTGCGAATTGTTTTTTAAATTGTTCAATATTAAAGAAAATTATGTTAAATTTTTCATTAAAATAAATCATGGAGGTAAGAAATAATTTTTAATTGTAAATTTCATATGCATGCTCTACTTTTATTAAAAAAAGGCAGACATCTTGGAAAAAGAATTTTTAAAATATTGAAATTTAAATTTCTATTCAAACGCAAGAAAATGTGATTCCAATTTTATTGTGAAACATTGTTTTTAGAAAAAAAAAAATTTAGTAAAAAATAAAATAAAATAATGTATTATTTTTTGATAATTATTGCCACATAATGCGTTTAACGGGTGATTTTATATTGACTCATAGATTGACTAACTTGTGAATACCATACATACCAATACTATCTTTTCAATTAAATGACGAAATAAATTATATATATTTTTTTATATAGTAAAAAAAATTTCAAATTCAAAACTTTAAGTTTCAGTTGTGATTTTTATCATTTTAATCTACATTAATTAAAAAATCTATAAAACAATAAATAATTACAGGTAAAAATCAGATGTTAATTATTTTTAATTATTTTGCTTAGTAGCGTTTTCTATGTGTCTCACTTGTATTGTATAAAGTATAAAAAAAGCCATATGCCAAGTCATATCTCAATAATTATCATTTTATAATATGTAAAAAAGAGGTATACATTTAAGGTTATAAATATAATTATATTGAATTTCACAAATTACGTACACAAAGTTATATCTTTAATCTTTTTCCATTTTTGTAACCTTTTTTTTAAATTTTAGTTTGTATAATTTAACGTTTGATGAAAGTTGAAATATATTAAAATATTTATAAATAATTTTTTTTTATATGTTTTTACAGTGTTAAAAGTAACTGGATGTGAATAATATTTTAAATACAAAACACTTCTACTGGATTTTTTTTTTTTTTTGGAAAAATTCATTAACAATTTTTTTTCAATTATTATTTGGTGGAATTAAATGAAAATGGAAGAACCTACAGTGGAAATCAATGCTATGAAGCAGAAAATTGCTGAAGAGTATTTGTCTAGTTTAGCAGATTTAAATGTTAATAGTAAACCTTTGATAAATATGTTAACAATATTGGCTGAAGAGAACATGGTTCATGCAGATGTTATTGTTAAAGTGGTTGATCAACATATTTCTAAGGTTTTTATGCAAAATAATTTATTTATTTTTTTTTAATTATTTTTGTTATTAACGTAAACACTTAGTTAAATACATAATAATAATTAGATAAATTTTAATTCTAAGAAAATATTTTACATAAGATATAAACCATGTATTTTATTTATTTAAAAACTAAAACAAAAAAAATAATTAAAAGTTTAAACTGTAGTCAAAACTTTCGAGAAAAAATTAAAAAAAAAGTAGTGAAAAATCTATAAACTGTTATTTAAAAGTGTGGTTAAATACAAGAAAATTACAACATATGTGCGTGTGATTTTATTAAAACCGTGCAGGTTATTATAATTTCGAAACGTAAAACTCGTAATTTTCAAATTTATTGAAAATTTTTATAAAAATTTTCTTATTTTTTAATTTAATTATTTGTACAACCTTTCTAATAATAAAAATTAGGGATCTAAAAAAAAAAAAAAAATATTTAACCACATTTGTATAAAATATTAAAAATAGCATTATTTAAAAAAAAAAATTATAAAATCAAGTGATAAAAAATATTCCAATAATACAAGTTAAAGTACAAAATTATTTTAAATTTTTAAAAATATTTTCTTATTTTTATATTAAATAAAACATTTTGTGCTTATTTAAAAATACTGTTAAAAATATTCAAAGAATAAAATGAATAAATTGAGAAAATATATTTTTTGTAAGATGGTTCGGGGACAAGTGTTTTTATTACTCATTTTAAATTATCAATTTTTGTTATTGAAAAAAAAAAACTTCATAAAAAAAAAGAATATAAAAATATTCCTATCTATAAATTCCGTTTTCTCAAAATATAAAATAGGTGGACGCAGAAATAAAACTACCAGTTCTTTACTTAATTGATTCTATTGTTAAAAATGTTGGAGGACAGTACATTCAATTATTTAGTCAATGCATTGTAAATATATTTGTTGGAGTATTCGACAAAGTAAGTTATTACTTAAAATACATGTTACGTTTTTATAAAATATTTTTAATTCTAATTTTAATGTTTTTTTCTATTTACAAAATCTTAGGTAAAAGAAAATGTTCGAGAAAAAATGTATGCTTTACGTCAAACATGGGTCGAAGTGTTTCCACCTCAAAAACTTTATACATTAGATGTAAAAGTAAAATGCATTGATCAAAATTGGCCAATAACAGCTAAAGTTCCAACTCCCGCTATACATGTTAATCCTAAGTTTTTAACAACAGAGGTAATTTCAATTTCTTAAATGTTAACTATTATTTCAATTATAATATATATTTATATGTATGTATATTTTTTTTTCAACATTAAAGACTAACGACCCATCAGAAATGCAAGCTAAATTATTGGCAAAACAACAAGAACTATTAGAATTACAAAACAGAAAATTAGAAATGGAACTAAAAGCCACTAAATTACGCTTAAAACATCAAGAGCAAAGATTGCAATTTGAACGAACAGTAACAGGTCCTGCAGCTCCAGGACCACCAGGAGTTAATACTGATGAAATAAACACAGAATCAACTGCCATATTACCAAACTCTCAAGTTAACGTACATGTCAATAAAAATTATCAATTTAATCAAGTTAGGACAAATATAAGGAAAGGTCCAAATTTAAATAATGCACAGAATGTAAGTATTTCAAAAAATTTTAATTTTGGAAAATGCACAATGAAAATTAAATTTAAAATTTGATTCGTATTGAATTTTCTAAAAAATATCTCACTAAGATCTTTAAAATTAATTTTGCTAATGTAAAATTATAATTTATAGAATTTTTCTACATCTGCAAATCCAGTTGGGAATAGACCACGTATAGCCCCTGTTAATTCAGCTATGCTAAGCACATTAA
The DNA here is from genome assembly GCA_963082915.1 of Dolichopus griseipennis. NCBI lineage: Eukaryota > Metazoa > Arthropoda > Insecta > Diptera > Dolichopodidae > Dolichopus > Dolichopus griseipennis. The sequence continues at coordinate 26,469,399 of OY720445.1, read as the reverse complement.
GTCGCAGAGATCCACGGTTAGCACGACAACAACAACAGCAGCAACATTTGCATCAAAAGCAAGATCAAACGTTGCATAATAATTCTAAAAGTACTGAATTACTAAATCCAAATCCGAAACCTGAAATATCAAAAACATTTGAAGAGCAAAAGATTCGAAATGAAGAAGATATGATAACTTCATTTGGAAAAAAAAGAACTGAAGACCGTATTTTGGAAGAACATAGTGGTAACAAAGTATCCCGGTTAAAAAATTCTACCAATTCTCCAAGTAAAGATCGCCGATCTCCTGTAATAAGAGAATTTAAAAACTCATCAAAAGCAAATGAAAAAAGTAAATCATCAAATAGAAATGATCGGACAGATAGGCAAAAAGATAAGGATCGTCACAGAGATAAAGATAAAAAACATTCAGATAAAAAATTCAAGGATTCAGATAATGAAAAAACTAAAACAAAAGAGGACAAATTTTCCAAGGACAATACTAGTGGCATTTTACAAATTGGAGAAGCACCAATGCCACCAAAATTAATTGAGATATCTTTTCATAATCGAAAACGATCACCAACCAGAAACAATCACAAATCATCTCCACCTAAAGATATGAAATCAAAGGAAAAACTACGTAATAAAAGCCCAAGTCCAAATATTGACAAAACAAAAATGGATAAGGAAATAGCAGATAAAAGAATTAAATTAACAGCGACGAATTCTACAACAATTCCATCAAATTGTGTAACAACAACAACCTTAAGTTCAACATTACCTACAATAAGCGCTGAAACATCCACAATTCCTTCAACAAATATATCGAATAAAGATAAAATGAGTAAAATATCAAAATTAGAGCAGAGTAAGGACACTTATTTAATAAGATTTTCTTATCCAAAGCAAGTAGTGCACATTTGGTATCTATGTAAACTTGTTATAAGTATTCTAAGCGGTGGCCCTGACTATATTAAACCTCCGCCTAACAATATATCTGTCATTAACAGTTTTTATAAATATTTAAATTTTGTTGCCGGTTTCATAACTTGATAGCATTTTTTAACGGAACAGAAAAAGAATTTGTTTTTTGAAAATTGATTATTTTCAATTTGAACATGAAATAGTTTTTATAGTGATGTTATAAAAATGATAAGTTAATGAGAAATGGTAAGCTTAATTTTTAAACAAGCCATAATAAAAATTATCGTCGAAATTACAAGGAGTGGAGAAGAGTAAAAAAAATTTTTTTTTTTTAAAGTAATAAGAATTGAAAAGAAGAAATAAAATGATTATTTACAAATTGATTGTCTTTTTAAATATCTGTGTGTTTATATAATTATTTAAAGTCTGTAACATAACATACACATATTATGTGTGTACAAGAAATAATTTATTTTTCGTTTTATTTTTGTAAAAATTTATTAGTTAATTAAATAGTAAAAAATTACTTAAATTTAACATATCATATATATATTATAAAAACGTATATATGAAGATGTTTATCTATGTTTATTGTAAATTGTAAATAAGAATGGTGTACATTTGTAATACAATTTCTCAAATCATTTCAAAAATTGAATTTTCAGACTAAAAAAATTGAAAGAAAAATCCAAACTATTAAGTTTAAAAGAAACGTACAAGAAATCAATTTAAAATGAAAAATACTCTTCCATGAGTGTCTAGTGATCTTTTATTATTATTTTTGGTTTTTAAAAATGGTATTTGAAATTTGAAAAGAATTATTTAGACCCAAAATAAAATATTTGTTTTACTTAAATAAAGAAATTTTATGACTGAAATTATTTTTTTTAGAGTTTACCAAACAAATATTTCATTATATTGAATATAATAAAATGGTATTCCATTTTAAGTTAAATTTGATCACTAATGAAAAATAAATGAATTACTTTTTAAAATACTAATTAACTTACATGAGCAGCTATGATAAGAATATTTAGATATACAGCTATTTATAGTTATTTTATTAAAATCATTTTGGAAGCAATTTATAAATATTTCGTCTAAATCAAGATATTAATAACATTAAAATAAAAAGATGATCTATTTTATTTGGACTATAATTGTTCGTTGATTTTTTGTCAAAAATAAAATATTTAACTATTTTTCTTCCATATTTTGTTAGTTATCTTCTGATTTCTACCCGTTAATTTCAGGTTTCGGGGTTAAACAGATTATAAATTTGGAAGAAAAGGTTTTAAAATACTTATTTTTTAACAAAATGCAACAATCAATGCACTGTTCATTGTATAAAATAAATCATCAAGTATTAAAAAATAATTTGTTAGCAAAATAATCTAAACTTTTTCTAATTGATCTAATTTGTATGTTAGATTAATTGTTAAAAATAATAAAATCAACCAAAAAAAATTTATAATAATTAAGTGATATAAAAAAGAAAGCCTAAATCAAGTAAACCAAACATAAATTTGAAATTCATAAATAAACTAATAAAATAATTACTAAATCTTTTAAAAATAAAATTTTTGTGCGCAATATAATTTAAAAAAGAAATTGATCGGTATTATGGTTAAAAAAAAGTGAACTAAAATAAAAACAAAGTCGTTTCTGATTAAAACTACAGACTTCCGATAATCTTATCTCATTTTGCTCAATTATTTTCGGGTTAAATTTTTTCTGAAATATTAATTGTCTCATTCTTTACTATTAGAAAATAGATTATAAAAGTTTTTACATAAAACTTATTTTTAATGTTGCTTATTATTTCCTTATGAAAAGGGTTAAATGATAATAAAAATATTAACGTCATAATTTATATAAAAAAAATAATTTATCTATGGTTTATTGTTAAAGGAGTGATCTGGGTAGTGAGGTAAAATTCAAAGTAACGTATTCGGGTAATTAGTACAAGAAGTTTGATGAAGTAAGAATATTTCGTTTCCCTATAAAACATTTTTTCATAGCTAAAACCAAATGGCACATCACCAACGTTATTAGCAGTTTAATTAAACTTTACTAATAAAAAAGCTCATTAAAAAAAAAAAACAATTTTTGTTGTTTTATTTAAAAAAATCTTTTCTTACTAAATTTAATTGAAAACTTAGTTTTTTTTTTGGTACATAGGGGATGTGCTGTACTACTTGCAGTAAAAATGAAAAATTCTTTTTTTTAGTATTAATTGTAACTTATTTTTTTTATGTTAAGAAAAAAAATATATATATATCTATACATATATAATCAATGAAACATAAGATTTAAATTATGTGAAAAATATATTTTAAGCAAAAAGAAAAAAAATTTTTCAATGTGTGTTTTGTATGTTTAAAAAAAGTTTTTTTCTATTTTTTATTTATTACTTTCATTTTTCGTCAATTACTATTTTTATTTTATTGGTTTTTTATTTGTTTTTCGTCTATCAAACAAATTTTTGTATTATATTATGAGCAGATAATGATGAGGGACTTACAATACCACCACAAAATATGAGCAAAGATGTTGATCTTAGAAAAATTTCTAAAATGGATATTGATATAAACGCGATTGACGAAATCGATATAATTGATAAATTTAAAAAATCTGATGAAATTGTTAGTAATGATAGTATTGATAAAGCAATTGAAATTCGACCTAATATTACTAAAAAACGAACATCTTCAGATGAATTTATTTTAGGAGAACCAACCAATAAAAAATCAAAAATTGAGGAAATTGATCAAAAAATTGACATGTAAGTATAATTTTAAATATATATATGTATATTTTTAATTTCTTAAAATAATATATTTTTAGACTCTTTGGTACTGAAGATGTTGATTTAAGAAAATTACCAACGCACGAAGTTTCTCCACCACCACCACCTATGATTTCAACCGAAAATGAAAGTTGGGCTAAAGTAAAGGTAACTGGATACATTTTCAATTATTTCAAATTTATTTCGATTCATTTAACGAACAAAAAAAAAAAAAACTTTTAGGGAGTTAAACCGGGAATATCAGAAAAATTAACGGGAAAATCTTCTTTGGATGATGTGCGAGCGAAATTAGCCAAAGCAGCTAAAAATAATAATTATTCATTTGGTACTTAAACAATTATATACAATTTAATTTAAATTTTATAATATATATTTTAAATTTCATTTTATAATTATTGTAGGAAAGGGAATTAAAAAAACAATTAAAAAACCTATCGTTGAAGAATTTAATGAAGATTCTCAAGATGGTGCTGCTGATAGTATCCGTACAATAATTAGTCAAGCGCAAGAGCTTCTAGAATCCAAAGGAATTAGTTCAGAGCAATATAATACATTAGTCAAAACCGCAATGCAAATAAATGAAACAAATAAATTAAAAGAAGCACAAAGAAGAGAGTCGTTAACTTTACAGCACGACAAAGAAAATAAGAATGATGACCCAAAATTAATCTTTACAAATATGTCACCAAAAGAACAACGCAAAAAATTGCCGAAAATTCCAAAAACATCTGAATCAAAGCAAAATAATTCAGAATTTAAACAATTAGAAACAAAAAAATCTGAGCTCTCTCATGAGTTTAATGATGTTTCAGCAAAACGTTCACATTCACCGATGGAAAAGCTAGATGAAAATGATAAAGAAATACAAAATAATACTACAACACGACGTAGAAGAAAAGAATCAAAATGGTCGTCCATGACACCATGGGAAATACAGCAGCAAAAACAACAAAATTGGATGTTACAACAGCAGCAACAGCAACAACAACACCAACAACAACCACAACAACCACAACCTAGCAGTGTACCTCCACCACCATTCCCTCCGAAATTATTAGCTATACCATCCGTACCGGGCGCAACATTGCAAGGTCCTCATAATCAATGGCAAAATCCACCTTCAATTATATTTGGTGGAAATGCTATTCAGCCAATTGCAGCGGCTTCGATTACAAATTTGAATAACGCGCCCTTAATGAACTCTGGAAATATGTCTGGACCTGCATTTAGTAATTCAGTTAATAATCCTCAGGACGATATTGTTCGTACTATTCCAATAGATGGAGTATCGAAGGAAATTCGAATCTATGATGATGTTGCTATCGTTTTTATGGATTGGGATCAGCCAAGAGAAATTGGTTTTCAAAATGGTCAAAGGCGAATAATTATTGATAATCAAGACCCAATTGCTCTAAATTTTAATGAAGATTTTGTAAATATTACTATTGGTGGTATGTATTTTGAATATTTAATACTTAAAAAAATAAAGAAAAAAAAAATAGTTTAATTTTATTAAGCAACGATTTTAATTTTTGAAAAACATTTTAGGTTCTATTCATCGAATAAAATATGGTTTTCCATCTAGGGAATTATACATTGATGCAAATTGGTATGAATGCTATTTTGGTGGTCCACCCCTTACTATCCCTTTAGATGGAGAGTTCCATGTACTTCAAATTGAGGGACCTCCACCACAAGTAAATATTGGTCCTATTAGACAAGATTTAGTTGTTGGGAAAATAAATTTGGTTATTGATGCCCACGTTGTTATTCCCGTGTTTCTTGACTCTAGACCTCAAAGTTTTGAGTTATACAATAAAAAGCATGTCATACAATTTACCGATTCTTTATCCACTGCATTGATTGATAATGAACCGATGGAAGTTGAATATGGTGGTTTACCGAAAAGTTTCAATATGAATGGAGAAAAGCATTTTATACGTTTTACAACATTGCCTAGTGGAATTATTCCAGGGAGAGTAAATATTAAAAATATGATTTGCACTAAATCAAAAGAAAGTCTTCTTGTTGAGGACTTAAAACAAGATCATGATATCAAAGCGGCACCTATTCCAGCTTTAATTCCAAATTTAACATCAATAGTTTCACCATCAATAGCTTTAAATGTTCCTCCAGCAACAATCGAAAACGTTTCAAAGGCAGCTGAAGTTCCAATTGTAACAAGTTTGTTAAATAATATATCATCCATTGAATCATCAAATGGAATTGCATCATTTCCTGGTTCTAATCAAAGTACAACAACTATTCCAACAGCAACGCCTTCATCTTTACCATCAGTTTCATCAGTATTACCACCTAGTATAAATATAGATGAACTTTTCCAAAAACTTATAGCTTCTGGAATCTTAAATAATCAGGCTAAAGACGAGGAGAAAAAGAAAGAAGAAGAGCAAGAAAAAGAGGAAATTAAAATTACACCTATCGATTTAAAAAAATCAGAATCAATTAAAACGCGACAAAGTGCTATCGTTAATACATTATTTAGTGGTATGCAATGCAGTAGCTGTGGTTTAAGATTCCCTCCAGAACAAACAATGAAATACAGTCAGCATTTGGACTGGCATTTTAGACAAAATCGAAGAGAAAGAGACTCAAATCGTAAGGCGCATTCTAGAAAATGGTATTATGATCTTAGTGACTGGTTGCAATATGAAGAAATTGAAGATCTCGAAGATAGAGAAAAGAACTGGTTTGAAACTCAGCAAGTAGAATTGGAAACTGATGAAAATTCAAATCAAAAATGTGCTTCGCCACAGCCTAGTTGTAGTGCTGAAGCAGAAGATGTTGATAGAGGTTGTGAAATATGTATGGAAAAGTTTGAACATTTTTATAATGAAGAATTGGAAGAGTGGCATTTGAAATCGGCAATTAAAGTTGATAATTCATTCTACCATCCAATTTGTTACAAAGATTTACAAGTATGTTTACAATAATTAAATTATAAAATTGAATTAATTTTAATAATAATTTTAGGATGCTATTGTAAAAGAAGCAAAGGAAAATGAGGAAGCTAAAACAAAAGAAAAAGAAGAAATCAAAGAAATTGAAGAAACTGAATGCATCGAAATTGATGATAGCGTTGTTATTAAACAAGAAAAATCTGATGGGAACGGTAAGTTATCATAATGTTAAAAATTTTTAAAAAAACATTTTGGTAATTGATCTTTATTTATTTAAGATGATAAAGAAAGTCAAATTGAAGATGACGATGATGACGTTATAGTTTTACCTAATGAAGAACCGAGTATTACAGAAATTCCAGACGATGACGACTATGAAATATTTTCACCTGTAATAAATGAAACAGCAGAACAAGATGGTGGCGAAACTAGAGAACAAGATGGTGAAGTATCTAATGAAGAAAAATCTAGTCAAATAGAAAAATCCTCAACAAATGACGATACCGTTATTGTACCTTCTGAACAAAAGGATTCAAATGAAAAAACAGTTGCAAATGTTTCCCTAGAAGACGATATAGTTATAGAAGAACCTAAAATTCCATTTCAAGACTTGGATAATTATGTAGAAAAAGATTTAAGTCACTTAAATGAAGATTCTACGCAATCATCATTTGCAAATATTAAAATTAAAGAAGAGCCAAAAGATGATGACGAGGATGAATTAATAGAAGAAGATGATGTTTTCGAAGATGTTGGAACTGTTGAAATTAACGATTCTCTAGGTAAGTTTAAATTATTAATCAGAAATAAAATAGACCATTAATTTTTAATATTAAATTCTTATTTTTCCCTTAGATTCACCATTAACAACGTGTATAGTTGAAGTTGAAGAGGAAACAGACGCAGATAAAGATTTAAATGCTGTATTATCGGATAATGATGCATCTTCATCTGTAAATGTATCAATAGATGGTAATATTAGAGTCAATAATGTACCATCACAAAAATTAGGTGTAAATAAAATTGTAATAAATATTGCTAAAAATATTGTAAATTCTAGTAATAATTCTAATTTAAATAATAATAATAATAGTAGTAATATTAATTCAAATGAAAATAATACTGATAGTAATGACATAAATAAAGTTGATAAAATTGAAAATCAACAAATACAACAACAAATTTCTACAATTCCTGTAATAACAACTAATCAAAATTTTAATAGGCGTGAATTTAATATTTATAATAATAGCAATTCAACAACTGTTTCACAAAATTCTACTACAACAACAATTACAACTGCAACATCAGTAACCATAAGTAGTAATAATAATAGTAATAAAATTAATAATAACAATAGTAGTAGTCAAACAATTTCATTAAATAAACCGAATTCATCAACAAATATTTCAAGTCTTCTCTCAAACTCTACAACACTAATTAGTATACCAACAATGAACATTGAATCACCAGTAAGTTCAAAACAAACTGAAGATGAAAAGGATCAAAATTGTAATGAACCACCAAAAATTGAATTTAAATATAAACCAGAATTACAAAATATTGATTTCAAGACTGTTGAAAAACTTGAAAAAGGTTTTGAGACTTCTGGACTGTGTTCAATTATGTAAATAAGTGAGAGCTATAATAAATTTTCAAAAAAATATCTTTTAACCAAAAAAAAAACAAACACGACCTTAAATTATAAATAATCATAGCTCAATTTTTAATATAAACCTATTAAAATATAAAAAATTACATTTAAGAAACAAGAATTTAAAAACAAATACATATTACAAAAGCTAATATTTAGAAATTATTTTTTAAAATTAATTGCATTTTTAGGATCGTTTGAGCCAATCTTAATATAGTTTTTTGAATTAATTTTTTTTTTTATTTCCAAAATAGTTTTTTTTTTAAATACATACATATATATCCCATAGTTTTTAGTTATTAATAGAATTAATTTTTATTTAATTCAAACGAAATTGTGATAAAATATTTTACGCAAAATAAAGAAGAATAAATTTTTACAAAAAAATCTTTTTGAAATAATAAGTATACATATAAAGGAATCATATAAAAATCAAAATTTATATATATATGTATATAAAGTTAAAATAAAAAAATCTTCATTAAGTTAATAAAAAAAAATTCTTTGTGTTTAAATTTTATTTTTAAATTAGGTTTCATTTCTCTTATCCTGTACTTAAGAAATTGTTATTGCGCAAAGTTAAATGCATTAATAAAATTTTGAGTTTAATAAAATTAAAAAAAAGTGTTTTTATTTTTTTATGAATTACTAAAATATTTTTTTTTAAACAGAGATCTTACGATTGTACATTACAAGACCCTATTTTTAAAAATGTAGATTTGCAGTCAAATTTGTTTTCAAACAACACTCAAATTTCTTTAATGATGGTGAAAAAGAAATTGTTTGTGTTAAATGAACATAGAATACTTTAGGTTTTAAGGTGTTGTATATAAACTTCTTCAATTTTAGATGATGGAAAATGATGGAAAAAAAAACAAAAATATTTTCTAATAATTACAATTATTTATTTAGTAAAAAAATAGATTTACATTTTGCAATTATGAGGATATCTAGGAAAATGAATAACATCTCGAATATTTTTTATTCCGGTAATTAATTGAAGAAAACGTTCAAATCCTAGACCAAATCCTCCGGTTGGAACACCTCCATATTTTCTTAAATCTAAATACCATTCTAAACCTGGATGTATGGACTCTTTTAAGTTTTCATAGTTATCCTCTCTTAAACTACCACCAACTAATTCACCAACTTTCGGCATTAAAAGATCCAATCCAGCTACCTAAAATATTTTAATTATTTAAAAAATTTAAATTATGGTATGGTACATTTTAAAACAACTTACTTTAAAAGGATCATTGTAAATACTTTTCATATAAAATGGTTTCATTGACTTTGGCCAATTGATTACAAATACTGGACAATCCATTAATTTAACTAAAAACAATTCTTGTTCCTTAGATAGTCCATTTTCTGGATCTAATTCAGTTTTTATTTGATCTCTTTTTTCAGCTAATATTCTTAAAGCTTCTCCGTATTCTAAAACTTTAAATTTTTTATTTAAATATTCGAAATGTTCATTTATGTTTTCTAAGCCAAGACTCATTTCACAATTTCTTATGTCTTCTTCACATTTATGCAAAATTCTTTCTGTCAAGTTCTTTATCATTTTTTCTATAAATTCAATTAAAATTTCTATTTGATCGCAAAACGCTAATTCAGCTTCAAACATATAAAATTCTGACAAATGAATTGGACTCTTGGAATTTTCAGCTCTAAAGGCTGGACCAAATGTATATGTATTTCCTAAGCCATGACTCATAGCCTCCAAATGTAATTGCCCAGATACAGATAAAAATGTTTTTTTATCAAAATAACTTTCATCGAGGGGAATATCTACTTTTGACATACTTTTTAGTAAATCTTTGTTATCAGGTTTAACCTGAAACACCTAGAAAACAAAATGTTTTTTAAAAACTAATAAAATTATATAAATCTGTACATATTGGAAAAATAAAATATATTTGATTTATACCTACTTCACCAGCTCCTTCACAATCGTTTGTTGTTAAAATTGGTGTATTAATTTGAATAAAATCATTTTCATCCATATAATCATGAATAATTTTTAATGCGTTGTGTCTAATACGAAAAATTGAACGCATATAATTAACATGAGGTCTCATATGAAGATAATCTCTAACATATTCGGGATTTGGTATTTGTTTTGGCGTAAAAGGATAATTTCCATCAGATATATTACAATCTCCTACTATTTTCAAATTAATTACTTGTAATTCTAATTGGTTTTTTGGAGTTTCCTTTAAAATTCCTTCAACTTCCACAGATTGACCGATGTTTAAGCTAATCCCCTTTGATTTAGGTACAATAACTTGAAATTTATTACAAGTAGATCCATCATCAATATCAAAAAAAAAATCCTTTTTCATTTTACGTAAATTTTGAACCCATCCCTAAAATGTAAAGAAAGTTGATTGAAAAAAAATTTTTCATTTTAAACAAAGCAAAAAAAAAACGAAATTTTTGTATGCAAATATATATTTATTACATACTTGCAAAATAAGGTTCTGTCCAACTTTTTCTCGGGTAATCCCCTTAATTTTGGTAATTTCCTTTTTATTTGCACTCAAATTATTAACTTCCTTCACTTGAGTAGATAAATATTTTAAACTAATTTGAAATTTATGTCGAAATTTACAACTATTCTTTAAAAATGTAAACATTTTGCTGTTTTTTTTTAATTATTAAATAAAGTAGTAAGTAATTCGTAACAAACAGCTGCGATTCGAAGTGCGGAAACAAAACAAACAAAGCATAAAATTAAAGTTTTTAAAAATAAAACACAGCTGTTAATGAAGTTTGTTTGCACGTTTGTACAACGTTTGTGTATATGTATTATCATAGAATTACTACATAGTACTAGAATGGCAAAAGGATGTTCCCGACTCTTTTCTTCTAATGTGATTTCCTATCCTGAGGTATTTAGACAGAAAAATGCATATGCAATTTCGTATCTATACAAATGGTACGGCTACTTCATTTGTCATTGCTTAAATTTGAGAAAATGAGAATGTTTATTAGGCAGTTTCTCATTAGTTTTTTTGTTTACATTTTACATAGAAATACATTTGGATTGGGCAATTCGTATATTTCGAATAAAGATATTTACTATTTGATTTAATTTACTTTTATATATATAATTAAACAAAACATCAAGAAAAAAATTTAAATAATATTTGAAGAAATTACAGTCAATTATTTTTAAAAATAATGGAATCTCCAACAAGTATATTTTTAGTTTAATTTTAATTAACTTACATATCTATTTTGATTTATCTTAAGGTTTATCGTAGGTTTATTTATTCATCGTGGAAATGAAAATAAGTAAATCAAAAACAAATCATAATTTTTTGAACAAAGCAAAAAGTATTTATAGTCTTGTGAATATATAAACATTTTTAGCCATTTTTAAATATGAACGAACCTCTTGCAAATATGAAATTTACATTTATGTTAACCGTAAGGAGTTTTTTGATTTCTGTTTCAAATAACTTAATGTGTCCGAATGCAGGAACCAAAAGGAAAATACCTTTAAAATAATTTAAAAAAATCGGCTGAAATTTGTAAAACCTCAAGAAATAAAAAAAATTCTTTAAGCAACACTTTCTTCCCATCTTAATAATCCTTTATTTAATTTAATGTTTTTTAAAAAACTTCAAAAAGCACAACAACACACAAATTTTTTGAATATAATATTTTCTAATTTGTTTTCGTTTACTTTTAAGTTTGAAATCTTACTTAAATCGTACTAAAGTTTCTTTTATATTTCACTTTCAAAATGAAATGAATCGCGGAGAAACTAGTAAATACATACAAACGGTACACGTACCAAATTTTGAAATTTGTCTGAAAATTTTTTCTCTATTGCCATTCTAGTACTAGTAATTCTATGGGTAAAATAGAAAGAAAAGTTATAATTGGTAGCTGACATCTATCGGGGAAATCAATTCAATTTAAAACATAAAATTGGTAATATTGAAGATTATAATTCAGCGGAGTGACGCCGCGTATTGCGAGACAAATGCACCTAATTCCGCGTATTAAATGTTAACGATGAGACATCTAGTTCCATAAAAAAACAACCACTCAAGACTCAACGTTATTCAGCTATCGGATTTCCATTGTTGAAATTGTCAATTAAGAAATGAGGAATTATTTGTTTTTTTAATTTGAAATTCTTGATTTGTTATTAAGTGTATCACAACTGCATCTGCAACATATTGATTGGAGCAAGATCAAGATCTAAATTATACACAAATTATTTCAATAACAATTTTGGTTTTAACGAAGTTTTTTTAATTGTAAATAATAATAATAATTTTATTTTCCATTTATTTTATTTAAAAATTTGAAAATCTATCAGGATTCCATGAACTTAATATTTAAAAGCATGTAATTTTTCAAAAATTTTGTTTGAATTTTGTATTGGATTAAATATAGTTCTAAATGTTATAGTAGATGTCGCTACTAATTAAAAAAAAAATAATAAAACTAAATCTTAGTACTAAACTTAAATTTGATACTCGATATATTTTGCGATAGTCGATTATATTTTTTCTTTTAAAATTCGCCCGAACTTATGCAAAATTATTTTTTAGAAAAAAAAAGTGTTCTCCTAAAACTATGCAAAATAATAACTTTTATTTAAATAAATTTTGTTTCCATATTTTCTGATTGCCTGGTAATTTTTACTGAAAATTGAATTAAGGTTTTTTTTTTTAGCGGAGTGATCAAATTAAAAATTTTTAGATTTTTAAAAGAAATTAAATTAAATTTCGAGTCACTGCTTTATATTTTTTAAATTAACTTTTCAAAATCGACTAAAAAGAGGAAAATTTGGCCCTTTTTTAACGCATGAATACTTATATGTTAATTAATAAATTAGGTCAGGCTGATAAATAACAAAAATTAGGTTTTTTCAGGTTGATAGAATGTATATATAAGGTCTTAAGGTCATTCCAAAGCAAAATGTATGTATGTATGTGGTATGATTTAAAAAAAAAAAACTAACATCGCAAAACATTTTGATTGTTAAATTTAATTTTAGTACTAAAAATTAATTTTAAAATTTTGTAGCGACATCTATTGAATATCTTAGAACTATATTTAATCCAAGATAAACTTAACCGTATGTACAAAAAACAAATGTTTTAAAAAAAAAATGCCTTCTGAAGTATTTGCATCATGGGCGCCTAGTAAATTTTATAAATAAAATTTTTTAGGTTTTAATAAAGGTTTTTTTTGTTTTTTTTAATTTATTTTGTAGCTGTCTCAGAAATCATCAATGGATGTGATTTTTGTAATAGTTTAATATCTTCTTATCTATAAAATATATATACATATACTATAATATATGTATATAAAAATATAAATATATGTATACCATGTACATACCATATACATAATTTAGTTTAAAAATGAAAAAGAAGGGAAGTCTTTAAATAAACGCAAATAAATTCATGAAAAATAATCACTATTTTTGTACTTTATTTTTTTTAATTTCTCTTATAAAAATATTATGAATATTCCAAACTTAAGCTCCCAAACTCGATTTTGTTTAAATTCTCCACAAAGATATGCTTGCAAAAGAATAATTTTTTTTTGGTATAGATAGACTATAGTCCTAGTTTCCGGATGATGTTATTAAGATGGTATATTCTATTCTATATTTTTATTTAATCTCTGGAATTAAGAGGTCTTTCACAGTAATTTTGGCTTTTGTAAGATCTTTAAATAATTTCTGAAATAAATTAAAATTCTTATTCGATATTAAAAGAGATAAAAACTTTTAAGATTTAAGATCCTGTTTGCAGCCTAGCAATCATCAAATTTAATTGACGATTGATAAAGCAACAGCACAAACGTTATTGCTAAATACTCTGCAACACTTGGCACTTCTCTTGCCTGCAAATTTTTAACCAAAAAAGGATTACAAGGATTTTTTTCGATGGATACCCCGCTGCTAATACATTTTTCGAAAAACGAAACAATTTGACGTGTTCTGCAATGTACCCATACTTTAAGAAGGACAACAAAAACTTTATTCATTATCATAAGACACCTTAAACCAATTGAAATCCAATGCCAACTAAAGAACACAACGGATATTCCAGACAGGAAAGGTTTATTCAATTAAGATTTTAAAGAAGGTCCTGACCCTCTAGCATAAACAAAGCTTAAGAATTATTATTATACCCGTATGACTATTAGTCAAAACGGGTATACAAAATTTGCCATCACGTTTGTGACGCAGAGAAGGAGGGGGGTAGATATAGACTCATACAGACCGGGTGTCTGCAATTTTGACAAAAATTATTTAGTGTAATGGCCTAAGTTACTGCAAAATTTGTTTGGTCTACTGCAGTGATTTCGAGTAGCTGCCATGTTTGAAATTTTACTAAAAGTAATTAACCGGATGATATGTTTATATTACGGTCATACGGTTATCCCAGAGTTGACACAGTCTACTCTACTACAGTCTTCCTCGTTTTTTGATGTAATTCAAAACAAGGAAAGTCTACATTACATTATTAAATATCCAAAATATGAAATTTTTAGGGGCTACAACTTTTAGAGGTTTTTATCATAAAGTATACTTTATGAAGGATATTAATAAAGAATATAATTGAGATGAAGAATTCATTTCTTCGAAATTATATCATATTATAAAGAAATACAAAACAAATTATTTTTTCTCATTTTTTTTTTTTATTATTATTTTAAATATCTTAAGAATAGAATTAATATTATTATTCATCTAAATAACAATATTCATTATATATATATATTGTATATAATTTGTATTAATTTTTTTTTTTTTTGAATGTAATTTTTGATCTTATTATGAATTAAGTTATTTTTTTTTTTTTTTATTATTTTATTAATTCTTAAATTTATTTTAATTTTTTTTTTTTTATTAAAAAAACAAACAAATTGATTGCGTTAATATAATATGGAAAAAGTTTATTGTTAATAGAACTTACTTATTTAATTACATATTATATTATTTTACTTTTTATAATAATTATTAAAATACTATAATTATTTTATATACGTGTATAATACAAAATAATAACAAAAAATAAATCTTATATATTTTACAAAATTGAATATTATATACAATTATGTATTATTATTTTAGAACAAATACATTCAATATCAAAGGGTGTTTGTGTTATAGAGAGTCTGGAGAAAGTCTTGTGTACTAGTAGATAAAGTTAAATAAAAATTCATACAAAGTTGTAAAATAACCATAGTACTTTAAATAAAAAATAATCTTGATTAATTAATCAATTATCATTCAAAAACTACCGAATATTTACTGTGTCAGTGAAATCAAATCACTGCATTTTTTATATTTAATTATCAAAATTATTGAATGTATCAATTAAAATTTAATAGAAACTAATCAGATTTATAATTTAAGTAATAATTTTAAATCAATTATTAATTTTTAACCTTTTTTTTTAAAACTTCAACAACAAATTCTTAGCTAAAATGAATTGATTTTTTCAAATAAAATTAAAAATAGCTGTTAGTTTGAAATTTTAAAAGAAAGTTATAAATTTAACTTGATAAGTTTAAAAAAAAAAAAAAATGGGTTAAATTACATTTAAGTTTTTTAAAATAATAATTATATAAATTAATTAAATTAAAATTTAAAATATAAACTTTATTATCTTTAGAACAATATTCCTTTCATACTTGAAGCGTATTTCAAAGTGATATACAGTGCTTGAACATATATTTTTTTTAAATTAATTACTTTTATTTTTATAAATCTGATTTGAATTATGGATCACCCTTGATAAATATAATTACATATACTAAATAAATTCAAATTGAATACAAACAAAAACATTTATTTTAATAAATATATTTTCTTTTGTTTATATATATACATTTTTGTTTGATTTTAATTATCTAAATTAATCAGTCATTATAATTATTTTAATATTTGACAAAATTTAATTTTTATAATTATAAGAAGAATCCAAATTATTTTTGAATAATTAAATCAATGCGAAAATACTTGTGTATCAAATTAAATTCACATTTTTCTATTGATTATCTACATTATATTATTTTATATATATATATGTATATTTAATTAATGTTATTAGACCAAATATATATCATAATATAATTTTAATACATGTATTAATTTCGTTTAAATTTATTTTTAATAATTATACATATACTTTAATAAATATTTTAAATATACAATCAAATTTATTTATATATATTTTTTTTTAGTATATATTTTATTATTATTAATTTTATTGTTATCTTAAATTATTTAAAATTTTAAATAATATTTAGTACATATATTTAAAAAAATGAATTATCACATTTTTTTTTTTTTTTTTTTAATTTTTTATAATATTAAATTAAATTTTTGAATT
Organism: Dolichopus griseipennis; assembly: GCA_963082915.1. Lineage (NCBI taxonomy): Eukaryota > Metazoa > Arthropoda > Insecta > Diptera > Dolichopodidae > Dolichopus > Dolichopus griseipennis. Next base: position 26,452,723 of record OY720445.1, on the reverse strand, counting down.
TTATGTAACATAAATGTTAGAACAAAACAAAAACTATCCAAACATTTTTCAAAATTTTATTTAATTTTTATACAAATTTTAATTTTTGGAATTAATTTATAATGAGTAAATTTTTTCATTTTAAAATTATTTTAATTTTACATGTATATGCATACAGAATAATTTTTATAGAATTGGTTTGTAAAAATGTCGAGTTATTTTTTTTTTTTATTATTTAATTAAAATGCTCAAAATGGCTTTTTTGCATTTTTTAATTAAATTCAATTTTATGAAAACTTATGTTTACTAATCAAATATGTTAACGTACAATTTTTATTTAATTATTTTCAAATTTAAATGGAGTCTTATCGTCCTAACGTCCGAGCTTATTCCGACCCTTTAGTAAATAATTTTATCAATACTCAGTTTGAATGAATTCTCAGTTGGGTCTAAATATAGGCTTCAAAGAATGGAAGTGTCTAAATAAGAATTATATCGTGATGAAGTTCATATCTTTCATACAATAAATTTTACCTATTAATTCTGAATTAAATATTAAAACTTGTTTATTCCATCAAATTAATATGAGAGTAACATATAATGGGAAATTAAATCTTTATTTAATTATCATTTAATCTACACTTTATCAACAATAGATATATTGATACAAAAGATATTTTTTAATTATTTTTTTATATTATATATGAAGTTTCTTGTACTCTGTATGCATATGCAGTAAAGTTTTAATAAAAAAAGAATGTATTTACTCAAATTCCACTTAACTTAAATAATAGTATTATCCGAACCGTTTAATAATTTGTTTTTATCAAATTTTATACAATTAAACTTATATTATAAATTTACTTTTTAAATTTTTTAGTTTTTTTTTTAAACTTTAATAAAATTTTATTTAAATAAAAAAAAAAATTAATACAGAAAATCATCAACGAAGTTTACATACTTCGGTAAAAAAAAATATATATATATTTTAACATAAAATTATTTAAATTTATATAAATGATTAAAACATAAAACTCATTCTTGTACAGATGGATTTTTCCATTATATTTAATTTTTTTTCTTATAAATAAATCAAAATATTTAATTTGGAAGTCAATAGTATTTGCGTTTCGGTTGGGTTTTCTGCTTTTTGTTTTATTAATATTATTTATTAAAATTTTTATATTGTAATTAAATATTTTTAATAAATAATTTGGTATATGTATACTTTAAATGTTAAATATCAGATTTTTTGGTAGATATTTGTGTAAAAGGAACTTTTTTAATATTGTCAATTAGTATAGAGAACTATTGTAAAAGAATTTAAAAATGGCTTTACTTAACTTTGTTTTAATTAAATTTAATGATAAAAAAAAATATTAAAAAAATAATCAAAGAAAAATAATAATTATTAAAAAAACTTAATTTTTAAAATTTCATTTTTATCAATTGAATCAAAATATAAATAATATTTAATTGAATTAACAATTTTAATATTTTATAAATTTAATGTTAGTATTTTAATATTATTTATTTTGTAATTCTTTCTGTTTTTTGTTTTTTTTTTTGTTTTTTGGTAATGCGAGGGTCGTTTCCCATTTTTCATATTTAACATAATATTATTTTTTAATTTTATTTATTTATTTTTTTTTTTTATACACACCCTCATTTTTGTAATGAATATAATAAATTTTTGAATTGAAAGAAAAAGTTTAATTTTTTATCTCAATTTTTAAAATTTTATTAAATTGAAAAAAAATGTTCAGTTGATTTATTTTTATTTTTGAAGAGAAAAAAAATAAAATCGGTTCATTTTAAATTGATTTTGATTGGAATTTTAATTAATACTGTTTATTAAATATTTAAAATAAATATACGAAAAAACAATGATTTTAAATATTACATTCTATACATTTTGTATTAAATAAATTAAAATATTTATTTATAAGTATTTTTTTTTTTTTTAATTATTATCACTAACATCTAATCAAATTCGTTATTGAAGTAGAAGGATTAATTTTTTTTTAGTTTTAACATTATAATATTATATTTTAAATTTCTACGTTTGTGTAATTTTGTTTATTTTTTTGTTTTTATATTATTATTATTATTATAGAAAATTTTCATTATATTAATTTATTTATTAAATTCATTTATAATAGTCTAAAATGTTAATATAATATTATTCTTAATATAAAAAAATATTTACATTTTAAAATAATTTACAATTTTTTTTTAATTTATAATCTTGATAAATATTTTAAAATTTAACTATAAGAGTAACCAAAAAAAAAAAAATTCTGATTTCAAAAGTAATTTAAAAAATAAAATATTTTTAAATATTTTAACTAAGAATAATACAACTAAATAATTGAACACTCTTTTTTTATAATTGTACTCTTTTTTTTTAAAAATTTTAATTTATTTCATTTATATGTTAAAGAATTTTCCTAATATGAAATTTGAGCTTCGAGTAATTCCAATATGAAAATATGAAGAAAATTGTCATTGAAAAATTAAAAGAGTAATAAATTAAATTATAAACACAAGTATTTAAATGAACATTTTAAATCAGACCAATATTATAAAATTAAATAATATAATATCAATATTATAAAATAAATAAATGTATAGTTATTAAGTGTTCAAAATTGATAATTCACAGACATAAAAATTAAAAGTTATAAAATTAAACGATTGATATAATTTTTTTTTGGCTATTTTCTATTTTTAATTAAATTTAATTTTGTTTAGTATTTTATTAAGTATCGTTCCATTTGCAACATTTTGTTTGTTTAATAAATTTGTTTTAATTATTTCTTATTTTTTTTTTTTTTATTCTGTTTGTATAAATTGAAAAGTTGTTAAAAATTTAAAAAAATCATTATATTTAAAAGTTTGATATACATATTTTATATTTTTTTTTAATTATTAGTTTTTTTTTTTGGCTACTTTGTGTTTATCTTTTATATAAAAATTTATTTTATATAACATTAATGTTTTTTATTAATATTTAGTAATTATTTTTTTTTTTATTATTAATTTAAATTTACCCCTGTATTTAATTTTGTATATTTTGTTTTGAAATATTATTATTTTTACTTATTTGAATTATGTAATTTTGTTTTGAATTATTTCGTAATACAAAATTATAATTATTAAATAATCAAAAAAAAAAAATTGTAAACTTCAACATTTAAAATGTTGGTTTTAAAACTAAAATGTGACAATTATATTTTCAAAAAAGAAGTTTTATATGTTGTTCAATTTAAAAATAAAGTTTTGATCATATATAAAATTAACATTTTGCTTATTTTCATAAATTTTGATTAGTTTTTTTCGATTATTTTCAGCAATTTTCATTATCTTCAAATAGAGTCGAGGTATTTTTGAAACAAATTAAAAGCAACTGAAAACTGAAAAAAAAAATTAAAAGAATTAAATTGTCATATTAATCAGTATTCTGAATCACTGCACCATGAAATGAACACTAACAAATTTTAATTCAAAATTTTCAAAAATATCTACAATAATCATAAAAAATAAATAAACTAAAAAGAAATTAAAAGAGTAAATAAAACAAAAATTTATAATTTTAGTTAAATTTTATTTTTACATAATATACCTATTATTAAGTTCATCAATATTTACATTCATACCAATATTCTTTTTAAATTAAAAATATTAAGAATTTAAAAATAATAAAAAAAAAAACAAAATTAAATAAAATATTTTGGACAATATTAAAAATACGAAAAAAAATTCTAACTAAAAGCACCATTAAATTTTTTTATTTTAAATATAATATTAAAGTCAATTTCTTTAAATTTAAAATTAATTAATTTTGAAATTCTTTAATTTTTTTGTTGCTTTATTTTACAAGTTTTAAAAAATTAAATTTTATTATTAGGTATTAAAAATATATAATTCTAAATTAAAACTAAAAATATTTATATATATATAAATTTATATATGTCAAATATTTTTACATAAATTATTAAATAATTCATTAATAATTTAAAATAAAAAAATGAAATAATATTATATATTGCATTGGTTTCTTTCATTTTTGATTTTCAAGTATTCGATAAACTAACAATTTTTAAATAGACAATTATTAATAAAAAAATAAATATATTCGCCACAATCAAGTGTTTCAATAAACTTGTACTAAAAATTGATCTTATATTAGGATTAATATTTTTTTTTAATTTCGATTATTATTAGTGCAATATTGAAATATGAAATAATTTATTGTAAAATTAAAAAAAAGGCAACGTTTCTAGAAAGAAATGTACATATTTTTTTATGAAGTAAAGTAAAAACGAGATAGGAGCCAAATTAGTACACGTTTTCTAATTTAAATTTAGAAAAAGTTGTTTAAAATTTTGTGATCGCGAAAAGAAAGTCCGAGATGTTGTGCTCAATCTAATAAAAGTTGTGCAGTCAAGTTTTTCAATAAATTTAAATCAATTGAAAAGATTTTTTTTTAATCCTAAAAAATATTGTAAATGAAATATTAAATATCTTCTTTTTTTCTATATTGATGCCTGATTATTGTTAACATTTGATTTAACAATTGGGGGAAGTGCATTAAGTATAACATGCAATTTCTTTTGGTTAAAAGAAATAAAATTTTAAATACATATTCATAAATTAAAAAAACAATACTTTCAATTATATTTTCAATAATAAAATAAAATATGCAAGAAATTATAGACAATAGATTAATTATAATTTGTTTGAAAAAAATTGCGAATATTGCAAACAGTGCCACATAATTTTAAATTTGATGCAAAATCTTTGACGAAAATTTCATTTAAAAAAAAATTTTTACAAAAGTAGATAATGATTCACATGATTACTTCTAAATAATTTAATTCCAATATTGTTAAAAACAAATATTGATTTACACTTTTTTTTAAAAAGAAGTTTTATAATTAGAAATAATTTGTGTTTTTTTTTTTTAAATTAGGCAAACATTTTTTCTATTTTCAGATTATAATTATTATCTAAACTTATAAAAAATTTTAGTTTTTGATTTAATTTTGTTTTACATAATAAATTTTCTAATTTATATTTTATAACATATTTTCTTAAAAAAGACATTTTTAATAAAAATGATTTTTTTTTTTGCATTAAATCAAATTATATTTAATACTTTTTTAAAATTATTATAATTACAAATATAAATATTATTATTAATATTTATTTTTTTTTTATAAACTAATTTCAATTATTTTTAATATCTTAATCATTTATTATTACAATTATTTAAATTAATTAAAATTAAATATACATTACAAGTAACAATTTAATAATGAATTTAAAAAGTAGCACAAAAACAAAATAAACATAAAAAATGGAAGAAATTAATATTGCAAATTAAATAAATTTTTTTTTTTTATTATTATTGCGAGTAAACAATATATTATTAATTATATTTACACTATTACAAATTTTTATTTTTGGAATTAAAAATTAATTGTTTTAAGTAAACAAAAAGTAATTAATTAATTATACAATATTTTAGTTAAGGTTTTTTTTTTTTTTAATTGTAATTTTAATTTTATTATAAATTTTTTTTTTTTGTTCAAATTAATTCGTTGTATTAAACATAATACATACATTATTGTATACGAGTATATAAACAAAATACATAACATATATAAATATTATAAATTTACATACCATATAATAATGGCTATTTTATTTTTAATTCTTTATTGCAACCATTTAAATGTTAATTTTTATTTAAATAAAAGAACACTCGTAACTTCGTTTTTTTATGAGCAATAGAGAGAGTGAGAGGAGATACAGTAAGAGTGAAAAACAGTGTGAAGAAGATAACTAAAAACAATATAATTTATCTAAATTAAAAACTAGCCTCACTCAATGCACGAAATTTAGCTCGTTTAGCTCTTTTCATTTTACGAGTTTTAAAAAACGTATGATGTGGCATACGTAACTGTTGATTGTGTTGTAAATGTTGATGATGATGTGAATGTTGTGGCTGTGAATGATGTTGTTGCGGTGGATGAGATGACATTTGATGATTTGTTATAAAATTACCTAATTTCATTTGATTATTATTATTAATACTATTGTTATTGTTATTATTATTATTATTGTTTGCTGAAACTGGCATCAAGATTGGATTGGCACACCAATCTCGCCAAAAATTTCAATCTTGCCCATTCGGTTGCATCAATAATTCCCGTCTATCAATATCACGATTCAATGCTAACGGTTGCGGAAAATCATCTTCTAATGATTGCTTTGAACGATCTGATTTACAGTCTTCATCCATATTTAAATGTAATGCAGCAGCAGCTGCAGCTGCCGCTGCTGCTGCTGATGATGATGATGATGCTGATGATGGTGGATGACGTTCTGGTGGTAATAAATTTAACATACTAAGTGGTAAACCAGGAAAACCTCCTGCAAAATCAGGATAAAATCCAGGTGGAAATGGATTAAACAGTGGATTACCTTGTAATAGATCAGCTTCATTTTGTAAACTTCTTTGTATTGAATTTTCTAATTCACTTAATTCTTTTGCTCTACTATCATTTAAATTATGATTTTTATTATTATTGTTATTATTATTTTTACTATTACTATTACCACTATTATTATTACCAGAACCACCATTATTTCCACTACCACCACTATTTATACCCATTTGTAATAGTTCAATTGGTGGTCCACTAATGCAGTCTTTTCTTAATTGTTCTAATTTTAAACTTTTTCCATATTTACCGCGTACATACATTAAAAGTGAATTGTACGGTATACCAAATATTCTTGAAGCTTGACTTGTTGTCATTTTTTTATTCCATACATGTTGTAATGCTTCTGTTAATTCGGCATTTGTCCAAGATCTTGGTGGTCCGCCTCGTGGTGCTGAATGTTGTCCTTTTGGTCGAGGCACTGAAAATTAAAAAAAAAAAACAAAATTATAATTTTTTATAATAATTATTATATTTATCATATTATTATATAATAATTATTTTATATTTGTATAATATAATTATATTTTTATTTTACTTAGCAATAACATTTTTATGTAATGAAACTCCAAAATGTTGGACCTAATAAGTACAATTTACTTCTGATATTTAGAATGTAGCATTTTTTGTATGGGATTTAAAATTCACATCCTTTTAATATAAAACAAAATATGTACAAACTTCACAGTATTAAAAAATATATTTTTTTTTTTAAAAATATTCACATGTAATTAATTACGATAATGTCAATTTGTCTTAAACAATTTATATAAAAAGATTGCTTTCCATTATTTCTGTTATTGCATTGCGGAAAAATCCAAAAATCAAATTGTTCCTAACATACGAAACATCACGAACGGATGAAGAAAATTTTCTAATACATATTAAAAAAAAAAACAAAAACTATAAAAATCTTAAGATATATCTAGAAATATAATGTGAAAACAAAATCACACCCACCTATCCAGAAAATGAAAAAAAAGAAAAAAAATTGTGATCATTATAGAATTTGAATTTGATGGGGCAATGCTACGGGATTAATAATATAACATAGTATAACATAACTTTTGCTCTTTTTCTTTTGTCGTTGAAAAAGCTGCTTACAAATTTTGTTTAAATGTTTTATTATTGTATTTTCCGTTGTTGTATCTAATGTATGTTTCAAAGAAAAGCTTAACATGCTCTTAAACTCTTATTTTATTTAAAATAATGCATCTTGTTTTGAGAACATGCAAACGAACAAAATACATAGCAAAATTATGTTTTTTTTTTTTGGCAAGGTCTCATTTTTATTTTTGTTTTCTGGAACTTATGATGTCTGATGGTGGCAGCAAATCGATAGCATTTTATTTTTTGTTTCATTTTATATAGTTTTCATTTCACATCACGAATTTTATGTTGCTTTTAGTGGCAGTACATTTTTTCTTTTTTTGATTTAAGTTTTTGTTTTTTATTGTATTTGTTATTTTTGTATTTTTATTGTTTTTATTCTTGTATTTAGTTTTTTTTTTGTTTTCATATTAAGTTTTTCAAATGTTGTATTAAATGAGAATAATACAAATATTAAATTGCTTAATTTATAAGGATTCAATTACATTATCTTTAAGCGAAATGTATGTGTATGTTAGCCAATAAAATGTATTTAAATTTTTATTCCACAGTTTATATTTTTATTAAAATATTTAATTTTTTAATAATTTATAATTTTTTTTCACAAAATAAATTTTTAGAATTATCAAATAAATTAATTTTTTTCAAAAATAGTAGTAAAGTATAGCCCAGTCGCTAAAAATTTATTTTGTGAAACAAAAGACTTAAGCGAGAAACTTTTTTTTTTTAAAAATATTATGAAAAATTTTAATAACTTCATAGTGTTTACAGAACCATTAACAGATTTTATATATGCATTTCAGAATTTATGAAAGGTTTCGCATTTCCGAACATCATTCGAGAAAATTTTAGACTGGTGGTGGTAAGCGTAAATTGATTAAAGACGACAAGAGTTAGAATGATAGTTAAAAAAATTTTCAATTAAAAATTAAATTTAATTTCCAGATGTTGTTTACATAAATGGATAAGTTAACTGCATTTCTTTTCCATGTAAACTTTTTTAAAACCTATTACATACCATTAGAAATTCAATTTTTTTATTTATTATTATATTTTATTTTCAAATTTTTAATTTTTATTCAATGATTTTATAAATATTTCTAAATATATTTAAAAATATATTTTTAATTTCATTCTTCAAGTAATTATTTCATTTTGGCATTTCTTCACACTTGATTACCATCAAATATTGTGTTAAGTTGTACAACATAACACAAATTTCTATACTATTTCAAAAAAAAAACAAAAGAAACTCACAGTTGGAATATATGACAAATACACGGTGCATAGTATTCTTTTACATAAATTTGATTTTAAAGTGTAATGAATTGAAATACCAAAAAAAAACTGTATTACAAAACAAAAATAAATTTTTATATATAATTTTAGAGTAAGAGTGGTAGTAAAATTTTTAAATACTGTTAAGATTATATTTTCAATTTTCTTTCAACATTATTTATTACGGTTGATTAATTGCAATCTCGGATGTAAGGTATAATTGTTCACATAGAAATTATATGTGATGGTTACTTGAATTTTTTAAAAATACATATATATATATTTATTAAATTTCCCTTAACAAAACACATGTACACTTTTAGATACGTAAAATAAAATAATAAAAGAAATTGTGCAAAAACAAAAACGTGATCACCTATGCATATCACACCTGTATTCCTAAGATATTACCTGTATTTCTAAGATATTATATTTTTTTATTTTTATTTATTCTTTTATGACTTTTTTGTAAAAAGAAATTTTTCAAATTTGTTAAGTGTTTAATTAAAAAATAAATTTATTTGACAATAAGCATAAGTTTTTTTTATAATATAACAATTTCATTATTTTGCTAGCTAAAATGTCTTAAAATTTAAATAAAAACAAAAAAATAGTTATAATTGGTCAGATAAATGATCAGATTTGAAGAGGGTTTTATTACAATTCTAAAGTTATAAAAATTAAGGTTTTTTTTATTTAAGTTTTAGAAATTTTCATTTTCCACAATCCTGAGGTTACAAAAATAAATAAAATTGTAAATAAACTTTTTATAGAATTGGTTGTGTGAAACACATGACCTTTAATTAAATCCGCCATTTTAGAATATACAATATATACATCTATATATCGGGAATATTTAAAAAAAATATAAATTGTATCATTTATTCCTTTATCTTACAAGTCACTTTTACTAGTACGCAGATAATTATAACTGTGTACGAATGTTAATCTTAGGTATGATATACTAACTTTGTCATTGATTTTTGTGACAGTGTAAAGGAGAGGGTGCGATAGGGGGAGAAAAGGAGACTTAAATGTATGGATCGGATTAGAATTTCGAAAAATAATTCGATCTAGACTATGTACTGTCTGTCCTAACTATCGATCTGTCCTTAGGATAACTCAAAAACTAAAATATTTAGAATTATGAAATGCCTAAAGTTGTTGAATTTAATGGCCGAAGTTTGCCCAGAATAGGGTAGCAAGTTCGAGTACCTGCCACACAACTTGCTTCAATTTTGGGTGTTCTACTTATAAAAGTATTATACTTCAGATTCAATCTTTTGCAAATCAAATCTTAGTTGTTGAATTTCAAATGTAAAACAGATTTAATAGATTTGGAGTTTCTTAACCCATATCGGTACGACGATTGATCAAAAAATTGTTTAGAAGCAAATTACGTTCAATTTTGAGAAGTATTTCTTTAATTGAAAAAAAAAAAGTTCTTTAAACAATTTCCGTTAACCTATTCTTCTTCTTCTATGACTCTACAGCTCGGTGTGAGCTTTGGCCTTCATAACTATTTGCCTCCATATCTCCCGGTCTTTCGCCGTTGTTTTCCAATTTCTCACTTGTAATTTTGAAGCATCGTTTTCAATGTTGTCTTCCTATCTTGTTCTGGGTCTTCCTCTAGCTCGATTTAATATAGGTCTTAGATGTAATATCTTATATGGGATTCGATTTTCCTGCATTCTCACTGTGTGCTCTGCCCACCTTACGCGTTGTGATTTACTGAAACGAATAATATCTTCATTTTTTATAAGTTTATTTAGTTCAGCATTATTCCTTCCCCTGCAATCTCCATTTCTACCCTTATATTGCCATAAATTTTTCTTAGTATTTTCCGTTCATAAATTCGGAGATCGTTTTCGTCAGCCATATTCAGTCATATTCACAACCGTATGTTACCACAGGGCGTATTATTGTTTTATAAATTAATAATTTCGATTCCCTTTTGTATGCAAATAGGCATTTATTTCCTGCTTTAATACGTTCTTGAATACAATATTTTATACTATTGTCCGTTAACCTATTGCGGCACAAAAACTTTTTCAATATTTCTTCAATATTGCGCTCTAAATTAAAAACGGTTTGACCGATTGCTGTACAAAGATTATATCGGTCAAATCATCAAAACTTGATATAGAAAAGTTAATAGTTTGAACATTGAAAATATGGATAACGCAATTCTATCTTACATATTATCAAAAATTGACAACATCCATACATTCAATCTATATCTAAAATGACTTCTATGCGATCTATTGAAAATTCCTTAATTAGTTTAAAGTTACATTTTCCAAAAATTATGTTATATAAGTATGTCACTTACATATATATTAAGTTTTTCGAGCTGAATACAAAATCAAAGACAATTTATTAAATAAAAATTAATACATTATAATTTTTGCTCAGATTTTTTTAATAAATTTACCAAAAAAAAAAAATGAAAAGAAAATAAATTTGTAATTTTTTGAAAAAAAAAAAAAAATTAACCCATTATCTGATTTTAAGAAATTGATAACCTTTTGATATTCAGGTGGAGTCTCTAATTGTAATCGCGATCACATAACAAACATTGAAAAAATATTATGATCTCCATTTTATCCTAAAAAAAAAGTATTTTATGCTAATTTAATTATTGTACTTATTGTTTTTTTAAACATATTTAAAAGACTTTCAAAGTTGAATGCATTAAACTGCATACATATATGCATACATGCATTAATTTTATTGAAAATAATTTTAAACAAAGGTGAATAAAGGTGTGCATATTTTTTATTGAGCTATAATATGAAAATTATGATTTTTATTATATAAGAGTACATATGTTATATTATTAAGACTAAATGAAGACATTTTCATATTAATATGTTTCTTATATACAAGTTTGTAATATTGAATAGATTGAATACAAAATTATACATTGATAATATTTTCATTTTCAATGATAAAATAAAAAACTATGCTTAAGGGGAAAAATTCGGAAAATATTCAAAAAAAATGGAAAAGAGAAAAGGAGGAATATAAGAGGGAAATGGTTTTGATGATTTACCATATACCTATGGTAATTTTATATTGAAACAATAGTTAAATAAAAAATTAAAGTATTTTAGTAAAAGTTAGTGCGATTTATGCAATTTGTCGTGCTGCCATCTGCATATGCTATAATTACCGTTTGGACTAATTTCAAATCAATTTCGGCAATATTGTACAAGCTCAAACAAAGCCTTGATAGCGAAACTTTGTGAATTTTACTTTAGTTCTACTTATGATTAAATAAATAAAAATTTTTTTAGTATTGGTTCAGAAAATCAGAATAATCGCTTCTTTCCGAATGTATATAGGTAAATATTTTGCAAAAAGGGGCAACCCTGGTTTCGTAACAGACTATAAATTCCACCAAAAGTAATTCGCAAAGTTAATATAAAATTAAAGTAATTTAGTAAAAGTTAAATGGTAAACGGATTACCATTTGGACCAATTTCGAATCAACTTCGTCAATATTGTACAAGGTCAAAGCCTTGATAGCGAAACTTTGTGAATTAGGCTTTAGTTCTCCATATGACGACTTTAAATACATAATAAATTTTTTTAAAAATTGGTTCAGAAAATCAGAATAATCGCATCTTCCCGAATGTATATAGGTAAATATTTTGCAAAAAGGGGCAGCCCTGAATTCGTAGCCGACTATAAATTCCACTAAATGTAGAAAGATATTCACAGACTTTTATTTAATAATAAAATTATAAAAGAGACCGCAGTCATAAACGCGAGTATGTTTATGAAATCATATTCCATAATATGTGTTCCTTAAGGTTGATAATACATATGTGTAAGATTTAGTTTAAATTAAGAAGAATATCCCATCCTCAAAAAATGTTCTCAATATTCTATAATCCTCAATTTCTTAAACCCTTAAAACTCTCTAAAAATTAAAATCACTTCATATCAGACATTGGAATCAGGATCACGGATCAAAGATCAATTATATTTAGATCGAGTGATCTGTTTTTGATGTGTGGTAAGATCAGATAAAAAAAATTGAATTTGAAAAAATTGAAAAAGTCAAAACGAAAGCTTCGGCCACTTGAATATATAAAAAAAAACTGGAATCGAAAAGATCTTGATCTGATCTGATCATTTGATCTAAAAAGTGATCTATAAAAGATCAAATTAATTTTTAAGATCTAGTCTTGTTTTCTTTAGTTCAAGGATGAATTTTGATATGAATTTTTTTTAGAATCAAGACCAGTCCGTTGATCCTGAACTAATTTTATGCTTCATATTATATTTAGCTTGTTTTCGAATCCAGAATATTTAATTATATCACATGTCCTAACCCAATGTTAAATTCAATTATATCACATGTTAAGTTTGTTTCAAAAAGTGCTTGATTAAAAACTCACAACTTTCTAAAGGAACTCCACAGTTCATGAAACAGGGTTTTAAGAGGTTTTTTCTTACTTTTGAGGTTTTAGACTGTCCTTAAATAAAAAAAAAACCATTAAGATTTTGTATAAATATTTCCTAATAAATTATATATATGCTTTTACATAAATCCCTATCCATAAAAGAAATATAATTATTATATTTATTGGTATATCCGGTAGTTCGATAATAAAATATCAATGTGGTCAACTCACCACAAATTTTTTTTAATACAATTTTTAGTTTTTTCAATTTTATGTTTCAATTTATTAATTATATAAAAAAAAAAATAATTTCAATTAAAAAAATATATTATGTTTTAATAGTAAAATTTCTTTAAATCATAATCCAAAAATAAAAAACAAGTGATCTGAATTCAAAGTTTTCTTTATATATATATATATATATATATATATATTATGTATAACTAAACTTTACTTGCATGAACCCAAAAAACCTACGAAAGAAAATTACGCAAACTGTGAGAAATTCAATGAAAAATTGAAAAATTTATTGAACTGTGATATTTTTCTTTTTTTTTGTTGTTGTTTTGTTGTTGTTTTTGTTGTTATTGTTTTTCTTTAAAACAAACCTAAATTAAATTAAACTACAAAAACAGTATCAGAAAAATTATTCACACAGGAAGAAGGTATTAAAGAAAAAACAATCAGAGGAGTAAAAAAAAAATAAGAAAAAAAACAAAAATTGGAAATTGTAACATGTAACACTCTCACTTGGTGAATTTTATGCTTACTTCTTTTTACAAGATTGTTTTATATGTTACCTGCTGCCGCGACCAGGTGAATAATATAAATTCACATGATTTTATTGTTTTTAAAAAAAAAATAAATTATATTTTTTAGCTTTTTTATTGTTTTTTATTTATTGAAAAATAAAAAAAAAATGTAGGTGTTATGAAATTGATTTTTCGTTTTGAAAATCGAAATTGAATTCAATTCTAAAATTTATAATTCAGTTATATACACATATACACTACAATACGATTCACTTTTATACAACATTTTATTCCACTTAATAATAGTAAGGATAGTTAAATTGAATATATTTATTAATATAAGTTATATTATCTAAATTTAAGATTGACAGTAATTTCCTTTGTAGTCTGAGTTAAACAAAGTAAGTTGCCAATAGATAGCGTCTGAATATCCGAGAATATTTTACAAAATTTATAACATATGTGAAATGACAACATGTATTCTTAAAAAATTTAAAATATATGAGAAAAAATCATCACTTGTATAAATGGCACAGTACTAAGAGTGAAAACTTTGTCTGGGTTCGAATCCCAATGAAAGTGAAAAAAAAACTTTTATTTGGTTTTCGACTCGACGCAGCATTTGCAATTGGATTCAAATTCATGGTATAATCAATAATTAATAATTATATATTTTTAATAAAAAACTACATTAATTTAACAATATAAACAAATCCAAAATATAAACAAATAATTTAATTTAATAATATAACTCACAGATATAGAAACACCTTATAATCAAAAAATATTTTATGTAATAATTATTTAATTGTTAGCCGGCCTTTAAACTATAAGGTGCATATATTTATTTAATCATTTTTCAATCATTGAAGGAGTATAGGGCATTCCCCAAGTCTATTTAGACTAGGCTACAGTTTCTTTAACCGTTATGTTCACTAAACTGTTAATTATTCAGCTGTATAGCTATTGTATAAGATTATAAATACACAAATGTGTGCGCCATCTATTATCTTACACAAGAGTTATTATTATATATGTATATTTATATATATAGTTTCTTAATTAAATAAAATCTTATTATATATTACGATATAAACTATTACGATATAATTATACAATTTTACGATATTTTTTTAATCAATTATGATCTAATCGGGGTTTGAACCCTAAAACATCCACATTCGAGGTCGACGTCCTAAACACTACATCACTGATCAGATTACAGGTGTATAAGGATTGAAACAAAGGAAAACATGTAGAATTGGAATATTAGAACTGGAACACATGGAATTGAAACATATTAGAACAAGAGTTAAGGAATGTTCTTATTATTAGAATTAATCTTAATGAATTCCACAATCAACTATACTTCGTGAGTTGGTCTAGTCCTTTATCTTTATATTATTTCAATCAATAACCATACCTATAATATACAGGGACAACCAAATTCTAATAATTTCTTTCTTACATTTTTTTTTTTTTGATTTTAATTTTTAAGAAATCTTTACGAATGCGTTAAAAAAAAATTTTTTGATTTTTTTTTTTGTTAACTTAGAGGGAAAGTGGAAGAAACTCGGTTTACAAGATACAAAATAAAAAAACAAGTAAAACAAAAGGGTAAAAATATGAAGATAAAATGTAACTTTAATTTTATTTTTTTTTTTTGTATTTTATTTGAAAAATAGAATTTGTGATATCTATTCGTGCATAACATATGTGGTTTACGCTTTTAAATGGAAGACTGCACACCTTTAACAGGTGATTGATTGTGTTTTATTTGTTTTGTTATATGAAGATGATTATATGTATATTTGTATATAATATATATATAAGTGATTTTTAGGAAATTAACAAATCAAAATAAGAACATCAAAATAAGATTAAAATAAAAAATTAATTTAGGTATAAAAGTATACATAATCTGTTTTAACATTTGATTTCTTTTATAAGGAAATAAAATGCAAGTAATGATATATGTATATGTAAGTACATATATTGTTGTTTTACAATTAAAACTGCGTTCACATAAATTGTTATTTTTAGTTTTTTATTATTATGTTTCCTATTGATTTGGTTATATGTCAATATTATATAAAACATACATATGAGTTGTTATTTTAAAATTTGATTTTAATTGAAATTTAGGATAGGTTTTTTAATTATTGTACAATATTATTTAAAAAAAATAATTGTAAAGTTCATATAGTTCAAATTATTTATATATATATACATATAATATAAAATTTAGTATAGTATATAATATTGTTTTCTAAACCTAACTTTCACTTTCATTTTAATACATAATCTTATACAAATGATTGCTTTTTAAACTTTTTAATGTTTCTAATTAATTCAAGTGGAACAATTTAACAAATTTAGAAAATGTTTCAATTATGTGTTCATTAACACTTTTTTTTTTTTTTTTTGTAATAACTGTCAACGTAGAAATTGCAATATTATGTATACTTTAGTGTAGAGATATAATTGGCCTTTATTAGATTTATTTCATAAATTAAAGACTATATACGTTTAAACCATTCTCAAATAATGGTATAATTGATAATTTTTTATTTAAACAAGTAATGAAACAACAGCGGCCAAGAACTCTGAGTAGAAAGACAAAGATCACTCTGTACAGAACACTTATCGTACCAGTTCTGACATATGGTGCAAAATCATTGACCATATCCAACTACGATGAAAATCTGATAGGGTCTTTTAAAAGGAAGATTCTACGAATAATTTTTGGTCCTATTAACGTCAATGAAGTTGAAGACAGCGACACAATCGCGAGTTGTATGAGCTGTACGACGATACTGATCTCATAACTTGAATTAAAATCCAACGATTACGCTGGTTTGGTCACGTAGTAAGGATGAACGATGATTGGTTTTTGAATCCAATCCGCAGGGTAGACGCAGAAGAGGTCAACCACATCTGCGATGGAACGACGGTGTTCAGTCAGACGTAAGAATGCTGAATATTGTTGGAAGTTGAAGAGAAGCTGCACAAGACAGAAGCCAATGGAGGAAAGCTTTGGACTCGGCTCAAAAATAATAATTTGTTATGCTGATAAAGTAAGTAAGTAATGAAACAACAGTAAGTTAATGTAATCTACTTAGCAATATCTTACACCTGAAAATTTCAATACGAACATTCACTCAGATTTCGGGAACACTCAATAAACAAGACAGATCCCTAATTTTAAGGAATCAATCAATCCCCAATTTTAAGGACATACTGGAAACAGAACTAAACATTCTTGCACCAAATATGAAGTTTTTATATCTTTATTAATTTTTAAGAATTGAGAATGATACCCGAACCGTGATTCTCATTTATTTCAAACTTTAGGCACACAAGGAAATTAGGAAGAAATACTCTTGTACGTAATTTTATGGTTTTGTCTTTATTGGTTTCGGATATTTTTTCATTTGGCTTTTGTTCGACCAAAAGCTTCTAGGATTTAAGCTAATGGTCCGATTTCGCCTATTCCCGTCGTACTATTATTGTTAGTTTCATGAAGATACCATCATTATTTTGTTTTTAATTAAAATGTTTAGGGATGGACGAACGGAACATTTAAAGATTTTTACTTGATTTAATTTTATACTTTTTAAATCTAAATCTTTAGTTCTATATTAGATATCTCGAAAAATCTTTTATAATTAATTTCATTTCTTAAAAAACAAATGTTAAAAAAATTATAAAATTTTTACTTACTTTTCTTTTTCATAAAAGGTGGATGATCTCCAGGTAAACCACGAGGATCTGTCATATCCATTAAAGGATTATAAAGTTTTCCTGGATCCATGCCAGGTGGAAATAATCCTAATGGTGAATCTAATCCAAACACTGTTTAAAAGAAAAAACAAATAAGTAGAAAAATATAATGAATTATGATGACATATAAAAAATAATATTTTTAAAGAATATGAAGGGTAATTTATTTTTATTAAAAATTAATTTCACTAAAAGCTTCAATAAATTTATAAAATTTAAAAATAATATGTCCAAAATAAAATGAAAATTTATTTATGTTTTTCAAAAAAAAAATTTAAAGTTTGTGTAATTATAAAATATAGTTTTTGGATTTGTAACATCTAAGAATAAAGAGTTTTTGGAAAAAGTTTAAATCCAAAAAAAAATGGCTAAAATTTAGTTTAAGTATACTAGTTATAAAACTCGTACATTGACATTGAAAATTTAATAAGTTGGTAATGGCTTTAAATTAAGCAGTTCTAGATATATAGTAATCATTGCATTACAATTTAATTTATATAAAGTTGGGAAACTCACTTTGATAATCTTAAATAAAGATTATAAATACACTCCACTCCATCTTAAAACCAAATTTATATACAGCTGCAGTTTCCAACTAACTCTTTCGCTCAAACTACAAAGTTATAATTATTTGGGAATTAATTCAGCTCAGTGTTAAACTTTTCATAGGCATATCTTATGATAAGAAAATATTCTCTCATCAGTGGATCTTAACCTTTTCATATTTCAATATTTGGTTCTGACCCTCATTTTTTTAATAATGATATATATTTATTAATTAATTCAAATATAATGTATCTTCATCAGCTGATGGATCTTGAATTCAGGTTTTTTGTAACGTAATTTTTATTATTAGGAAAATACTTATTAAATTTTCAATTAATTTTAAATGATATTTAATTATTGATAAATAATTAGGCGGCCTTCATAACTTTTTACGAACCTCATGGGGCCGCGGCACTCGTCTTAAGAATCACTTATCTTAAATATTTAACAATTTGAACAGATTATTGTAGTAGTCAGTAGTTCCTCTATGTTAATAAATACAGTAGTGCATATTTCGGATATAATATGTAAAATATATGGAATACATAGTTCCAAAATATTTCACCTCTAACATCACACAAAATTTAGAAATCTCTCAAACATTCTGTCTTCAAAACTTCGAAACACTAAATTTGATTCAAATTATATACAACCAGAGCAAGCTGAATTGCGAAAAATTTCGATATGAAAAAGGTTGTTATACAGGAGTTCCAGTAGTTGTTAATCCGATCTCAACTAAAAAGAAATACGGAACCAACAAACAAATTCAAATATATTTAACTTAAATTTCTTGACACTAGCTGTATTATAGTCTGAGTTACTATGATGCTTAAACAGACGAACGGATACACCCACACAAACACATATTTAGCAAAATCCACACAGAATTTAATACTAAACAACATTTATATTTTTCTTATTTATCACGGCTAATTCTTTACATTACAAACGTTATGGTAATTTTAATATACCCATGGACTATTATACTTTACGTTTCCTGTACATTAGCGTGTTCTTTACACGCCACCACACTAATTATTAAAAAAATTATTAAAAAAATTTGAATAGATTTAGAGTTGTATGTTAATAAAATGAGTACTAAAGTACAAGAGCTAAGTTACTTTTTAAATAATTCAATACAAAATTATAATTAACACTTCACCATTTTAAAAAATAAATTTATTATTTAGAAGTGAATATCCTTAAAAAAAAATAAAATGTAATTGTAAAAAAAAATTAATTAAGCGTTTTTATTTTGTATATAAAATATAATGTATTCATTCTTAAACTCCATTCCATATAAAATTTATTTATTAGTTCTTCTAAAAAAAAAAAAAAAAAACATAGAAAAGAAAATCGGAAAATCGCTCAAAGGATATCAATTTATTTTGTCACAAATAACAAACAAACAAACAAACAAGGACATAAAATTCAAATAATTTTTGTATTGAAAGGAAAACAAATAAACGCCAGTTCAAATCAAAATTTTTACTCTACTCCTTACCTTGACAATAAAGTTTTTTTTTCGAAAGTGAAGAGAATAAAAATTTTCAAAGGACCAACAAAAGAAAAAATAAATAAAAACAAAAAATTGGCGAAATTGGCAAAATTAAATTTCTTCCAAAATATTCTACCAAAACAGTATACTATACAGAGGCTTCTATTAAAGGGAGAGGAGGCAATTGCATTTAAGTTCAGAAATTTATAAAATAACGAAATACTCGTATTTGAAAAAGGATTCGTATATAATAAATTTTGTAAAGACATTTGAAGTCATTAACAAAATTCAAATTTTTTTTTTTTAAATATGTATATATATATATACATATATATATACATATATATATTATATTTTCCTTAAATTTTTATATACATACATATTAAAAAAAATATAATATATGCCTATATGTACATACATATGCGAACATAAATAAATACATTTACATTATATTTGTTAATATTCATAAAATTTATTTATATATATATATATATATATATATGTGAAAGGTTATGCAGAATGTGGTTCACGTTTTTTTATATTAAAAAAAAAAAAATAAGTATGAATCCCTCCCACATTACCAAAAAAAATCCAAGTCACACTTGAATTCTTTATACAACATAGGAATTCTTAAGGAATAAAAAAAATAAACGCAAAATCCTTTAAGAATCCTTAAATAAAAAGAAAAGTAAAAAATTATTTTAATATTTTCGTGCATAGAAAACATATATAAAAAATGAATGAATTTTTTTCATATATATACGAGTATATATATATATATACATGTATTTATCATTTATATTTCTCATATGCTTCTCTAGAATCAGAAAAGTGTAACCACCCATTCCTAAAAAGAAAAAAAAAAAGAAACAGCTTGAATATTTATATAGACACGTTTTTCTATATGTATATACATATATAGTACAATTTTAAATTCAATGAAATCACATACATTCAATTTATATATCCCTGTTTAGCATACGTAAGAATACAAAATCAAATAAATAATATAGGTATTATGTATATGTATATATACATATATATATGTAAAATAACCAGAATCATATTTAAAATTATAATTTTGCAGTTATAGTTCAAATAATAATAGCAATAACTACTACCCTAATGAAAATTCTAATTTTCAAGTTAACATGGTTGTGGTTCTTAGATGGTAAATATTTTTAGACCCTTAGACCCTATACGTCTTAAGTATAGGCCTGAAGTATTATTTATTTTAATGAGATATTTGTGACATCAATAGAAAGTTAGTTAAGGACATATTTATTTATTCTAGACGCGCATCGCCTCCTTACTTTCTATTATACCCCGAAAACCGTCCGTTGTGGAAGTTTCCGAACAAGTGCAACGGAATTAAATCTCGAAAACCTATTAAATGATATAGGAACCTTCAAATTTCGTACAAAGGTATTCTTTAATATTTCATTGAAAAAGTCCGAACGCCAGACACACCGCCCTGGAAAAAGCCAAACATTTTAAAATTTATACAAGGGTGTTTTTTCTTGAATCATCTCTTTTACTTTTCTGAATATTGAGATGATTAAATTGGAAGGACACATTCTTTGGGAATTGATTTGCGAAACTATCACACGACTCTCCCAAATCCACGCAAGCATGCCTCCCTAATTAAAAAAGGAAAAAACCCTTAAAATTTGGTCTGATGTGGCATACTAATAATATAATTGATTTACTGTTTTTTTCATTACTTATTTTATATTAAATTTTTAGCACCTACCAAAGTGTGATATTAGAAAGTAAGTATTAGAAATTGAGATACTAAACTTCAATAACAGATTATTAAAAAAAAAAACATTAACTCGTTTTATAAAACAGGTTCTCAACATCTCTTAAGCCTAGATATTTAACATAAAATTATTAATTTATTATTATTATTGTACTTCATTATGATATTTTATTCTAATAATGATGTTAAAAGAATTGAATTGATTACCTATATATTTTATATATATATATAAGATTTAGAATAAATAACCTATATAGACCCACTGCTTCAATTTTAACAGTTTTTGTGTAATTTATTAACTTATAATTAGAACCAGGACAATAGGAAATAGTGCCTGATATTATTACAACCCTTTGCCTATTTGGCAATTGGACTTCTTAAATTAAATACTTTTTATTTATTTATAATTACAATAATCATTATTTTGTTTATATTATATATTTGTATATTTAAATTATATTTGGTAATCATGGAGATTTGTAAAGAAACCTCGGTTAGTAAGCCAAAAAATTACCCACTTCCCACCCTTCGGACTCCTTTTTGTGTAATATTAAATATTGTTATAAAAAATAAATTGCACATCCTATCAAATGTATCAGATACATTTCTTTTCTATTTTGTTGCAAAAAGGCATTATAAACTTAAATACTATATAACAACAAGTATAATATTGTTACATTCGCAAAATTATATCTACATATTTTTATGTATTATATTATATATATTTATATATGAATTTAATAAACAAACTAAGGATTTAATATTTTTTTTTTTTAAGGATTCTTATATTAAGGATTACTTTTATTTATTATTATTTTATTTTTATATATTTCCTTGCTCTATATATGAAGAAACCTCCTCCGTCATTTAAATGAATTTTTTTTTTTAAACGTATATGTACATACATATATGTATTTTCTATCTCAATTCCTGTACAGCACAAATGTTATCGTGCAACAAAAAATTAAATATTTTTTTTTTTTAAAAAAAAACGTCCTGGTAAAAAAAAAAAATAAAAATAGGAAGAAAAAAAAAAAATTTATTGAGTAAATTGTAACTCAAACTCATATTTGAAAATATTCGAAACGGTGGCAAAATAATTTTTTTGTTTTTGTTTTTTTTTTATTCCTTCGAATATTTTCGATTTGCAAATTTACTAGTATTACATACATTCGAACACACATTATCATATTTTATATTATAGATTTTAAGGACTTTGGAGAATTATTTTTCATAAAATTTCTTATTATTTTTTTTTTTGTTTTTGTATTTCTGTTTTTTTTTTTTGAATAAGATTTGATTGTATAAGAGATTTAACTGTATTATTTATTATTTTTTTTTTGTTTTTGTTTTTTTTTTTATCATTTGCCTACGATATATGCAATTAGTTTATGTTGAGTATAGAATTAAATAAAAAAAAAAAATATGTATATTGTTCTAAGATCAATTTAAAAAAAAAAATAAAAAATAAAAAATAAAAAAAAAAAAGTGAAAAAGGAATAAACAAAGGCATAAAAGAATAACTTAACAAAAATCTTGACTGATGATTATTTAAACTTTTTTGTTTAAATCTGTATAAAAAAAAAAAAAACTGTTGTAAATAAGACAAGTATAATTTGCAATGCTATATATATATATATATATATATATATATATATATTTTCTTAGTTTGTTAGGTTTTATCTTGGTAAATTTTGAAATATACGATTTGAAATTGTATTTTGATTCTTTTTTTATATAAATTACCTTTATGTATAATGGATGTATGAATACAATGCATATATATATATATTATTTAAATAAATAAATTGAGCTTATATATTAAAGTTAACAAGGTAGTGTGTAAAATCAAGGGTTTGGAACTTTTTTGACTTGAACGTTTAAGGTAAATACAGAGTATTTAACAGCTGGGATAGGCCTTAGAATGAAACATGTCTGGAACAGGTCTTAAAGTGCCAACGTTTCATTCGAAAGGCTCGGCCGCTAATATATCTAACTATAATATAATGGTAAAGCTTTAATTTTTGCAACTATGTGGGTTGGATCCGAAATCCCAAAGTGAAAATCCCAAAAAAAAATCTCAGAATTTCGAATATACATAACATATAAATATTCTGCAAACGACGTTTAACTCTCATTTTGTAACCAATCCCTTTTAATTATTTTTTTATATATATATTTCAACAACAATGAACTTGAAATAGTGGGGGCTGCTGCACCCAAAACCCCGTTTAACAAATTATTGAAACCCTGATTTTGTAACCAACTCTAAAATCTCTTCTAACTCAGAATCTCACATATAGATATATATAAATATTTTGTAAAAAGCGTATAATCCAGATTTTGTAACCAACTATAAAATTCCTCCTATATATTTTTTTATATTAATATATATTTTGAATAATAAAGAACTTCCAAGAGTGGGGGATGCCCCGCTAAACAAATTATTGAAACCCTGATTTTGTAACCAACTCTAAAATCTCTACTAACTGAGAAGCTCCCATAAACATATATATGGATATTCTCGAAAAGTGATAACACTACTTTTAAATTCAACTCTAAAATTCCTCCCAATTCAGAATCTTGCACAAACTGTTATGCATAAATACTCATATATATATATATATATATCATTCTGTAAAAGGCCTTGATTATATAACAACCTAAAAATTTTGCAATTTGGGATTTTAAATTTTGGGATTTTGTAACTTTGAAATTTTGAAATTTGGGATTATTTTTCTTTTAATTTTTTTTTTTGGATTTTGTCTTATTTGGGATTTTCTATCATTGGGATTTTTTTTTTTTGGGATTTAGGTGGACTCCCAACTATAGTATTTAAGAAATAGTTGAGGTAGCCAGATTTCGTATTAAGTTATACAAGAACTTGAATGGATTTTAAAATAATAAATTGAAATAAATATTAGTTAAAAAAAGTTAAAAATTTAAATAGTTTGGCATTTTCAGATTATAAAAATGTATAATAGAACTTGAGTTATGCCTATTATAAAATATGGTCTTTGTCTATTTTCAGGGCTACAAATTTCGTAACGGATGTGTTGCTTTAAAAATGTCTTCTGCTTTTGGTATTACTTATTCTGGAACTTCTTTCACAACTGTTTATGTGATTAAGTTATTCGAACGGTCATATTTATTTATCTTGAATGGCGTGGATTTGAATGGATAGTTACCTTAATGGAATAAAGTTTTGTGTACTGAAGAACGGACGGTTAGATGGAGTGGAAATCTCAAGATAAATTTCAAAATATTTTTTAAAATGGATACAAAAAAAAATAATAAAACAACCGGCATCCTGTCAAAATATTTACAATAAGTTCTTATATTTCTTATTTCTTTGCATTTTTTTTTTT
Source organism: Dolichopus griseipennis (assembly GCA_963082915.1). NCBI lineage: Eukaryota > Metazoa > Arthropoda > Insecta > Diptera > Dolichopodidae > Dolichopus > Dolichopus griseipennis. The sequence goes on along the minus strand of OY720445.1, from coordinate 26,427,720 downwards.
TGGTGAAACTGAGAATCCAATAATCATTTCAGCACTTATAAACTTTAAAGGGGGTATACTGTAAATATATACGATGTTATAATGACATGTTCCAATGTTCAAATTTTATTATGTTTCGTTTGCTTTTTGTTTGTTTATTTTGACTCTAATGATGATTTTGTTTTTTTATTTAGTTCCTTCAATGCAGATCCTTATTTTTATTGTTTTATTATTATTTTATTATTTTTTTAAGATATTTTTTCCCGTTTTATTTTCCGTTAGTTTTTTAAATGATTTCTTAATATTTCTTTTATATGAAAAACATTCCTTTTTTATCCAACACACATAATTATCAGCTAAGTATGTGTTAATGTAGCTTTTTTTAAAAAAAATATATGGAACTTAAAAAATGGAGGTAGAAAAAAATAGAAGTTTATTTTTGTCTTGTTGTTAAAAAATTGAAAAGATATTTATCTTCTATTTTTTTTTTTAATATATTTAAATATAGTAATTGATGTAGATGCATTTAAATTGTTTACATTTTTTTTTATAAAAATAAATATATACATACACACATATATATATATATATATATATTTATATATGTACATATAAATATATAAATTAGATTCTATATAATGTGTGTTGGAAATAAAAGATTAAAATTTAAAATAGAAATGAAAAAAAAAAGTGATTAATAAATTTTTATGACATTTGACATTAGTAATATTGTCAAAAAATATGTTAAAAGTCATATGTCATATTTAATTTATTTATGACAGTATATTGTGAAAAAAACAAAGTTGCCAGGTCCTTATTATTCATTTAAGAAAATATGTCAAAAATAATTTAGTATTTTTATTTTGAAATAATTAACTCTGAAAAGTTTAAAATAAGCTAATCAATTAAAATAAGTAGAAATTTTTTTGGGAAAGATCTTGTAGCATTATTTACGATTATTTGACAGATGACGAAGCAGTTAGAACGTTATCTTTCAACCGAAGAGTCTCAAGTTCAAACCCTGGTCAGATCATATCAATATGTCAGATCAGAATAGCTTATATCATAAGCTATTATATCATTAAAGGGAAAGGCTGACCTACTCGCCTATCACATTATATTGCAAACATTTAAAAAAATTAGCTACTATATTTTCTTAATCTGCCTAAACTCTGTTATTAATTGATTCTTATTTTCAAATTGCCAAGAACTGTTGTATACCCCATTCATAATCAATTTCAATGGTACAACATTTCTTTTTATATTTATTTAATGTCGTATCTGACCAATGGCGTAGTGATAAAGACGAGATAAACTGAAGTCTAGCCCCATTCATGTGGAAAGTTTTGGGTTTAACCCTCGGTCAGATCATATCTAATAAAAAAATTATCATAAAATTGGATAATTATATCGTAATATAAAAATTTAAGATTTAATAATAATATATAAATAACTCTTGTATAAGATAATAGATGGCGCACAAAATTAATAATTGTGTATTCATAACCTTATAAAATAGCTCCAGCTGAGTAATTAACGACTTAATGAATATAAGGATTAAAGAAATTGAAGTCCAGCTTTAATAAACTTGGCAAATGCCCTATACTACTTGAAGGAGTTGAAAAGGAATAAAAAAAAATATGAATGTCATACAACGCGATGTTGTAAAAAGTCTAACTCAATTTTTAAGTTCGCTCAAATGTTTTAGGCGATTAATATGCATTTATAAAATTTAGACTCAAATATTTAAAGAACCATGAGTTAAGTTTACCAAATCAATCTGCTTGAGCATACTTTTCATAGATGATTTTCTCGGAAAATGAGTTCCTGATATTTATGTATAGAATCATATAAACCATTTTAACACAAACTTTGTATATTCTAAGTTAAAATTTACAGAAGCTTTAATGTTTTGATTTTGAAAAAGAATACTATTACAAGGTCTTTTCCTTTTTTAGTATATGTATATACGGCTAACAAATATATAAAAATAAATTAAAAGTTAAAAAAAAATAATTTGATGTTGTTTTCTTAAACATGCACGCGAGTAAAACGTTAAATCCGCAAAGGAAATAAAAAACAAAAATAGAAAAATTCAAGAAAAAAATCTTTTTATTTTTTTTTTTTAAATAGTACATCTTTTTTTTTCGCGATATAAGTGAGTACTGCATACAATATATACTAAAGCTCAAAGAGGTTATGTGGAAAAAAGAGTCCTTTTTGTTTTTTTTTTTTATACTGTCACTTTTAAACTTTTTTCATTTTGTGGTTAGGTTTTGTTTGATTTGATTTTAATGTGAGGATGCAACTTGTTAAAAAAAATATAAATATATATATTATGTATGTATATACATTCGTGTGTAAATATAAATTTTGTTTACGTGTGCACATAGATTCAATATAATTATATATCAAAGTACATATATCTATATATATAAAAGCGAAAGTTTGTTTGTTTGTTTGTTTGTATGTTACGAATAGACTCCTAAACTGCCCAGCCGATTCTCATGAAAATTTGTATATAGAGGTTTTTGGGTACGGAAAGAATCATAGGCACAAAAATTTTGCTCTAACGGACCAAGTTGGGGCTATGGTGAAAATATTTAAATTTTTTTGTTCTAATTGAAAACGGTTTGACCAATTGACTTCAAATTTTGTATACGTGATCCTTGAGAATTGTGTAGACACTGTTAGCAGTTTTGGAATTTGTTAAACAATGTCGGCGCGACGGTTGGTCAAAAAAAATTTTGGGTCCAAATTTTGTCCGATTTTACGAAATACTGCTTTGACTAAAAAGAAAGTCGCAAAAAAAATTTTGTTGAGTTCCATTAACCTATTACGGCCCAACAGCTTTTTATAGGTTTTTTCAATACGCTACTCTAAATTAGAAACGGTTTGACAGATTTTCTTCAAATTTTGTATGCGTAAAGCACCTTGAAAATGGAGTTGAGTCTGTTAACAGGCTTGGTGTTTGGTAACACATGTTGGTTTTTTTACCGTCGGTCCTACGATTGGTAAAAAAAAACTTTGTAAAAGTAAATTACGTTCAATTTTGGAAAGTAGTTAGTACTGCTTTGAATTCCAGAAGGTTTCAAAAATTACTAGAATAATCCTAGAAAAATCGTTTTAAAAAAATTCCATTTATACATGTTAAAATTAACATTTACGCCATGTGTAATTTTTGTGTTAACTTTTTGCAGTAACATTAACTTCAACTAAACCTCCATGGAGAGGGGCAGCAACGCGCACCGGGTATTAGCTAGTATATATATAATAATACAATATATAATATCTAATAAAACAAACATCCAGGAGTATATGAGTCTGTTTTCTCTAGATATTTGTTGTCTTTAACATTTCTGTCAGACAAATTTAAAGACTTTTTTTTTTTTTTTTTTTTTTAATAGACAACGAAAAAAAACCAGTAGTTAAAATCGTAAGCAACAACCCAACATTTTATTTTGTTTGTTATATTCTTATTAAATTTTATGCAAAAAAAATAAAAATAAAAACAAACTTAAACCATATACACTAGAAGTGGGTTAAGAAGTTACGACTGTAAAGATGGTTTTTTTTTTTTTTTTTTTTTTTTTTTTTGAGGACGCGTAAAAGGAAATAATAGTCAACGTATTCATAAGATACAAAAAAATAAAAAAAAAAAATAAGAAGTGAAAAATAAGACTTAAATAAAAATTTCTTATTTTTGTCTATTAAACTTTTGTATAACAAATAAATAATATACTTGTATATACAAAAGAATATAATAAATATTTTGACAGAAGAACTCTTTAAAATGATTTGTTCTGTAATATTTTATGATAATAACTTGATTTTGATTTTACTTATGATATAAAATAAAAAGATGTTGTAAGGTTTATTATTAAATATAAAATAAAAATCATTTTTGATTTTGAAATATTTTCGATATTCATGTTAAATATTTAAAAAAAATAATTATTGAAAATTTAAATTAAATTATATAACGGCTTTGAACAATTGTTCAATATATAGTAATAAAGTCTAAGATATCTTTTAAAAATATCTATTATTTTCATTAGTTTTTTTCTCCCATTATCGGTTTAGTCTTAAATCCGACATTTGACAAAATAAATTTACTTTGTATGAAATAACTGTTCAGCCGTTAGACTAACAAGACTTTGTATACCACGGGTACTTCTTGGAACAATTGTGAAATATTATATTTTTACTATTAGAATTGATATTAAAGAATTTCTCATACAATTTAAACTTAAGACAGTACTAGGGGTTTCAACATGTAAAAACATCTTAGATTTTAAATAGATATAATTATTTTGTAATATTTTGTAATAATTTTATATTTGAGCTATTTGTGAGTTATATTATTCAATTAAATTATTTGTTTATACTGTTATATCAATGCATTTTTTATTAAGGATATATAATTATTAATTATTGATTATGCCATTAAATTTGAACCCAATTATGACGAATGGTAGCTGAGTCAATTTCAAAACCAGATAAAAGTTTTTTCACTTTTACAGAAAAACGATTCGGAGCCTTTCAAATGAAAGGTCAGCACTCTAACCACAACGCGACCCAGCCGTTTTATTTCATACTGTATAAATTTAAAATTTATCATAACCTTCAAAACGAACTAAAAACAAAAAACAAGAGACTTTACCACCAAAAATAGATTTTATTTCTTTTCAACAAAAATTCTCTAACGAAAATGAAAAAATTGACAATGTTTTAATAATGAAATACTTTTACTGATTACGTACTAAGTATAAAATATAGTAATCTTAAATTATCTTACAACGAACTGTTAAATATCATAAAATGTCAAAAAGTGTCTCAAACTTAACGAATTTTGACTAATTTTAATATATAGCATTTAACGTCAATGAGAGTATACATTATCAGTTTAGTTGTCATTTTGGCGATAAATGTGTAGTATTAAATGATAAACTTTCATTAAATCATTTGAAATTAAAAATAGTTGTATTTAAAATTTTGGTAATAACTGACAGTCGTAAAACTGACGACTGAACTGATAAGTGTATACCATCCTTTGGGAAAAGTTAAAATTTTTAAAATAATTGTTTAATATATTCCATTTTAATAAATTTTTAATATTGATTTTTGAAGTTTATTTTACAAATATAAATTTAATTAATCTAAATAAAACTAAAAACACGTGACACATCAAAGGAGCCATTTGTTAAAATTCCTTATGGTTTTAGGGATCCAGAGCTTATACCCAAATATTTGACGAAGATTTTAAAAAATAACCATAAAAACAGTATTTTTGTACAAAACTTATTTTAATATTTTTTAATATTTTTGTATGTTAAGATCAATAATTAGAAAAATTCTTTCAACGATAGCTTTATCATTTAAATTAAATTAAAACATCGGTATCGAAATGATTTTTGATTTTAATCAATGAAAACTTTTTAATTAACAGATGAAAATTAATTTTGAAACTTAGTTTAGAACCCCTTAAAAGTATGGAAAACAAAATTAATTACAATTTTTATGCAGAATGTAATTAAAGTCATTTAAAATAAGTATTCGAACATTGAACCCATATAAATAGAAAAATTTAGTTCTGATTGCTCGATCTATTAAAAATATAGTGACTTTAATTTTTAGGATTAAGTTATTGAAATTAAAATTAATGGTTTTTATAAAACTTTATTTAAGTTTTATATTTAATAATTTCCTGTAAAACATTAATACAAAATGGTTTAAGTCTACAAATTTGTCATGTTCCTCTATTATTTAAATATAAAACTATAGTAATCAATATTTTCAAGGACATTTTCTTTTAAATTTTTTTTAAAAAGATTAATTGTAGAGACAAAATATCTGAAAATTTGCAACATTCTTTCTTGATTTTTTAGTTATAAAACACAAAACAAAAACTCTTAGAAGGGAAAAAAGGAATCTTTTAAATTTTGTTTTTTTACAAAATTTTTCAGTAAATTCAGCTTAAGATTTTTTTCATAAATAATTGAAATATAATTCAATTTAGAATTGTATTGAAACTGAATAATAGAGTTTAAGTTCAATTTTAATTTATTTAAATTATAGGATTCATTATCATACCAAGTGTTATGAAATAAACTTTTAAATTAAATGTATGCAAACTATAATTTCAAAATAAAATATCTAATAGCCAAAATAAGTTAAATTGAAACTTTCACTTTTTTTTTAGCAACTAAACAAGTATTTAAATTAAATTAGAACATATTTGTAATTTTTTTCTGTTCAAGAGAACAATCAAGACTAGTCCAGATGACCAGAAAAACCTGTGTACTACAAATACAAATTTTTTTTTTTTTTTTTCAAATTTCTTATCTTAAATTCAGTTTAATTCTCATAAAATCTATAAGTATATATAATAATATTTGAAATATAAAGGCTTAAGGCTTTGTTATTTTTTTTTTTTTATATTTTATTATTGAAAATCCCATCCATATTGGATAATGAAAAAAAATTTAATAGTAATGATAATAATTGCATTTTTATATGAAATCGAAAGTTTATCACATTTATGGGGTTCGGTAAGACTTGAATTAAATTTTGAATAACTTGTTCATATTAAATTTATATATATATATATATATTTTTTTTTCTCATATTCCTTTTTTAAAATTATATTCTATATTGAATTTTCAAGTTTTTCTTATTTTAATCCTGAATGTAACCATAAACACAAAAACAAAAGTGATCTGAGAATTGAGATCGGGAATCGCATATATTGCAATGCAAAGTTAAATGCAAGCAAAAAAAAAAAACAATCAAATGGAAAATAATACTACAAAAAATAAAAAACTAAAAACGTATAGAGATTTCATCGAAGTTATCGTTTTTATTGTAATTATTATAAATTTTCATTATAATCTGAGAGGTTTTAAAGAACAATTAAACGCCTAAGGCGATAACAACTCTGTTAAACAAAAAAAAAAAAAAAGAAACAATTTCAAAAATATACATAGCAATATACGAGTGAATAAAAGTTTTGGCCGAACCCAATTTAAAATCAAACAACCACTAATTTTTAATAGTTAAGAGTGAGATAAAAATAAAAAATAACAAATTTGTTTTGTTTTGGTTATGCGCATACATATGTTGTGATGCCAAAATTACAAAGTCAATAATACATACGTATGATGTATTGTTTTGTGATTTTAAGTTTGATTGTCTTAAAGTTTCAATTTTATACAACGAAAAGAAATAATGTAACGTTTATAATGTACAAATCAAACGGAAATATATATTTAAATTCAATTACTTCTGAGTTTAGGGTCAACGCCTTTAAAATTTAACATATTTATAGCTTTAAAGTTATTTTAGACTGAATACTTTCAAATTTTGATTACTTCTGTATTTCTAAATCAAATTAAATTATAAATGAAAAGTTTATAAAATAATCTTCAGTACAATTTTCAAATCTAAAAGAAACTGCAGTACAAGTACTATTCAGTTAAGCCAAATTGAATCCCGATATTAGATCCTAAAATTAAAAAAAAATTAAGTTTTTGATTGTAAATTGAATCCATACTATTCATATTAATAAATCTGCTCTAATATATGCTTTCCTTAAATAATAAATTTGATTTTAAAATTTTACAGGTTTTTGGAATCATTGTTTTTTTTTTGTTGTACTAAAATCCAATATATCAAATTGAACATATATTTAAATCAAAATGCATCATTTTCCATTGAATTTTAATAAACCTTTATAGAGGTGAATAAAAAACTGAAAGAAATATATAATATATGGAATTAGTTAATATGTTTTGATTTTTATCTAGACATACGTATTGAAAAGCGTGAGTAGCCTTCTTTTCTGTGTTTTTTTTTTTACACAATTGAAAATACACCATAAAGAATATTTATTTGTTTTCATGGTACGAGGTCGCCATTCAAAAATTTTCTACATAAATAAGATAGAACAAAAATACATTATTTTATTTCAATAGATGATTATTGTTTTAAATCTTTTAATCTTTGGTTCATTTTGATATTAACTTTTCTGAGGCTATAGGTTTTTACCTTCAGAAATATTATAACAAATAAAAATTTAGTTTTTCCTTTTTTATTAAGTCTATAATTCGAAAACAATAATATTAATATGTAATTCATAAACCTAGTCACCCACTGCCCCAACAAAACTAAAAAAAAAAAAAAAAAAAAATCAAATAAACACACCTTCCTTTTTTACATTTTGTTCTCTTGTCAATTTTGATTTTATTAAAACTATAGATAGATCAGCAGTTTGATTGAAGAATGATTGGTAAAATTATTTTTAAAAATTTTTTTTGAACTGATGGCATCAAGTCAGATGTAAAATTAAGTCATTAAAAATTTGCTTCGAAATATCAAATTAATAAAATAAATGTATTTTAAAACAAATATGTACTTACTGTGTGGTGGTGTTAATGCTAAAGCTGATGACATTCCAGGAAATGGTAACGGTGATGGTGGATGAGGTGGTCCATCTGGATTAAAATGAGGTGGTAGACTCATCGGTGAGCTTGGTGTAAATTCTTTATTTAAACGATTTGCTAAACTTTCCTCTAAACGTTCTAATTGACCGCGATGATGATGATGTGGAGGTGGAGGTGGTGGTGGATGATGATGTGGTCCACCAGGACCTAATAAATTATTTACATTCATTTGATTGTGATGATGTGCAGCAGCCGCTGCTGCTGCAGCCATTGATAAATCCATATGGTCAAAATGTAATGGACTATCATGATCTGTCATTGAATCCATCGGACCACGTGATATATCTAAACTATCATTTTTCATATTATCACGACTATGATCACGCGAATGCGGATCTCTATGCAGTGACGGTGGTCTTATTAGTTCATGAGGCGGTGGCTGAAAAGGATTTGGCGATCTGCATGATATTGTCGGTTGTTTATTTAAATGTCTTATGTCCTTTAAAGATAAAACAATACGATTGTTGTTTATTGGTGTATTATTATTTGCACTATCTTCTTTTTGTTTTTGCTCTTTTTCTTCTTTGTCATCGGGATCTGTACATTTAACTTCGTCGTCATCATCATTATTTTCATTGTTGCTTCCATCATCAACTTTTTGCTTTTTTGTGCACAAATTTTCCGGCCCTTCTGACATACTATTGTTTTGCCTTTTATTTAAATTTAAACTTTGATCATCTTCGTTTTTATCTTCATCGTTTTTTTCTGTTTCATTTGTATTCATAATATTTGCATTGTCGTCATTTTCTGAAGATGAATTTGCATTATCAGATGTTCTATTTTCTGTTTCAGTATTACTTGTTAAGTCTCGATCTCTATTTTTGTCTACTTCAATTTTAATAGCTTCAACATGATCTTCAACATCTTGTATTTCTTCATTCATTTCTTCTTCTTCTTCCTCCTCTTCTTCATAATCGTTTTCTTCTTCTAAGTGTTCCCCATTTGTTGGTTTATTTTGTGGTACAGGAGTATTTGGTTTACTACTTGAATTTAAATCTGGCGGTGGACATTCACCTGATCTTCTTCTGGGTCTGGCTTGTTTTCTTCTTGGCATTGGAGATGTACATAATTCTGATCTCGAACCAGATAATTGTGCTGATGGATCTCGATTATTATCTGCACTTGTTACTGATGTAGAAGCGGATGCAGATGCTGCAGCAGCCATAGCTGCAGCAGAGAACATATGTTGAGAAAGCATAATTTTTGCACCATTATTATTAACCATTGTTGGACATTCTTCATCAAAACTACTTGAACAACGTCCATATTCAGATGATAAAAGTGAAGTATCTAACATACCAAAATCATCTGGTGATGCTGCTGGTGTTGGATTATTCTCTGGAACATTATTTTCAACTAAACCGCGTACTTGTAATGATTCACCAGCCTGTATTAAGGTTTGTAAACGTTCTTGTGGTACAGAAATTTCTCCACGATACATAAAATCAACAATTGCTTGTACAACCCATCCTCGGAAATCCTTTAATACAATTACTGGATGTTTACATGGAGTTTCAGCAAATACACGTTGAAAAAATGGTGAACATGCTGATAAAACAATTTTATGAGCTTGTATACTAATTTCTGCACAAACTAATGTTACATCAACTAGAGCTTTGGTTTGTAAAAGTGTATCAAATGCTCGTAAAATATGATTTTGATGATTATTCCATCGAAGGCTATAATGATCTTGTGTCGTCGTTGTCATATTTTCCATATTTTTCGTAAATTTGTCCATTGTAAAAATTTTTAATTATTTATTAATTATTCCTGTTTTTTAATTGAATTAAATTTTCAGTGATTAATTTTTGCTAATGTTTTTTTTTTCCTTAATCAGAATTCAAATATTTAAAAAAAATCGTTTTAAAGTGCCATCTGCAAAGAAATTAAAAAAAAAATAAAAGTTATATTAGAAAATTGTTTATAATATTTAAAAAAAATATATATTTTAGGTAATTAGGTGAAGATATGTTATGTCAGAGATTTCTTTCACCTGGTTGTATGTTTGTCTTTTAAATTATAAAATTTTTTATAAAATTTTTACAAAAATCCAATTAAAAAATATTAACATACATTATATAATATCAACATTATCTTTTAATTTGATAATTTTTAAAGAATTAGTAAATAAACACACATGTTTAATTTATTCAGAATGTTTAAAAAGTTTATAAATTTAACCTTCCCTTTAATTTATTCGTTAATCTGTGCATACATTCCATGTAATGTATTCCATATCTTAAATTACACATTCGCATTTATATTAAACTTATATATACTTTAAATTATTATCACCTGTAATTCAACTCATCTTCCTTTTCACACACACACACAAAGTAATTCATCTTATTAATGTTCATGAATGTACATATGGAATATGTTTAAAAGTTACATAACTCTTGTTAAATCGTTAAACAATTAAAGTTACGTGTTTTTATGTCACATTATAAATTTTGCAAACAATTCTAAATAATTTTTTTTCTTTTATCACAAAATCAAAAAGAGTTCAAGAAAGTTTTAGGAAATTTTATTCAAAGTGTATAAGGGAACAATTACGCATTTAACACTTTTCTGTTATGTTATGTACATGTTATTTATAGCACTTAAAAGCAAAATCCACCATCAAAATAAAATTTATTAAGTCATTTTATATTAAAAAAATGCATTTACAAGGACGAAATTTTATATTTCCAAGAAATTATCAAAGATATTTTGTGAGAGTTAATGTTCCAGGCATACTTATAAGGTTTCTGAGTCAATTTAAAAAAAAAAAAACATACATTTAATTAGATGTTCATCATTGTACTCCTCTGTATAATAGCAACAAAATTATTTCACAAAATTTGTAAAATTACAATATATGTATGTACATATATTTATTTTATACCGACGCACAAACTAATTAACGTAATAATTATGCATGCATGTAGTAGTTATGTTAACATATTTCATTAAAGAATTTTTTTTTTTCATATATTTTTATGTCTTTATTTTAGCCCCATTCATTTACCAAACCAAACCAATTTATTTTCTTTTTTGTTGAGTAAAGTTAAGAGGCATGTAACTGTTTTTTGGCAATTATGAAGGTATTTAAAATTACTCCAGTCGATGATAATCAAGTTAAAACAATATGTAGTAATAATGACAATTGTCTTGATTACAAAAACAAAAGAATTAACGGGAATTTTTATGCATCAAAACTCCAACTCCTCGGATGTTTTCACAACAATTACCTATTAAGTATATTTATATATGAACATGTATGATAGATGCAATAAGAATATAAGAGTGAGTCCGCATAACGGGATTAATATATTGCTGTGATTGTAATGTAAATCGCCAAAAGAAATAATTTAATTCGTTAATCGCTCACGTATTCTACTTCTAATATCTACTTCTAAATTTTATGGCTAAGGAACGAATTTTTTGAGTCCTGTATCTCGTGAAGAGCTAACAAAAAACCGCTCTTTGAAACTACGTTTTTTTTTTAATTGTTTAACATACTCAAACACTTGCATTCTTTTACTTGAATTCATAAAATACTAACGGTATATCCTTTTATTTTTAAGATGCTAACGGTATATCCTTTTATTCTTAAAATACTAACGGTACATGCTGTATATTAAAACAAAATAGCTTTTTTTTTGTAAATTTGGCAGTTAGAGGTTAGAGTTGAAATTATGCATATACATATTAAAATATATTATGTGAAAAATTATATAATATAGTAGTTAACCGATATTACATAACAGGCGTGTGTAGCTAGACTTTTCTTGATAAAGATCAAAATATAATGTAAGATCGACTATACGTACAATATTTCGTAATATTTTTTTATATTCAGTTCATACACATCAGATATTACATAAGTAATAATCAATGAAATTAATATTATCCATCAGATGTTGACGCATAGCATGTTGTTAGCAAGCTGGTAAAATAAAGTAAGCGGTACAGTAAGCGGTTACTGCTATGTGTACACAGTTTTTTAAATGTCCATATAAAAATCTGCTGCGGTATTTAAATACGGGGCCAGCCAAAATACGGGATCAATTGTAAAGGCATATGGATATTTGTCTTAATGGATATCCAACAAGGATATTTGTCTTAATGGACCAAATTATTTTCAGTATTTCTCTAAAAAATGAGCTATAAAGAAGAAGATATATCCCCAACATTCTAACTTCTGAGAAGGAATGACAGAATTTGATCTACATTTTTTATAACTTCAAAACGATCTCATTGATGTTTTTTTCATATTTTGCAATATACGAGTAGTCATCAAATAATATAATATTTACAATTCAATTTTCTAAACTTGTAGGCCATTTTGGGTTCTATAACTGTTCATATTATTCTTGTCTTTTTATTTGAAAACGTCCGTCGACTGTTGGGACACCCGACTTGCTATATAAGTACATATAGTAGTATTGAATGTATCAATATGACAATAACGGAACTTTTAAAAAAATTGTACGCTCTTAATTGCTTTATTTTTCATATATTCCGAATTCAATAGATTGTAACGGTAAAATGATGTCGCTTATAATAATTACCAACAAAAAAATAAATTCAATTTAAGGATAATGAAAGGATATTCACGTGAGAATAATCTAGAAAAAGAAAAGTACATATCATTTTCTTCTTTTTTTTTATTGTTATTTAAAAATGATGTTTTTGATGAAGCTACCCCTAGATTTTCTGATTCATTTTGGCAGTTCTGGATGACGAAAAATGATGATGATATTGATTATAAATGATGAAAATTTGAATTTTTTACGTATTTTTTTAAAGGATTTTTTTTTTTATTTTGGGTCTTGGTTGGAGTTAAAATAGACAAAATATTTGTCTAAATGTTGTTTCTATATATTTTTATTTTTAGGTATGTGTAGGTACGTAAGTTTTTTGTTTTTTGGGGATTTCTTTATTTTTGATAAAATTTGAGTTTTTTTGTTGCTATTGTTGTTTTATTTTGATTCAATTTCAGTTTATTTCAAAAAAATGTTAAATTTTCTTTAAAGGGAAATAAAATATATGTATATAATATATATACTTATGTATGAAATTTGAATACATACACTGATTCTTGATTTTTAAGTACTTATATGTTATACATACATACTTGTATTTATAGATACACTTCTTATGCTTTTTGTTAGAAGAATTTAAACAATAGAATCAAATTCAAGTATTGTAGGTACATTAAAGGAAAAAAAAAAGAAGAAAAATCGAAAAAAAAATAAGAGTTTCTTCTCGATTTTTTTTTTTGGTACTGTGTCTATTTTTATTTATTTGTGTGATTTTTTTTCATAATAATTTTATTATTTGGTTATAACGCTTGAAAATTTTTTATTTATTATTAATATTATTGATGTAAGATATTTTATCATATATGTATATATATATAGAAATAATATATATATATATTTTTATTTTTAAGGCATGGAGAGCTGTAAATTTAAGGAAAGAGAATTGTAGGAAAAATTTGCAAAATGCAAAAACAATAAACAAAAAAAAAAAATGCAATTTTTTAAATTGGGGAATCAATCAAATTGTAAAGATACAAAGAAATAAAATAAATCAAATAATATATTATAATAAAAAGAATAATTAGTGAAAAAAATTTGAATTTACAAAAGAGAAGAAGATTCTAACGGTTCATACAAAATAGGAATTGTGAGCGCTACGAGTGTCCGCCACTCATATCACAAAATCTCATGTCATCAAAATTATATGCATGCCAAAATCAGCTATGACTGACTTTAAAATGGCATATATATGCGGTATTACTATTACAATATGGCTAATTTGTACTACAATGTGTTGATAAAACCACTTTACGACAATGTAGATCATTTAAGCAGGTACAAGTTATTGTATTTATAAAATGCATATTTAATCTTCGATCGTATAAAAATGTAATATAGATAGAGTATATGTATAATGAAAAAAAAAAGTTGTACGCAATGTTCTGTCATTTAAATTATTCTATACTAAAAAGGCTAACAAAATATGTAAAAAAAAACACTCAGTTTTTGTTCTTTTTAACAACTTTTCAATTTTAAAAGTACTAAAAGATGAAATCCGATTGACATAATAGTACCACCTTACATAGGAAGGTTCAAAAATGCATTCTTAATAATGTCTTTTTACAAATTTCAATAAAATCTAGCAAAAAAAGTTCAAAAATCAAATATGTTAATCTTTAACGAATTATAACATATATATAACGAAGTTAATATAAATTAATTTTAGTTAACTGAATAACAAATTCAATATATTTACAACTTAATTCAATGCAATTTTTTTTCAAATTTACAAAGTTTATAATTTAAATAATTAAATTTAATTATAAAATCAGATTCCACGATTTTTAATGATATTTTAAGATTTTTAAGATTTGATTAATTGTACCCAACTCAAAAATAAAACAGGATAATAGTGTTTTTGATTTTTTAACAAAAAAATTGGTGTGAATATGAGATACAAAAAAAAGCAATTGATTTAATTATATGTAACTTAGAGCTAAAATTGATTATATTTTTAATATAAAATATTTGTACAATATGTACAAAAGAATCTAACATTAATTGCAATATATGCTTAAATAGATATTTAAGCATATATAGAATATAATTTTGATGACATTTTTTTATTTCTAAATTTGTTACTTTTTTTTTTAGTTATTTTTGAAATTTTTAAATTAAATTTATTGAATCTTTTTATTAATTATATTGTTTAGCAAAATTTGACTTTCAACTAAAACATATGAATATACTAAAGTCTCATGGAAAAAAAAATGCACTAACATTTTCGGAACCTTGGTATTTTAGGACTAGGTACATTGTAACTATTGATAAACATAGAAACCACAAACTAAGTTTTTAGAAGTAGATAGGTAAATATTTAACTATTGTTTTCAATTTCCTTTTAGTTAAAACTTTTGATTAGAAAACTTCATTTATTTCAAATCAACATTATGTCAATTGATAAATTAAACTATACTCTAAAAAATGTAGAACTAAGAACTAAAGTTATTGAAATTATAAAAAATTGATTTTTTTTTAAAGATACTTTATGTCTAAATATAATACTTTTTATTATTCTCATTCTAATATAGAATTTTGGCATACTCAAAATTTTGAATATTTGACTAAGACTTATGGTAACAGTTGTGTAATCTGTTCGACTTTTGTTTTAACTGCAGATAAACTAAATTTTTTATATTTAAGAATACCGAAGAGTTGATACTTGGTAAATAAAATGAAATGTCTCAATTGAATTTAATTTTAGAATTAAAGTTTAAGTTTTTTTGAAAATTAAAAATTAAATTGTAATTATTATAAGTAAATGAAATTTTTTAAAATATATCCGGATAACAATTTTTTAAAATAAACTTTTAAGTTTAAATTGAATTAAAAAATTTAAAAACAATCGTATTTATATTTGAATTTCTATTTTTTTCGGTACAAAAAAAACAAAGTAGATACCAATTTAGGTTTTCCATAATTTATGAATTATACAATTTTAAAATAAGAAAATTAAAAAAAGATAAATTTATTAAAATCAAATTACATTTTACAAAAATATTAGGTAACTACTTACTCGTATATGCATTTTAAACGCTAAGAGTTTTTTCAAGTTAATGAATATTTTATAGAAAATTAAAAAATTAGTTTACATTAATTATTTACAGTATTAAATTAAAGTAATAAGTAAAATTAAGTTTGTATAATACTTTAAAAATATTTTTAGTAACATATTAATAAAATTTTATTTAAGGTAGCAATCAAATTCATTTTATTTTAAATTTTTTAAACACCAATTTTTAATAAAAATTTAATTAAGCAAAAATAAACGAATTTTAATCGTATTTTTACAACATAATTAGATGTAATTTTTTAATTTATAAAGTTTTCTTTATATTTTGTTACAATTCAATAACAATTGTAATATTTTAAAATACACAATCATTTTGAACATACTTTTCCTCTTTTTTTTGCAACGCCGTGTTATTTTTTAAAAAATTTTAAGGTGACAAGAATAATTTTTGAAAAATTACAAAAAATTTTTTTTATAAATAAAATTTTATAAATAAATTAAAATTTATAATTTAATTTTACATTTTATAAGAAAATTAATTATTTGAGATATATATAAATTTTATTAAAAGACCTATCAATTTATTTTAATTTTTTAAATGAATAAATTTATGAATTATTTGCAGGTATTTCGCACAAAATCGCTAAATAATTCAGACAAGTTCTTTGCAAATAATTATTTAAAATAAAATCTTGAAATAAATCATGAGAAATTTTTAATAACATAATTATAAAAATAAACGATCGAAGTGTTAAAAAATACTAATTACCTTTAAAATATAAGATGTTCCTTTATTTCTTTTTGGTTTTTTTTATTTTAATTTAATCCTTAAAATTAAGTAGAATTGTAAACACTATGTTTATTAATTATACAAAATTATTGATGACTTTTAATTAATTTAAAATTAATTTTAAAGTATTATTAATAAATTTAATAAATTCACATTTTTTTATTTTTGGTAATAGTTTCCTTTTTGTTTCTTTTTTTTTTGGCGGTTTTATCACTTGTAATTTGAACTTTTCACTAAATTTTGTTTTAATTCTTTTTTTTGTTATTTAATTATTTATTAATATCATTTTATCATAATCAATTTCTTTTTTTTTTTTAAAGAAAATTATTTATTTCTTGTTTAATAATTTATAGATGATATGATTTATAACACGACAAAATAATAAACAATCATCATTGGCAGTTAAAATTCTAATACTAAAATTAAATAAAAAATACTATTGATTAATTTTTGTTTTTTTTAAATGCGATTTAAAGATTTAAAATGTTAGAAATCTTAGCAATCTATGAATATAAATTATAAATATAAATATAAAAATACATATATATACGTATAATTTTTCTTGGAAAATGCCTTATTATATTTGTGTTACTTTTAAAATGTAAAACTCTTAAAACGCTTATCATAAATAACGACAGGTTAAAATAAATGTTAACAAAAACAAAATTAAATATCCTTATTTAAGCACTTTATGTATTCTTGTTAAATAATTAAATATAGGCGACAATTATTTTAAACCTGTTTTTAACTCAAATATATCGAATTCACCACACTATGTATATATGTATATACATTGCACATAATAAGCCATAAAGATTAATAGTTACAAAATATATGTAAAATTGTAAAATATACTAAGTATAAAAATCACAGATCATTTTTATAACTTTCATTTCTAAGTAAAATATAGGTTGATCTGAATGTTAGCAATTTTTAAAATAAAAGAAAAGAACATAAAACCTTTATTTAGATTAAAAAACATTCATTCAGGTGTCTTAAATTACGGTTCCAAATCCATTGTTTATTTCAATAAAATACTGGTAAAAACTTTTTTTTTCAGGTGCACAATTTTTTTTTTTTTTTTGGATAACATACAAAGAGCACGAGGATTGTCATATGAGTAACCATGTATATTTGTAACAGGTAACAAATTCAATATGTATCAATTAAAAATGGAAGATTTTATTGAATATTAAAGGTAAATTTTTAATTAAAAACTATAAGTATAATATAAAACAGAAGCACTATACTAAATTTAGTCTAAAATATTTACTAAGTTACTAAGTTGGCCTTCTATATTTAATTTCAAGATTTAATTTAAAACGGTTATTGAAATTAGCAATATATACTATTGTTATTCTTAATCAATGTGCATTAAAAACCAGTTTTGCTCAACTCATTATAATATCTAAAATTTTAGACTTCTTTTTAAAAAACATCAGCAAACATCAGTAAACATAAATTCCAAGGAATTCCTTCTCAAAATTAAAAAAAAAATATACGGATTGGTATCTTACTTCTTGTTACAATTTTTTATTTAATTACAACTTGCAAGTTTTAAAATGAAATTTATAGTTTTTATTTAACAAATTGAATGTATGTAGTAATTTAAAGTAACTAAAATAAGTATGTAGGTCTTTATTTCATTGTATGGTTGGATTAATTCTTTTTAATTTACGAAACAAATGTTAAAAATTATAAAAAAAACTTCTAATAAACTAGTTCAATGAAATTCAACGAAAAACTAATAAAAATCGAAAGATTTAATATTTTAAAGATTTTTTAAATTTCAAAAGCTGTTTTTTAATTTTATCAGAACACAACTTATGTTATACGTTTTTGATTTCCATAGGACTTTAAATAAAGGACATTATTTTGTTGAAATAATATTTTAAAAAATTCAAATTTTCTACCAAATAAAATATCTTTACGATAATAAAAAAAAAGTATATAGTTTATACTTAAATAATTCAATAGTTAAAAAATAAATAAATGGTTAAAAAAATAAATAAAATGCAAAAAATACACATTTAAAAAACATTTCAATTGTTAATAAATTCTTATTAGAACTATGGAAATTCTCATAAAAAAAAATATTTTCTAATTATATTAATTTTAAAAGTATGTTCTGATTAGATTACATTTTTTTTATTTTATTTTAATGAATGTAAATAAATATAAGTAAAAATAAATTAACTTAACATTTTAAACTTTATTATTAAAGGGCTAATATTTTACTTAATCTATATTTTTTTTTATTTTTTTTATAATATTTTAAAATATTTTCTAAAAAAACATTTTACACTTTGTATATATAGACACTTATAAAAAAAAATAATTAAAATCAGAATTTAAAATAAAATTCTTAAAACACTATTATTATTTTAAAAATAGTAAATTTTATTTAATTTCTTAAAAAAAATCATTATAGGTAATTTACCTATTAGTTATAACAAAATATTTCACACTTTAATTAAAAAATAATTTTTTTCCTTTATTCTAATTGATATGGGCATTTTCCAAGAAATTATTACCTTTTATTTTATTATACTTTTTAATAATTAAAAATATTTTATTAATTTTTTAAATTATTTATTATGTTTTTTTTTTTTTTTTTATTTTTTACTAATTTATTTTTTAAATTTTTCCTCAAATTTAATTAACTATTTTTCTTAATTAATATTTTTTTTTTTATATAGATTTTAATCCTTTTTTAAGAATACATGTATGTGACATGTACATACAACAAATTCTTCTATACTATTGAATTTTTCCTTTTTCAATTCAATTCAAAAAATTGAAAATTTTCTTCATAACCGAAAAATATACATTTCATAATAACGGTAACATCACAAATGTGTTTTAATTTTTTCTATATTTAATATTTAAACCGTTACAATTCATATTATTTTATTATTTTTTTGTATCATATATATGTGTATATCCTTTTTTTATATACATATACACATATGTATCATATACATACATGTATAACTGTAGTTAAATATTTCGAAAAAAAAACTAAAAACAAAAAAAAAAATTAATATATGATATTATTGTTGATATTAAACATATATATATATATATGAATATACATACGATTAAAATATGTATATATGTATGTAATACATATATTGATAAAAAAACAACAAACGTATGTGTCGTATGACTGACTTTAACTGACTGAAATGTTTTTTTTTTTTATTTTGTTTCTAAAAGGAATAAAAAAAGAAAAAGAACAACATCATCATCATCAACAACATTCAGGAGAGTATGGAATAAATTTTTTTTTCACATATACAAAATATATTCATCGTGTATTAAATATACATATTCTACTTTTTTTATTTTTTCGTTTTTGTTATTTTTATTATTTTTAACTTGTTATGTTTTCTCATCATTCAAATATATGTATATATGAATGTATCTTATAAAGATACATCATACGAAATATACGAAAAGGAATATAAATAAAAAAAACAAAAAAAAAAAAAAAAAATTGTTAAAATATAAAACAACACAACAAAACTAAAAAAACAAAATATGATAAAAGAACAGAGAAATGGTAACGTACGGGGTAAAAAAAAAAAAACAACAAGCAGCACAACAAAATAATCTACGTATTTTGGTATATTCAACAACATGAATCCAACACACACAATATATGAGAGAAAATAAAAATTATACGAATTTATTTATTTTTTTTTCTTTTCGTTTTATACTCTATCTAGCAGCACATGGATATTTCGATATTGTGGTGCGGCAGCAGCAGTTTATAGTAGTGCTGATGAGGATAACAACGGTGGTATGGTAGTAGCAATCAACAAGAATGGGTAGCAGTAGTTATGTAGCAGCAACCAAGTTTATTTCATTTAATTTTATATTCTAAATACGTACATCTATCTAAAATTCGTGCAATATATGTCTACAAAAAAAAAAATTAATACAATATGTACGTATGTTTGCATATATACATATATAAATATATTCAAAAAAATAAATAAGTAAAGTCAAAAGGATTCAACAAAAAGCCAAAATAAAATATAATATCAGAAAAAAAACAAAAAAAAAATTATATGTAACGTAAAAAAAAAAAAAAAGTCCTTTTTTCAATATTTTATATGTGTATATGTGAAAATTGTATTAAAATATATACAAAATTGTACATACATTTAACAAAACGAAAAATAAAAACATTATTTTTTATATTTTTTTTGGATTTATAACGCGAATATCAAAATCAAACAAAACTGACAATAATATAAGCAATAAGAATAAGCAAAACACAAAAAGAAAAAATTAAAAACAAATAAACAACAACAACAACACATTAACAATAATAAGAAAAAAAGAAAACAAAAAAAAAATTCGATATAATCAACAAAAGCTCTAAATAAAAATAAAATATATGTCTATGTATACCAAAAAAAGGATATACAAAAAAATAACAAAAAAAAAAAAAAACAAGTTAAAGGCAGCGAACGAGATCCGTTTTATTATTTTATATTTATTTTCTTCTTTTTTTTTTACTTCTTTTTTTTCTCCTATATTCTCTCTTTCTCTCTGAATATATACACATAACTAATACACAATATTTTCATATTCGTCGTCGTCGTATCCATCGTGTAGGATTTGTGTGATATGAAAATCGTACTCATATCGTATATATATGTGTATAAAAATGTAAATATACTTTTTTTTTTTAGATTTACGTATAAAAACTCATAACCGTTTCATTTTCATAATATAAACTCATATACACATACAAAAAATATATTAAGTATCCTTTTTGGTTTTTGTTTTTGCTTTCTTTATTTTTGTTAAAAACAAAATAACAAAAAAAAGAAATTCAAACGAAAGAAAAATTGAAATCAAAAATCCTGTGAATCCTGTATGTCCTGAATGCCTATATACATTCATTCATATATAAATCTTTATTATTTCTATTTTTTTTTTTACTGTTTCTTTTCTTTTTTTGTATATGAACATATAATAATATATACATACACATATATATGGTATCTTTTCTTTCCTTTTCTTGCTTTGGTTTTTATTATAGTTTTGATGATATATCGTTGTTGCTCTATATGTTGAATGTGTTTTTTTTTTTCCTTTTTCTTTACATTATTTCTGCTATATTTAGTCCTTTTTTTTTATTTTTATATTCTGACTAACCAACCAAGTCGATATATGTGCTTACAATAATACATACTTACATGACATAAATATGGAAAATAAGTAAAACAAAAATAATAAAATACACACATACAATGACATATCATAAAAATATAAAATATTGTCGATAAGTTTAAAAAAAATAAAATAAAACGTAGGTAAAATTATCATATTTTAAGAAATGAATATTGAATGTATATGTATGTATTTGTATTTTGTTATTGTTTTATATATACTTAAATATAAGATGATATTGATGAAGGATTCAGAAATAAAAATAAAAATAAACAAAAAAATAACGAATTTTAACGGGAATAAACAAAACAAGTAGAAAGTAATGAATCCTTTAGTTTTAACGGTTTTTTTTTTTGTTTTTTATATCATATGTGTTTTTTTCGCTCAATTTTCAGAGATAAAGCGAATATCGTAAGTATAATCGATCCTATTTCTATTTTAGAGCGTGTTGGTGTATCAGTATATAAATATATGATTTTATTTAATAGACTAATTTTATTAAATATTAATTTTTACTCTTTTTAAAAATTTTTCTCCTGTTTTTTTTTTTTTAATTTACTTTTTCGTTCAAATTTTGTTGAATTAGAAGAGTAAATACCTATGTTTAACTTTTTTTAAAATAAAGTGTTGGATGAATTATAATCCGCACAGTTCTTTTTTTAAACTTGGTTTTCAGAGTGTGTAAATGTGATCTTAATAAAAATCTTTGGTATACCTATGTATATTTAGTATATATATGCTGTATTTATTAATTGAAAGATTGATATCTATTTATGTTGAGATATTGGCTAAAAATTAATAAAAGTTAGTTTTAATACAATTTGGAATAATTTAAATACCTAAGAGCTTACCACAAAATTGTGATCTGTTTGGATGTAACATTGAATGTTCTCAATTTGGTCAAAATAATATTAACTAAAACTGTTGGTATAATTTCAAATATGTTTATAGTTTTGAATTATAAACCAAAATTCTATATAATTTTATTTAAATATTAAAATTTTACCTACTTACAATTTAAATATTTCTATTCAAATATTTTAAATTTGAATTATAACTGATATATTGATATTAATATTTATTTTTTATGTATGATCATTAAAATTTTCTTCTTTATATAATACTAAATTAAAATCTGATATATTTTAATGTTTATGACCACAAAAATTAAAAAAATAAAAACACAATATGTATTACAATGTTACGAATATTTTAGTAAATAAACATTCATAAATTTCATACATTTTTTCTTACGTTCTCCATTATTTCCTTTTGATTTATTTATAATTAGCAAGTAACCACAATCATTATTTTAACTATTTCTATTTAAAATTATTCTGAGCATTAATTTAAAATAATATTTGTTTTTTTTTTTTAACAATTTAAACTAAATTTATTTTGAAAAAAAATTTGATTTGTTTATTTTAAATAACGAATTAGAATTACGTTTGACAAATGACAATTGGAATTGAGGTGACATTTACAAATATATTTTAAAAGGGTTGTAATGAGCTTATATTTTAAGTTATTAAATATGACAGGGTTGGTATTTGATTATTTTTTTTTTTTAGTAATTTTTCTGCTTATTGAATATATATATATATATATATTGTAAAAATATATTTTTTATTTTTCATTTAATAATATTCAATTTAAAAAATTAGAAAAATCTAGCCAATTGAAATGAAAGGTAGTATTGTTATAGAAGAAAAAAAATTCTCAAATCTATTGTATAACTAAAATAATTTTAATATTTTTTTAAAAATTCAACAAAATACATATATAACTAAATTATTACTAAATTTTAAGTATAAATATCAATCGCAATTTCAAGCACTACATATACTACAAATATAATATTATTTCTCTGAATTTCGAATAATGCGAAATGCTTATAAGCTAAAAATGGTACATTGATTCACTGGACTTTGATAATAGGTATATAGGTCAATTTTTAAATTCACAGTTTTTTTTTAATTTTATATTTTATATAAATAGTTTGCATATTTTTACTTATTGTAAAAAACAAAGCTAATTTTAAAGTTTGAAAACATAAGTAATGGGTACTTTCAAAGAATGTAGCTAAAAAATCCATATTGCATGATAATATTGATAAAGTTTGATTTTTGTTTTTGACTTTTAAACGTCAACTTTTAAATGTTAAGGCTAATAAGCCTATCTATACCATAGGTGCATGTTGGAACAGGGAATCATATTATATTCGTGTTATTAGAATTGATCTTAATGAATTCCACACACAATTTAAACAAGAGATCGTACTAGGTCTTATAACATTAAAGTCGTAGCTTTACAGAATGTGCAATTCCATTTTTGTTTATATTGTAATACTTTGTATTTTAGTTATATATATCTGTATATCTATATATATTTAGGTATTCTATATCTGTGAGTTATATTATTCAATTAAATTATTTGCTTATATTTAAACAAAAGACATATATTCATTTAAATCAATATTAATTAGAATATATTTGTTTATGATAAATACGAAATTTATTAAAATGTTTTTTTATCGTATTTTATTGTATAAAAAAAAAACTTTCTTGTATTTGTACATTTACAGTGTTCAAAATATAAATTACAAAAAAAAATTAAATCACTTTATATTTTTTATTTCAAATAAATCCATATAAAATATAAAAAAATATAAACAAGGCTTAATGTTGTCGTAGAATTCAATTTTTAAATGAAACTGTAAACAGATCTTAATTTTTATTTACGATATTAAAATGATCTGCTAAAATTGTTTAATAAAATTGTATACAAAATTTTAATTTGAAAATATTTTCTAGATTTTAAATAAAATATCTAAAACTAAATAATCTTATATTATTATATGAATCTTTTTTTTTTAACAATAGTACATTTGCATATGGAATTTAATATTAAAATATAAAAATTTGAAGAAAATAATATGTGTAGGTATTTAACTTAATTCAGTAAAAAGGTATGTAGGTACAGAAACTATAACTAACGAATTTTATTTTCAGATTGCAGTTTCCAAAATCTTAAAGAAAATATGCAGATATACTATTTTTAACAATTTAGTTTTTAAATTGTATGTGGAATTCAATAAGACCAATTCTAATAACACGAATATAATATGAACCCCTGTTCCAACATATACCTATGGTATAGACAGGCTTATTAGCCTAACAGTTGAACAGTTAGCGCTTAAAAAAAAAAAAAAAAAAAATTAAAAAAAAAAAGAACAAATCAGTGGACCTTTACAAAATACCAATGTAAGTTAATTTAAAATTTTCCTTTAATTCAATTTTTTTGCTTTGCTTTCAAGGTGAGAACATTAGATCCTTTTTTTTTTCCTAAAAACTTTTTATTCAGTTATCGAAGCTTTAAAGGTTGATGACTTTCTAGGAATAGGTTATCACTCTATTGGAAATTGCGCAAATTTTTTTTTGTTTTTTTAATTTTGATTTTAGTTTTCATTTTTTGTTTTGAAACCTATTTTTACGATAATTAATTTTAAACTGTTATAAGAGAAATATGTATAAGTTTATATATATATTTGTAGCTATGCTCATATGTATACATACTTTCTTTCTTTCTTTTTTCAAGTCAAGAGAAACATAGAAGAAAATTAAGAGTTTGCGCATTATCATATTTTAAGAGAGGAAATTTTTTAAATTGATTTTCATAACGATAAAATTATATCGATACAACATACATATTTATATAGGAATATCATTAGTCAGAACATCACGTATTCAAAAAGGATACTCGGTATGTTATCGATGTATGCGTAGGTAATAATGTACATATAAGAAAAATATAATTTATTTTTTTTTTATCAAATATGCGTTTAGTTTTTGTATATACATATATGTACATATATGTATGTAAAATGAAAAAAGGAGTGAAATAAATGTTTATTCATTTTTTTTCCATAATATTCATATTAAAATAAATTTAAATTAAAAAAATTAATCTATTGAAAACGAATGTAATAAAAAAAATTGAATAAATTTGTAGAAAACTAATTTTTAAAAAATGTTACAGTATAATTTTTATCGAAACTATGCCTCAAAATTTGATTTTTATAGGTAGTTTATTTAATTTAATAATCTTTTTCAAGGAGAAAAGGGTATTTAAAGGGGTTTTACCACTTTTAAAATTAAATTTTAATTTTTTAAAATCTAAATAAGTTAAGTTTGAATGTTTTGTTTGGTTTCAATTGGAAGTTATCGAAGTTTTTGATATTTTTACTATGCATATAAAAGATGATTTATGTAAAAGAAGTATGACTTCTCCCTTGAAAGTCTAATTTCTCCCTTGTTAGTATCACTTCTTTCTTAAAAGTATGACTTCTACCATTTCCTTTAATCAATAAATAGAAAATAATGCAATGTAAAATTGTAATTGTAATTTTTATATCTTTAATTAATAAATTAATTTTGAATAAGTATCCTACATAAGAATAAAAGAAATGCTTTTTCAACAAATTACTATAAAAAATCAATGTATAATATATAGCCATATATGACCCATATGAACTTGTGTGATTTTTTTTTTTTAAATTCAATAGATCAGAATTTAAGAAATTCGATGTTTACTAATTAATTAAAAATGTATTTATTCTATTTTATATACAGGTTGTTAAATGGAATATTACGTATTCACAGGATGAAGTCAAAATTAAAAAATAATAATTAATTTAAGTCTAAGAACATTTTAGTTTTTATTGGATTAAAAATAAATTAATTCGCTATGTTTAAATCTAATAAATTAATTCGCACCCAACATTCAATATTTTTTTTAAAAATACACTATTCTATTTTTTAAAACATGCTGACTATAAACGACCCAATTAAAGGATTTAAAAGCAATAAAACAATAATCGAAGAGCAACTATATAATATTGAAATTATGCAAAAAATATATGAATTAAAATAACAAATATGAAAATAAAAATTAACTATTAAAAACAATAAAATGTAGAAAAAATATACCTATAGGTATTAATTTAATAAAATTTATTCTTTTTAAATTATTTAACTTAAAAAATATAATCAAGTTATAAAGTGGACTTTAATTTCATTATATGCACAACAAACGTTGTCATTAAATCAATTTATTAGTATAAAAATGACATTTAATCAAAAATCTTTACCTAAAATTAAAAATTAAGTTTTCTTTCTTATTATTACACATATACTTATACGCACACTTTCAATATCGATAAACCTATTGAAGCTAATAATATTTGACATCGAAATTACATTTTTTTCGTTTATTTTTACTATATCCCTAAAAATAGTTTTTTTTTTTTTTTAAGTAATAAATAATCCACAGATTTTCATATATACATACATACATATATGTATATATAAAATTATATACTACTAATATTATTGAATACAAAAATATTCTTTTATGTATTTACAATATTGATGGCTATAAATAAACATGTATATAAAGAGAATTTATAAAATTTCCCCTCTCCTTAAAGATTTATATATAGATATGTATATATGTATATATATATATAAGAATTTTTGATATAAATGCAAAAATATATACATATAATTTAAATATATATATAAATGTATAACAAATACAATATATATATATAGATTCATATTATAATATAACGGTACTAATTATATTATACAAAAGAAACACTCCTCTTTTTATTTGCATATTTTTAGGATATTCATGACAATGCCCTTCAATTTATTCACATACAATTTTTACACAGATAAAATTTAGGATTTTCATTTTTCTTAAAAAAAAATTAAAACATTTTCAGAAAATGCAGAAATCCTTGAAAAGAAATAAAAATAAAATTATTTCAGCGTTTATTTTTTTTTTTTTTTTAATATAGAACCGACCATCGAATGGTCGTTTTTCCAAAAAAATAATAAAAAAAAAAAACAAAACAAAAGGATAATAAGACAACGTAACAGAAGAGTGAAGAAAATAATGAAAATATATAAAATATATATATATACATAAACGAAGAAAATTGAAAATTTTTCCATCGTGTTTCTTTTTCCTTTTATTTTATTTTATAAATAATAATAATATAATAATAATACCTAGACTAGAAAGAATCTTTCTTATATTTTTATTTTACATAAATTTTTTTTATTTTTTTTTGTGTTCCCTTAGTACCTATTTATAAAACTGAAGCAAGTAAAAAATATAAACGAAATACCAAAAAAAAAAAAAAACCCAAAACAAAAGTAACAAAAAAAAGAAAAATATACTGGAGAGAAAATGGTCGGTCGATTCTTGCACATTTTCATAAAAGGATCAAAGGCAAAACAATTTTTCGCGTTCAGTCAACTTAAGGACATTATCAAAAACGGCTGACTGGACATTTGAGGTCAGTTTATACAAAAAAAAAAAACAAAAAAACAATAATAAAAAATCAAAACAAAAAAATCAAAAAAACTAAAAACCAAATATTAAAAAGTGAAAACACAAAATCAAAAAAGTTTCACTTAAACTAAACAACTTGTATAGTATAAATTTTTACATCTGAAACTTTTTTTTTTTTAATAAAATTCGAGTTGAAAAATCAAATCAAATATTTCAATTTGTAAACAAATGTCCTGTTAATATTTTTTGTTATTAAATTATGTTTTTCATTCCTCTGTATGTATTTTTCACATACGTACATACACGTACAAATGTAAACATTAATAAATCATAATAAAACAAAAGGACGAAGAAAAAAATTTAAATAATAATAATAATAATAATAATAATAATAATAATAATAATAATAATAATAATAATAATAATAGTGTCCTTGATTTTCAATAGAATCGCATATACACATATAGTAAGTAAAAAATTACAATATTATTTTTTTTTTTTATATACAAATTATACAATTTTGAATTGTTTTAGTCGGTCATTTGACATTTGTCCTTTATTTGTTTTGTTTTTGTTGTTTTTTTTTTTTTTTTTTTATTTTTTTATGAATAAATTTTCTTATTTTTTTTTATATAAAAACACGCGAAATTAAAAGTTCATAAATCATATATAAAATTATTAATCTGTCTTTATATACAAAATACATGTGGATTATATAATTTTAAATATAATTTTTTTTTTTTTTTTTTTCATTTCTAAATATTGTTATTATTATTATATATTTATATATATATATATATATATATATGTAAAGTTACAAATGTAAAATTATACATACAAATTCATAAACGTATTACATGTATGTAGTGATATTTATAGTATTGACAGTCCAAAACAAACTGTTTTTTCTAAATACAAAATGTATAAGCATGTGACATATTAATATATATATATATATTATTTATTTATTTATTTATGTACGCACGTATATATAAATATTATGTGTATATGAAGTTACATAATAATAATAATAATATTAGTAATATAATAATACAAAATAGGAGTCAAAATAATATTATTGCATTTTTTTCTTATGATTTTTTTTTGTTTTTTTTTTTTTTTTTTTTCAATTTGATATGCGAATGTAGTTGTGTGTTATGTGCGATATATAAAATATGAGATATACAACTCATAAAAATCTAAAAAAAAAAAAACAAAAAAAAAACAACATTAAGAAAAAAATTTATTTTGAGAAAAAGTGTAAAAATACAAGAGTGGGTGGCTTCAAAAAATTGTTTTTTTTGTAGGTCCAAAAAAAAAAACAAGAAAGTGTACATATATATATATATATATTTATAGGTTCATATGTGCATTTATGTAAAAATAATAAAAAAAAGAAAAGCATAAAATGATAAAAAAATAATATATATATTTTTTAACACGTAATACATGTTCGTATATATATATATATATACGACAATACCCCTTTTTTTTTAAAAATGTCATAAATAATACAAAAAAAAAAAGGATGCGACGGTAAATGTGAATATACCTGTATATGTATTTTATGAGAATATATTTTAGTGTTCTTTTGTACAATTTATGTTTTTTAATTAAAAAATTAATTAATATATATATATATACATATATTTTTAAAATTAAAAATTAATTATATATTATTAAAATTAAAATATTGATTATATTTTTTAATTAAATTGATTTTTATTAATTTATATATTAAAAAAAAAAAAATACAAAAATAATTAAAATATCGTATATAAAAGAAAATGTAATTAATTTATTAACTTGCGAATTCCGGCGGCAAAAATATAAAATTTTGTATACAAAATATTCTCAAATTTTATAATAAAATATATAGAGACAAAAAAAAATAATTAAATTTAATTAATTTCAATTGAATATCGTAAAATTTTTTCTTAATTTTATTAATTTATTTATTCATTTAAATCCCCTGCCACATACAAATGTAATAAGTGAGTGATTCAGCTTTTCCTTTTCACAAGTGGAGCAGGTGTATATTTTATATTAACTTATAGATTATCATTTATATTATTTTACTAGATATGATTTAATGTGGGTTTGAACTGGAGATCCTTCATTTGAAAGGTTGACGTCCTAACCAATATTCATCGGAGGTCGGATTATTAATTAATAATAATTAATAGATTTTTATAACTAACATATATTTCTAATTTTGTTTTTATAATTTTGTTTTTTTCCTTTTCTTATCCTTTAAGGACTATAGGACATTCATCAAATCTATTTAGACTAGGCTTCAGTTTTTTTAATCGTTATTTTCACTAAGCCGTTGATTACTCGGCTGCAGCTATTGTATAAGATTATGAATATACAAATGTTAATTTTGTGCGCTATCTATTATGTTACACAAGAGTTATTTATATATATTTTAATTAAATTTTATTTTAAGTTACGACATAAGCTATTACGATATAATTATACAATTTATACGATATTTTTTTATTTTGTTTGATGTGGCTGGGATTTGAATCCGACACCTTCCTCATAAAAGGCGTCGTCTTTATTACTACGCAATAATGTAGTAATAAGTCAGATGCAATAACATAACTGGAATTTGAACTGTCAAACATAGTTTGAACACAAAAATATAGTGTCAAAATAGTTTGAACATATGTTTTGTTATTTTATCATTCATATATACTTTATTGGAAAAATATTAATTAATGTGAATAAATAAAATATCAATCGTTTTACATAATTAATCCAATCAATGGCGTATAGTGGTTATAGGATGTCGGCTTTTGAATCTAAGGGTCTCAGGGATCAAATCCTGCTTAGATTAAATTTAATAAAAAAATTATTTTTAATTAATATTATAATAGCCTATATCATAATATAAAATAAATAATATAAGTTGCCACTCCTAAAAAGGAAAGCATCAACCACTCGCTTATCAAATTATATGTGGTAGGGGATATGTAAATAAATAAAGTTAGTTTTCTTAAAAAGGCTTATATTTCCCAATTTCCAATTTTTAAAAATTATTAGATTAATCCAACTGTGAGTTGGACTTCTAAAAATGTTTTTTTTAAAATTTATGAAGCTGTGATTAGAAAAGTTTGAACAACAAATATATATTTTTTATATATTTTTATATATATATTTTATAAATATATTTTTAAAATTAAAAATCTTATAATTAATTTAAAAAATTTTTATTACAAATTTAAACTTTGTATTTTACTAAAAATTTTTATTAATTATAAATTACATTTATTTGTTCAACGTCTGTATATTTTTTAGCATAAACTATGAAATATATTATATATAAATATTTTTAATTTTAAAATTTAAAATATATTCATTAAATTATAGTAAAGAAAGAAATATAATTTAATACCTATTTAATAAATATTCATTTTAAAACTTAACAAATACATATTCATGTTAGAACAATATATTCTGAGTAAAAATTTTTTTAAATAATAAAATGTTAATTAAGCTTTTAATTATTTAAGTGACATTAATTTTAGTATTTTTTAACATGTAGCTTTTTTAAAAAGTATTTCTTAAGTAATACACGTTTATGATAATCTTTCAATATTTTGTAAAAGTGTCTGTCGAGTTTTTTTTAAATAAAATAATTTTTAATTATATTCTTAATAGGAAGTTTAAAAATATTATAAAACATTTATTTTTTAATTATCTTGGTATTAAATTATTAATTTTGAAATAAATATCATCAGTTAACAAAGTGTAAGCTGCGCACACATGACACAATTAGTAAACATTTGCGCAGGAATTTCAAGATTCAGGAAGATTTAAAATGAACAAATCAAATTAAGAACTGGAGATAATATAAAATTTTAATTTCTGATTCAATTGCACAAAAATGTTGTATATTTTCTTATATTTATAATAGATATACAAAAATAGATAGTTATACCATCTTGAAATTATAAAGAGAAGCTAGTTGAACAATATTTTTCTATAACATTACGATCAGGATAACAAGCCTGTGCGTATCATAGGCACAAATTGGATACACTAAGAAGCTAGTGGACATAGAATATTCTTATAAATAAAATTGATCACAATGAATTCCACATACAATTTTATTTTGCACCTGTAGTTGAGCTTAGGGGAAGTGCATGTATGTACATTGGACCATTGGCGATTTTTCATGCTTTAGAGAAAGAACTAATTTTACAGTTGTCTGTGCAAACTAAAAATTGCTTCTTTTTTTTTTAACCGAAAATCAAAGCTTCCTTAATTATTTTTGAATATTTTTTAAATTAATATGTTGTCAACATGATTTTTTCAGTTTGTATTCAAAACATTTATTTTGAATGATGAAAGTTCTATTATCATCTATTATCTGATGTTCACAATTTACTATTATACATAATACTTTTTAAATTTATGAAATAAGGTTTAATTATAAAATTTTTTTTTAATGGAAAACAGAAAAAAACCTCAAAAGGAACAGCAACTGGATATTTAGTTTATAAGGAAGTTCTTTTGAAACACTTTTATATTCATCATGTACGCTTTAAAAACAACGTAAAGATGTAGGTTTACTGAGGAAACCTATTTAAAAAAAACACGCCTCTTGTCCTTCCTCTAGATGATGAGAAATAGTGCAACAAAGTCCAAAATTATGCAATGCAATTGCACAAGAATTTCCTATAGTTTATTTATAAATTTTGTGACGTGCCATGTGGTCCTTTGTCATTATGCCCTTGAGCAATATGTCCCACCAGAGGAGGGATATATTGTCCAAATATTGTAGGGGGAATATATTCCACAGTCGGTGAGAAACATTACCCTAAACGAAATTTAGAATTTAATGGCTCACCAGATATGGGTTATATCACCACAAAAATCTTTAGAATCCTATGACTCACCAAACATTTAACTTTTTAAATAATGCAAATTATTAAGAATATTAAAACTCATTGTAAGTGAGACAGAAATTTGTTATCATGTAACAAACAAAATCCATGACAAATGCGTACATTAGGAAGGATTTTAGAATTGGATTCAAAATCAGGCTAGTCGCTTTTTCCAGAATGTGCATATATT
Organism: Dolichopus griseipennis; assembly: GCA_963082915.1. Classification (NCBI taxonomy): domain Eukaryota; kingdom Metazoa; phylum Arthropoda; class Insecta; order Diptera; family Dolichopodidae; genus Dolichopus; species Dolichopus griseipennis. The sequence goes on along the minus strand of OY720445.1, from coordinate 26,394,210 downwards.
ATGTATATTCCATATTCTGAATTTGGAGGGACTTTTTAATTAATATTAATAATATTTAAATAGTATTGTATGCGAGATTATAAATTGAGAGGGATTTAATAGTCGGTAACAAAATCAAGCGCATAATTCTGATTTCGTAACCAAATATATAAATCCCTCCGAATTTAGAATGTGTTATATAATAATATATTGTGCATGTAAAAACTGTTTGTTAATGTTTTGAACTTGTTTTTTTCTTTTTGAAATGCTTTAAGAATTTTTAAGTGGGTCATAAAATCTAAAATTATGGCATTTTGTCCCATTTTGGTGGGTCATAAGATCAAAAAATTAACAAAAAATTTTTTTTTTAAGTAAAAATTAGTAAGGATATTATGACTCACTGCTTGTGAGATATTATGACCAAATTTAATTTGGGCAATATGTCTTATCCCTGGTGGGATGTGAAATATATTTGTTTTAAAGTTTTCTAAAATAGTTAATATTTTATCTAATTTAAAATATGTTGACCCCTTTTGGATTTCCCCATTTAGAAAACAAGGGCTCATAACATAGAAAGGGCTTTGCACTAATTTATAAATATTTTAGTTCATTTTATTTACGTAAAAATATATTCAAAATGATTTTCTAAAGATCAATTAACATTCTGATTAATATATGTATCTACATGTTTTTATTCATATAAATTTTAATTAATGTTTAAAAAATACAAAAAGAAAATCCATTAGAAAAACTCATTTTAATAAAGAAAAAGACAAATATTTCAGAAAACAAGTACATTTCAATTTTATAAAAAGGGAGTAAAACAAAAAAGAACAAGAAAATGTTTTTCTTTTGTTTTTTTTTTTTATAAATTTTCTTTCAATTAAATGTCATCTTGTGGACATGTTACAATGATGTCATGAAAAACATTTTTTTTTATACTCTACATATTTTTAATGTTTTTTTTTTATTAAAATGAAATACGAAAAACGATGAGAAATAATAAATGTGTATCTTTATTTCTGTGACACTCGATAAATGCCCACTTTTTGTTCGGTTCTGTTTGTTCTTTTTTTTTACAATTTTTGATTTGTACGAGGAAAACTTTTATTGTCTTCAAAGAAACAACAAGTACTCGTTCTAACGTTTCTTTTTATAACATTTTCAAAAAATTTTGAAAAAATGTTCCTATACAGTTTAACTTTGAACGTCCGGTCGTCCGTATCTGATTACAAAACTTCTACCACGGCTTGAAATAAAGAAAATTCCGAATTTACATGCCAAAAAAAGAAAAAATTTCATTGAAAATCTTTTTACTGAAGTGCCACCCGCTAAAGCCCCCCAAAGTTCAGAAAGGCCCTATATTTAAACTGTTATAACAAGTGACTTATATAAGGTGAATTTTCACTCCGAAAACGGTAAAAGACAGCTGCTTTTTATGGGCTTGAAAAATATGTATATATAAAACAAATACTTAGAGTTGCCATACTTTACTTTATTTTCCGTTACACAAAGCTTGTGAACGGCTTAAGTTAGAAACTTAAAATTTGGGAAAGGTTAGATCTTTAGAAATTAGTGTGAGTCATTTAAGAAAATTTTTTTTTGTGACGGTTGGTATTAAGGAGCTGTAAGGGGCATCACACCTGTCCAGATTTTTTTGCAGTAATATAGAAAAACAATAGCTGCAACATTATATTTTAACCAGTATATTAAAGGTTTCTCTTAATCTTAAAGGGCTTCTTTAATATTGAAGAAAGTACCTCTTAATTTTATAACCATTTTCCCATGTATAATAAAATTCTACGAAAAAATCTTTATTTAAGTCCATGATCTTGAACTATTTTCTTTGGGCGAGGAAGAAGAGGTTAAATTCTTGAGAATCAGCATAAATGTGCTCGAAAAAATTTCGGAATTTTCCAATTCAAGGGATATACTAGGACTTAAAAATTAAAAATTTTCTTATTTTTAAAAATCCAGGAACTATTTCCAAGGTATATCGTTAATATTGAAGCTCTAACATTTTATTTCGACACTTGCTAACTGTTTTTCTTGATTGCATGGGCTTATATTTAAAATATAGATTTCATTATTACATACAGTATAAATTGTGTAATTTTGTAAATATGCTTTTTAAAACACCCTTAATTTTTATCATCACTTGTTTTTTTTTTTATATATACTTATAGATATAGATTCTATGGAAATAAGTGTATATAAAATGTACGCAATTCACAGCTATATTTTACCTTAACATATCTTTGTAAAAATTTCAATATTACATTGTAGTTTAACTTTTAATTTAAAAAAAATGTTAGCTAAAAATTTTCAATAAATTTTCATTAAAGTTCTCTACTGCAAGTATTTCTGTATCTGTATGTAAAGAAAAATATGATTTAAATAATAGATTTAATTTTAAATCAAGATTAACACTGATTAGTAAGAGGTCATACTTTTAACTTTATTTTAAATTTAGCTCTTGTCATAGTTTATTTATAGTTTAATATTAGACGTTATCTAAGATCTGATCTGTTCATACCGTGGTGTTCAGTGTAATTTAGTAACATTTGAAATAACTTATCTATTTTTAATTTTTAAATTTTAGTGAAAGTTTCAATGACTTTTGGCAAAGGGGTATTTTGCTAAATTCTTATACCTGAACCAACATAGTTCAGTGGGTATACTAAATTTCCCATTACGTTTGTGACGCTGTAAAGGAGGGGTAATAGATGTAGGGTTAAGTGTAAGAAGCGGATCAGAATCAAAAAGTAAGTCCATCTATATATGTGTATCGGCCGCCTGTCTGTCTACACGATTAGACATAAATTAAAGCATATTATATATTTATTTTGGAGAAGTTTCTTACTAGCTTCAATTTGATTGTGTTCCGTCTACCTGTTTGAGACAATCCCGCTCTAAAATTTTAAATTCTCATATTAAAATGATTTTACCTTAAGTTCTACTTGTACTAGACATTTAAAATAAATTATTAAAGATTAATCATATTATAATATCATTTGTCTAACAATTGATTATTAACCCTCGTTGAAACTTTTAACATATACATATTTTTAAATAGAAATACTAAGGTTGAATTGATTGTTAAGTGATTAAAATGATTATACTAATTATTTATATTAGAAAATAGATACGAATTGATAAAACTTAATAAAAATTGTTAATAATTAAATGTACATATATTTAAATGGTATTTCCTAATTAAGTGCAAAGTGCACTGCTATAATCCAAAGCATAGATACTTATGAATATAGATAATAAATTTTATGCATTAAAGCTAATCCAGGCCTCTTCTAATTAAAAGAAGTAAAAAACGAGTAGCTTCCTATTAATTTCACTAAAATTATTTATTTTTACAAATATCAGGTGCTTATTCATGTAAGAAATTTTCATCGCATCTATCAAATTCCCTTCGTAATTATTTCCAAATTTGAGTTATTCAGGGTACAGCAAATGATTTCATCAAGTAATTCGCAGAGTATTTAAAATATTTAATTAAGTATAAATTGATTTGAGAATCGCAATTACCAAGTATTTGTGATTTGAATTTGACAGATGCGATGCGAATTTCTTACATAGTTAGGCACCAGTATACTTCGTCAACGACATGCAGACTTCTTCAGTGCTAGTCTCCACTCGATTTTTCTAGTATCTAGGAATTGGTGGCTTAAATGAAATTTCGTTATGGTAATTTTACTCTATACTCATGAAAACTTTCTAGAATGTATTCGAATGCTTAAGAAATCCTCTTTTAAATAAATACCTATTATATGCAACTTTCTATCTTTTAAAGTTTCAAAACTGGGGGCTTCTAAATATAAAAAATGTTATAATTTTCCATATTTTTTATACCCTACATATGGGGATTGCATATGGGCGAAATCGGCCCATGGGTTCGGGTTCTGGACCTTTTAATCGATCGAAGGGCTAACGAACATAATCACGATAACTCAACAACTAATGACGCTATTTTCATGAAATTTGTGCTGTAGGTTATTGGTAATGAAACTACGGCGGCGATTGCATACGGTGAGGATTGGACAATGGGCTCGGAACTTAGAACTTTTTGATCGAATTTCGGTCAAACGAGCATAATTAAGAAACCAATGAAGATAGAACCTCCAAATTTGGTATCAGGGTGTCCCTTCCTATTTCCTTAGTGTCCTTGAAATTTGGGTTCCATTGGAGTAGTGGGTCGGGACCAGCCACTCAGTTCCGAGGACCTTAAAGCATATTTTCGAAATTAATAACGATAGTAACTTGAAACAAATGTAGAAGCTTCAAATTTGGCACATGGGTGTTCTTTACTATTTCCTGCGGGTCCCTCTAATTTTGGATCAATTGGAGTGGTGGTTCAGTACCTCTCTTAGACCCCCCAATATGTAAAAGCTTATCATCGAAATTAATAAAACTAGTAACTTAAAATTAAGACAACACGTTTCAATTGTGTACAAGAGTTAACTAGTATTAAAAGCATGACAGGGACTGCATATGGGGGAAATCGTAACATGGTTTCGGGTTCTGAAACCCTTGAAAAGCTCAAGGGCTAACAAACATAAATCTTAAAACACCATAACTCAAAAAATAATGCCGCTATTTTGATGAAATTTAAACTTTAGGTTACTAGTAATGAAAGAACCATGGGAATTGGTTTTGGTCGAGTTTAATTTCGAAGCCAAAGAATATATTTCCTATTTCCTATGTGTCCCCGAAATTTTGACTTAATTGTAGTGGTTCAGCTATGTTCAAAGGTACTTGCTGCATTTATGTAAAATTTATTTTTATATTTAAATGAATTATATGAAAAGGTCTAAATTTGTAATTCTATTTTAGAAATACATTTATTGCATATTTTGCGTTTATAAGCTTTTCTATTATGTATATAAACTAACCATTTAAAATAATTGCAATTTTGAAAAATTTGGATTATTAAATATATTATGCTTTGATTAGCTTTTTGTCACAAAATTTAATAATTAGAATTTTTTCTTCTGGAATTGAATTGGAATAAATATATTTTCATTTATTTCAAGTTTTTTAATATTTTTAAATAGATAAATTAGTAAGAATTTGTAATATTTTTTAATAGAAAGTGTAATTAGAAAATGTTTTTAGTATTATAAAGTTAATTTGGTTAGCTATGTCTTACGATCAAATTAATAACATATTTTATGGTGTTAAAACGCCTTATGGATATGTCCTTAAATTTGAACCAAATAGGTGTAGGGTATTTCTAAGTCAGTTGCACCGACTGACTGTTTCTTTACTTGTTTTAAGGCCATTTTAATTTTTTTACCTACTCATAAGTAACTATAGAGTATAGATTGGTATATTGCAGTTTCCTTAATTAGGAAACACCCTGTATACAATTATTAAAAAATGAATTAATTGTAATAGATATTGAGTAAATTTAAATTAATTTCAAAATTTTTTTGAAAAAATGCGTAATTTTTTTAAAATTAAACTTTATATTGAACTGAACTTCTTATCTCAAAAATTCAGGAAAATATTCTTAAGATCCAAAGATGGAAATTATTGATTTTTCTTTAATTTTCTTTCTATAAAAACAAAAAAAAAAAAAAAAGGGTGAAAATGTTCACAAACCATAATTTAATCATAAAGTTAAAAAGGAAATTAAAAAAAAAAAAAATTACCATGTAAATATATACTCATATATTTTCTGTATATTTGTGAGTTTTAAAGTTTCAAATCAAAAAGTATATTATATAGTTTAAATATATATATTTTATGTATATGGTAGAGGTTCATTATATAAGGCCATAAAATCCAAAAACGTAAAACTTAACTATCTTTTTATATTTTTTTTTTTTTTGTTTTTTTTTTTTTTTTATATGTATATAATGTATATATAAGAAAATTTTTCATTATTTAGTTTGTTTAAATCCTTTTGGCTATGTATATACCTATGTATGTACTATGTATATTTGTTTATTAACTCTTTTCCCTCCTAATGTTTTTTAATGTACATTGGATATCTTTACCTTATCCTTGTGAATGCCTTAAGATTCGTTATACTCATTAGAAATTTTTTTTTCTTTTTTTCTAACTTTATTTTTATTTGTTTTCTGCCATCTTTGAAGAAAAACAAAAAAAAAAAAAATTTAAATTAAAAGAAAAAGTTCTTGTTTTTTTTATTTTTTTATTATTGTTTTTTCATTCGTTTTTTTCTTTCGTAAACATCATCCACTCTCTTTTTCTTCATCCACTCGCACTTTTCAATAATATAACACCTAAGATGAGTTTTCTACCCCCCGAAATCGCTCACAATTTTTAATGATTATAACTGTAAATAATAAAAAAAAAAAAACAAAAAAAAACAAAAAAAACATAAAAAAGAAAACAAAGTTGCCATTTGCTTTCTTTATAAGTTCGTGTCTTACAGTGAAAAATGAAAAAAAAACATACACACAAAATTAAAAGGAAAAACGACTGACACAGGATGTTTTTCTTATATTTAAAAATGAAATGAAAAAAAAAAAAAAAAAAATTTGGAATGAGAATAAAAAGGACATTGGGGAACGTATAGATTTTTTTTTATTATTATTATTGTTTTTTTTTTTGTCCTGTTGGTTTTTCAATTTAAAACTAAAAAGACTTGTACTTTATGTATAATATTTTTTTTTCTCTCACTTCATGTATATTTAAATATATATATGTATATATATATATATTTAGTCGTATAACAAATATTAATATAAATATGAATTTGTATATGTACGTATATGAAAATTTTAACAATTTTGATAGAACCACAATTTGAAATGTCGTTCGTTTTTACTTTGTGGCATTTATACGATGTTCCATCAACATCCCGTTTAATAATGGAAAAAAAATTGTAATTTTATTTTGTTTTTTTTTTGTTGTTATTGTTGTTGTTGTTGGTGGTTGTTCATCATGATGGTCGGTGGAGTAAATTGGTGGATATTGGGATATATATATATAGAAAAAAAAAACAACAAATTCCATTTCTTAGTTATCTAAGACATAATAATAAAAAAAAAAAAAAAAAATTAATTGTTCTATAAAAATTGGATTTTCTCGTATTTTCTTTTCATTTCATTTTGTTTTTCTTATTTTTTTTTTATTATTTTTGTTTTTATTATCCCTTATTTTGAATTTTCATTTTTTATTTATTTTCAAATGTTAACTCTAACCCGGTACTTGGTACGACATCCACCAAAGGAATTTTCTTCAAAATACAGTCGCGAATGTAATTGTAAAATTGTAAAATTGTTATAAAATGATAATTTTCATTGTAGATGAAAAATTGGAATTTTTTTTTTTTTTTAAATTTTTAATTTATGTTTATTTTTTTTTTTAAAAAAAAAATTTTCCAAATTTTTTATCTTAAGACTTTAGGCGAAAAATCATATATAAAAGGTAAATGTAGTTGTCGGTGTATTTTTAAAAGTTCAAATACTTTTTAGTAGAATATGGTTTGCAAATACCATTTAGTCCTTCAGCTAAGGTAACTGTAGTTCTGTTTTTTTTTTTTATATAGAAACCGTTTAACTTATTTATTTATTTATAAAAAGTCCCTTACCTCATACAATGCGATAAGGGAGTGAAGTATGACTTTCTTTTTCAGGCGTGGAAATTTGTACTAGTTATTAATTTTATAAGTAATATTATTTATTTTGTTTATATCATATATATTTTATATTTTACTATATAAATTTGGTCACCATGGGGATTTGCAAAGAAAATAAATTTTCAATATGTTTTTTCAATTAAAAATTAAATTGTAAGATCAAAACAGTTCTAGAATCCGTTCTATTAAAACTAAAGTCTCAATCATTTTGACGATAAATTGGATTATGAAAAACTCTAGTATGTAGTCCGCAAGAGTAAAATTGATTTTGCCAAATTGCAATAAAGTCAATTTTATATAAATAATTTTTCATTATAAGGCAGTTAGTAAACCTATCCCATATGTTAATATGTTAATTTCTTTAAAAACCAATTAAATGTGAGTTATAAAATTTTAATGAACATTTTTGGTTTTGAATTGTTTATTGTATTTCATTTTCTAAACGTTTTTTTTTTGGTCCTTGATTTAAAATAGGTTGGGTTGTACGTGATATCGTACAATTTTCTCTTTATTATATTTTAGATTTTAGTTGATGGTTAAACAAAAGCATTTTGAGCGGCTTTTTTTGGAGAGACGTAGATATGTCTAGAATTTTTGAATATGAAATTTAAGATGTTTTTGGTTTCATTGCTTTTGGTTCCATAACATTGATCTATTACTTAAATTGCTAATAGATTTTAATTTCTATAGATAGATGTTTGTTAGTTTTTTGGTGCTGTAGGTAGGTAACTTTAAATTTAATATTTAGCTTTGTTTAATCTATTAATAAAAAGGATAACTTTTGTTACAGACTTACGGGTTTACATCAAAAATTCCTAGCCAATAGTCATTGAAAATTATCCACCCTAATTAGATTCGTTTGTAAGCGGATAAAAGCCGGTAAAAGTTCGAATCCCAGTAAAAGTCAAAAAACTTTTATCTGATTTTCGATTCAACTCAACTATCATTCAACATTGGGTTCTAGCTTAACCAATAATTTGTAATTATAAATCTTTAAAAAACAATAAATTAGTATAACAATATAAATAAATACAAAATATAAACAAATAATTTAATTGAATAATATAGCTCACAGATACAGAAATACCTTCCATATGCTCTAAGGGCTAGTATATCCGCTATCTCACATTTAAATTGTATGTGAAATTCATTAAAACATTAAAATTGATTTTAATATAGGAACAATAATGTCCACTCTGTTCCAAGATGTAACTATGGAACAATTGTACAGTTAGTACCTTCAAAAAATTGTACTTGCAGTTAAAAAATTAATTGCTAGTTTATTCTTTTCATTCTTTTGTTAAAACACTTTTGTTAACATTTTTCAGCTAGACGTGTACTTTAGTTATTCGCCTAATTCTATGCTATATAAACTGGCCATTTAGTCAGAATTGCTTTTATTGTTTTGATTACTCGGTTCAAGATTATGAATACTAAAATGCTAAATTGTGTGCATCATCTATTGTCTTACCCAAGAGCTATATATTTTTTTTTCATGTAAGTTTATTTTATATTACGATATAATTATACAATTTTCGATATTTTTTTTTAATCAGATGTTCTCTGATCGGGGTTTGAACCCGAAACCTTCGACTTGAAGGGCCGGCATCTTAACTACTACGCCATTGTTTAAAAATTGGGTTTAAATTAATGTCATACTATCAATTACAAAAAAAAAAAATAAAAACAAATATAAACTAATCACAATATGTAAATAAATAATTAATTTTACAAATATAACTCACAAATACAAGAAATATTTCTAAAACAGCAAAGTAAAATTACTCGAAATATATTGACCTCCCGTCAATGATTGATAACGGACTGTAGCGCCATAAAAGTAGAACAAGATTTATATTTAAGTAAAATCTAAGACGTTACACATGTAATACAATCTCGTACTTTCTCAAACATAATTATAGAAATTATTAAGATCAATACTCCACAAGTTATAAGAATATTAAAATGTAAGGTATTTACCCCATTTACTGTTCTATAACAATTACCTATATTTTATATTTTGACTACGAATTGCCAAAGTTGGGCAGATTACAGAACGAATTAAAAACGAAAAATGCGATAGTGTGAGAAGCTTCTTACCTCTAAATAGCAGTTGCACTTGAGGATTTCAAAAACTCGTTGTTATAAACACGAAGTTTGAACTTTTTTCGGTCTAAATAAATAAAAAGTACTTTTTTGTATAAATATTATGAGATGCTTTGAAAATCAATTTAAAATTATATATACGTTCCATTTATTAAACCTTCATACAGATATATGTATATTATGTATATAAGTACAATTGTGCTATATTCATTGAAAATAAAAGTAGATATTTATTTATTTTATTTTTAAATTAAAAAAAAAACGAACGAATTGATAACGTAACTCCATTATATGTATGTATGTAAGAGTGTATAAATTGACAATTTTTTGTTTCTTGTCATACTTTATAGAAAAAAAACAACTGTGCGTTATATAAACTCTGTACTATATATATTTATTTTCTCAACAAATTATTATCAAAACAAACTCTATAAAGTTATATACATAATAATATTAAATTATATATAGTACATAAGAACATAAAATAATATATTTCGCGATATTATCGTATATATATAGATATATAGATAGATAATGAAATGTATATATAAAATGTAGCACTCATAACAAAGGAAAAAAAATAAAAACGAACGCCAACTTTTTTTTTTCAAAGGATATAAGGATATAGGATATCAATAAATATATACAAATATATATATATATATGTTTATAAGTGTATAAACAATATTAAGGGGTGGAAACAAACATATACACAATAATATTGGAAAAAGAATATTCTTTTTTTTTCTACGCTCCAAGATTTTTCTTTTTCTATATGACAAATATAAACTCATATATATGTATAATATATACATACATATGTGCATATATATATTTATTTATATATGTTTTAATATATGAAAAATATTTTAGATACATTTGATATCATTTGGAGCTGTTTGTTTTAATTTTTCTTCTTGTTTTTTGTTTTTTTTTTTGATTTTTATGTCATGTTTTTTTTTGTCATACTTTTTTAGAAATTTTCAATTTGGGGATTTGTTTGGTGGGCGCGTTGCGTTGCGTTGCGTTGCGTTGTTTTTATAAAAGATTACAATATTGTTTTTTTCTTTTTCTTTATTAGATACATATATGTGTATTGTATGTATATATGTGATATATGTACGTATAACATTCTTATTGGAAGACTTGTTATTTACGTTATGTACTTGTATGGTTTTATTTATAAACATAAAATGAAGAAAAAAAATTTAGGGGGGGGGGGTTATAATGGGCGGTAAATATGTTACGTAAAATATTTTTTGAAAAAAAAGTTACAATATTTGTTTTTTACATAAAAAAAAAAAAAAATATGAAAATAAAATGTAATGATAGGATTGGATGTGACAAAAAATACTTTTATTTGTATATATGTGTATATATATATTAAAAAAACTCATTTGAAATATATGTATGTCAAATTTTATAAAAATTTTATTTTGTATATAAGCATGTATAACCATTCAAAGTAAAAGTACTATTAAAAAAATATTTTGAACAAATCAAATGTGCTTCCATCGGTGCTAACTGATATACATAGTTAATGTAAATATGTATATATGTATGATTAAAAAAAAATGTAATTTAAATAAAAAAAAAATAAGTATCCGATAGGAGAATATTTTGCTGAAGGGTAAAAAAAAAATGAGTATTTGTTTTTTTTATCAGTTATGAATTTTTATTGATTTCTAATATATTTATTTATACTTATTTTATATTATATATAATTCTCAATATAGAATCGAGGCTAATTTATCGAGATATTTAATTTTATATATATACAATGTTTGTATACCTTGTTTTTTATTTAAATTACATGTTTACACGCACATTAAAAAATAATGGGTTTTTTGTTTTTCTTATCTTTAAAAAATATAATTTTTATTATTTTCGATATTAATGAATTATTAATTATTATTTTTCGAAGCTGACATTTCTATTTGTAAGTAGATAGTATAATATACTAATTTTATATATATGTAATTATATAAAATAAAATGAAGAACTTTGGAGATATGAAATATGTATACTGTTAAAGCAATTTTAATTACAAACCAATAAAATTTATATAAGTATTATAATATTCGGCAAATATTGTCAAAGTTCGGAACTAATCAATAGATTGTATAATAAATAAGAGTTGTATATTCGAATTTTATAGTTGAAAAGAAAACGTAGTATTACATTTTCAATTTTCATTTAGTTCGAGCGAATAACGAATCATTAAAAATTTTTTTAATTTAAATTTATAACTCACAGATATATAAACGTAGATATATAGGTACATATCTCGCTTCATATATTCGATTTTCGGATAGATATCGTACATATTAGGCTATTTTGTTCCAAAATATGTCTATTGTAGAAACAAGGCTTGTATCCCTACAAGTTAAACACTAACCAAATAAAAAAATCCCTAAAACAGGGTTGTACTTTTTCAAATTTAGAATTTTGCATTAATAAGAAACGGGGATTGTGCTGATATATATAAATTAGATCGAAAAGATCAAAGAGGTTCGAGGAATTTCAAAGATAAACGTTACGAAAATTATAGAAAAGCTATTTATTATTAAATAACTATGTAAGTCACAGCTTTAACACTTACCTTAATTGTGTTGTATTCTGAAAGTACAGAAAAAAAACAAAATTAGAAATTTTAATGAGAAAAGAATAATAAAATTATTTAAATTTCAAATTTAATATTAAAAAATCCTTTTAGGTTTTTCAAAATAGATTTTAAATTCTTAAAATTGTTTTTTTCTTAAACCTTGTCATTTCTTAGAAATATCCCATAAATGCCTTGGATGATGAAAATGACTTTAATTTATTCAGATAGATAATACCTTGAAAAATTCAAAAAAATGGCGCAAGTTCCCAAATTAGTTAAAATCAAAAATTTAACCTTTTATATAAATAGAATTTATAAAAACCTATGAGATTCTTCCAAAATTTATCTAAAAATGTTTTTCTCTAAGTTATTGCAGCCATTTAGGGGCTTTTAAAATCAAATAAAACTGTATAGAAGGTTAAATTTTCTGTTACACTGTATAGAGAATAATATATGTATTAAAAGTTTTGTAGCGAGTTCATATTGTGGGCCCCATGCTTTTAAAACTGTGATTTTAATATTTCATAGAAAAAAAATTACCATTTTGCTAGTGAATTAGTAATAAAATAAAAAATTTGGGATATCATTATGAATTTGGGATTCGTTGGTTTTAATTTAATCCATACGTAAAATTAAACTATACTGTTCAGGAAATTAACGCAAAAGAAAATTTCTTAATTTGCAATTTGCAAACCTTATATAGTTTTACTCTGTTCGTCTGTCAATCAGCACGTATATATTTGCAAAACTTCTATACCGTTTGAAATAAAGAAATTAAAGTTTGACCAGAGTAAGATATTCAAAAGGCTACAAGAGCTAGAGCCACCCTGGAAAAGTCTTATATTTAAATTGTTATAACAAGAATTCTATATTTTCAATTGCAAATTTGTTATTTTTAAACAACTATCGCGCTACATTCCGTTGTCGAACCTTGGCCTCCTTAATCATTCTCTTCCAATTCACTCGATATTGGGCAGCAGTTATCCAATTGTGTTCTTGGAGCTCTGATACAGCATCTAACTCGACTACATCATTCCATCAATTTCTTGCCTTCCCACATGGTCTAATTCTATCATATTTCCCATTCAATAATATCTTTGGAATACGGGAATCGGGCATACGTTGCATGTGACCGGCCCACCTAAGGTGTTGTAGCTTGATATATGTCACAACATCGCAGTCAGTATATGTACTGCGTTGCATAGCGTTGTAAATTGACGCAGGTCGATAATTGGCCCTTTAATTTTACTAAGTATTTTTCTCTCAAAACGGGAAAGTAGGCTCGCCAACTTTATTGTTATTGTGTCCAAATTTTTTCGAAATGTATAATAGGTAAATTTGAGCTCCAACATAATATATGAAAGTCTTAAAGATTTTTCTTAATTTTAAAGGGCTTCCTTAAAATTGAAGATGTTTTCTAATTTTTAACCATATAGTGGCTTATATAATAAAATTTTAAGAAAATATCCAATTGTTGGTATAAGTAACAATTTAATCCCCAAAAATTTAAGCTTTTAAAAGAGAATAGAACCTTGTGAATGAGCATAAGTTTACTGAATTATTTTTAATTTCAGTAATTTTTTGGTAATGCCCTAAAACGATCGATTTGAAGCTTTACGAATATAAATATTTTCATGTAGTTTTCTATAGTTGACCTTTTTCTAACACAAAAGATTCTGTATGATCGTCAAACACATCTACTTTAAAAATTAGGTTACTAAAGTTACGATTTTCTTAATTTACAAAAAAACAACAATTGTTTTAAGTATCAAATAAACTCATATACAAAACATTTAGCAACTTGAAATAAAAAGCCATCAACAAACCCTAATTACATGACTAAAAATTTAAGAATTTATAAAATAATTAAACTCTATACATAACATAAACATCCCACCTTAAAAAAAAAAAAAATAATAATATCAAAACGAGGAAAAGTATAGTAGAGTAGACTGTGTCAACTCTGGGATACCCGCATGACCATAATATAAACATTATATCACCCGGTTAATTACTTTTGACAAAATTCCAAACATACAGCTTTATTAGGTGAAGTATCATGTTCATATAAAAGAGGTAGTTGTATGGCAGCTACTCGAACCCACTACAATAGAGCAATCAAAATTTGCAAAAACTTTGGCTATAAAACTAAATTTCTTTTGGCAAAATTTCCGTAGACCAAAATGGCTGGATTTAAATGTCGATGACGCCTATTGCATAAAAAAATTGTGTGAAAATTTCAAAATCCTAATTCTCTTAATTTTTGAGTTATCGTGATGACGGACGGAAGAACGAGCGGACATACATAGCTAAATCGATTTATTTTTCGATTCTGATCCAATCCATACTTAGTAGAGTTTATATCTACCCCCTCTCCTTCTATGTGCTACAAACGTAATGGCAAATTTAGTATACCCTTTGGACTAATAGTCATTCGGGTATTAAAAGTATAACACTTTAACTATAGTCTATATGTTCTAATTTTAACTGTTTTTTGTTAAATACTTAAGTTTAATTAAAATTTAAGAAAATTAAATGTTTTAGATACATGTGTATGTATATATATAGAAGAAGAGAACTGCATTGTAGCATATCACACTGTGTCTCCTTTTTTTTTAACTTTTTAAGAAAAAGTCGTGATCACCTTTAAATCCCAGACTGATATTTTATTCTCTCTAATACTTTATATTTCTTTTTTTTTTTTTTGATTATATTTGCGCTTTGATATGTTTAAAGCCACCGTCTTTTTTTTTTTTTTTTTTTTTTTTTAATTTAAGTGTTGTTTAATAAAAATCGGCCGACATCGAATAGCACAGAAGGCAATTTAAACTTATATAAATACATGATTATACATGTGTATATATAAAAAAAAAATAAAACACAAAAAAAAATTTATATGGATGATTAATTACCTAGAATAACATTTTGTTGTATTTGTAAATGTTATTAAGTAAAACATTTTGACAGTCATGACAACAATAATAATTGTAACCGAATTATTATTGACAGTCAGACACTACTTGTAAGTAAAATGATTATAAAAAAAATATATACTATCTATATATATATTTTTAAGTATGTTTCTGTGTGTATATTTAAAAATTATACAAAAATATCACAACAATTAAAAAAAAAAAAAAAAAAAAAATAGAATAAGAGAAAAGCAACAACAACAACAAAAAAAAAAACAACATAAACTTTAACAATCATTTTGTGTTAAATTTTCTGTATGTTGTTTTGGTTCACTCACTGTATAATCATTGTTCTTGTGATTTTTTCTGAAGGTGTGAGAATTATCTTGTAACGGTCAACTCTAATATTTTTGTGTATACCTATCTGTTATTCTCTATTTGTATCTATTAGATATATTTTGAAGATAGATACGAAAAAAAAAAGTATCTTGTGTTCAAGATAACCTACAAATAAGAAAAAATATATAATAATAGTACAGAGTTGTAAGTTTTTTTGTTTTTAAAATGTTCTTTTAATATACGATTATTTTCAGGGGGTAAACGTTTTGTTTAGAAAATATTTGTAGTTCTTTTTTTTTAAAAGATTTCATTGTTTTTTTTTTGTATTTTTGTATTTGGTTTATTCTATTTTTTTATTTTGTGGCATCTGATCAATCATAAGATAGAAAGGAATAAAAGTAACAAAAATTATAAGTTTTTATATGATAATTTTATATTAAAAATGTTTTAATGTCTTTTTTTTTGTATTCTCTAAAAAAAAATATCAAAAACTCAAAATAAAAATGAAATGTCAGTTTATTTTTTTTTTTTTTTTTTTTTATTATTTCCAAAAATGTAAATGAGTTAAATGACTGACTGATAAAGTAGGTAGCTTCCTTAAGATATCATTTGTTCAGATTTAATACAATAAAAAATTGTGTACTGTTTTTTTAAATATTGTAGTACAGGTTGTCAATAATTGATTTATATTATAAAAAAATTTTGAAATAAAAATAGTTTACTGTTATGCGTAATAAATGCGTTGTAACAAAATTTAGAGTGAAAAAACTATCAAATGGCGGAAACCGGAAAATATATTTATACTTATATATATTTTATAATATTAAACTAAATGTCGGCTTGGTGCTCATATTATCGCACTTGAAACTGTTATACGAATTAGCTGGAAACTTCTTGTATAGGGGGTAATAAAGAAATACAACTTTCTTGTATCAACTGCATAGAAGAAAATATATAATGTATATTTTTTTTTAATTCCTTCTCAACTCTCCTTAAAGGAGTTTTATTTCCTTTTATTTCCAGGAGGTTTATACTCTCCTTATTGGACATTCCCCAAGTCTTTTTAGACTAGGTTTTAGTTTCTTTAATCGTTATATTCACTAAGCCGTTGATTACTCGGCTGTAGCTATTGTATAAGATTATGAATACACAAATATTAATTTTGTACGCCATCTATTATATCCTACACAAGAGTTATATAATGTATATAGATATATAATATAAATAAATAATTTAATTGAATAATATAACTCGCAGATACAGAAATACATTATATTTCAAATATGAAACTATTACAATAAAACAAAAAGACCTGTTTCTATCGAAAAATTAAGACTTTTAAACATTTTTTAAAGTCAAGTTGTATATCATGTATTAGTTATATTGGAAATTCATCAAGATCAATTCTAAGAATATAATACGTCTCCCCTGACCCAACATGTATCTATTGTATAGCCAGGATTATTGGCTCAGCAGTATAACAGTTATCTTATAAAAAAACTTAGGTTTTAATCAAGGTCTTCTTTTAAATTTATTGAATGGGTTAATTTTACTAGTGATCTATGATTGCTAGAAAACCATTATTTGTAATAGTAATTCTTCAATACAAGGCATAAGTGATAGCTCTAGCAATCTAAATCAAAGTACCCAAATACACTTAAAGATATCAGACTTAAAATGTTTTATAGAAAAATGTATCAAAAAATTTGACGGACGAAGTAACGATATATCATGTAACTTAGTATTTTATCGATATTTAAATGACATGTACATATTTTATATTTTCGTATGATTGGTAATTTATAAAAAGTATAAAAAAATTAAAAACCAATAATGTTCATCATCATTCAATGGTAGATTAATTTTTTATATGTAAAAATTTGATTATGTCCAATGAACAATGATATGTTATGATTTAAATCATGTTTACTTAACTACTTTATTCATTACTTTTTATTTCTTTTAAATAATTTCCAATGATTCTGCATTTTCTATAATATTATAATCATAGTTTACATATGAATTAGAATTGATGTTAATCTTATAAGTGATTGCCCATTTATGTACTTTATGAAATTTATGGGATTATCATGTAAGATACATTAATAACTGAATAATAAGCATTTCATTTTCTGATTTGATAAAAAAAAAATAAAAAAATTATTCCTTACTTGGATTCTATCGCATTTGGAAGGAAGTAAATATAAAAGTAGTTACATTATGTAACTGACAGAAAAGATGGGAAATTAGATCGGGTATTAAACTTATTACTGGATTATAATATACAAATGTAATTTATGGTTCCAATCAATTTAGTAAAGAGTAATTTATTATTAGACAGATAGAATCCAGGCAATATACCCATGGTATAGACATATTTCTTAGTCTAGTAATTAAATTTATTTTAAATGCTATCTAAAACTATATTTGGTAAATCTTAAAATGAAAAGATATGATGTTGAAAAAGAACTCCTACAATCCAATGACTTTATATTAATGATTAGTCACAAAAATGTATGAATATAGGGTAATTTTAAACTTTATAAAATAATGAAATGAAAAAATTGGCTTAAAGTGGTTTAGAAGTTTTCAAAAGGGTATCCAGGATAATTTAAAAATTATTCATTAACAAGATATCTATATACATATATATATAACTTCGTAGGTCTGAATTTTAAGCACGGAAACTATAAACTTTATTTTCATATGTGATACCTTCATTTAAACGTTGACATGGTTTGTGGTCGGGAAAATTATAACCTTGACTGTAAGGCCAATAGAGTCATCTTGGATATGTTTTTTATTTGTAGTAATAGACAATAGTAAATATTGCCAGATAATATTAATCCTTTGCCTATTTGACATTTGGAGTTCTTATTAAATTATTTGAATATACACTATATTTTTTTATTAGATCTGATCTGAACAGGATTTGAAACCGAGAATTTTCTATTGAAAAGCCGCCTCTTTACCGCTCAGCATCGGTCAGATCATCTTGAAGATATATCAATAGATGACTTTGGCAATGATCACACAGTTGATTACGCGGTTGCGCGTACAGATCAATCTAGTTATTTTTATGAATATAATATACTCTAAATATAATTTAAGGGAAAGGAATCTCTTTATCTTATTATTAATCGGTATTATAATGCTGATTTAAAGGTTGAATTATATAATCTTGTTTTAAAATAACTATAGGTATATTAAAATAAATAAGTTCAATATTATTTAAAAATTTTTATAAATTCAGAAACTGGTTTTAAATAAAGTTTTTACTTTAAAATTGAAAACTTTAAAATTAAAAGCATTTGAATGCAATTAAAAAAAATTGTTATTAGAATTCAAAACAACAAAATCACTCTTCAATACAACAAACATCACACAATACAAATTTATTAAAATTAGGTCAATTATAAAAATTTATTTAAATTTTATGAATAAAATAAAAAATATTAAAAATACAATTCAAGAAATAATATTAAACTTTTAACTTATAAGAATAATCTTCCCAATATTACCTCAATGTTTTTTTTTATCTTTTTTGTTTCAGTCAAGGAATAGCATTAGCCATTGTTTTTCTTTAAACAACAATAACAAGCACAAGAAACACCATTGAATTAAGCAAAAAAAGAAGAAAAAAAAAAGTAAGTCATCATCATTATTGTATGAATATAAGTCCATCTTCTTCAAAGAAGGTCGAAATCATAAATTAACTTACAAAATATTCTTACTTACATTACAACATACATACATGAATTATAATTTATTCAAATTGCATATAAATACATATATATATATATATATATATATATATATATATATATACAAGTATAAAACATGTTTTTCATAAAAAAAAACAACCGGGAATAACCTCTCCTTGAATTTTTCATGTATATATTGTAATTAATGCAGTATAGTATCAATGTCGAATTTGGAGTTTTTGTCTAAACTTTGACATATTGTTTTATAACTGTTCAATTTTTAGACTTTTAAGCCTGTCTGTATTATAGTAACATTTTGCAAAAGCGAATTTGGAAGTACTGGAAATATAATATTATTATAATGTCTAATAGAATTAATCCTATGAATTCCACCTTTAATTCAACGTTGAGCAGTACACTCGTATGATTATAAATTTGCCATTACGTTTGTGACGCAGAGAAGGAGGAGGAATATATAGTGTCAAAGGTACGTATCGGATCAGAATCGAAAAGTAAATCGATTTAACTATATATGTTCGGCCGTCTGCATGAGAACACAAAAAATAAAGGAGCTAGGATTTTGAAATTTTTTTTGCAATAGTCGTCATCGCAATTGAAATCAAGCCACTTTGGTTCACGCGTTCGAATACCTGTCATACACATTTTTTTTTATATCAGCATTACTCTATTCCTATTGAAGCTGGGTGTCATAAATTTTTCGAAAAATAGTTTAGGATAATGGCAAAAGTTTCTGCATAATTTGGTTGGTCTACTGCAGTGGGTTCGAGTAGTTGCTATACAATTTCATATTTCACATGAGCATTACTTTATACTTACAAAAGTAATTAACCGTATGATATAATGTTTATATTACGGTCATACGGTAATCCCAGAGTTGACACAGTCTACTCTACTACACTTTTTCTCGTTTTTATATATTGTAATAATTTTTATTTGAGCTATAGGTAAGGTATTTTGGTATCTGTTAGTTATATAATTCAATTAAATTATTTCTTTAGATTTAGATATTGTATTTAATATTAGAATACTAATTTATCAAACTAATAGTAACTTTGGATTATACGAACTTTTCCTCAACTTATTCATAAATTCTAATCGTAACTTGAATAAAATATGATAAACATCCTAAAAGTTCGTGCAGCGGTCTAATCAATGTAAAGTGCAAAAGAGAAAGATATATGAACGGACATGTTTACTACTTAACTAACTGAAGCACAATTCTTTCATAAATTTTTAAAAATAAAAAATATACAGTGGCAACACGTTCTAGAATTTGAAGGGAAATATGTTGCGAAAGAGTTCCAAAGTTTTAGAGAATAGTTTGCTTATTTGAAAAGACTTCGCTTTAAACAAATGAGTTCTTAAAGCGGTACTTTGTTGAAAGCGTGACCGTGGTTTTTTGACAGATGACAATTAATTATATACTTTGTATATTGTATAAATACAAGTCGCCCGTAGATTTTACAGCTCTTACATACTTATACAACTATGGTTTTAATTTTGTAATTAGGAGTTTTATGGTATCAGTATCAGGTCCAAAAATTTACACTAAGGGGTCTTATGATATCAGGTCCAATGCCATAAGAAACCTTTATACACATATTTTACTTAAATATTTTGTAAAACTGTTGTAAAATAATTAATATACTTAAAAATGTCAAAAAATGTCAAAATCTTGGCATTGCGTGTGTTAGAGGCTTGTTTACAAATAAATAAAAATCTTGGGGTTAATTTTTATTTTGCACGATTACAATACTTTATTTCACATTTATAAACAAGTATACATAACAATAATATACAAAATACATTTATGAGTTTAAAAAAAAAACTATAATAAATCTTAAATTATTATAATATATCAAAAATAAAAAACACAATAATGAAATCACATACAATATAAATATGAGAAAATTTTTACAGAAAATTAAAAAAAGGAAGATCAAAAAAATTGAATTTTCCCCCAAAATATGAATTTTCTTATTTCCAAATTTTTATCTTCAGTGTTTTTTCTCTTTTTTTTTTTTTTTTTTGTACATTTAATCTCTTTTTGATTTAGTTTAATATCAGATGGCCAAGATCGCAACGTAACCTATATGAGTTTGGGAATCACCTATTGTTCTCTTGTCAAACTAATTTTTCTTTTTTTTTATTATTTTTATTTTTATTATTATTATGTTATATGTACACGAATATGTGTATGTAATGTTATTAAAAATATATAAAATTTTGCTTAAAATTTTTGACGCTTCATTTTTTTTTCACACGCACTTAAAAAATGAATTAAAAAAAAATGAAAAATTTGTTTTTGTTCTTATTGTTTTCAAAATAAAATATGATCGCACATCACACTCTTGGCAATTTGTTTTTGTTCTTCTTTTTTTTTTTTTATTATGGTATGACTGACCATTAAAAATACCACCCATTTATCTATAGACTGCGATAAATATGTTAAATTGTATATGTAGTTACAATAGTTATGAATAGAGGGCGAATAATGCCATTTACATTAAGACAAGAAAAAAAAAAACAAAAACAAAAAAAATATCCGGAAAATTAGGAAAAAAAAAAACAACAAAAAAGAAAATGATATCGTAACTATAAATCGCAATCATAATAATAACAATAATCTAAAATATATTCAAATAATAAAATATGAGTGAAAAATAATGAATGTGAGATGACGTTTTGCGTGTGCTACTGAATGCGTATGAGTGCTTTTCTTTTATATGTATTATAATTTCTTTTATTGTTATTATTTGCGGAAAAATTGTATTTCTACTGCGCATTTTATTTTTATTTTCACGATTTTTTACTATAATTTTGCTTAAATAAAAGAAATTCAATGTAAAATATAGTTGTACTTAATACTATGAGGTAGAAAATGGGAAACTCAATTGGCGAAAATACTGCACAAAAATGTGTAACCCACGAGAATGATTAACTTGATGTTACAATCGGCTATTTTTGAATTATCTTAATCAGTTCTTTTAAACGTCATCGATGTCTTAAACGTTGACACTTAATATCGGTAAAAATTTGTATACTTTGACATTGACAATAGTACTTTTCTAGTAGTACAAACAAAAACTAAATGCTTTGTGTAGTCTAATGACAGAAGTGCGATGCATTTGCAGTTCTAATGTAATACTGCAAACTTGAGCTCAACAATACTTTAAGAATGTTTTATATGGAATATTCTTTATTTATCCGTTATAGCTCTTATAAAGCTCTTATTACATTCTAGGTGTTATTAAAGTCATAAACAGGAATCAAACAAGGATTTCATTTACATCGCTTAAGATTTGATTTTTTTGAACTATTACTCAAGATATCAACGTTGGCTGTAAAAATAAATTGTGAACTACATTATAACAATTTAGTTGCTCAGTTCCATTTTTTTAGTGCGGCTTTTTTTATGCTAATAAGTTTATCATAATATAATTCTGTAAACTTTCTTGGGTAAAATACATTTAAAACTTTTTAAGTAAAAAATCGCCAAGGTTGAACTACTTAAAATTATTAAAAATAGAAATATAAAAATTGCTATAGCATAATTATAGGGCACATAATAAAAATCGTATTAAAATTGTATTCAAACTAAAATACAAATTTTGAAAGTTTCATATTTTCTAAGTCAATAACGTCGTTCAAATATTGTAAGAAGGAATCACTTTCTGCCTTATTCTTTTGGATGATGTTCAGAAGTTTTACCACCAATTTTTTACCAGTACATATTTTTTTTTTTTATGTGCTAACTATTTTCACTGTTATAGGCTAAACAACCCGACTATATATGTGCATGTCGGAATAGAAGGAAATATTATATTCTTGTTATTAGAACTGATTAAATGAATTTTTCCACATACAAATTAAACATCAGATAGTACTAGGCCTTATAACATGTAAAAATTTTATAAGGCCTAGTACTATCTTACTTAGTCTAAGATTTTCAATAGATACAATTCTATTTTTGTTTATATTGTAATCATTTTGTATTGGAATTATATGGTATTCTATATCCGTGAGTTATATTATTCAATTAAATTAATTGTTTATATTTTTGTTAGTTTCGCATGAAAAGTCGGCACTCTAACCACTGTGCCAACCAGCTGTTAACTGGGCTTTCCCTTGAAAATGCACCTCAGTTTTAAATCACCTTTTATTTCATGTGGTATTAAAAACCTTATCTAGAAAATATTATAATCATCCTTGCAAGTTAATTTACGTCCATTAGTAATGAAATTAGCTTTTAAACAAATAAAAATGTAAAAAAAAAATATAATGTTAATAAAATTACTAATGAAGAATAAAAAGAAGATGAATCTATTGTCCAACACTGATTGTAATTTTGGTTACTATATATAAATACATAAAAAAAATTTAAAATAAATTTAAATCTACTTTTTTTCGTAATAAAAAAATAATAATAAAGCAAATTTCCTAAAATTAGGAAATAATTTTGCCTACCGAGTACATACACATGTACATAAACTTTTAAAATACAAATGAAGAAACAAGTATCAAATACAAAATTTTTGTATATGATCTTATCGAACGCCTACACGTTTTTTTTTTAAAAAAATATGTAACTACTATTATTATAAATGTAACGGAATTAAAGTACTATCTTGAAATTTTGTAATTTTTAACAAAAGAATTTGAATATCACATTTTTGGTGAGAGATCAACATAAATTTAAAAATATTTATAAAATGTAATTAACTATAACAAACGTCATTAAAATAGAAGGCAATTTTCTAAAATATAACTAAAGTTTATTCATTTGTTTGGGTTGCTAATTTGATTTCCAAGGAAAATGTTTCGATAATTGTACTGTACTGTATACATTTGTTTTTTAAGTGGTATATGTAAATTTTTACTGTTTATTTAATAGTAAAATAAAAATTAAGACAGTAGAGGAACAGTCTAACTTCGACTGAATAAAATTTATATCAAAATCAAACTAAGGATCGACGAAATTTCAATTGGGTAAATGGGTTTGTCCTTTTGGTACGATGTTGTTTCTAGAAAGAAGCAAGGTAGACATAGGAAGTATTTATATTTTTTGTTCAGCGCTACCTCCTGAGTCAATTTAGTGATTCGTATGTAAACGCGGTAACTCAAAAAATAATGACTTTATCTTGATAAAATTTATACAGTAGATTCCTTATGAGAGAGCTAAGATTCGAATTAAAAATTGGTGAGATCGGATGAAGGCTTCAGCTCCAACTAAGGGCAAACAAGCATATCTCGTGAATTAATAATAGAACCTTTTATTTTTGGTTTAAAAAGAGTGTTTCTACATGTTTCCTTTCTATTCCTAAAGTGACGGTTCGGGTATCTTCCACACACTTCCTATTCCTAAAAAGCATATCTTTGAAATTAAAAAAGATATTAAATTGATATTTGGTATATGGGTGTTCTGTCCTGCTTATATTAACAAATTAGGAACCACTCACCTACCTCTATAAAGGATCTAAAATATTATACTTACAATATTTTTTTTTATATTTAAATATTTAATGACGAACCTGCATCCACTCGGCTATTAAGCAAAATGCTTACCATATACACCACCGAACCCGAGATCTTCTACTAGAAAAGTATACGTCTCAACCACTACAACATAATTCGTCAGAAAATTTCCTAATACAAAATACCATTTACAAAACTTTCTATTGATTATTTTATTATCTTATTATATATTAAATCAATTTTCCACACAATTCAAAAACCGAATTAATTTCAAATTATATTGTGAAAAAATTTAGTCTAAGAATTAGGTTTTTTCATCTAACAGTTATTATGTGTATAAACCATTTACATAAGACTCTCTTAACCCACTAAATTTCCAATATAAGTTACATTATGATGCCATCAGGCTTATTTTGTCTTTCTACTTTTTTTTTCGAAGAAAATTCGATTTTTCTAATCCCCTTAAGGGAATTAAAATATCTTTCTACGGTGCATCTGATATTTTTATTAATAATTTTACTTTTTCATATTCATAGAATACAAAAATTCGACCCTATTACCTGTTGACTTATAAAATAAGATGAAATAATTTTATGAAAATTCTAAAGATAAAAAAGAAGATGTTGAAGGATAACTTTATAACTAATATATAATATAAATATTAAAGTCCTTTCAATTTTGAAACAATAAAATCAAAAATCATAGCAACAATTTAAGTAAAGAAGTAAAAAAATCATTAAAAGGAAAACAAAGATCAGTTTTTTTGTATCTAAATAATAAATATGCAGTAAATTTCCTTGTAGAGTAAAGGAATTTGTATTCAATATAAGTTTCGTTTAACAATGAGTACAATACATTAAACAATCATTTTGTATATCTAGAATGTCATAAACATATATTTGACAATTGGTATACAATTGACAGTTATTGTAATAGTAGTTGTAATATGATGTTAATATTGTCATATTTGATTCTTCTTTAAAAAGTAATAAATCGAAAACTAATCTTAAAAATTAATATGTATATATATGTATACTTATATATATATACTAATAAAATTTGTACCACATTATAATGTACATATATATATATATATATATATATATATATACATATATATTTGGATATTATAATTTAAAAGAGCTTCAGTTAATACAATATAATAACTACTTATTATGTGTCTCTTATACAACACAAAAAAACAACAACAACAACAACAAAAACTAAAAATTAAATTAAACTGAATGGAATTGAATGATATACGAGTATCTCACATCCTTAGGTAATAAAATTGATTAAGTTTTTTTGACTACTGTTTGTTGTTGTTGGTTTTTTTTTTTTATTTTTCAATTTAGATTATGGCTTTTGGCCTTCTTCCTTTTGTGTAATTTTATTTTTTATTCATAGGTAAAAAACAAATTATTATTATTAAGATGACTTTGGGTGTATGAGATTTTTGAAACCACAAAAACAAATATGCATAAATATTAAACTACATATTCTATACAATATATATTTATATAGATGATTCACTTCACACTATTCATTTCACAAGAATTATTGTGTATTTATACCTATATGTATATCCATTTGTGGTGTTTTTTTAAACTATATATTATTGAAATTGTTACAAATAATCAACTTCTGGAGTTTCTTTAAGGGGTTTTTTTTAGTTGTTGTTGTTTTATTTTTTTGGAGGGAAATAAAGTGTTATAGTTTCAAAGTAAAATTAAGTATTACATGGAACGCATATTTGTTCAGTAGTGATTGGTTTTTTTTCTGGTTTCTATTTTGAGATTGAAAGTGCATTTAATGGGAACGTCTCAAAATTCCAAATTACAAAATCCCAAAGTAACAAAATCTCAAAATTTTAAAATCCCAAATTTCAAAGTCCCAAATCACAAAATCCCAAATTTCAAAATCCAAAATTTCAAAATCCCAAATCACAAAATCCTAAAATTAGAAATTTTCAACATAAAAGTTTAATTTGGTAATTCCAACTAGCCCTGAATTCATATCAATTTTTAAAATAAAAAAGGTTTAATATTTTATAATAAAATAAAATCCACAAAATAATTTCCATAGCGTAACCTAAAAGGAATTTTAGAGTTTGGTACAAAATTTGGATTATATGCTTTTTCCAGAATATTTATACATATGTATACGTGAGATTCTGAATTAGGAGGGATTTTAGATTTTGATTCAAAATCAGGGTTTCAATAATTTGTTTAGCGGCGGTTTGGGAGCGGCAGCCCCCACAATTATTAAATTTTAGTTTGTTGAAATATGCAAGTAAAAAATTATTAGGAGAGATTTTATAGTTGGTTGCAAAATGAGGATTAGACGCTTTTTCCAGAATATATGCATTTGAGTTAGGATGGATTGTTTGAGTATACACAGAAAATTTTTTTTTAAATTTTTTTTATGGAATTCTTTTTTTGGAAGTATGAATTTTTTTTTGGAATTGTTTTTTTGGAATTATGGAAGTATGTAAATGATATTTTGAAAAAGAAATGGCTTTCTTGGTATTTCGTACCTAACCCCAATAAAGTTTCGCAATTTGGGATTTTGTAATAAGATGAAAAAATTTTGGGATTTTGTGATTTGGGATTATGTTCCCAACCCAAATTTAATATCAGTTCTTTTTGATTTTGGTATATATATATATATATATGTAGTATAATATATATACGGTTGCCAACAATACCTTTTTCACCCGGAGACTCCGGGTTTCATAACAATTCTCCGGTCTCCGGAATTGGCAGAGAAATCTCCAGGAATCTCAAAGAATCTCAAAAAAAAAAAATTAATTAACAGATTTAATATTTATAAACCTAAAGCGCTATTTTGCAAGGAATATTTGAACGCCCTTCTTTATTTTGAAAGTCACATAGATATAAACTGTCAAAACATTATGCGCATGTTCATAGTTGCAGTACCTGCGCAACAAAATTTTTTTTTATTTATAGTATCCTGTCTTCAAAGAATATGTTAAGTTAAAAACCAGGTTCTAGGGGTTGGGAATTGTAATTGTTAACCCTATGTACAGTTTTTAAATTTAAGGAATATTTTGAACATAGGATACTACGAATTCAAAATTTTTTTGTTGCGCAGGTACTGCAACTATGAACATGCGCTATGTACTTTTGACACAAAACATTATGTATGTAGTATGTTTTCATTTAATTTAAATTCAAAAGTTGAAGCAGTTGAAGCGTAAAGGTTAGAATTGGAATTGGAATACAAATCTAATAGGTAAAACTTTATTTTAATTATTACTAAAATATAGTGTTTAATTAATTTACAGTCCCTAGATGGCAATGGCACACAGACGAAAAAAAAAACATTACTTGACACAATTTAATAATGACTGGTTAAAAAGGGTTGAATATAAAAACTGGCTACAAAAACAAAATGAATTTGCTGGTAAATGCAAAATATGTGGTATTATTTTTGTTGTAAAACATGATGGGGAAAAATCGGTCAAAAGTCATGAAGCATCTGTACGTCATACGCAAAATATAAATGCAATGAATAGATCCCAGTTGCTTTCTACATTTTTTTTGAAATTTAAGATCTCCGGGTGAGTGGTAGTTCAATGTTGGCAACCGTAAATATATAAATGCAATTTTAATAGTGTCTGCCTTTTGCAATTAATCAGGTAAATAATAATTGTGTTGTTCTCATCTCAATATACGACAAATTCAAATTTTATTAAAAAAAAATGAAGACTTTAACGAATGCTTTACTTTTAAGTTTAAATTATATATACACATATATATATATATATTGAGAATATTGTTTTGAATGACTTTTTGGGTCAAAATTTATTGAAAAATAAAAAAAAAAACAAACCGCAAATGTAATTATGTTAAAACACTTAAAAAAATCATTCTTTTCTTTTGTTATCATTTTGAATTGTTGTTTTTTTTATTAATATATATATGTATAATGTATATATATATAAATGCATGTACATGTCATTTTTTGTATTTTTAATAAAATCATATGTCAATTTTGTATTGGTTTAACTAATTTTTAGTATAGGGAAAGACTATCTTAAAGTGTAATAAAACGTAGGCTGTATAGTAGTTACCTAATTATTTGTTTTGGTGGGATTTTATATTTCTTTTTTGTGGCAAAGAACAAAGACATAGTCATATTCCTTGAGTATTTGAACACTATATATATATATTTATACAGTATATAGATATATATATATATACGAACAAATTTCAATTTATAAAGTATGAAGTATATAAAAAGACATCTTAAAATGTGTCTGAATATGAAATTTAAAATATTAAATTATGTATTTTTCATTTATTGAATCTCTTTGTCTGAAATGATGACTTAATTATGGTTTATTGTTGTTTAACATATTTAATATAATTATTGGTTTTTTTTTTAAATTTTAATTAACATATTCGCAAAAGATCGAAAAAAAAAACAAAAAAATAAAAGATTTTAATTTCTTTTAATAATACAATTTGAAATTGTCTATGAAGATTTTAGTGGTATTAAAGCAGGTTAAAGGAATACGATTAATTATAAAATAAAGAAAAATTTTAATTAAATTTATTAAAAAATTAATGTATATTTTTTTTTAGATTATAAATAAAATAGTAATCTAGAAGTCTGGGGTACATTTATTGATGAAATAATCTTACAATAAAATAATATATTCTAAGACTAAATTATTATATTTTGGAGGGATTTATGCGTATTATGAATACACAATACATTTTAATATTGAATTTTCAAGTTTAGTATATAGATAATCTATATCTAACAAATCGGTGTATATGTGTGAAGGTTCAAGTTGAAAAACACCTACATATGTTGAAGCTGAAACTGATTAAATTAAATGGATTATTAAGGAAGAGTGAGCCTGAGTCTGAGAACAGTTCACAAAATTTAATAATATGGAAAACTTGTTCAAATTCCTCTTCATGGAAGTGGATTCAAAAAAATAAAGCAAATGTAATTAACATAATTAGTTTTTCATAAATTTTTTTTCAAATATTTTTCATACATATTTTTGGAAGTTTATGTACATATTGTGGAAAAAAGGTATAACACTGATTACGTAACCAATTATAAAATCACTCCTAAGTCAAAATCTCACGTATGCATGTGGGAATTAGGAAAATACAAATCGCACCCCTAATTAAAAATGTCAATAGTAATGTGGAACCCAATTTCGAGACTAGCCTATTTAGGTACTATAAAAATTCGAAATTAGGTACTATAAAAAGTAAAACGAAGCAGAAGACGCACTTTTTCTTTTTTGAATCAACCGTGGGCGTAGAAAGAAGGAGCCGATCATCATACCAAATCGAAGTATCAAATTAAGTATTATATTAATTAACATACCAATTTGTATTTCAATTTACTATTACCAGTTTATTTTACGTTATAATAAACTAATTAAAATTTAAATATTGTTCTTATCAATTCAATGCTAAAACCACAGTTCCATCCTACATATGTATATATAAATATTATGTTAAAGGAGGCGAGGTTCGACAGCGCGCTTTCTTCAAGCGTCCATTTAAATAGGAAAAAGAAAGCTGAGAATTAAATTGACAAAACGATGGCTTGACATCCATAGTGTTGCGTTGGAATTGTTTGAAAGGAGGCATTATTAATTTCCAGAGGTGTAAAAAGTACTTAGGAGGTTTAATCGTCATTAGTCGTAAGACTTGATTTTAACTTGTTTCAAGGTAACTTAAGGAAATTTGGAAGTACTCCTTGTATATGTGGGACTGAAGATCGAAAAATTTGGTATCAAAAATAAGCTCAATATTCAACACTTTTTAGTTTAATTAAATATGCTTAAAATTTGAAGATTAGAAGGGCGTATATTACGATATCTCAGAATGGAGATAAATTTATCCCTATGGCATGGGATGCGACCATTTTAAGTTTTGGAAATGTTTAGCTCAACTATTGCCGTCACTCGAATCAGTTTTTGTTTGCAAGATCATGATTGACTAAGCTTTTATCCATTAGATTTCTCTTTGTAAATGATTATGACAGAAGTGGAATATTATTTTCTTAAGAAGTCTTAAGATGAGAGTTTTATTATCGGCAATCTATCATGAACTATGATTGAAAGGGGGAAGATAGTTGATTAGAAATAAAAGTTCTTAAAAAAGAGATGATATGGCAGAACCTTATGGAACCTTTTTCATAATTGTTAATAATATTTCTTTAGAAAAAAAAAATAAATACTGTGAAGCGAAATAAAATCCTTAATCTATGTATAAAAAGGCCTAACCAAGTAAATTTTCTGACATTTACTCAAAAGAGCTTAATTACATATTAGATCAAATTTTTTTAGATATCGAGTGCAACAATCTTAGATTCACCTGAGCAATGAATTCTAATTTTGAACTTTTAAAAAGTTAATAGATCGTCTGTAGATCGTTGATGAGCTACATTTAAGCTATTATTCAGTTTCTTCTAAGTTAAAAGATCGTCAGTAGATCGTTGGCGAACTTATCTGAAAAGTCTATTGTTTATTAAGTTTTCATTTTACAATATTACAATATGACTTAAATATTATGGATTCAACAGTTCTATTTCAAATTAAATCAAATTTATTTTAAATAAAATTTCCGAAAATATATTACAAAAACTATTTCTAATTTATAAAAATTTTTATATTATACACAAAAAACAATAATACAAGTAACAAGATTTATATATTTATAGTTGGTAGTGAATATGTTCACCCTAAAAATACCTAGGTATTTGGTAAAAAAACAAAACCACAAATCAATTCTTCATTTAGTTTATTTTTTAAATAATTTAAATCAAATAATACAAATCTAATTTATAGAAAAACCTTTAATATTATTAAAGTGATGGTTTTATACACTGTATAATAATTTATTATTCGATAAAATATTTCACCTTTCATATGAACATACATATGTATATATATACATATATTTGAAATAGTTCATAACAAATTTCTTACCATATCATATACACAGGTATGTAGATAGATTTGTATGAAAATTTTTGAAATAAAGGACGTATATATCCTTAAGGATCCTTAAGGATATATGTGTAAGATTACTAGAAGAATAACTCCAATAAATATGAGGGTGAGAAAATGAAAAACTTACGGATTTGTAAGAAAATTTTTGATATAAGCAATTTTTACATATTTTGTTATATTATTTTTTTGTATAAAACTTTTCTCAGACATTGTACTTATGTCAAATGTTTTTTTTTTGTTTTTTTTTTTTTATATAAAAACAATACATACTTTGTGTAATGGTATTTCATTTTTATAATTATGAAAAATGATACTTTTCATAGAAAGTTTTGTATAGTATAAGAAAGATATGATTTTATCTTAAGTATCCAGTATCATTATGATGAAGGACGACCACAATCCTTAAAAAATAGTTTTTTAACTTTTTTTGATTTTTTTTTTATTTTTATTTTCATCTTATCCCAAAGATGATTATGATGAAGATTTGCTACTTAGAAATTTTTAAAGTTCATATCTTTTGAATATTTTGTATGTATTATTGTATATACTCGTATTCATGTATTATTATGCAAACTTTTATAATGTATAAAAAGAATTAAAATTTATCATATCAAAGGTATGAAATTTTTATACATATTTTCTTTAATATTTCTTTGTTTAGCTATATAACTTATGATAAACTTGAATTTTATTCCCTTTAGGGTTCAATATTTCATATTTTATCTAGATATCATATCATTTCAACTTAATTTACACTATTAAAATATTACAGTGTATAATATAGTGTTCGGTTAATACATTCCTTCCAGCATTAAGAAAAATATATGACAATTTTTCTTAAATTTTTCATAAATGAGATTGACATAAAGTAAAAGTGTGGTTGAACTAAGAATATCAAAAAATTTGAGTATGATGGAACTTAAAATTTTATAGTTGAAAATTTTTATTTAAAGCAAAGAGTTTCTTTTTTTATAAGGAACTTTTATATAAATACAATATCGTATATTAATGTTCGTAGTTGATTTCGTCCATAGTTAAGGTCAATTTATTCAACTGTTGAAATCATCATTTATGTTGACCTTTTCCAGTAACAGATGATACTGTTATATTAATTATTTTTTGGTTTTTTTAATAGATTTGGGTGGAAGTCACCCCAGAGTATATATAAAAGATGTTTCTTTGAGTAGTGTTGGATTTTAACGAATATCAACCCATTGTATTTGTATTAAAGTTCAATATCAATTAATTTAGCCAAACTTTAGAATAAGGATTTAGAATTTAGGATTTTAAATATAGTAAAAAGAAGCTTGTACACATAAACTTTGGGAGTTGTGGTACATGGAGGATAATTACATTAATAAGAAACGTCTTTTAGATATACTCTGGGTGACTTTCGATAATTTTCACCTAAATTACTGCCATAATAAGAAAAAAGTCGTAAGCGCCAAAAGCGAAATTCGGGATAATGGAATATTTGACATCAGATAAATGTCTCACTACTAAGAAAAAATGTATATATATCATAAACATATCTCGTTGCAAATTCATTTAAAACTAATAACTAATATGTCGCATCTATGTCTAAGCTTTAATAACTTAATAATCTCTAGTAAGTTAAAAAAAATTTTTTTCTTTATTTAACATATTTGTTTTTCAAAAATTCAAAAATAATACAACATAGCGATGCGTGAATATAAAACACTAAAAGTTAAATTACTTATAACCAAGAAAATGTACAAATGACTTTATTTTTTTAATATTATACATTACATTATATAATGAATCAATTATTACGTTAAATTTAAACAAATAATTTAATTGAATAATATAACTCACAGATATAGAATACCATATAACTCTAATACAATTCTACTATTAAAAATCTAAGAGGTTTCTACATGTTATAAGGCGTAGAACTATCACATCTTTAAACTGAATGTGGAACTCATTTGATCAATTCTTATAATAAGAATATTATATTTCCCTTCCAGTTCCAACATGCACTAATATAGACAGGCTATTATGTAATTAAAAATAATTTTTAATAATAACATTTCATAAAAAAATTATGACAAACATAAAACTATTCAGCATTTAATACAAAAACAATAATTTTTATCTAATCTTGTATATCATATTTCCTGATTCACATAAGTATTATACAAATCAATATTAAATTTTTCTTTCATTTACAAATTCAGTCAAAGTATTCCAATAAAAATATTTTCTTTAAATTTTTAAAAAATGAACGCACCCTAATATGTACAATCTAAGAATTCGATGAAAAAAAAAAACAAACGTCAAAGTGTTCACTGTAACCAAATACTAAATTATAACCATGTTAGATATTGCTTAATTAAGTTATAAAGTTTAAAAATTTTTAAATAATACCGCATACTGACAAACAAAAAAAAAAACTTAAGATTATATACTAAACCACAAATTTTTAAGTGATTTCAACTAAACATAAGGAAAATATTGATATAATAAAATATTCTTAAATAGTTTGAACCTGAAAATTAACTTTTTAAACGCAAAAATTTTTTTTAATATAAGAACGTGTACATATTAAATTGATTCAAACTTGATTTGATCATTTTCGCTTATCTACGGTTAAGAAATACTAACATAATTTTCAATTGAAACTGTTTTTAAATTTTTTTTTATGTGCTTCAAACCTAAAGCAATAATATACATATATATATAAATTTTTTAACTATTTATTAAATACAAAATTACGTTAAAAAACAAAATAAAATAAAAAACACAAAACGCGACTGATCATCGATTTATTTCAGTTTTATTAAAAAAAAAACAAAAATATCTGGTATATGTTTTTTATTTTATGTTCTGTCTTAATATGCAGGTTTGATATTACAAAACTAGACATTATACGCCCAATTCTTCATATGATCAATACGATTGTATATAATCCAATATCTGACAATTATGGTTTTGTATATCTAACACACAAAAAAACATGTATAAAATCAAATGATTCGGAATCATATTAACTTTAGACATGGATAATTTTACATCAATATATATGATAGTTAATTTTAAATATTACCTATTGGATATATCAACATATATGTATGTACCTCAATATTAAATGTATAAGAAATAAAAAAAAAACCAAAATCAAAACAATAAATAAAATCACTGTTGAAAAGAGAAGGATAGATAGAAAAAAAAAGAGAGTGAAATTGAACAAGAAATAAAATTAAAATCAATTACTAGAAGATCACGATTCAATGCATCCCATTATAATTTTTCACATATCCAATTTAATATGTTTGACATATTAGGATTGCCAAACGATTATAAGTAAAGAAATAAAAAATGAGTAGTTTCCCTTTTAATTTCACTAAAATTATTTAGTTTTACAAATATCAAACACAATTTGAAATGTGGCACTAAAAAGAGCTCACAGAACTTAAACTCTTTATGATAAAGTTAAAATATTGGAAGCAACAAAGGAAGGAGTTAGTGGAAAACAATTAGCCGTTCGTTATGGAGTTGGACAATCCTCAATCAATGTTTAAAATGCTAATTTTTAATTTGAGAGAGCTTTTGGGCCACAGCTACACTTGTTAGACTGGTATGTAATCAATTATTCGCATTATCGAAATATTACTGTATATATATATAAAACCGTAGAATTGTAATCTCTGGAATAGGAATTAGATGTAGGAATATTATTGAGGACTGAATTTTTCTTGCCAGAATACTCGTATAAGTTATTATGTGCTCAGGCTTCAGTATAAACAAAATCTATTAGAATGTTAGACAGAAAGTAGAAGGAACATTGAAGATGTTTCGATACAGAAAAAAGTTTATAAAGTACTCAGATGGTACTCAATTGATCATTTTATATCTGTGAGTGTTTATGAGTATATTTTTATATATATTCAACAAAAAATCAATGTTCTAATTGAACACTTTATATGAAATTCTAAAGGTAGAAAAAAACAGTTGGTCCCTATATATAACCATCGGTAAAACTGGAGAATAGAAATAAATGAACACTATGTAGATATTAATGTTTGGTTCTGTGTTCTGTGAGATTCATCAGACTTAAAAATAAGTTGTGAAAGGCGAATATCTATAAATTGACTAACAGTTATTAATTTTTACAGTTATAAAATTTGAAGATTGCAAATTGGAAACTGAAAAAGAACAGATACCTTTTAAAAAGAATATTTCTTTAACTTTCGAATACATTTTACAATTTTTTCATATGTAGTCTAGAAGCAGAGTCTATATATTTATAGGGTGGCGCAAAACGACCGATATGGTTTGAATGTTTAATAACTTTTTAAATTTATTTATATTTTTTATTTTTATTTCAGAATTTTGTGAAGAAAACTTGGGGAATTGGAAATGGAATAGTACACAGCAGAGCAGCGATCAAAAATTACGAAAAGTTATGAAAAATATAAAAAATCTAAGACATTTCTACATATTATTCAGGGTGGCGCAAAATGACCGATTTGGTTTGAATGTTTAATAACTTTTATATTGTTTTTTTTTATTTCAGAATTTTGTGAAGAAAACTTGGGGAATTGGAAATGGAACAGTACACAACAGAATAGCGATCAAAAATTACAAAAAGTTATGGAAAATGTTCTGGAAAAAGCACGAATGCGCGAAGCCGAAAATGGTCACCACTTGTGGGATATAATTTTTCTACTTAAGCTAAAAATATTCCCCATTAATATATTGTATAACAAAAAAATAATAATAATAATTAACCATTAAATAAAAAAGTATGATAACTAGCAGTGCATATAGTTGCAAAAAACACACTCTATGAATTCAATTCATAACTTCATGAAACTTTATACTTCTTAAATATTTTACTCAGTTGGTAACCTTTTTATATTTAAATACTTGTGAACTAAATGAAAAATAAAAAATATGATGTAAAGAAGTTGATGGTTATAGGCGTGCGCGGCACACTATCTTAAGTACTCACTATATGATTACTTATGTAATGTAATCGTACTTGTATATAGTATTCAATATTCAATTGAATTGATTCGAGGACATTTGCAGTAAATTTTTTTTTCTCATCCGTATTAAATTCTAAAATATAGATATATTTTTTTTTTTCAATATTAGTTATATTAAATTTTTTAATAATTTTTCATTTTACCATTAAGGTAGTTTTTGTTTTGTATTTATATATCCTTGTATTGTAGTTTATGTAAGTTAATGTGTATATATGTATAGAAATAGAAAAATAATATTTACGTGGCACTGGTACTATTATTGCAATGACCATTTAGTTAATTAATTTGTCATAAACAATATTCATTCGTGTTTTTATTACTTTTTTTTTTGTTTTTTGCTTTGCTTCGCTTTTGTTTTATATTCTTAATATTATAAATAATAAAAATAAAAAATTAATAAATTAAAACAAAGAAAAGAAAAATTAAAAAATATATTTAAAAAAAAAAAAATTATTAATAATCTTGCAGTTGCAAAGTGTATAATTCACGGTTATATGTTGCGGTTATAATACTGTACAATGTTGCTATCGTTGAAGCAAAAATTGTACTTTCAATAAAATATTTGAGTTGTTCAAAATATAATAAGATATATTTAAGTAAATAGTGTTTAGTGGAACCTTTAAAGTGGTAAAATTCTTAAATAGATTCGGTTATTATAATCTTCCTATCCAATGCTGGATGCCGGCATGTTAATATTAAGATGTTTATAATGTTAACATATTGCATTCTATTTGTAGCTGTATTAACTAAGTCTCCAATTATGCGCAAACTAGTTCAGTCCCCAATATTTCTCAGCCATGATAGATGTTTACTTTCTACTCTAAATTTTATTTCTATTGTGTCTTCGACAATAAGTTGTAGTAATTTTTAAAAGTAGTTCCCTTTGTTTCTGGAGCTTCTGTAGAACTTACATATTGTATACGAGTATATTATCTGTCCTTCTTTAAGAGACATCTATAGGTCCTAATTTCATATTGCTTCCAATTAGTTTTACATAGCTACTTTGAGTGTCCAGACCTCTGCATTATATAATAAAACTGACCAGACGAAACATTTAAGGAATAAATAGTTTCTAAATAAAATTGCAAAGATATTAGAGGATACTGGATAACGCAATCGTTTCAATTGCCTAACGAATACTTTACTTTCCATGTTTGATTAGTCAAAACAACCAAACCAAGTATAGTACGAGAATCCGAATAAAATTTGAACACATATCCGAATTTCATCAAATTAAAGTAAAAAAAAACAAATTAAGCGAGTGAAAATAATTATCATCAATTATATTAAATCATTAAAACCTTGTTAAACAATGTTTCACATCATAATAATGATTTTCAGTTAAGGTTTAGATGGATTCTGTGTTCCACAACTTATTAATAATCTTAATCAAGAAATCTAATTAAATATCTATACTACTGTTGCATAACTTATTCTGGTTGTTAGAATAAAAAATTTAAGATAACAACATTGTTTTGCTAAAAACTTTTATAAATTTTTTACGTGCTAACTGTTCACTGTTATAGGCTAAACAGCCTGGAACGGGGGAAATATTATATTCATGTTATTAGAACTGATCAAATGAATTCCACATTCCACATACAATTCGGCGCTATAACCACTGTGCCATCCAGCCGATAGTATGCATTATGAATCAGCTACATTTATGATTCGATTATTTCAAGTTGTTAGTTTGTGTGCTGCAATCATTTAAGTCACATATTTAAGTGATATCTGTACAATTTCTATGATGCCTAGTTTTAACCGCCCACAATGGCCCGGGCATCCAAGGGCTTTATAAATATTGCGTAGTTATTGTAATGTGTAATATTCGAATAAATAAGTAAATAAATAGTTTTAACTTTTTTTATTTATTACCGTTGTTTTCCGGTATTTATACCTTTTGTTGTAAGTTGAAGTAATTAATTTTGTATTTGTTTAGACACCCGAATAACAAAATGTGTTCATTACATCTTGACTCACGTATAACGTTATACTTAAAACATTTTGACCTTCGAAATGAAGAAGTTAGATTTCTCTAATTAAATAAGCCTTTATACGCCTATTAATTAAATAAACTTTTATACGCTCTTTAATTAAATAAGCTTTCATCTGCTATCTTAAGTTACAGATATAATTCTACAGGTAAGAACCTATGTTATAAGTCTTTTTACAATTTTGAGGATCTCTCCAAATATTGGATTTATACATAAGGGATTGTTAGGACTTGCAGAACTTGTATAGAATTTTTGTAACTATACATAATTTATTTGTTTGAGGATCACAGTCCTGCTCTACATAGAGTTTATATTGAGACACTCTGTATTTATCAATATCTATTAAATTATTAATTTAGAAAATTTATTTATTTCAAATTTTTGTGTTTTCTTATTTGTAATTAATTTTCATTTAAATTAAATTTTTATTTATTTCTTATTTTGTTTTTTTTTTTTTACATTTTAAATTTTTGACCTTTAAAAATCATTTTTTTATTTATTTATTTATTTATTAATTTAATATTTTTCATTTTTGTATCATTATTATGATCATCCAACAGTTTATTTGTTTTAAAAAAAAAAAACAAAGCTTTTAAAATTAAATTAACTATACAATGTTCTACTATAATTATGTGTGATTAAATATTTAAATTGATAGGTTTTTTTTTTTTTTTTTTCTTTCTTATTATAAGTACATTGTAATTGTGGGGCTGATGTTTAAAAGTGTGATGTTTTTATTTTTTCCTCGCATGTCTTAAATTTATTTATTTTTTTTTTTTTCAATATTTTTGTTAAAATTTACATACAAAAGTTAATTTTTTAATTGTGCATTTATAAAGAAAATTTTAAAATATTTAAAACAAAATGAAAATATTTTCGTATATGATAAGTTTATATTAAAGAATATGCCGTGTGCCCTTCGTTATTGTTTTTTTTTTTTGAAATTTAAATAAAATACAAAAATAAATTTCAAGTTTATTATAAGTTTTGTTTGAAAACTTTTTCTTAATTCTCATATTAACATTTAATTTAAATAATATTTTTTAATGCATTCAATCTTGACATTTATATGATACATGGTTATTTACAAAAAAAAAGCACAAAATACAAAAAAAAAACAAAAAAATTAACTTATTTTCAATTGTTTTAAAATTTTTATTAAATTTAAAAATGTTAAATAATTAATTAATAATTAATTAATACTTAAATTAAAAAAATATATATATAACTAAAATAAGTACATATATATTCAATATACTCTCCATTGAATTAAATTCAATTAAATTGCACTCAATATTTTAAATTGATCTTTTTTTTTAGGGTTAAATTAAAAAAATGTGATTGTTATGTTGTTAATTTGTAAATTATTTTCAAATTGATTTACATAAACAAAGTTTTCATGTTTTTAGAAAAAACTTTTTTCTTAAAAAATACAATGTTCTATTTTGCGTGTTAAATTATTCGTTAATTAATTGTAATATACTATTTTTATCTGACATTATCTGACTATTGGCATAGTGGTAAAGACGCTGCCTTTTATGTGAAAAGTCTCTTCAAACCCCCATCCGATCATATATCATAAAAAATATCGTAAAATTGTAAAATTATATCGTAATAGTTAATGTCGTAACATAAGAAAATATAAATATATAAATAACTCTTGTGTAAGATTAAGATGGCGCATACAATTTACATTTGTGTATACATAATCTGTACAATAGCTACAGCCGAGGAACCAACGGCTTAGTGAATATAACGATTAAAGAAACTAAAGCTGAAACTATACTCTTTAAGTTTTCAAAGTAACTAAATGTGCCAGGGTCGAGTATAATCAAAATAAATTTATTTGTTAATGCCTACTTTGTAAAATTATTTTTAAAATTTGAAATAATTTAATTAGTTTTTTTTTTTAAAAGTAAAATATTTACAGTAAATTCGCTTAAGTAACCTTGCGATAAGTGCTTCATTTCGCTTTTGAACACAATCACATTTACGTATAAAAAAAATTTGTATGACAGCTCCACGAACCAGTGGAGCACATTGGCTGGATTTCAATAGCGATGACAGCTATTGCATAAAAATAATTTTGTGAAAATTTAAAAATCCATGCTCCTTTATTTTTCAAATACCTAAAGATATAATTTTTAAGTCCCCGCCGGTTATGTTCCCAAATCTCTTAAAAACTCAGTTTTATTTATAATTTTAAATTGTTTGTAAACGAAATAGTAAATATACCCAGGTTTATTACAATCTGTTGTCGCAGAATTCAATTATCAAACTTTAGCTACCAACCATCGTCCAGTAAGAGAACGAATAATTTATTTTGTACATTTAAATTCATTTTGACGTTTGACGTTTTAAATGTTCTTTTCTTTTATAGAAACCAAAGTCAAAATTTATATTCAATGTCCACCGAATTTTTTATAAGTGCTTTGAAAATTAGATTTGATAAATATTTTAAAAACGAGGAGGTAGTGGAGTGGAGTAAACTGCGTCAACTCTGGGATACCCATATCCCATACCCATATCGTAATATAGACATATCATTCGGTTAATAACGTTTAGCATAATTTTAAATATAAAACTTATTAGGCTTTCAGTTTTGAAGCAAAGAAAATATAAGTTGAAATGCAGCTCTTCGAACTTCTTTCAGAACACCGAATAAATTTTTTTCAGAGATTGGCCATTAAAGTTAACTACTATTGACCATAAGCATTCAGCTTGATTAGGTATAGAGTAATGCTCATATAAAAAATTAAGTTGTATGGCAGCTCGAATGCCCTGCAATAAACTAAACCATTTTCCATAAACTTTGGCCATTAAACTAAACTCTTTTTGGAAAAATTTCAGACATCCGGCTTCATTAGGTACAGAGTAATGCTCATATAAAAAAAAAGTTGTACGACAGCTCCTCGTACCCGTGGAGCAAATTGGATGGATTTCAATAGCGATGACGGCTATTACATAAAAACTATTTTGTGAAAATTTCAAAAATTTGCTACTAGTTCCATACCTTTGAATCTATATCTCCCCGACCCGTGGAGCAAATTGGATGGATTTCAATAGCGATGACGGCTATTACATAAAAACTATTTTGTGAAAATTTCAAAAATTAGTTCCATACCTTTGAATCTATATCTCCCCCCCCCCCCCCCATCCTTCTAAATTTAGTATATCACTTTATTAAACTTAAAGTCATGTCGGTATAAAAATGATTTTAAGAAAGTTGTACAAAAATTTTATATGGGTCTTCCTAATAACGATCGAAACAACTAATTGAAAAAATCAAGAGTTTTTAAAAAATCACATTGTTAACATTAAACAATGCTCCGTAGTTCCGTAAAGGGTGAGGCTACAGAAATAAGTTCTTCCGTAAAATAAATTTTGTTGTCATATCTACCAGTATTTTGAATTAATTTTTTAAGCTATGTAAACGGACGAACGTACAGACAGACGGTCAAAGTGTAACTAAATTGGCAAATTTTTTTCAATTTTTAGGGATCTCCTTTCTAATATAAGGAGATTCTTATCTTTAATGTTTTGAATATCTAAATTCTTGGTATGATTTGATTTTACGATACATTTATATTCTTAAATGCAACATTCATTAAATATTGAAATTATAATATTAACACTAACTAAGAGATTAAGTTTCGTCAGATTGGTTAAATGGTATTTGTTTTCATTTGCGTTACACTACACAATAGTAAGTCTATATATAAAGTTTGTATATTAATAAGAAAGAACCATGTTTTCCAATCAAACTGTGAGAACCCTACTCGTGCTCAAGCCACCGTTAATATTCACAAATTAATAAGTCAAGTTGTAAATTTTGGTTTGTTTACATTCATATCCAAAAGCTTAGGCTGTTAGGTTGTCACACTTATAGAATTTCCAAAATTGGTTCAAACTTCCTGAACTTCTATAGTCGTGGAGTATATTAAAAGTTCTCCCGCTTGTAAATTGAATTTACTTACAAATCTAAGCGGAGATATTATTATTGCCAAAAACAAAATGTGCACCAATAATTAGGAAATCTATAGGGAAGTTAGATCATATCTTCATATGAGGAAAACGTATTTGGATCAGTCTATGGAAGAACAGAGTTTCTAAATTTTTTGAATTGGATGTGTAAATTTCAAAGGGCAGTATTAAAAATTAATTAATTCGATAGATCAATATTTTTAATGATCATTCAATATATGTATTATTATAAAACAAAATGTATTTGTATATATATATATATATATATATATATATATAATATATAAGAGAATAGAAAGTCTTAGTGATGTATAAACATGATTTAAAAAATTATACTGTAATTATTGTTTTAGGTTTTATTGTTAATAGTATGGTTGTAATCAATTCATAACTAATAATAAGGGATCACTATAATGATAAGGTGATTAAGCGCGCTTCGAGCTGCGTTGAGTTAGTCTTCATGCTTCTCATGCCAAATATATACAATCGACAGCTGCTTGTATTCGCATCGAGTAACGTCAAAAAAATTCGACTTATAACCAAAAACAGTGGAAATAGAGTCGAATTACAAATTCTATCATATTTCCAAAAAAAAAGCTTAAAAAGTAGCATAAGTGAAACCATATTGAATCAACTTTTTTGCCAAAAACAATGAAAATAAAATCGTATTAACCGTTCTATTACCGTTCTTTATTTCCAATTAAAACTAGCAAAAAATAAAGTCTAATGCAAAAAAAAATTCGAGCTGGCCAGAAACAAATAGTTCAAAACAAAAATTAAACGGAAAAGGGGCTACTGCTTTCCAAATCTAACTCTAATATCTCTAACTACAAATTTAATATAACATGTAGAGATACAAATATTCTGGAAAAGGGAAATCTTAAATTCCCGGGAACTTGTAACTTGTTAAATGCCTGGGGACTGTTGACATACCACCATTTAAAACCATCGTTTACTCTGACCATTATAGGTGTTGAGAATCGTAATGATAATTACTTTTTTCAGTATTTTTTCTTGAAAAAACTCTAACGATCTTTAGGGGCATCGAACCTGCACTTAAACCTGCAAAATTACATAACCAAAACGCCACCATGGTCCCGCAATCAAAGAGATTCACATTATAGTCTCAAATAAGGTAAAACTCGAAAATTGCATATTTTTAGGGGTTAATTTTAGTTTAAGGATTTTCACCTTTTTCGTTAAGGGCATTGAAATTATTTAATATTTATTTTATAAATTTTGATTATTTGGCAAATATTATCAAATATTATTAAGATGCTCAATTTTTTTTGTATTTTTTTAAAGCTAGAAATAAAAATTAAAATTAAGCAAAGGTGACAAAACGATTTTATAACTATCTTAAGATAAGTTAAAAGAATCTTTTATTCATTAAGTGCAAGTTTGAAATTGTGTTGATATAATTTTTTTTAAAGGGAACCGTAAAGGGAGTAAAATGTTAAATACAGATAAAGTTTTTGCACGAAACGGATTTTAAATATTAGACTCTCAACATAATTTTAACAAATGACAGACCCCATAATAAATAAATTATTTTGA
Source organism: Dolichopus griseipennis (assembly GCA_963082915.1). Lineage (NCBI taxonomy): Eukaryota > Metazoa > Arthropoda > Insecta > Diptera > Dolichopodidae > Dolichopus > Dolichopus griseipennis. The sequence continues at coordinate 26,349,877 of OY720445.1, read as the reverse complement.
AAGGGTTCTTACTTTTTAGTAGCAAATAAAATATTTATAATAAGTTTGAAACCATTTTGGGTAATATTCCGTTTTAATTGCAATTTTTAAAAAACAAATCCATAAAAAATAATGAACTTCCATGTGAGGATTACAACTACCCAACTTGTGGCCCTAAAAATATTAAAAATTATTTAAACTGCAATGAGCCCAAAAGATAGGACCATTTATGGGATAGTACGATTTGAGTATTCGATTAACACAGATTCAATCGGACATAGATTCTATTTTAAACTTATGTCTTATCAATTTCAACCAAATAAAAATAATATAATGTAAAGATATAATTGTGTATGTAACTTACTATTGTAGATTACAATTGTCAAAGAATTCCAAAAATAAAACCACACAATCTTGAAGAAATAAATAGAGGGTATCCAAATAAAGTTTTACTGTTGTTTAAATTTAAATTTAATTAAATTTAAATTTTTAACATTTTTTACATATCACATTTAATTCAAATCTTTTCAAATAAAAATAAAAATTGAAATTTAATGCATTCACAATTATCTAATATTCACAATATTTTATTATATTGATATTTTTTAAAAAATAATTCAAAGATATATTTTTTTTTTTGAATTTTGTTCTACATATTAACGTATAATCTATATATCTTACATATTTTATTTTAAACTTTTAAATAACAGATAAATATTATTAAATATTTTAATTTTTCTGCAAGTTTAAATTTTTTTCTAATCATATAGATTTACCGTAGGTAAAATACACGTCCAAATATTACACACAGTTTTTTTTTTGAGCTTAAATTAAAGGTAACGTACATATAAACTTTCAAAAATAAAAAAAAATCTTTCGATATTCGCATATACGACCGGTAAAGTTCGATATTAAAAGAAAACTAAAAGTGAGTTTTTTTTTTTGGTTATGAAAAGTTAAACAAGTTGCACACCTTTTTTTTCCATCTGATTGAAATTTGTGTTTTTTTTTTTAGATTGTTTATGCGATGCGCGCAATATATTAACAAATATTAGTGGATTGCTGCTGCGCGCATTTAATGTTGTATACAAAAAGGCAGGTATTTTTTTTATTTTACATGTTGTTAACTAACACCATAGAAGAGAGTAAAATAACATTTGTTTAACGAATGAAAAGATAGAGAAGAATTACAATTTACAAAAGTTTTGAAAAGATACACAACTGTATATAGATTCTATATATGAAATACGTTGAACTGAAAATTGTTTTATATATACATAAGAAAAGAAAACTTTATAATGAGTCCAACTGAGTAGGGTTTAAGAGAGCGCTTAAAGTTAAGAGAGAAAAAAAGCAGTAAGTAGAAAAATATGAGATTGCGATTGCGTTATGTCTTTTTAAATGTGTATGTTAATATTTTTATATTTTACTAATTGGGTTTTCTTTTAATGGGAAATGAGAATGGAAATAGTGATAATTTATTGATGATTCTTATTTTAATATTATCAATAAACAACATTTATTAGAATTTTAAAATAATTAATGCTAACGGTTCTGTGATTTATGTTAGTATTAATTATTGAGTAATTTTTACGGATTTTAAAGTTTATGTGCCCGATTAAGTGATTTCTTTTGTTACATTCAGTTATCGAACTTTTCAGAGACCATGTTTTTTGGAACAAATTTTAATTTCATCTGAGATTTCCGTGTAAATATATCTACGTCTAAGAATTTCTTTTTTTAAGTATATCTACATTATTTTAGTTTATAAAAGAAGGATTTTGAATACGTTTCTTTGTAACCGTAACGTGCATTGTTATCAACGTGCATAGATATCAACTCATTTAATCTAATTACCCATTTTTTGGTCCAATGAAATAATTTATCCCTTGGTTTTTGTAATTTTCTTGAGATTGCGAATATTTGGTCCAACAATACACACCGTCCACAAGTAGGGTGCTTTTCCCAAAAGTAGCTACAATTACATTTTCAATAGGGAAAGAATTACTTATGGATGTAAAGGATGGGATCAATAATGATTTGAATTATCTCCACAAAGACACCTACACCCCACAGTTACGATTAGGTTTTATCCAATTAAAATCCAAATAGTAATTTACACGTTTTGTACATTTGCTTGTTTTCCCCCACTTAACGTTTAAATAATGTCAAAGAATATTGTAGAAAACATTTTCTCTTCTTCCAAAGGCTCCACAATTAATTAGTAATAGCTTCACAGAATTTTAAGATTAATTCCAAAGTGGTAATATTACATTAGTTGCTCTCTACTATTGTAGTGTTCATTCTTCTTGAAAACAACCTGTTAATTATTTGATCAAAGGTTTTACTGCCTAGCCTCTAGAAAAAAGTTCCTCGTAAAAGGCTGTACTTGATTCTATGTCATTCCTCAAAAAGCAGCCGGGGCTAGAGCTCAAAATTTCTAGATTTCTTCTAGATTTCTCTTTTGGATTATAATGAACTTTACTAGAAGCTTTCCTTATCGCGAGTATTTCGTGCCCATTACGATATCTGATAATATATTTTGTATGAAATGAAATTTATTATTTCGACCTATTTCGATCTATAGGTATATTTAATTTACCCTTTTTTTGAAATTTTAAGTTAATTTTTTTGTTCAATACCTTTTTTGTCGGTATTGGATTTTACCACATTTACTCCTGATAAGTAAATGTTCATAGCTAAACATAATTTCTATATTATAATTTTAACGAATTACTTCTTTAAAGTATTTAAACTTTTTTTACCAAATCATTGGAATTGTTTGAAGGAAGTTGACTTAGGTGTAATTAATATTTAAAGGTGTTATTTATAGTACTCTAGTAACAGGTAGCTTTTATCGAAAAATTGGAAACAAATTTATCGAGTAAATAGATTTCTCGAGTTAGAATTAAATAGCCAGTATTAACTAAGAACTCTCATACAATCTACTTTGCTGTATCTTATTTCTTACTTTTTTTTAGTTCGATTTATTCTTACCACAATATTTTCAGGACAATCCTTCAAAGATTTTCACATGTCACTTCAATTAAATTTTAGGGAAATTAATAATAGCCAATTAATTTATTATAAAATTTAAACTAAAACCATTGAAAATTGACTTTTTTTTTATAAATTTTTAATATTAATAGCAATAAATAAATAAAAAAAAAATTTTAAACAGAAACCCTTTAAAAGCTTTTATTTAAGGACCAAAAAAATACATAAAATTTATTTTTTTTTAATGGTATAATATAACGCCACGATAACTTATTTTTTGGTTGGTTTTATTATTGCTACAATTGTGAGTTATATTAATTTTTCACTATAAATTTTTTTTTTAAAAATTTTTCTTTGAAAAACAAAAACAAAACAAGATTTTAGAGGATTGGATAAATGATGATAGTTGACGTAATAATGTAACATTAAAATGTTGTAAATTTAAAGCATATTGTTATTAAATAATGATAAAAAATTTAAAGCGTTTATAAGATTACCAACGTTATTCTATTAAAAAGCCTCAAGCTTTAGTATAAAAAGAAAGAATTATTAAAAACTAAGGCGTGTGAGATAAACCTTGTATTCAAGCCAACGACATAGTTCTTGTCCGAAAAATTAAAAAAAACCGAAAATTGTTGAGATAAAAATGGTTACATAAAAAAAAAATAATTAAAATAATTAAAAATATATTTATTTATTTATCAATTTATCAAATATAAACTACCGATTTCATAATTATCTGACCAATGACATACTGTTTAAGACGCTGACCTTTCAAGTAGAAGGTCTCTGGTTCGACCACGGTCAGATCATATCTAATAAATTATATACAACTTATGTATTCATAATCTTATACAATACCTACAATCGAGTAATCGACGGCTTAGTGAATATATTGATTATCGAAGCTGTAGCCTCGATCTTAATTATTTGGTGAATGTCCTACAATTCTTAAAAAAGTGGAAAAGGAAAACAAATCATAACAGATAGAATTTATAACAAATAGAACGGCCTAGAAAATATTGTTTCAAATCTTTCGAGATACTGGGCCTTTCTATAAAATCTTGTTTAAATCTTTCTCCATAAACCAAAAGAACAAAATTTCTCAATAAAAAATCTTTATCTAATTAATAAGAATAAGAATTGAAAATCAATATCTATTGCTACATTTGATAAGGTTTAGAAAATTTCTAACTTGGAAAATATGAAACCCATTAAAATCAATATTATTAATAAAAATATTATAAATTCGGACCGTCTCTCTTATTCCAAGAATAGATTATAGCTTAGAAATTTAATCATTAAACAAAATTAGCACAAAAAATAAAAAAAAATATTCTATTGTAATTTCATACAAATCTCCTTGGTAAATGTGATATTCTACATACATGATTTTTGAGGACTGAAATCATGTAACATGATCCAAACTATTTGAGTTTGCGTGAATTGTATTTATTCCTGTATGTAGAATCATTTTTCTCGAAACCTATCTATAAAAACTCATGGTATACAAAGCGCCTTTTTCTTTATTCTGTTATAAAACACAGTTATTCGATATTAGTCTTTGTCGACCACAGTAGAAAATAATTTTGTTTGCTATATAGATAAAAACAAAATGACAGACTGTCAAATACTATGTCGTTTGTATTTATTCTATTTGAATAAAATCATATTTAGACAAAATAAATTAAACCAACCCTATTCTATTGCTAACACAAATAAAAATAAAAAAAAATAAAAATATAAAATAAAAGAGCAACAAAGATGATCACAGTAACTATTAAATATTGCTTTTAAGTTATTTCACATTTTTTTTATTATAAAGTTTATAAGAGCGAAAATCGTTTTACGATTATTTTTGCGTTTCATCGTTTTTGTTTTTTTTTTTTTTGGGGTTTTCTTTTTTTTTTTTTTGTTTTTGTTTTATTTTCTTGTGTTGCTTCTTTATTAAATTCTGTTATATTTTGTATTTTTTATAGTTAGTTTTTGCTATTGCTTTCCTTATTGTATGTTATTGTTACCCAAAAAAACCAAAAAAGAAAAAACAAAAAAAAAACCAAATTAATGAAAAATAAGACACATTTTAATTTTTTGTTTTTTTTGTTTTTTTTTTTTTTAACTAGATCGAGATTGATTAACGCTTTATGATAGTTATGAATGCGCTCTCTAACTTTATATTGTTATATGTAAAATACTTATTTTAATTTTTATTTTATGTTTTTTTTTTGAAATTTTGTTAGCCCCCCTCTTATTTTACATAAAAAATACAAAATTTATGTACATTAGATACAACACAGTATATATATATATATATATTAAAAATATAGATTAATTTGGTAGCGAATATTGTAAGCGCAATTGCTTAAAAAACATGATAGGCAAATATAAAAAAGTTAGTTTTAATGTCTAGTCTAGATATACATATAGATAATAAAAAAAATTAACAACAGAGTAAAATGAAAGAAAAACATGAATTTTGAAATGATAATATAGTATACATACAAATGTATATATATATTTGAATAATAGTATAAATTGTACCAATTATTTTGTTGCGCAAAATTGTAACAAAAAAATAAAAGGAAACTTTATTGTAATTCTGCTCATTTTTCTTTTTTTTTTTTTTTTTATAGTTTTGTAATATTTGTGAGAATTATTATAAAAAAAATGTTTTATTTTTTGGTTTAGATATGTTTACACATTCACAATAAGTTGAAAAAAATTACAAATTTTATGAGTATCTATAGATACAATTTTTTTTTTTTTAAAAAAAAAAAGAATATCTTATATCAGAGTTTATTGATTGTAATCAACATAATTTCTGTCAACTTATGTAAAAAAAAAAAAACTTAGGCTTTAAATAATTTTTGTATAACCTCAAAAAAGTGGTTAAATAGTAATAATAGTTAGAAAAAAAAGAAGTTTATAATGAAATTTTTAATGTTATTATAAGTACTTATTATCATAACAAAATACTTGTATTTAATATTTAAATTCACAAAAAAAAAAATAAATAAATAAATTGTTATTTAAATGCATATAATTAGAAGAGTATTTTGTTAACTGTTGACTTTATATTATGATTTATTATAAACGATTTATTTAGGTCTATATATATGTATATATATGAAGTATAGTATGTGTGTATGAAAAGAAAATTACCACTAAAATTAACAATACCCAAAAATTTAAAATTTAGTTTTGTAATTTTTTTTTTCTTTATTTAAAATACGAATAGAAAAAGTGTTTTGATTTCAAATTTGTTAAAATTATTAAGTAGTAAATAATATAATTGTTAATTCTATTGTATATTCCCAATTAAATTCTAATTTCATTGATAAAAGAAAAACTTGTTGAAATCTTTTAAGTTAAAAAATAAAATAATCTTTAGTATACATAAGCAATTAAATTTAATGTTTACTAGTTTGTTATAGCGGTTTCTATAGTGTAAGATTTTCTAGCAATCCCAAAAGTTACATTTAGTTAATCTAATTTTGCTTTTAAGTACATTCGCTAGACACTAGTTTCTTAAACTAATTTCTAATTTTAAAAAATTAATCTAGTTCTTTTACCTCAAACAACTAGTTTTTTTTGCTAGATTAAACAATTGTATAAATTTACTGGGTTCTAGTTACAACTACATAGTTTTTTTGCTAGATTAAGCAATTGTATACATTTACTGGGTAAATAGAAACTTAACTCAAATCGAGCGGTTAATCAACTACTAGTTTCTAATTAATATAACTTACTTACATACTGGATCCTAGAACACCTGGTGGGGCATAGAGCGTCAACAAATCCTCTCCACCTTTCACAATCCTTTGCAATTCCTTTTAGCTGTAACCACGTTTTGCGTTGCGCTTCTGCCTCTTTCAGAACAGTACTTTTCCATGTTTTCGTTGGTCTACCCACTCGTCGTCTGCCTTGTGGATTCCACTCAAAACATTACAATGTTTTCTTCTGGTTTCCTCAATGCATGTCCGATCGCTTTTTCTCTTTCGGATCTCGACTTCAATCATCTTTTGATTCGTTTTTCGCCACAGGTGTGTGTTGGTAATGATTTGCGGCAAACGAATTCTTAAGATGCGGCGTAGACAACGGTTTATATAAGTCTGAAACTTTTTGGTGATATTGGCGGTTACCTTGCATGTTTCACAGCCGTATAAAAGTTCTGATTTGACGTTTGTTTCAAATATTTTAAACTTTCTACGCAGGGCGATATTATTGGACTGCCATATGTTTGAGAGTGTTCCAAAAACAGCTCTAGCTTTATTTATTCTACTGTCAATATCAACTTCCGTTCCTCCATTTGATGTCGCTCTCTCTCTCTTCGAAGCCTACTGGATGTTAGCGGTCATATGTCTTGAAAGTTGAGTTAAAATCTAGATAAAATGCTTCTGTATTCATTTCGATCCATCGCTATGTGTACCAAATCACCAATATTTGATATACCTGTCCAGTTCCTAATGTTGCGTAACCATTTGTTTTCGGCCAACACCACTTTTACCTTCAAATGTCACTATGCTTCCTAAATAACTGAACTGCTTCACTTCTTCAATTTGACTTTCTTCTAGTAAAATTTGCTGATGTGTTAAATGTTCTGTACGCTTGCTTTTAGTCGTAGCTGCGTTTATTTTTAGATCAGTTCGCTCGCCATATATGTTCAAATTTTCGCACATTTCGTTCAGATCACTTTTTGTGTGTGCCATGAAAACTACATCATCAGCATAATCTTAGTGGTATAAATGTTTTCATAGTCGCCATTGAATGCCATACCTCTCATGTACGCCTACGGTTGCGGTTAAGATTACGTCCATCACAACCAAAAATAATATAGGTGATAATATACAGCCTTGCCTTACACCCTGCTGCATCTTAAATGAATCAGTCAACTGTTCATTGTGTAAGGGTCGATACCTTGCATTTTCGTAGGATTCCTTAATAATGGCAATAATTTTTTCCGGGATACCCCACCTACTAAGAGCTCTCAAAATATACTCGTGGTTTACACAATCAAAAGCTTTCTTGAAGTCTACGAACATGAATGTTAATTTCTCTTAAAATTCAGAATTCATAAAAATTTATTCAACTTCTAAATTCTTCTAAAATTTCGATTGTATCTAATGCTAAAAAAGTTTTAATACGATTTCTCCAAATCTGAATTCGATACCTAATAATTATTTTAGAAAAGTAATAATTGTCGTCGACAACTGTGTTAGGCTAATAGGCCGCAGTCTATGCGTAGATACGTCTTTAAATAAGAGGTAATCTATTGAACACATTATGATCTAAATTAATTCAACATTCAGTTAAAAAGCTAGGTGGTGGTTAGAATCCCACCTTTTACTCGAGAGTCCACTTCGAATCCCAGCAAGAGCCCAACAATTTTTATTTAGTTTTCGAGTTGACTCAGTTACCATTCGCCTTTGGGTTTAAAATTATGGCTTAACCAATAATCGAAAGAAAATAGAAAGCTTTAAACATGGTTACGTTTTGAAATTAAAAAAAAAAATGCTCAAAATTAAAAACAAAATTATGGGTAGTTACTAAATATTATAAAGTCATTTTAAAACAAATGTGTATTGTGTAGGTTCATATGTATAATGTATAGGTATATTTTTTTTATATGATTTAAAGTTCATAAATTTATTTAAATATGTTTTTAACTAATAATAAAATTTATATTTTATGTATATACGTATATAAAAGTAAATGTATTCATATATATACTAATATCTATATATAAATATAAATAAAATTTATTTGTTCGCGTGTAGCTATAAAATTATTAATAAATAAAAGCTATAACCTTTTTCTTATTTCATTTGATATATATAGAAATGTTGGTATATAACATATGATGTATATATATATATTATAGAAAAAAAACAGTAAGACACTTGTAGAAAAAATATATCCGCCCACATGTACTTATAACCGTTTTAATATCATTTATATGTTATTTTTTTTTTTTTTTTATATTTTGAATACCATTTTTTTTATTGTAATTTTTTTTTTTTTTTATTTCTATATTATATATTTTTATTTTATATAACTTTTATATTTTCTCTATATATATATATATGTATAAATATATAAGAAATATGCTTTATGCTTTTATGCTTTTCAATGTATATATTGTTGTTTTTATTTAATAAAAAAAAAAAAAAAAAAACATTTTATGTCTCTTTTTTTTATTTTAATTTTATTTTTTTTATACATTTCTTTTTAAATATATATATATATGTATGTAAAAGAATATATTAATTTTATTTACTTATATATTTTTATATGCAAACATATTTATTTATTTTTTTTTTGTTGTTGTTTTTTTCTTAGCTTTTAAAAACAAAATAAACATAAAAAAAAAAATATATGAAATATGAAAATTATATGTATACCTATAGATATTTTTGTTTTTCCAACATACATACATATACACCTGAAAAAATTACGGGAGTGGACGCATCAGAAAGAGTTAAAAAGAAGCCGTTGAAAAACATAAACAGAAGTCTTAATAATAATACACGAAACTTAAAAAAAAAAAAAAAAACAAAAAAGCAAAATAGAGAAAGAGAGAGATTGATTGAATTGAATGAGAGAAATTTAGAAAAAAAAACAAGAGAAAAATAACAATAAAAGATAAAAGTAAATAGGAAGAGAAAGAAAAAAAAGTTTTCAGTACATTATGAGAATCAGTGTTGCCATTGTCACCGTAATTACCTTATTTCAAGGTAATTTTTTTCCAAAAACCGCCAAGGTAATTAAAAATTACCTTGTTAGAAAACACCGTAATTTTTTCCTAAAAAATAAAATAAAATTTTTTCCAGACATCTAAATCAAAAAGTAGTTGACATGATATTTAATGTTGGCATTTGGCAGCTTTTTTTTTTAAATTGTGAATAACAAAAACGACTTCAAAAAGGCCATTGCAAATTTTGTGATTGTGAATGGAATAGTTATGTCAGTTTATTTTGTCAAATGTCAATTGTCATTTTATTTAAAATTCAAATCATTATTATCAGTTACTACCATTGCTACTTAATATTTATCCAAATTTCAAAAGGTTTTGCTATTTATTGAGGTAAGTAAAATTATTTTATATGGTTTATATAATATTAATTCTAATATACAAAACTAAAGTTAATAAAAATGCAATTTTCTTCATCTGATGAAGAAAGCAATACACCAAAGAAAAAACAAAAATTTGTGCAAGAGTTTAGAAAAGAATGGCTGTTCAATAAAACGTTTAAAGGTTGGCTTTGCCGTGTTGCAGAGGACAAATACAAAGCAAAATGTAAATATTGCGGCGTTTTTTTTTCATCCGAAATTTCTGTTATTAAGAGACATGCTGCTTCTAAAAAACATGTAATTAAGACAGCTAATCCACCAAATTGTACAAATCGGATAACAAATTTTTTGGAAAGCGAAGTATCAAACGAAACAAAAAAATTACAAACAGCAATTAAAACGGCAGAACTTAAACTTTGTGGTTTTTTAATCGAACATAATATCTCTTTTAAAACTATGGATCAATTAACAGATCTTATACAAAGTATATTTCCAGATTCAAAAATTGCATCTGGTTTGAAATTGAAACGAACAAAAGCTACTGCTGTTTGTAAAAACGTTTTAGGTACTTGTTTCAAAGATGAGCTAGTAAACCAGTTAAAAGTGAAAAAGTTTAGTGTACTTATAGACGAATCGACAGACATTGCTACAAAAAAAAGTATATGTGTTGTTGTACGATTTCTTGATGATAATGTAAAAGGAGGAAATATTGTTAGCAAACTATTTGAGCTTTTAGAAGTTCCAACTAGCAATGATGAAAAAGAAATTGGACCTAGTCCTAGTGAACAATTATTTAACTGTGTTATTAAAACTTTCACGGATAGAAATATTCCGCTCGATAATATAGTTGGTTTTGCCAGTGACGGTTGCAATGCTATGATGGGAAAACATAACTCGGTAGCTGCTAACTTTATCAAAAAATGTCCTGGAATTTACATTTTGAAATGTATTTGTCACTCGCTCCATTTATGTTCTAATGCTGCTTGTAAGGTTTTGCCTTATGAATGTGAATTATTAGCGCGCAATACACATAATTATTTTAAACATAGTCATAAAAGACAAGAAATTTTTAAAACCTTCCAAGAATATTTAAATTTAAAACCGCATAAAATATTAAGAGCATCACAAACACGTTGGTTGTCTTTAGGACAAGTTGTTTCCCGATTATTAGAAAATTGGGGAGCCCTCCAACTTTTTTTTATTGATCAATGGATTGACAAAAAAATTAATATGTCGAAGGAGCTTTATGAATATTTTACAGATCCTTTTATAAAACTATACTTCGTTTTTTTAGATTGGATGCTTGAAAAGTTTAATTCTACAAACAAACTTTTTCAATCATCTAAAATTGTAATAACTGAAGTTCATTCAAAAATGTGTCTAATTTACAAAGAAATATTACAATGTTATATAAAACCTGACTACATTTTTGAGAATTTAATAAAAGACATTGATCCTAATAATAGACAATATTTTCTCGACAATAAAAATATATATATTCCTATATCAGTTCAAACAGAGTTAAATAAAATAGAATCTTCTTATCCTGAAAATTTCCATAGTCAAAAAATCCAATTTTTAAATAACATTAAAAATTTTTATCAAACTTCGTGTCAAGAAATAAAAAAAAGATTTAATTTTGATGATAATATTTTAAGAAACATCCAAATTTTAAAACCAAATGAAGCAATAGATATTAAAACTCGAACCATGCATCCATCGCTTTTCAAATTATTTAATCAATGTTCTCGAATAGCCAATGACATAAATCTTCAGCAATTAGATGACGAATGGCGAAGACTTCCTTACTTTGATATACCTCATGATATGAAATCGCTAGAAATTGGAAGCTTTTACATTGCTCTAGGCAAAATATGTGACGAAAATAATACATTAGAATTTGGTTTGCTTTCGAAATTTGTTTTAGGTATTTTATGTTAAATTATTATGTTAATTATTTTATGTTCAAATCAAGTTAATTATCTTTCAAGGTATTTTGTCACTTCCCCATTCAAACGCTGATTGTGAAAGAATTTTTTCAAAACTGAATTTAATAAAAACAAAACAAAGGAATAAAATATATACAGATACTATAAATGATGTGATTCTGGCCGCTGAAGGAGTCAGGGAAAAAGGCTGTTGTAATTTTCAACCAAATAATAATATGTTGAAATTGTTGGATAATAATATTTACGAAAATTGTAATGCTGACATGGTCGATGAACTAGTTACACTGTAAAATCACAATTTTTACAGTAAAATAATTATTATCTTTAAAAATTCTGAATATTTTTTATTTTAGTTATTTTATTAGTTATTTATGTTTAATTGAATTTTTATTAATTTTTTAATATTTTTTGTTTAGTAAGTATGTGCAATTTAAAACTAATATGTTTAATAAAAATAAAGTTTTTTGTTTGAAACAAACGTTGTATTTGTATGTAAATTACATTATATATATTTATAATCATAATTTTTAAATTCAAGGTAAAAAATGCCAAAACAAGGTAATTTTTTACGAAAAATAAGGTAATTTTACAATTTCATTCTGGCAACGCTGATGAGAATGTTTTCGAAATGATAAGAATAAAGTTATGGTTAAAAGCAATGGATATGATATTCAAAAATATATAGACACGAAAAACATACACTGTTTTCTTCTTTTATTTTCTGGAAAATTATAAATACGATAAAAATATGAAAATGTAAGAAATTCTATGGAAAATTTTAAATTTTCACATTTAAATTTTCATTTATAATTTAATTTCGGAAATTTTTAAAAATTATAACTACATACATAGAAATTTCTATGAATATTGTAAATATGAAAATTTTTTATCGATATTTTGAAGCCGAATCAGCTAGCGCAATTGAATAGTCATAATATTATGTAATGTTGTAATTTTGATGTAATAGTTTAAATTTTCGTATTCACAAAAACCCGTTTTACGTAACTATTACGTCAAAATTACATCATTACATGATGCTTTGACCATCCATGTGCGCTAGCTGATTAAATTGCTAAATGTATAATAAATAACATGTTAGTAATAATAAAAACTTTATAAGGAGCCTAGCTTTTATATAAGATCGGAAAACTTTAAGTTGTAATGAAGCAATCAATGTACAACTAAGAGTACAAAATTAATAAAGTTCGATGATTGTGCAAAGTTTCTAAAAAATCTTATGAAATTTAGGGGTTGGAGTACAGTGGTTTAAATGGAATCCTCTTATTCTTATCACTAAACGTATTTTATGAAAAACTTTTGTTCTACTTAAATTAATTTATGATAAGTTAATAAAGTTTTATTTAGTTAAACTCTTGGATGACACAGTGTTTAGATTGCCGACCTTTCGTTCGAATGGCTCGGGTACGAATCGTAGTGAAACAGAAAAAAAATTTCTTGTTTTCAATTCAAATCAGCTGCCATTCGCCATTTGGTTCAAATTAATGGCTTAATTAATAATTATGTATCTTTAATAAAAAGTAGTTAAACTCTTGGATGACACAGTGTTTAGATTGCCGACCTTTCGTTCGAATGGCTGGGGTACGAATCGTAGTGAAACTGAAAAAACTTCTCTGGTTTTCAATTCGACTCAGCTACTATTCGCCATTAGGCTCATATTAATGCCTTAATCAATAATTATATATATTTAATAAAAAGTACATTAATATAACAATATAAGCAAATGCAAAATATTGACAAATAATTTAATTAAATAATATAACTCATAGATATAGAATACTATATAACTACAAAAATTAAATTATATCTATTGAAAATTTAAGACGTTTCTACATGTTATAAGGCCTAGTACTAGCTCATGTTTAAATTATATGTGAAATTCTATATGACCGATTTTAATAACACGAATATAACATGACCTCTGTTCCAACATGTACCTATGGTAAAGACAGGCTTATTAGTCAAACAGTTGAACAGTTAGGGGAAAAAAAAACTGGACTTATGAAACAAATTATATTATTATTATTTGGTGCAACGGCAGTTAGCTTCAATTTGTTTAAATCGATTAATTTGAACTCATTAAGTTAAGTTGCTTAGCAAGAATTAAGATATAAATATAAAAACAAATTATATGTAAACAAAACAGAAAAGATTTACCAGCTTCTTTTTTTTATAAGAGATAGGTTAAAAGATCGCCAAAATCTTTTTAACAGAAGCTATAGCAAATATTTGAAACTAAAATTTAAAAAAAATATTTAAATAAACCTGAAAATTCGAAAAATTCTTCTAATAATACATTTTGCATTCAGACTTAATAGATTACCATAACCTAAATTTACCTACTCATTTATTTAGTATTTTAACTTCTGCACAATTAAAATTATAATTATAAAGACACATTGTTATTATTAAATATATTGGGTCTTACTATTGTGTAACGTCTTAGAAACGAAAAATTAAAAATATTCCACAATGGCTATACGAACAGTAAAATGTAACTTAGAACAGGGATTAAATGTTGCTCCTGCCTTTCTAATTTGATATAACACAATACTTTATTAGGTAAGACGGAAAGCCATAACTAGATTTGTTAACGACTGACTGTTATATGATACTGCTCTGCCCTATATAAAAAATGTAGAAAAAATAAGAAGTTTTTATTTAAACATGCTTATGAACGAGAAACCAAGAGACAGGTAAACAAGCTTACACAAAGCTCTATAAGTCCGGTGTTTTAACGTTCGCGCAGTGAACAGTCTTCGGTGTTAATAGAAAGAGCTTCTTTTAATATTAAATATCAATAACATGTTAAAAATTTTTCAAAACCAAAGTTGGAATCTTTATTGTGTTATTATAACGCTTATCTAGTTTTATCGGTTTACATTGTCTTTTTTAATAATTCTATTTTACATCTAATGTCAGTTATACGAAACCTTTTACATGTCGTGTTAGGTGAAACATATTTTTATTATAGAATAATTTGTATTTTCGTACCAGATTTTCAATCATATTGCTTGGTGTTATATAGATAAAGCTCATATTTTAGGGAAAACACATTTTCTAAATGTAGCGAATAAAGTTATCATCAATATATTGATGAATCCATTCCATTGCTAAAATAACGAAGCCAATAAAATGTGGAATAAAGTTTTGAGAACCTTACGATGCCCACCACACATCAGCATAAACTTACGAGGCAGAGAAACTGTTACGGGAAATCGAAAAATAAACAGAGGAGAAAACAAAATATTTTTGAAACAATTTGATTCTAAAGTAATATTTTGTTGAGACATTGAACCTGTAGTTGTGACGTTTGGATTATTCACAGGAAACAATAAGTTTTTAAAATTTTTAACAGATTTTTGTATATCTTTAGTACTTGGAATACCCGTAAAAGCCCCCCTAACTCGCGACACATTAATTAAATAACCTAGTCCCCAATTCTGTGGCTTACACCAAACAGAGGGAAATTATTTAAAAATTATCAAAAAGAGTTACACCTTAATTTTTGAGGCCTATTTGTTAAGTCGGGCTTAAGAGTCTGACTTTTTAAATTATTTTTCTTGTTAAATTTAGATTTTACTAAAAATTCGATTATTTCCTATTTTAAATAATGTCGTGCCTGTAACTGGATTCCAAGAAATTGGAACTTTTTATTTTTCCAGAACCTGTAAAAGCGTATGTAACTCTACACAACTTTAATAGAAATAGATTTTAAAAATTATTTAACCGACGTTTACCGTTAGCATTGCCAAATAGAAGCTAATATTTTCTAAAATAAGCTCTATTAGAATAATAAGGTTAACAAAATTATTTGAGAATTTAACTTCGAATTTGCCGTCGCATTGTCGTCATCCATCCTATTTTATTATTTTATATAAATGTATATGTATAAAACTGTAAACTATTGTATTATCACCGCTAACATACCTACATTTCTCAGTTAAATTTTTTAAAATTTTATTAATTAAATTTTAATTAATAGTTAAAGAAGAATTCACTCATAATAGAAAATAATTTAATAAATCACCAAAATTATACAAATACAAAACAAACAGCAAAACAAAATGCAGTAATAAAGAAAATAGTGCTTAAACAACAAATATATAAAAAAAAAAATATTAGAAAAAAACAAAAAAAAAAGTAGAAGTAATAAATAAATTTATTTGAGCACAAATTTAAACTATACACTCCACACAGTGGTTTAAATCCTTTTTTTTTTATTTTTATTAAGAAAGAGAAATAGAAAAAGAGAATTTAAAAAAAGAGAGAATATACACATCGGGAAAAAATTACTATTAAAGAGAAATGTCAAAATACAAATACAAATACATACAGAAAAAATGAGAAAAACAAAATTATATCGTTAACGGTAAAATAACAAAAATTTAAGAAACAGTTTTAATTACGATAAATCGGATCAATCGATATAATAGATATTTTTATAATAAAAAAATTTAATTGTATGTGTAAAAACAGTTAACTCTAATATATTTGTTTATTTTTACAAATTTGTATCTATACCGTTATTAATAACTTTTTTTTTTTTAATTCATAATTTGATAAATTCTGTATTTAAAATCCAACTTTTCTTTATTTAAATATGTAGGTACCTACTTATATTTTATAGAAATTTAAAAAAACGGTAAATAATTTTGTAGCGGTAAAATAAAATGTAGCATTACTTAATCATGTAGCATTACTATTGTCAAATGTAAAATGATGGAAAGCTTGGTTTTGTTTTTGTTTTATATGAAACTTTTGAAATGTCCAATAATGACAATATGTATATGATAAAAAGAAATAAATTGTCATAACACAATAACGGCTTTTATATATATTTATATGCCAAATCAATATAAATATACATATGTACATACATATTAGTATATGGATTTATTTATCATATTTATATTTTTATTTACAAATATAATTCAAATTCTGAAAAAAATCCCAAATATGTATGTATACCTTGTATGGGAGTTACAATGTAATAATATATAAAATATAAATATACATATATCCATACATATAATGTATAAAATATGTGTATTAATAATAATCCATATGTATGATATATATACACAATACGAATACAATATACATATGTGAAAGGAGAGAAAAAACAAAAAAAAAATTTATGTATGGGTGGAGATATTTTGTTGCTCCCCACTTTCACTCATCGTATGCGATTCATATGTACATATACATATAATAATATATCTTCGTTTATTTTTTTTTTTTTATTTCTTATCATATACACATTTAAGCTCCGCCTTCGTTGATTGGCGTTTTTTTTTTGTTTTTTTTTTATTTTGTTTTGTTATTTGTGTTATTTTTTATTTGTGTTATGTTGTTGTTGTTGTTCCTGTTATTTTTCTTCGCATATTCGTCTTAATATGTGTTTTTATTCGTTTTATGAATTTTTACTGTTATTTTGTTTCGATTCATACACACATTTCTATATTTTTATATTTTACTCTTTCATATTTTACATTTAAATATTTTTCTTTTTTTTTACAATTTTTTTTATGTATATATGTATGTATACGTAGGTATGTATATATTTTGAATGTACGTAGTACGTACATATGAATTATTTTATAAGCGTATGTATATATTTATATAGGGATAATTATTATATATGTTTATAGAAATGTTAATATTCATGTAAGGAGCATAAAAATTTATTAAATATTTTATATAAAAATACGATGTCATGTATTTATATACATATATATATATACAAAATTGTGTATTTTTAGGGATGTTTTTGAAGCTTCTTGGAGCATTAAATAAATAAATAAAAAAAATAGAAAACGAGAATAGAATTAGTTGTTGTTGTTGTTTTTTTTTTTTTTTTATTTAAAAATAAAGAAGTGACTGGTTAGAAGATAGTATATGTATGTATATCCACATATAGAGTAATGTATATGTGGGGAAAAATAAAAAATTGCCCAGCAAAAAAAAGAAGTGAAAAATAAAATGAAAAAGAGGAAACAAATGAACGAATCGCTTATGTGTATTCTATGTGTTATATTTTATAAACATATATATACATATATATGTACATTACGTGTGGGGAGCTTAAAAGATATGTTATTATGTATATTTTTTTGCTAGGTATATAAATATAGATATATATATATATATATATATAGGTATATGTATAAAGTATAAATTGTTAAAATTTTTTTAAGATAGATGAATAAATGAATAAAGGGGCTGATTATTAAAAGAATAAAAACAACTGATGCCACTATATTTTAATATTGTACAGATATTAACGGTATAGAAAAATTAAAAATTTTTTTTTTTTTTTCTTTTTCTCATTATTTTTATTTTTTGATTTCTAATGCGGTATAAAATGTATAAAAGCAAATTAAAAAACAAAACGAAAACAAAAAGAAAACATAAATTGAAATGAAGAAAAAATTTACATAAAAAAAAAGAAAAAAAAAAAAATTAAAGAAAAACTAAAAATGTTTGTATATGTACTTATTTTTAATAACGGTACGTACAAAATTCAATAGTTAGGTTTACACAAAAACTGTTTTTATATATTAATATGTTTATATAAGTATAAAGGGTTATAATTTAAGTAAAAAAATTTCCAATAATTAAACTGTATTTGAAAACTAATATCTATACTCTGTTATAATGTACTGTTTTCTTAATTATTAAATTAAAATAATTAAAAGGAAAGTTAATTAATACATACCTACCTACTACCATTTGAATAGAATCGATACAAAATATGTAAAGAATTCTTGAAGAATTCTTAGATAACTAGGTACTTATTTATATTTTATAAGTCATGTGTTTGACAATTGGTTGCTAAGAAACCGTAAAAAATAATTAAAGCTAATTTTTAATGTTATTTTACAATTAGAGGTCCTAAAATAAAGTAATAAGTTAGGTAACTTAAAAGGCGACTTAATAAAATTAATGTAACAAAGTAACTGTCTGTTTCTAGAAATAATTTTTTTTTTTTTAAAAGCTCTAATTGTTTAACTGTTAGGCTAATAAGCCTGTCTATATCATAGGCACATGTTGGAACAGGGGGTCATATTATATTTGTATTATTAGAATTGATCTTAATGAATTCCACATACAATTTAAACATGAGATAGTACTAGGCCTTATAAATTGTAGAAACGTCTTATATTTTCAATAGATCAATAGATTTTCAATAGATAATTGAAAATGAATATAAACAAATAATTGATAAATTTTGTTTTATATTGTAATATTTTGTATTTGAGTTATATGGTATTCTATATCTGTGAGTTTTATTATTCAATTAAATTATTTGTTTATATTCTGCATTTTTTATACTATGTATCTTTTATTAGAGATATATAATTATTAATTATTGAATAAGTCATTAATTTGAACCCAATGACGCATGATAGCTGAATCGAGCCGAAAACCAGAAAATTTTTTCACTTTCACTACGATTTGAACACTGTGCCACCCAGCAGTTAATTTGATATTGAAATCAGGGCAAAAGGGCAAATCATCAAAATTTCATTTAATTTTTTTCAGAAAATGTTTTTAGTAAGTGGCAGTTATTTTAGAAGAAGAAGTTGAAAGTATAAGAGTTTTATTATAGCTACTACCGTTATTTAATATCATAAAGACATAGGTACGATATTAAATTTAATTACCTACATATTTATATATCTTTATATGCCCATGTATGTATAGGCTTAATAGATATAATAATTTGTATATAGGTATACAATCGCATGTATATATTTTTAGAAATTAGTGAAAGAAAAAAAGACTATTTTTATATATAACTATATATAACTACTTTTAAATATTATAAGTATGTGTATCTACATAAACAAAAACAAAATAAAGATACAAATTATAATAAATTACTTTTTTTTCAATTTCTTATTATTGTTTCTTTCTTTTGTATTAATTTTTTTTCTTGTTAATTCTTATTTCTTTTTTTTTTTTTAACTTTTAGTTATTGTTTTATTTTTTCTTTCCTTCATTTTCATTCATTTTCTTGCGACGCTTTTTATGTATTAATTATGCATGAGCAAACATTTTTCTCATTTAAATATATTGATATAACTCGTATATTTATATATATATAAGTTATAACTATAATATAAGCTTAAATGATTGTACACTGTACAATGTACATATATCGTAGATATACCCATTGGCCATTAATCTTATATATAGTTATATTAAGTTAAGTTAGTAGTTGAATATAAGTGGAAGGTAATATATGTATCTGCTCATTCTTGAATAGAGCTAAGTATAATTAAGATATGAACTTAAAACAAAATGACATAGTATACATGTTTAGAATTCAAATATAATATGAATATTTTTATCATATTAGAATTTTACTTTAATATGACAGGGTAAAGTTTAAACTATGTAAAATATTTAAGTTTTTTAATAATTTAAAATCATATGTCATTTCAACTATTAATAGATAGTTCAAAAACTAATGTTTTATGTCTAAAGCTCGGTGTTTTTATTTTTAAATATATGAATCATATTAAAACATCGACTAGATCTTCTGTCTATTAAAATACATAAAAATTTACCAATTCTAAATTTACCTTTTACGTATACCTATAGCTAAATGTAAAAAAAATTACAAATTTTTCATTTTAGCACGTAAAAAATATTATTAGAAAATTCTTAATATACGTTCCAACACGTTTAGTATTATATTATGTAGTCGGCAAAACCAATTGTTAGGTAGCTAAAAGAACTTAAAATTAAAGGAAAATAATGATTGCACTTTTAATATGAAGCAACAAAAAGTACGATATTAACTTATACAATTTAAATTATTTATAGAAAATTAAAATATATAAAAAATCAACTAATAGCAATATTGAACCATAAGTATATTTAGAGGAGGAACTCAATGTAAAAACGAGGAAGATTATTGTTGTCCTTGTCAACTTTTAGATACTCGTGCATACCCACTGTGATGTATTATATAAATTTTGCAATTGCACTGTTTGACAGAAAATTCAAAATATTTGCTTTGTTTTTTTTTTTTTTATTTTCTATTTCTCTATCTATTAATTTTTTGTATAGTGCTAGGCTATATTGTTTCACAACCTTTGTTTAGAATCAAATCGAAATACTTGTCCCCAAAATTCTACAATGTACCTATTTATATGTTTTTTTGTTTTATTGTTTTTTATTCCTTTTCCACTCCTTTAAGGAGCATAGGGCATTCACCAAGTTTATTTTAAACTAGGCTTCAGTTTCTTTAATCATAATATTCACTAAGCCGTTGATTACTCGGCTGCAGTTATTGTATAAGGTTATGAAATATAAATGTTAACTTTGTGCGCCATCTATAATCTTACACAAGAATTATTTTTATATTTTTATTAAATCTTATTTTATATTACGATATAATCATACAATTTTACGATATTTTTATTATTAGATATGACCGGGGTTTGAACCCGAGACCTTCCACATGAAAGGCGGCGTTTTTACCACTACGCCATTGGCAGATACCTATTTATATGTATTACATAAAATTGTACTGAATGTTGAGTTTTGAGCTGATTTTTGCATTATGAAATGCAAATTATAGATTTTATTTTTTGATTTATTTTATTATATCTAATTAAGTTCAAAAAGATATATTTTGTTTAATATTTATCTAAGGTGCATTTCATTTGGTGGATAAGGGAAACTTTGAAATTGCTTGGTTTATTTACTTTTCAAAGCAAAGCAAGTAACACAACAAAGCATAAATTAGTCCTTCGCCGTTATTTCAGATTTTTATAATTGTTTCTTCGAAATGTTTTACTTTTTATATAAAATTTCCAGAAAATAACCTGTGAGTTTTAAAAACTGAAATGAAATAATTCATAAACATTTAAAATAATTAAATTAAAAAAAAAAAATTTTAAAAATTAATAAAATATTTTTGGCCTGTTTATGATAATTTATAATATTTTATTTTTGAAAATAAAACACATACAACAAAAAATCAATATTTTATTTTTTTATAATTGGACACATCTAACAAAACACATTTAAATGAATGCGTTTGTGCACGTCATTTTTTGGACAAAAATATTAATAAATAATAATTACAAAGGGAATAAAAAAAAAAAAAAATTTTATCCGACCTGGATTTGAATCGAGATGCTTTGATTAAAAATTCGACGTTCTAACCACTACATCATGAAGCGATTATTAATTTCATTACTTTTTGTTGATTTTTGCATTTAGTTTCTATTTATAGTTATTAGTTTTGAAGATATTCATAACAATTCAAAAACTTTGTATGGCAGCTCCCCGAATTCGATTTTTCCGATTAGAACCAAAAACAATAGGGAACCTTCAAATGGTTTGAAAATTACTTTTATGTGAATTTCAAAACTCTAGCTCTTTTAGTTTTTGATTTATCGTGCTGACAGACGGACAGACATAGCTAGATCAATTTACTTTTCGATGATGATCCGAAATCTATCCGGTTTGTATCCGATGCATTACAAAAGGAGGAGTAATTTTAATATACCCATGGCCTTATTTGTATGCGCACGGTTATAATCATCAATCATATTTTGATCCATATTATTTAATTTTCGATTCTTTAAATAAAAAGTAGGTATATATTTTTAAAACAGTAAATCAAATTTAATAAAAGACATTAAGTCTCATTACAATAAAAAAAAATAAAATAATAAGTAAAAAAGGAATTTTTTTTTTTGTAAACCAATATGAATGATTTCTAGAGTTTAAAAAAATTTAAAAAGTTCGTTTTTAAATTGGTATCATAGGTATACAACTTGAACTTGAACAGTGTAACACATTATGAAGTTGAGATGTTTTTTAAAATCATATACCCTCGAATCACGTCTCATTTTAAATCATATAAATTTATTTCTGATGATATTTTGATACTCATTGATTTTTTGAACGTACAATGAAATTTTATTTCTTGACTCGTTCGTTTTTTATTTAGTTCATACTAAAACAACAAAAAATAAAATCAAACTATGGATTTTTACAAATAAATTTGAGAAATACTAGATATTATGATTTCTGTGATTTAATTTTAATTTTTTTTCTGTTTTTATTTAAAATGTTGATGCGATTGTTTTATCAATGCGGAAAAATTGAAGAAGTTCAACTCGGTAGCATGGTTTGAAAATTGTTTTTATATATTTTTTAACTTCTGAATTAATTTTCATTCACATTTTGTTTTTTTCTGAACAAAACCATAACGAATCATTTTGATTTTTGTTGGAAAATTTATTTTTCCTTTTTTTTTTGTTTTTTTTTTATATCTGGAATTGTTTTTAATCTGGTTCATTGTTTTTAAAATATAGAGAAGGTTTTTACATTCCTTGAATTTTGCGAAACATTAAAATGTTGTTTTATGTTGCGTATTAAATATAGTATTAAATATGTGGTGTTGGTTAGTGTGGGAAATATTGATTTTATTTGAAATTGGAAATTTTTTATTTTTAATATCATTTAATGATAAGAAAAGTACAATTAATGAAAGAGTTTAAATATAAAAATCAAAAATCAATATTCAACTTTAAAGTGAAACTAAAATTAGATTGTAGAATTTGATTGAAACGAATAACTTGAGATGTTTCATACAACATCGATATTGTGTTTAATAGTTAAGAATTGCTTAAAATCAATTAGGTACTTTAAAAGAAGTATATACTAATACAATATTTTTGAAAATAAAGTTTTTTATAGTAAATTGAAACTATATGTTAGTTTTAATTTTAAGTTTTAAGTATTAAGCTGTAATCGGAAATGTCGCACTATTGTAAACTGCACTTGTAATTTAATCGAAAAAAGTATTTCGATTTAAGGCTCGTAATTTTTGATGTCACACTTCGATTATTACTTCTCAATTATAATCGATTATTTAGTAAGACAAAAATCACTTAAATGGAAATGTCATTTTTACATGTCATAACTATATGTTTTGAAATTGCAAATTAGTCAATAAAATTTTGTAAGTGTACAAAAAATGGATACCGAAATGTAAATAAAAAATTTTTAGACTTTCGAACGTAGAGCTATTAAAACTTTTAATTACATCTGTGTATTTAATTACCTTAGGTATATAATTATTTTTTATTTTTTCAGTCAATACACTTGTAATTAATTTAATTTTTATTTTTTTTTTCTAAATTCATTGTTTTTTATGGTTTTTGTCTTAAGTAATTCACCAACACGGTCAAATTCAATTTTGTTTTAAATTTTTTTCAATTTTGATTTTGATAAACGTCAAATGATAAGCGTCACATGATATTTGCTGCAAAAGTCTAACAGTAATGTGACAAAAATATTTTTGTCGTGTCTGTTAAATTACATGTAGTAGATGATCAACTGCTTTTGCATTTATTTTTAGTGTGACATTTCCGATTACAGCTAAGATAAATAAATTTTTAAAATAATCGTATCAAAAAGTCATGTATCTATCACCAGTAATGTAAATTTAATTAAAAACTTAAAGACATATATTTACAATTGATGATTTCCTTTATATTATAAAAACTGAAGTCCTAAGTTAAATGTAAATTTGACTATAACTTTAGAATTTATATTTGAATTACACTGCAGTTTGTTGGTTATGTTGAATATGTCTAAATTAAAAAATATATTTAAAAGTAGCATTGAAGACATTAATGTGTCTCTTCCTAGTCCCACTAGGACCACTTATCTGAAAAATTTAAGTGCCAAATTTATAATTAAGTTGTAAAATTTATTATTAAGTTTCAAACCAACTTTTAACGACAATCCTAATTTTGCTGTAGTTGGTAAAAGTTCTTTTACAATTTTTCTAATATTAAAGAATTAAAGTCTAATCAAAGACTTTAGACTATAATAAACAACAAAATCCAATTAGAAGTAAAAGAATGAAGAAGACTAGAATAACATAGTTGAGAACAGAGGGAAAATTGACACGGAGGAAATCTTTTTTTGTTTAACCAATATACGGTTGCCAATAATTAACATTTTAAGTAGAATTTTGTTTGTTGAAATGTGTTATTATATTCAATAGTCTTTGGTGTGTTATTATATTCTATATTCTTTGGTCTGATTCAAAATAAATCGAAATAATATTATTCCTCAGTAACCATTAATTAGTCATCCACAATTTTATATATTAAATACTAATTAAATTTTAATAAAAAACTACTTTAAATTGTTTCAAGCTTTAATAACAATTTTGCAACGATTTTAATAATAAAATTGAGTTTTTTACCTAATTTTGTTTACTTTAACTAAATCAAAAAACCTCCACACACACACACATATACAATTTAAAAAAAAAGGTATTTCTTTAAAGAGGAATTGATTCAATCGTATTTTACTTGCAACCTCTCATAATTTCATCTTATGGGTCGATGTTTTTTTGCTTGTTCCTTTACGCAATTCAGACTTTTTATCGAGTTTTTTTTTTTATTTATTTTTTGTTTTTCTTTTTTTTTAGTCTTTAAAATAAATTTTCATTCATGTCGCGATTTTTTCTTTATTTAAATTAAAAAAAAAAGTTTTGCTCCCTTAGTTAAGAAGGAATAAAAAAAAAAAAAATTTATTTTTTTTTTTTTTCAGACACAAGAAGGTCAGTGGTCACCGCATTAAACGGTGTCCTATTTTTAAAATAACAGAAATGAAAAAAAAAAAAACCAGGGAGAAGGCATCCTAGTTTTTGCTTCTTTTTTTTTTAAATTTATTTTTAAATTACTTGACTTGGCCATTTTTTTTTTCTCGCTTTATTTGCCTACTGGACTTTGTGTTAATAATCTCTTAACATTCCCCTTTCCTTAAAATTTCATTTTGAAGGGTATTGTTATATTATGAGTATATATACATTTTATATATATATATAATAGTATATCGATAAAAAAAATATGGTGAAAGAAATTTTCTTCACTTTTATTCTTTAAAAAAAAAAAAATTAAAGTTCTTTAAAGAGAAGAAAATAACAAAAAAAAAAAAATAAAACGAGAGACAAAATTAATTTTAGGATAATTTTATAAAAAAAAAATAAAACGTAAAAATGGTGTTCAGTTAGTATATATATATATACCTATATATATATAGCAATCAACAAGTCAAGTTCATTCTCTGTTGTCTTCTATAAAAGCTGTGCAAAAAAAGGAAAAAAAAAAAAAAATCGATTAAAATTTTTAAGTTAATTTTAAGAATACAAAAAAAACAACAAAAAAATAAAACAAAATTTATTACTCTACTTTAAAATTCCTTTATTCATTTTCTCTTTTCATACTAAATTTCCGTTATTTTTTCCTTTGGTGTCCTGTTTTAAATGAAAAACATCTTTTAAATTAATATATTTTTGAACTTGAATGAAAATTGGTCACAATGAATGAATTTTTTTTTAATTTTTTAATTTTTTGAAGGACAATGAAAGTGCATATTTAAAGCTTCTAAATGTGCAGTTTTTCAGTTCATTGTTATTATAGAGTTAAGAGTATCGACCTAAACTAAAAATAAAAGGGTTTAAAAATAAAATTTCATAGTTTTCCCAAAAGATTTTTTTCTGTTTGAAAGCGACGATATTTTTCTACAATTAGGTTACACTAGACATCTTATTATACTAGACAGTAGTTGTTGTTGAATAAAAAAAAAAATCTTGATAAATGTAAAAATCATATTAAGGATGATAAATATAATTTTGAATAAGGTGTGTATGAGTCTCCTGTAAAAATTAAGAAAACTGATCGGGTCAAAACAATTTTCACAACACTAAACAACCTTCTCCTAATTCAAAGACTGAAACAGGTCAATGTAGTAGGAACATAAATTTTTCATTTTTCTTATTCAATCTAGAATTTATCTTTGTCATCGTATTTTAGAATTAATTTATTTCAGAGGACTATTTAAATAAATTAATTTGAAATATTGATGTTTCTTATCTAGATCTTAAAAATCTTACGACAAATATTATAAGGATGGCGATAAGTGGCTTTGTCATTGCAATAATGGGGGATTGTTACTTCAACTCTAAAAAAATACCTGATACTCTAAAAGGATATTTAAAACTAGTCACTCTGGAATAATCATTAATTTTTTTCTATCATATTTTAGTTTATGGCAAACTTATTGGATTTCTCTAAAGGAATCAATATTTTATTCTAATTCTAGATTCTTATTCTTTTAAGCCTCGTTGTCATAAAAATATTTTGGAAAATGTGAGCCGAAAGATCCTAAGGAAAACTTTATTTTAAAAGACTTGTATTGTGCCTACATACTTTTGTTAATTCCAAAGTTGAATTTCTTACAACCTTGGTGGTTTAATGACTTGATTGTAAACTAACACTTCATTATAAATTGACATATTAGACTTACGATCTAGGGGACCAGTAATTCTGTCTTTATTTATTAACTTTTTTTATGTTATTTTTTAAATATATTCTTCCAGCTTAGCTTGACATCTAGTGTCATTCCTAGGTATTTAACTGAGCATACGATTGGTATGTATGTCAAAAGGTAGGATTCCAGTATTTTAACATTTTTGGGGCATATTTGTTTTTCCTCTCTAACACTTTTTTTACGATATTTGTAATTTTGCAATTCGGTAGCGAAGATATAATTCTGTACGATTTTGTTTCGATTCGTGGATTTCGTGTTTTTGGATATGGGTTTAGGTCATCATCTTCCATGTCTACAAATTTGATGAGATACGTTTGGCTATAAAAACAATAATTAAATCTGAAGTTTTGTTGGTGTAAGTTGGTTTACCACTTGAACGAATACAACATCTGAGCTATTAAATATCCCGCTACAGTTCTTTTCCCCTTGATGAGGTCATTTTGGATTCTCAAATAGTATTTTTGGAATCTGAGCTCATGAAGGTTGAGTAGATCTAAAAATTCATCCTTTTTTTGGTTACAATTTTGTGGATATTAAAGTACTGTTTAGTAAACTTAATTTTAACTGTAGTTGGGTAAATTTCCTCTAATTCTGGATTCTTTGGTACGTTTAATATCGTTTTTTATTAATATTCCACTACACTAGGGCTAGTTGTATAGCCCAGAAGTTTAATTTTTGTTTTGATTGTCAAATTAATCGGGGATAGTAATCATAAATCAGTGTTTTCCGAGTTTAAGAACAATCCAAGTTTATCTATTTTATTTAGAACTCCGTTGGCATTCCATGTTGTTATAAATATTTGGGAAAGCCATTGATTTTAAGGTTTACTCCGATTGAACTAGAGTTTTTGTATCAATTTTAATCTAGCTCATATTGAAATTTCGTCGATCCTTTGTAGTTCGGTTAGGATAGTGAGGATTAGTAGGGTTAGGTTCTTCTTTCTTTTAAATTCTTAATTCAAGCCTGTAAAATAGAACAATTAAATTAATTGTTCTTTTTATATATTATTAATTATAAATATAATTTAAAAATAATGACATTAGTTTTATAAATATTATAGGTAGCGCTCATAAAAGAGATATTTATTCAAACTAGAAAATGAATATTTAAATAAATGAATTAATCAAAATTTTTTGTTTTATTGCAGCCACATCTGCTTTTTATCGTATTATGAGAGGATTCATGGAATTTTAAATATCAAAAATTAAGTTAAGTCTCATTAAGCGGACAGAATTGGCCTAATACATCAAATTGCACTCTCAGCATTTAATAAAAACCATTATTAAATATTCCAAATATCAATGATGAATTTATTCAAAATGAATTAAAATAAAGGTAAATATGAGATCATGATCTATTTTATAATAACAATTGATGTTTATTTTCAATTATTAAATAAAAAAAAAAATAAAAAACTTAATTGTAAATATTCTTTTTTTTCTTTTATTATTAAGATTCAAGTTTTTACTTTTGCACGAATGCAATTTGTTACATAAATCAGTAATGCAAAATTAGTTCAACAATGTGTTCAAGATCAATGTGTTATTCTCTTCATACGTGTACTGGTTATCATGGGATCAAAGAATAATATTTATACCATACCATGTATCAGCAGTTACTTTTTGTTAAATTTTTATTTTTTACTTTAGATTAAAGTTAAAAAAAAAATAAAAAAACAAGAATAAGTGAATAAAAAAAAAGTTATCCAAAAGATTTTTCTAAAGGAATGTTTTAGTGAAAAAGAAAAAAATCTTTCTAAGAATAATATATATGAGAATATTTTTTTTTATTTTTTTTGTATTATTTTGGTGCACTTCCAATTTGTCTGTTTTTATTTTTTTATTTGGCAAATTATTTAGGGTTATTCTTTTGTTTATGTTTATGAATTTTGGCGCACGTACATTTTGGAATGAAACATTATTACAGTAAGATAACAGCAGCTATATTTAAAATGTTTAAAAGTAAATTCGGTGTTACCAGATGTAAAAAAATTAAAAAAACGCTTTCTTATCATAATCAGTGCTGCTTCCGACCTGTTAAACCTACCACCGACCAGATGTTTACACTATGCCAAATCTTGGAGAAGACTCGCGAATACCAAATCGATACTCATCACCAGATTTTAAAGCCAACTATTACAGTATATTTCGAAATACATTATATGACGCCATGTCTGAATCCAGTGTACCGCCCAAAATCATACGATTGTCTAAAAAGATTTTGGAAAACACAAAATGTATGGTAGCGGTTGGAAGTAATATGTCTTATGAATTCCAAACATACTCTGAATTCAGACAAGGTGATGCACTGACCTGTAACTTTTTCAATATTATGCTGAAGTACATATTACGTCGTTCTGGTGTTAATATGGTAGGAAAATTTTTTTATAAATCAGTTCAGCTACTAGGTTTTGCTGACGACGATGATATTGTGGGAAAAACACGACGTTTTGTCACTGAAGCCTTCACCCAAATTGAAAAAGAGGCGAACAAAGCGGGTCTTCTTTTTTTAAATTAATATTCACCTGGAAAGGTGAGGTGACGATGATTAAGAGAGGAAGTGCGATAACGTATACTCAGGCGAAATAAATTAAATGCAAATAAATAAATTATGAATTGAAAAGATAAAGAATGGGAAGTAGAAAAGCAAGAGTCCAAAGATTAAATATGTATGTATTTTTTAGAAAATTTCCTAATTCACAAGCTTAAAACTACCATTTAATCCTATTAATTCGCCATTCAAGCTACCAAATCATTTATATCGTTTGAAAAGGGATTGATTTTGTTTAGGTCAGAGTTCAACAAATCAAGAAAATTGTTCAGCTATTTTGGATTACATTTTTATTGATAACATCTTTATGAGTGGAGAAATGAAGCAAATAAATCGTGCAGAGTGTAAACATAATTATTCTCCCTAGGACGTAAGAAGGAAGAACATATTGCGTAAACAGATCATCAGCATTTGGATAAAAATTCTATAATATTTTGGCACAATGGTTAGAGTGCCGACCTTTCATGCTAAAGGCCCAGGTTCGAATCCCAGTGAAAGTGAAAAAACTGCCATTGGGTTCAAATTAATGATTTAATCAATAATTAATAATTACATATCACTAATAAAAAATACATAATAATATTAAAAAATGCAAAATATTAACAAATAATTTAATTGAATAATATAACTCACAGGTATAGAATACAATATAACTCTAAAACAAAATACTACATTATAAACAAAAATAGAATTGTATCTATTGAAAATCTAAGACGTTTCTATATGTTATAAGGGTTAGTACTATCTCATGTTTAAATTGTATGTGGAATTCATTAGGGTCAATTCTAATGAAACGAATATAATATGACCTCCTGTTCCAAGATATACCTGTGGAATAGTACATAGGCTTATTAGCCTAACAGTTGAACAGTTACCGCTTAAAAAAAAAAAATTTCCAAATAATCAATGTAACTATGGTTACCCCAGCAAAATTTTACAAAAAAACACTTTAAACTGTTCTCATTCGAAATACCACAATATAATAAGTAAATTCTTGGCGCAAGTAAAATTTCTTAAAAAAAAAACAAAAAAGAAATTAAAAATAAATAAAATAAAAAAAAAAAACAAAAAAACTTATAAATATCAGATAATAAGATGTATCTATATATATATTTTTTTTAAGTTATGTTTTGGCTTCAAATTTATAAATATAATTCACATATTAGTGGGTTCAAATATTCAATTCAATCATCGTACATATTATTATTGCAGTAGTAATCATTTAAAAATTAAGAAGAAAATAAATAATACAATTCGAAATTAAAAATTGTATCCACTTTGTCTATTATTACAATATTTTCGTTACGTTATCATAGAATTTTTTTATATACTTATAATGAAAGTATTTGGTGGTTATTGTTGCAAAGTCATTTCTTATATTTATTCTTTATAGATTCAATATTATGGGAATTTTTCAAAATTTTTCTGAATTTTTTTTTAGTTTCCAAACCTCTCTTTACTTTTGGTATTACAAAAATGTTTGTACTTTAAATAATAACAAAAGCAACTTGAAAAAAAAAAAAAAATGTAAGAAAAGAATTAAGCAATGCAGCACCACACGACTATATCAGATCTTGATCAATTTCGCGCATAACGTAATCGAAAAAACTAAAAACAAAGGTATAAAGAAAAAAAAGGGCCAGCATGATGATCATCGAATTTTTTTCTTTACTTTTCCATATACATGCATACTTGGGGATACTATAGATGATACTAATAATAATAATAATAATAATAATAATAATAATGATTACAATTATCATGATCTTACTGATGATTATGATGATGATGATGAATAAGGAGTTTAATATAAATATGTTGGTACTGGCGCATATTTGATTTTTGTTTTCTTCTTTTTTTCTCTTAAAATGCTGTTTTTCATAAAATGTTTGTTTAATACGTGATCTCAACTGGAGCCCTGCCGATAATCCAATTTTATTTTAATCCAATAATCCAAAATTATACAAAGAGAGAGAGAGAACGAGATAGAAAGAAAAACAATCATATAAAGGAAAACAAAAGATAACAAAAGAAGTTAAGTTGATATTGTTCATATGGTCACGTTCAAGATCAAAAAATTATCCATATGTGAAATTAAAATTATAATATTGCAAAAAAAAAACAATATACATATATATATATATTTATATATTTATAATGGTAGGAAATGGTACTTGTTCTGGTGGCATTGTATAATATTGGTAAAAAAAAAACACTATAGATAGATTTGAAATTGAAAACAAATTTTTATATTAGTCATAGTATTTCAGTTTGTAATGTTTATTATTTTGGAAATTTAAATATGATCTGAATTTACCTAATATAATATATAGGGTGAAAATAATTTTGGTTTTTTTTTTTTTTTAAATAATTCTTTAACACATTTAAACGCAATATACTATTCCAGTAAACTTATTAAATTTTTTGATAACTTTTATATTTAGATTACCTAAAATTTTTGATTATGTATGACAATCATAATAATTGGAATAAATTTTAATATGTTTAAACAATTCTGTAATCTGTTTTACTATTACTTTATATAGTAATCCAAGTTAATTTTAAGATTATTTTTAAGTAGTTAAAAACTACGATTACTTAATTACAGTCTTTATTATATATTAGGTTTAGATAAGTTATTACATTACATAACAGTTAAGAACCGTATAGTTAAAAATTTTGCGTTTATTTAATAAAGTAATTACAATCATAAAAGTTGAGTCTGAGATTATTAAAGTAATCGATGCAAAGTAATCATTAATTTAAGAAAAAGATTTCAAGATGAACAGTAAAAATTTGAGAGAAGTAAAATTTAGTATGATTTCAGGTATTTAGAAAGCTTCTTCATATATGGTTCTATAACTGCGGGGTAGGTATTAATGCAATGATGCCCTTTTCTCCGTCTGAACTTTTTACCAAAAATTACTTTTGGATTTCATTTTAGTATATTAACTGTTACAAAAGTCTTTGTTGTGGGTTAACCGATTTAAACCCACAGGTTTGATAGTGTTAACTGTATATGGACTGTTACTATATAAAAAGTCATAACAAAACGATATTTTCGTCAGGTTGATTTAAGTTTTTCTTTATTTCGTTT
>OY720445.1:26022505-26316629 GCA_963082915.1 Dolichopus griseipennis | reverse complement strand
TGGTATTTAATTTAAAAAAAATATTTCTCTTACAGGAAATAAGAGATGATATGATGTCTTCGTGAGAACATATTAAGAAAATGATGCGACAAACTGTTAACGTTTAATTATCATGTTTTATATGTGAGTTATAATTATGAACTCAAAATTATTTGTTGACATATTAATATCTTTTTGAAATTACAAGTTAATATTTGTTTTTATGTTGTTATTTAATTAAATTATTTATGTAAATTACAATAGTAAGTATCTGAATGATAGCTAAATGGTTTGCGGCGCGACCTTTTAATTGAAAAGTCTCGGATTCAAACCCTGCTCGGATCTTATCTAATAAAAAAATATAGTATATATTATAATAGTTTAATATGAAGCCCAAATCCCAAATAAACAAAGAACTACTATAGTATCAAGCAATATTTGCTATTGTCTAGTACTACAAATAAATTACAATAGTAAATGTAAGTGTACGTAATTAAGCTTTTTATTCAAATTACTGCAGAAATGTTGCAGCTTTATAATAAAAACGTACAATAAAGCATAATGGATATTAATTAAAAGGGAAGATTTTGTAAAATTTTATTAAAATTTTGACATTTCCTTAGAACCAATTTTTATTTAATGATTCTAATACATTAATTTAAGATTTAATTTTAAAAGGAAACGGAGATCAATAAGCGGAGTTAAGATGATAAAAATTTGTCATCAAATAATTGAAGAAAAAATAAAAATGACTGAGCCAAGAATTATATGACAAAAGTTTATACCTAACGATTAATTTGAACTTCACAATGACATAGTGATTCAGATGACAACCTTTCAAGGAAGGTTTCAGTTTAGATCCCAACAAGATCAAATACCTAAAAAAAAATAATTGAAAAATTGGATAAGTAATCGTAATAGTTTATCGTATCGTATAATAATATGTTATACAACTCTTGTGTTATAACATGAGTTGACAATAGATGGCGCACAAAATTTAACATTTTTTGTATTAATAATCTTACACAATAGCAACAGTCGAGTCATCAATGACAAATGTATATAACGGTTAACGAAACTGAAGTCTAGTCAAAATAAATGATTTGGTGAATGCTCTACACTCCTACTATACTTAAAAGGAGTAGATATGGAATGAAAATAGAAACAAGGTTGTTTAAGGACAATAAGTCAAATATCGAAGGTTTAAAACGCAAATATGCTAAGTAACATTTTTTTCAAAATACGTTTTTTTGCACCAATCCTAATATCGGAAGATCCTCTTTCAGTTAATAAAATCTCTATAAGTGTGCGTTAATTAGTTTTTGAGAGATGAAGTACAAGGACGCAGAATACAAAAATACTATGTGCTTTTTAAAATGTTTGTACTAAAAATAAATGAATACTGATTAAACGCAAAAATGCTAAGTACGGCACTTAGAACTTTACCAGCTCAAAATTTATACACTAATCAAGTACAAAAATGCTAAGTGATTACTTAGAATTTGTGTACTACAAATAAATGTATACTGGTTAAACGCAAAAATGGTAAGTGCACAAAATATATAGACCTTCCTGTAAAAAATCTCATATTTTATTAAAAAATTTGTTTTCAAAGTTAAAAGCTAATAACTAAGTAGTTTTCAAAGAAAAAACCTAAAAATCAAAAAACCTTTGGCGCAATATTCTAACTTGCACGGATCCTTTACTGCGAGTTTTCAAACTTTCAAAACGCTCCTGTTTAAAATTATAAATTTGTTATTTAGCATTTTTGCGTTTTTAAACATCGATATGTAAAATCAGTTGAAAAAAATTATCGTGAAAAACAGTTTTAGTTTTCAAAAGGACTTTAATGCATGCAATTAAAAGAAAGGGTTAAAAACATTTCATTAATTTAAACGCCCTCTGCTGCTACAAATATGTATTTTTTTTTAAATTTCTCAGATCTTTTACGAAAAAAATAAAAAATTCTTTACATATTATAAATAACTTTTAAGCCAAAGTATAAGTAGACAATTTATAAATTTATAAAAAAAAAACAAAAAACATTAAAACAATTTTTACATTTCAAAGATATATTTTTGATATATAAATATATAAAAATTTAAATTAGAATAAACAAACAACAAAATTTTTATCCTGCAAAAAAATAAAAAAAAAAAAAAATAAATTTTTAAGATGAAAAAAAAAAAAAAAGTTTTTTTTAATGCTCATATTTAGGCGGAGTTTACGATTTTTAAACAATAAAAAATTTATATATATATATATATATATATATATATATATAGGTATATTTTTATTTTTCTTCAAATAATAAATGCATATATATATATATATATATACAAAGTTAATACATATTGTATGTTTATTTTCTTTAATGTATATATATATATATATAGATATATACATATATCTATATAAAATATAAAATTTATAAAACGAATACAGAAATCCAAAGAATATCATTTTTCTATAATGATATATATATATATATATATATATACATGTTATATATAATATAACTCTTTTTTTTTTATTTCTTTAAAAAATTCTTTACTCCTTTATTTTCTCCACATGGCAATACAGAAAGACGTGAATGTATAGTTGAGTTGAGTTGAATTTTTTTTTTTTTTTTTTTTTACCTAAAATATGAGAAAATGGAAAAATTAAAAGAAAAATCGCTCGGGAAAAAACATATAAAAATATTTATATTCCAATTTTTTATTTCAAATTTTTTTTATTTTTTTATTTTTTTTTTATCCTTTTTTTTGTTTTTGTTTATCCTTTCTTGAAAAAATTCTGTATTATTTAGACATTTTATTTTTTTATATACATATATACAATATTCACATATATATATATTCACAATAAAATAATCTTAAGAAAAATTTCGTGAAAATTTTATTTTATTTTACTTTTAAAAGAAAAACAAAAACAACAACAAGAAAATAAAACAAGAACATTAAAATGAAAAAAAAAAAACGAAAAAAAATGGTTTTTAACTTTCTTATCATGGTACTACTAACTATACTATACCCATTAATTTATTCACTCTTTATACCATCACCGCATAAATGTTAAATATATATATACGTGAATATTGAATTGAAATTCTTAAAAAAAAAAACCAAAAAAATTAACGGGATGAGTTAAGGATACAGCATCAGGCAAAGGACTATATCCTTACAGCATCAGGCGCAATATATATATACTAAAGAATAAAAATGTGTAAATGTGTTGAATATACTATAAGTATTTTTATATACATATATATATGAATAATATATATATATATATATATATTAACTTTCTTTTTTAGCCAGGATTACCAATTCTTGAATAAGCGATTGGAAGTCCTTGGTAAGAAGTAAATTTTTATTTTTACTAAAATACTCATAGGATCTTTTTCAAAAATTACTTTCTTATAAAAATTTTACATGGTAAAAAACAGCAGGATCAGAAGCACAAAACAAAAAAAAAAAAATGGAAAATAACTTGGAAGTTGAGTTGGAGATTGCCTGTTTTATACATTTCATACTCTTTTTCATTCATGACAGTTGTATGTTTTCTTCCTTCCAAAATATCATGTTTTTCTCAAAAATTTATGAGATTTTCCTTTTGCTTATCTTGAAAAATTCTTTTTTAACCCTTTTCTTTTTAATCAACCCACCACTTTATTCTTATATCAGGAGTTATATACATACCTATATATATATATATTTGTACAAATATAAAGAAGACGTAAGAAAAGAATATAAAAAAACCAAATAAGAATAGAAATTTTTTTTAAATTGATGAACGCACTTGTAAAATATTAAAAAAAAAAATACTTTTTTACTTTATATCTATGTACATATATATTTATATATAGATGTGTACAATATGTATATTATATATTTTATTATTTGATTTTTGAATCCTTTTTTTTTTAATGCGATGGTGTAATAAGAAATGAGCGCGACAAATATTTGTATTACTTATGTACAAAAGTGTTTACATATGAAGAAAATATTTTTAAGTGTATATAAAATAATGTATATGTATATATATATTAAATTAAATTATATATATATGTTTTATTTTATTTATATATAACAAAATAAGAAAATAAAACCACCCTAAAACACATTAATTTTACCGCCATTAGAAAAATTAAAAGTTATGGATAATTTGGGAATATATATATATATATATATATGTATATATATACGTATATATTTTTAATATTTAACAAGTGTGTCCATATATTTATGTATATATGTAAATATATTTAACAAGAGGTAAAAAACGTATATAGCTATTAAGATTTTATGAAATTTAAAAATTCTTTTTCTAATTTAATTAGAAGTTGCCATAGTTACGCTTTGAGATAAAATGTTTTTAATTAATAAAATTTTTGACTATATTTTTAATGTAGATTTTTGTTTGTCCTGACATGTGGTAGCTTATTAACTCCGTTCATTCTTTGGGATAACTCCGTTCTAGATCTTGTTTGATTTAAATAGTTAAGGCTTCTGGTATTATAGTTATGTGCACTATTTCTTTTCGTTATATGAATTTTTTTCCTGTAAATTCCTTTTTCCAGTTTAAAAATTAATTTGGCTTTTTCCATAATAATAATTTCTGGAAGCATCAAATGACCCGTTTTTTTTTTTGTAAATTTCG
Source organism: Dolichopus griseipennis (assembly GCA_963082915.1). Classification (NCBI taxonomy): domain Eukaryota; kingdom Metazoa; phylum Arthropoda; class Insecta; order Diptera; family Dolichopodidae; genus Dolichopus; species Dolichopus griseipennis. The sequence continues at coordinate 26,311,988 of OY720445.1, read as the reverse complement.
ACTGTTGGTATCAGCCAGCTATACTTGTATAAACTTTTTTTAGATTTGTTAATCATAAATAAACTTGTAATGACCTTTTCTTTCAGCCATCTGGGGCAACTGGACCAGTTATATATATTATACCTAATATGTGACATGATATAACCATGATATATATTATTGGTTGCTTGCCGGTTTAGTTTAATTCCACTTCTTTTAATGGCACCTAACATTGACGCAATTTTTGATGATAAAATAACTTGATAATTTTTGATGTTATGACTTTTCCATCTCAGCTTTTCAACAATTATTACACCAAGGTATTTAAATATATAAATATGTATCAACTCCATCGATTTGCACATTGTTCATCAATATTTTTAGATTTATATCAGCTTAATGCTCATTTTATATGTGATAAATTTTGTTTTATTAGCATTTATACTTAATACCTTTAAGTCAATTAATATATTTGTATTTTAAAAACATCTGTTCCTGAAACCATTGTAAGTTTAGATACTATTATTGGGTTATATCAATTTATTATTCTTTCTAATTCATCTCTGGTTTTAGCACTGTAAATGAGCAATGTGTCATCTGCAAATATCTTGTAATCAGCTTGTAAATTAGCACATTGTATGTTATGGATATAAAGCAGAAAAAAGTCGATCCGAATACTGATCCTTGCGGGCCACCTATATTTATAGTACACTGGTCACTTAATACATCATTAATTCTTGTAGTTATTTTCCTATTGTGTAAATAAGATCTAAAAAGATTCACAGCTTTTCCTCTTATACCGATTTTATAGAGTCCGTGCAAAGGATTTTATGGTCTACTGTATCAAATGGTTTTCTTTAAATAATATATATATTTAATTTAATTTATATAATATGTACAGGAAATTGATTCAACGTTGGTAGAGTCATATCATAAATGTTAATGCAAAATTTTAAAATCCTGGGAATGTGAATGTAAAATCATAATTAGTTTGAATATTTCTTTCCTATTCCTGAGACCATTGTAAGTTTGGATATTATTATTGTATTATACCAATATTATTTATTATATTAATTTAATTATATTATATTACAATTATTGTTTTCTATCGTAAGGGCAAATTGTAATGAAAATTCCTTCAAAAGAAAATTAAGATCAGTTTGAATATCAAACCCGCATTCCCTCGGTTGATACTCCAGGTACATTACGACTACGCCATCGAAAATCGTCACTGAAGAAGAATTTGTATATTGAAGCTTGTTATTTGCATATCTGCAGGCGCTTTTTAACTTATAGATTTTTTCATGGTTTTCATTGAAAACTTTTCAACAAAGTCATGTATTTTTTCAATTTACGTACACTGGATTGACGCTGTTGATCTGGTTAACCTATATTTTAATTTTAGCTGTTTAACAATTTAAATGAATTTCGCTTATTCGTCTTCTATTAATAGTAGGAGAAATTGTATTTTTTATTCCTTTTCCACTCCTTTAAGGAGCATAGGGCATTCACCAAGTTTATTTTAAACTAGTCTTCAGTTTCTTTAATCATAATATTCACTAAGCCGTTGATTACTCGGCTGTAGCTATTGTATAAGGTTATGAAATATGAATTCACAAATGAAAACTTTGTGCGGCATCTATAATCTTACACAAGAATTATTTATATATTTTTATTAAATCTTATTTTATATTACGATATAAACTATTACGATATAATTATACAATTTGACGATATTTTTTTTATTAGATATGATCTGACCGGGGTTTGAACCCGAGACCTTGACATGAAAGACGGACACATGAAAGACGGCGTCTTTACCACTACGCCATTGGTCAGATAGGAGAAATTGTATAAATTAAGTTAATTTAAAACAAAGTATAAACTATTGTAAATCAAATCTATAAATTCAAAATATCCTTTTTAAACAGAATTAGTTTCACATCATAAATTAATATATAAAAAACTACAAATAAAAAAAAAGGATATTCACATGTTACATTTTATATACAAGTACCTATATACAGAAAACTATAGAAAAAACAAATTGCAATTTTTTTTTTGTTTTTTTTTTGCAATAGTTTTTTATTTTCTCTCCTCCCTCATACGAGAATTATCATTTTTCCTCTGTTTGTTTGCCAATTCCTCTCCTAGTAGTTTTTAATTGGTGAATATGTGGCATGTGCAGTTTTTCTAATATAATATGTGTAGTTTGTTCTTTGTTTATACATATATATATTTATGTACATTATGGTGTATGTACACATAAATGTTTGCTGATTTTTAGAGAAAATAGTTTTTTTTTGCAGAAATTTCAATTTATGATAGGAGAAAAGATATGATATGATATACACATGTGTTTATATGTACAATATGTATATATGATATGTGCATTACATATATTTATGTGTGAATCAGAATATTTAAGGTTTGGCTTCTGAGAATGATATAGGTATATACAAAAAATTTTTAGTTATAATTTAAGTACTAATCTAAGGTATCAACAATCTATAGATAGATTTTTTAAAATTCTAAATCTTTTATTAAGATTTATAAAATAATGTACAGGATAATTTTTATATTATACAATTTATAACTTCCTTTAAAGTAATTAATTAGAAAAATATACAAAAACATAACAATATTAAGGAAATAATCATTCTTACGTCTTTTACACATCATTTTCAATTAATTCAGTATTTTTTTAGAACATTCAATAATTGATATTTGTATAATAGACCTTATTTGAGGTGATGTGGTCATTGGATTTTTAAATAAAATAAATTTGATAATATGTATAATCGTAAATTAAATTATTAATTTTAAAGTGTGAGGGGAAAGTAGGAGATCTTAGTTTACTTTTCTTCTTTTGAGAAGACAGCGGCACCTGGACTTTAGGTGCAAGGATATAGCTATATCAGATTATATACAATACTCATCCTAGTAAGATTAGCTATTTAGATCCTGTTCTCAATTTAAATTAATATATGTATCACTCTTATTATTTGAATTTGAAAACAATGGTGGCGAGCTGCAATATTTTATACATTTCACATTAAAAACAGGTCCTTTTTCATTAATAAATGTTGATATTCCAGATTATTATATCCTTACATCCTACAACAACAATTCAGTACCTAAAAAAAACATAAATTAAAAAAAATTGCAAAAATACTAAAAGTATCCTTTATAGATATATCAAATATATATATATATATATATATATGTATATACTATAAATAAAAATACAAAAACAAACAAATAAATATACATTATACACAAAATGAAATGTATATGAAATCACAATATTATACACCTAGGAGCATCATAAATATAATCAACATCATTATCATTATCATAATCATCATATAAGTTGCAAAAAAAAAAAAAATAAGAAAAACAAAAAAAAAATATAAACAATATAAAAGGACATGTAATCATACTGGTACTCATATAGATACACAAAAGGACCTTATCATAAAGAGAGAAATACAAAAAAAAAAATAAAAACAAAAATAATATACGAAAGCAAAAAAAAAAAGGGTGGAGCTCAGATATGATTCGTTTTCAATATCCTTACCATTTCTTTCATATATGTATGATGATATATGTTTCATGATAATAATGTTGATACCATTTGATAACATAATGATTACAATTTTTAGTCTTTTTAATATATATATGTATATATACATATTGATAAGTATATTATATAAATATATTTTAAGTTTATATATATGTATAAAATCAATTTAAAATTGGAATTTGTAAAAAAAAAAAAACGTACTGTAAACACAAAAATAATATCAGAAATATTGAAATGAAAGACATACAGAGAAAAAGACTTAAAGAATGTGTAAAAACACCCATAAATAAGAAACCAACATTTGGCAAAAAAAAAAAAAAAAAAAAAAATAAAAATAAGAGCGCGTGCGAAATTTCAATTTGCAAAATTTTCGTTCGTTTATTTTTTATATATACAAATACAATATATATAAATATTTATTAACGGTTTTTTTTTCCATATAGTCAGGTGAGAATTTAAGGTGTTAAAAAATATCGTTTTAGTGACAAAATCATTATTAATTTATACCACTTTATAGGGTTTTTTGTTTTTGTTTAAAAATGTGATAACTTGTATTATTCGTTTAGAATTGCGTAAGTATATCTATATATATATATACAAATTTATATTTATTAGTAAAATTTGTGTAATAAGTATCTTTAGATATCATATCTATAGTAAATTTTACATATTAACCTACACGTATATCTATAGATACTACAGCAGTGCTGTCACTTTAGTACACTTTTTTGTAAATTAGTACATTTTTATTGCCAATCTACTACAATTTTAAAAGACTGCAGTGACAGCACTGTACTACAGTATCAATAAATTTCAAACAAAAAAAATAGTAAAAATAGATTTTATCATGAAAGTATAATTTTAAACAAAGCATTAAATGTAATGAATTCGTACTAATGATGATTAATGTTTAATTAATTAATAAAACCATAGAAATGAATATAATTAATAACAATTTTTTTTTTATTTTTATATTTATAAAAATATTACAATACAATAAAATCGATCACTGTATAGATCTTTATATTAATAATTAATAAATAACTGACTACAAATATTTAATAATTACGTAATTAATACTTCATAATTACGTATAATTTCAGTATACGTAATTATGAAATATTTATTCTATGGGATTATCTAAAAGAACAAATATATGTGAACTTTAGATTCACATTCAACTTTAAGACTAATAAGCCATTTTTTTTGCCCTTAGTGTATTGAACAGGATGGAAGGTACAATGATTTCTGTATCTGTGGGTTATATTATTCAAGTAAATTATTTCATTAATATTTATTGTACTAATATTTATGAACTTTTAATTATATAGAATTTTTAATGTTATACTTAGTAGATTTTAATTATTTTTCGAATTAGACTAAGACCATAAGTAGTATGGGGTATTCAAAGATTAAGGAACTAAATCGTGAGATCCATGGACCTACTGTAATAAAAATCCATTATCTAGTACAACTAAGACCCGTATAAGCTGTTATTAATTTTGAAAAAGTTAAAATTCCAAAAAATTTTTAATATCTAAAATGAATTAAAAGATTTTACACGCAAATTTTTAACCGTGTAGGAACAAAAACTGGCGCAATTAAAATTGAATCCTAAATTTCTTGACGCTTAATTTGGCCGTCAAAACTTTCACTCCATGACTGTTGGAACCAATTGTAGGAAACTAAAAGGCGCACAAAATTATCAATCATATAGTACGATACCTGCCCCCATTTAGTGTTACAGCATTATTAACTTTATTCCAAAATAATATGGGACCAAATAATTTTTATCAATTCTTTTACCTATGGCCTCTATTATGACAGTCAACTATCAACTTGATAGTTGAAAAGTATCAATCAATTTCTTGAAATGGTGTTGTGCATACTTTTGCACTATGTTGGAAAAATTCTGAATTCATTTATCAACTATCAACCTTAAACTCAAAATTACTGTTGCGAAATACAATTTAGTTATCCGTTGTCAATTATTAAATCAAAGGAAAAATTTTAGATTTCAGATTTGAAAAAAGGGTTTGAGTAGAAAAAATATACATATATTAAATGAAATAAAATAATAGAAAAATTTATTTTTAACTTTTAAATAATAAATAATTGTTTTAGGACGAAAGTAATAAGCAATAAGCAATAGGCGAGAATAAAATAGGCTCATGGAGGAAAATTTAAAAATTGCCAGAGGTATCTATTCCAAAACTAGCTCTCTTATTTAAAGAAAAGTTTTTCTTAATTTTGGTTATCTAATTCTAACGGATTTAATAAATCTCTAATATTTCCCCTAGCTAAGCTCATCGGTCTTTCAGATTATTCTTCTGTGTCGTCGTCAGTATCCAAATACCAATAAACTAGTGCCATTATTCATATAAATTTTTTTTCAATTTAATTCAAATAAGTAAATAAAATTTTATTTTAAAATTTTACATATGTCAAAATAATTGATCAAATTCACAATAGAAAATAATTTATCAATATTTTTTCAATTACATTTCACAATACTAAATTTCTTGATAGTTGATAAGAGTTTTCAGACTATCAACTAATTGATAGTTGACCGTCATAATTTATTTAACGAACTTTTTTTAAGAACTTAGTTTTTGTATATTCGATTTGTATAAATTAATTGTTTACCATGGTGGGATACTGAATTTAAAATACCGGACCTTATTGTATTGCCATATTTTTAAAAAGGATATTCATGAAAATCCAATTAATATTAGAAAATGTAAAACAAACAAAAACGGATTGAATTAAAAAGAATAGTACTCGTATATATGTTGCATTTAAATCAAATATTTTACAAAATTTAATCTAAATTTTTCTAGAAATTTTTTTTACAAAATGAAAATCTTTTTAAAATTTACTCTATGATATGCAAAAAAAAAAAAATATAAAAAATTGAAATGAAAAAAAAGGACGAATAGAAAATCTGTGAACAATTTAATTTTTCCTTGAATTTATTGCCTTTTACTTTTAAAATTTCAGTATTTTTCATTCTTTTGAACAAGTATTTCTTTTTATATATGTTATATATATAAAATATATATATATTTTATTTTATTTATTTATTTTGAGAATTTGTCTTTTGAATCGTTTTATTTAATGAATTTTTGTTTACATTTTAGCCTTAAGAATAAGAAAACTTGGTTTTTAATTTTATTTGCAATTTTTTATTATTTTATTTGCTTTCATTTGATTTTCCAAGAACCGGGACAGTTTTTTTCTTATTTTTCACAAAAAAAAATATAAAAAAAATAAAAAAAAATTTAAAAAAAGGATTCCTTTTAGTTTTAAACCAAAAACTATTTTTTAATATATATAAATTACTTTTATATCATTTTGCAATTTTGAGTTTGTCCTTTGATTCATTTTACATAAAATGTTTTTTAAAAACTGTGAATAATTTTGTACGTTATTCCGGAATCGTTCGTGGTTTCCTATTCGTATAAAACATCTAAAAAAACACGATAAGCCCATAACCCCCAGTGAAACATTTAATATCGGGTGATTGACCGGGATGTGGATAGACGACATAACACGTGTGGCATTAGAATGGAACTCTCAAGGGACTAGAAAACGCGGCCGTCCCAATATCACATGGCGCAGGACAATTAACCAAGAAAAGGCTAAATTCAACATCTCCTGTATTGACATTAAAATATCAGCGCGGAATCGCGTGGGATGGAGGTTTCAAGTGGAAATCCTATGCTCCCAAGAGGAGGAACGAAAAAAAAAATCCGGGACAAATCTAGAATAACTCAAGTTTTTTGCCTTATACTAGAATGTTATGAGCTTTTCGAACATTTAAATACATGTATGACATTCATTCTTTAATAACAACTCTTTCGAAACCAAAGGCAAGCTTTTCAAAATCAAATTACATCTTTACAAACCAAATTCATTTTTTTTTTAAATCCAAATACAACCTTTTCAGAAACAAGTGAATCCATTTTAAAACCAAGTGCAAGCTTTTTAAAATCAAAAACAAATTTTCGAACTTTCAAATCTTACTCCGTATTAGAAGGAGAATAAACATAAAGCGCCTAATGGCAGTGAATATATATTGAACTTTAGTTCTACTTCATCATTGAACATTAGTTGTATATACTTTCATTAATTGTGTATATACTTTACAACTTTCTTTTTTTACAATTCCCATCAAAGTTGTAATTTCTAATTTCAAATAATGGTCCAAAACGAATTAAATAATTTTTATTTACTTATAACAATATTTGGTCACCATGTGATTTGTAAAGAAAAATTATTTTTTCAATTAAGAAAGTGTTTGACTTCCGTACGGGAATCGAATCCGCACCTCCTCGGTTAGTAAGACAAATGATTATCCACTAACCCACCGATACCAATGTTCACATACTAGATTTTATAAAATAATTATATTCAAAAACCAAATTAATTAAATATACTGCAATTGGATATAACGAAATAAATTTTATCAGAAAACTTATGTTACATTTTATAAAAGAAAGAGAAGTATTTATTATTTTCTTCAAGCAAAAACTATTTCCTTTGGAATGAATTCTCTAGATATTGAATAATTTAAAGAAAATAGAAATTAAATAAACAGTATTTTATTTTTCTTTAAAAACAAAATTCTGATTACTTTGACAAATTTAAAATAAAAAAAAAAAATGGTAAATATTTGCAATTAAAAAATAGATGAAAATAAAAAAAAATTATTATAAAAAAATATTCTTTATTATAAAAGAATTTTCTTCCATAGTCAAACATTCAACTATTTTTTTTAATAAAATTTTAAAAAATTAATATTATAGCTTTGTATAGATAGATTTAAAAGGTCGAAATGCTGTGATCACTTAAAATGGTTAAAAAGAGGTAAAAATAAAAAAAAAAAACTTTAAATAAATTAATAATAATTTTTTTAATTTTTTTATTTAGTACAATTTGGTAAAATTTATGAGTATCAGTTTTTCAATGAGACACTTTCGAAATAATCTTTTTCGAAATTGTATGAAATTATGTCGTCAAATTACACTAGAAACTGGAATAATAAACCTTTTAGATTAATTTTATCTGTTCTTTATCTGTTATACCAGGCAAATAGCAAATTACGATTAAATTAAAATTGACAAAGTATATATAATTAAATTTGACCATAGGCGTAGTGTTAAAGACGACGGCTTAGTGAATATGACAATTAAAGAAATTGAAGCCTAGTGTAAATGGACTTGGTGAATGCACTAAACTCCTTATAGGAGTGGAAAAGGAATGAAAAATATTAAAAAAAGGGTTAACATTTTCCCAATAAAAATACAAAAACAATTTGAAAGCTTCTCACATAAATGTTTTTCCAACCATACCACCTAGCGACGCAACCCTACACAAAGCTGTAATATTCTAATATTAAGTTTGAATTTCGAAAGACAACAGAGAGAACTGTTTTGAAAATATAATGGGAATTATAGAATAAAAACCTGTAAATTGTAATCAGCGTTCCGGTTTATTGAAATTTTTTTAATTCCTCGATTTGAAATTGAATTAATAATTTTTTGGCATAGAAGTTTAAGGAAATATTAACTAATCTCTGACTGATAGCACAGTGGTTAAAGTGGCAGCTTTTCAAAAAGCCCCGGCTTCAAATCCTGGTCAGATCATATCAAATAAAAAAATATAATTAATAATTGATATCGTACTAGTTTATAGATACTATAATATAAAATAAATTTTCCTGCCACACCTGAAAAGGAAATGGAGATTCACTCACTTATCACATTGTACGTGGTAGGCGTAAGGCGACTTACTCTTACTCTTATTGATGGAATATGAATGCTCTATACGTAGCCTATACAGATGAAAAGAAAACTTTAACGAAAAAATGCCTCACAACACCTCAACAAAGTTAAAGAATTTTTATTACCTTAATTTACCTTAAATGATTTATAAAAAATTTCTCTAGTAATTTCAAATAGCCAGTATTTTGAAAAATTTCAATATTTTCTGGAATATTCTAAAGATCTCTTATTTCAATTATTATAAATATGGTTGTAGATTTAGAAATGTGGTGGTGGATTTTATTGGAATACTAAGCAATCATATTTTATCGGCTGGGTGGAACAATGGTTAGAGTCCCGACCTTTCATGGGAAAGGCCCGGGTTCGAATCCCAGTGAAAGTAAAAAAAAAATTTCTGGTTTTCGACTCGACGCAGCTAGCATTCGGCATTGGTTTCAAATTAGTGAATTAATTAATAATTATATATCTTTAAATATTTAAATAATTTAATTGAATAATATAACTCACAGATATAGAATACCATATAACTCAAATACAAAGTATTACAATATAAAACAAAAATTGAATTGTATCTTTTGAAAATCTAAGACGTTTCTACATTTTATAGGGCCTAGTACTATCTCACGTTTAAATTGTATGTGGAATTCATTAAGATCAATTTTAATAACACAAATATAATATAATCCCACTTCCAACATGTACCTATGGTTTAGACAGGCTTTATTATTAATTAACTCAATCGTACTCCATTTACTCAAATATAACAAAAAATCTAAAAAATTATAGACAATTTATGTAAAAAACAAAACAATATTAGGATCATAGAATTTAATTTAATTTAAAATCAATTATAATTTCAACAAATCGATTAAGCAACACTTTTCTTAAAAATCTAATGGGTTAAAAAAAGTATTAAATTTCAAACAAAAAGAATATAACTTTCTTTCACAATTTCAAGTTTAAATTTAAAATTAATTAGGAAAAGTATCTTTTTACATTTTGTTCCTGTTATTATTAATAAATATATATATATATTTCTTTTTTAAAATACTTTGAAAAATTGATTAAAATATTCAATTTATTATTATTATAATTTAAGACTTAAAATGCTTAAATTATAGTCTTTTGCACTTTAAAAAAAAAAAAAACAAAAAAAAATTCATTTCCTCATAGTTCACGTGAATTTCAAAATTTTGATCCTAAAAGATGTTAAAAATTCAATTATATTTTTTATAATATGTACTATAATTATATATAGGTATATATATATACATATATATATTGATAAACATTTAATATACACTTGAAATAGATCACGCATTTAAAGTTCATTTTTGATCAATTTTCATTTAAAAAAAAACAAAATTACAACAAATTTGCTTCTTCTATTTTGTATACACATACAAACATAGGTGTATAATCTTATACCTATTTCTCCAATTTTTTTTTTCTGTTCTTCTTTTTTTTCTTTTTAAGGAACTCACCTGTTGTGTTAAACTACTGCTAAATTTTCGCCCTGATTTTTCAATAAAAATAAAAATCGGAAAAAAAACCACTTAAAAAAAAAAATGCAGTTAAAATAAAAATTCATTCGCCACCAATTTACCGTAAATTGCCCAATTATAGTTTTTTTTTTTTTTCCAAGTTAAAATTATTTGATCTTAAAAAAAAAAAAACATTGTGTCAGGTTTTGTTAAGTTCAATTGAATTTTTCTTACAATATCAAGCACAAAAATCAAAAAAAAAATAAAATTAAAATCGAATTGAATTTTAAAAATCGATTATAATCAAAAAAAATTTTCATAATAATCTTTTAGTATAGAAATAAGAAAAACAACAAAATTAAAAATCAAAATATAATTTTTGTTTTTGTTTTTTTTTTAAGACATTAGAAAGAGATAACAATATGGGACTATGATTAATATGATACCCGTTATATTTCATCGATTAACACCTTAATTTAATAAAATATCCGAGATAAAATGGAAAAAAAAATTATAATAATATTTAATAAGAAAAAAATCTTCTAAACATTTTCGCAAAACACTTAGGAACAACAAGAAAAAACAGAATAACAACAAAAAAAAAACAACAGTTTCCACCTGATCATTTAAACCCTGGTTATCGTTAAAAATTTGTTTTTCACTAGAAAATTTAATTTGTCTTTCGAGAAAATGATGATGATGATGATCAAAAACAATAATAATAATAAAAATAATAATAAAAACAACAACAACAACAACAACAACAATATTAACAATATAAGATTTAAATCACTCACAACAATCTTTTATACATTACATTACAATATAATATACAAGTATCGATAATCGATTATGATTACGCGATTATAACAACACCACTATATAGTTCCGTTTTTTTGGATGACTGCAGTACTGAGTTTGGATGGCAGCAGTTAACTTGGATTAAAAAAAAAAAAAATAAAAACAACAAAAACAAAAATAATGTTTATACAAAAATCGTTTACAGCGGCTATTCAAGAATATAAACGTGCTTGTATATAGATACCTTTATATATATAAAAAGTGCGCGCATTGTAATTTAATAAAAAATATAAAAATAAGTAAAAAAAAAAAAATAGAATTATGAAAATCCAGGAACCAAAATCTATATTAGTTTCAAGTTGAAATTTGTTATACAGGAAAAATTATAGCAAGTGAAAAAAAAAAAAAAAAAAAAAAAAAATACTAACAATATTGCGCCGCCCTTGCACAACTTTATTAACCTTTTGATGTAGTGATAATAATGATCGCTTCTATAAATTTTGTATTTTGTTTTTTTTTTATTGTTTTTTTTTTTTTTTTTTTTTTAAATTTTTTTTGGATAAACTTGAGGAATAAAAATATCTTATATAGTAATCGATAATGATGATATACGAAATATAAAAATTGGTAAAAGAAGAAAACAGAAAAACAATAAAATGGTACTATACCATTATATACCATTTATAGTTTTAAATGGTTTTATATTAAAAAAAAAAAAAAAAAAAAAAAAAAAAAAAAATTCTTTTAGCACGCTAAAAAACACGAAATAAAGAACAATATTGTTGATGCCAATATGATGCGATTTCATATTCCATATCATGACTTTTTAAAAAAATATAGGAACCAAAAAATTTTAATAGACTTAAAGACTACACATTTTTTTTTTTTTTTTTTTTTGCTATTTAAGTGGTTAATGCGCTATTTGCTTTTCTAGTGTTTTTTGTTCTTTTCTTTTTTTTTCTGATTTTCTATATTATTTCCGTGTTCTTAAATAACACAACAACTGTTGCGTTTTTAAAAACAGTCTTAAACTTTGGATTTTATCTGGAATATTGTATATGTATGTATGTCTCTTGTTAAAGGATTATAGATACCTTTCTAAAAGAGAGGTAATCCACTTGTACAAAACACTATTAAATAGATATGGCGTTTTATTAACTATTATATATATTATTATTTAATTTTATATATATATGTAAGTAAGTATGTATAGGTATTTTAATATAAGTATGTAACAACATATATTAAATGGATAAATAAGTAAAATAAAAAAAAAAAAAAAAAAAAATAAAAATGTTAAGAGATCATGAAGGGTATTTTACATTTAAGTCGTTAGAAATTCAATAAGAATATATGTTTAGTAAAAAATCCTATATATACGATACGATTAATAATAAGGTTATATATACTAACTAAGTGTAAGTGGAAATTATAATTTTTTTTTTAAGATTGAAAAAGAAAATACAAAATTTTTATTAGCTTGTAGCATAATATGTTGCATTTAACAGAACAAAAAGAGAAAATTAATATTAAAAAAAAAAAACAACAGTTAAGGTCTAGAAATAAGTTTCTTTACTTTACGAATTATATTTGCTTGCTTATGTTCAGAACGACTGAAGACCACGGTAACATAGAATCACCTTAGAGTATATCATAAAGAATTATCGTCAAACGAAATACCTGGTGGAAGATTAAAAATTTATTTTGCAGTTTCTGGTAAAGTAGCTTATATTTTTACAATATGTATAGCATTGATTTCTTCCACTTTATTCTAAGTTTTCGCAGAAATACTAATGTAATATCTATCTAGTCTATTTTTATTATAAGATCCAAAATTGTGGGAAAAAGGTATTACGAATTTTAAATGACAACCTAAAAATGCTTCGAACTCTTTGAAAATTATAGAACTCACTGTTTTCTCAAAATATCATCAAATATCTTTTAAAAATCTACCATTTAGAAACTAAAAATTTATTCCTGGCGTTAAATACACATTTACTTATGCGATCTATATGGTATACATAAAGTTTAACTAATGGAAATAAAATCGTTGGGAAAACAAACTAAAGATATTTTTGGCTTAAATTTAATGGGCTAGAAAATATAAATATTTAAGCCTGATTAAATCTTACTTTATTTGTTATATGTAATAGCCATAAATACGGCTCAGTTTTTCAGCTGCAATTAAAAAATTTTTAATTAAAAAGGTATATAGCCTATAATGAACATATTTGTGAGGAACCGAGCTGTGTAAACGCCAACTCTACCTATAAGGCAAATTTCGTTTATTATCTGGATTATTGACAAAAGTATTTTTTGATAACTTTTAGTGTCGAACATTTCCAAAAAAAAAAAATATATATCTCGACAAACAACTAATGCCTTCACTCAAATTTTTGCTACATGGAATAAAGATTATAACTGAACTCATTCTTAAGTATAAAAATGGTAACGTAGCGCAATAAACCTTATTGAAATCGATTTTTAACATGCGCACGTTGCAACAACTATAGGTACTTTTGCTTCTTTTATTAAAGGTGTAATCTTTAGGATGTGCTGTATGTTTAAGTTTAACACTACTTAGGGCAACCTCGTACCATCCTTGGTTAAAGCCAATTTGAAGTAAAGCATTAGCAAGTATTAATGTTTGATAAGCATTACAAAAGTAATTTTATATTAATAATACATCAAAATCTATTTAAAATAATTTGAAATCAAAACAAAATTTAAAATAGTTTAAATTATACTTATAGATGATTTTTTATGGGTTTTCAGATAGAATCAGAACTAATAGTATGATTTTTTTTTTTATTTAATAGCAAAAAAGTGTAAGTACGTATTTTAAATATTTTTTTTTTAAATAGCTGAAGGAGTAATAAACCACGTCTATGTTTACAAACAGTTGGGCAATGTGCATTTGAAAATTAGTTTAAGATTTTACTTATTAGAAATGATAATATGGAACACGAAAACACAAATGAAGTAATATTTAGAGTGGGAACGGTAGTCGGTAACATTTATTCTGGCAGAAATTTAAATAATAAAAGTGTACCCTATACCAGGATACAAGTTTTTTAATTTTGCGCTGGACAAAACGAATGGGATTGATGACAAGCAAAAAGATTTTAATTGGAAGATCCAAGATAAATTAGCTTCTGACCATACAAATTTTTTATATCCTACACCTAGAATATTATAACTTTGGTACCGTATTTTAACCACCTAGAAATTAGATATGAACATATATATATATTTATTGTTGACCAGCATCACTTCCTCAGTAATTTTAACAATATCCATTCATCCATCATATTCTTCGATAGTTCAAAAAAATAATGAACCAATGAAAATTTCTGTAAACTACGGAAAGAATCCAAGGGCAAAAGAGAACAACTGGCACAAGGATTCTGTTATGTTCTCTTGTTATTGGTAATAATTTGGAGAGACTTTTGGGTTAGCCGCCACACGCTTCTTAAGGCCTAACAAGGATATTTTCGAAATTAATAAAAACAGAAATTTTACAGAAAATTTTATACGTGTATGTCCCATAATTTTTACGCTCCTGATATTAAAGTTAAGTTAAGAAGAACCTAGTTTGGTTAGCTGTCGCATGCCTCAAATTACTAAAGAAGAATATCTACAAAGGAAAGGGGGTAGATATAGACTCAAATATATAAATCGGATTAGAATCAAAAAAGTAAATCGACTTAGTAATGTATGTTCGTCTGTCCGTCCGCACGATAACTAAAAAAAAATAAAGGAAAATAAAGGAGCTAGGATTTTGAAATCTTCACAAATTCGTTTTACGCAATAGCCATCATCGCTATTGAAATCCAGCCATTTTGCTCCATGAGTTTGAGTAGCTGCCACACAAATTCTTTTTTTATATGAAAATATCTCTATACATGGTAATGTAATAGGGTAGCGCTGTGGGTTCGAGTAGTTGCCACACAATTTCATATTTTATAGGAGCGTTACTTTATATAACTAACCAAGCTGAATATCAGAAATCACAACAGCAGTCAACAGTAGTTAACTTTAATGCCCAACGTCTGAATAAAATATAGCCGGTGTAATAGAAGTGGCTCGAAAAGCTGCCTTTTAACTTATATTTCCTTTTATTCATAACTGAAAGCTTAATAAGTTGTGTATTTAAAATTTTGCCAAATCAATATTACGGTGATACATGTATCCCAGAGTTGACACATTTTACTCTACTACACATTTCCTCGTTTTTAAGATTTCTAGCAATGGTCAGAATTCTGCTCTATACGTTCTGTCATGCGCGTGTAAATCAATCCAATCGGAAAATAATAAAGTTTTACTTTAAACTATTAAAACAAAATTTGTTAATGAGTTGAAAATTCTTTAAAAATTCTTACAATGCAATTTTATTTGAAAAACTAAACATTGTCCCACTCTATTACGGAAATTAAGCGAATACTGTTATTGAAAAAAATCTCATATTTATTGATTTTAAAAAAAAATTTAATTTAACTTAAAACTTAAGTTTCAATTTTTAAAATTAAGAATACAGCGTCCTTTATAATTTTAAATATTTTAATTTATCTATTAAATGATATTGTTAGCATAAATTGAGAAAAATTTAAAATTTCGGGTTCACTTTTATAAAGCAAACTCTTAATAGAAAATTTTTGTAAAATATTAATATTGCTTTCTAAACTGATCTTTTATATTCTGAAATTGCAATAAAAGCAAAGAAGGTTAAACAAGTTACTTATTGAGAAAATGGTGCATTTGTGGCAAATATTTATTAAAAATTTAAAAATATAACAAATTGCCTTATTAAAGAAAGACAGAATGGCATGCATTACATATGTATATTATTCATATGCATTTTGCAATTACTAGTCTGAATATTAAAAGAATGTCCGAAAAATTATAAATTAAAATTAAAAGAAGAAACAAAATGTATATATATATATTAAAAATAAATTCATTTTTTTAACTATAGTTTAAAAGCAATTTTAAGTGCGATATTGGATCTTAAAATATGAAAATATAAACAAAAATTTTATACTGATAAAATTAGTTTCCCATGTCCAATTAAATGCAGATATTTTAACGATACCGAATTCTCCTTAAAAATCATTCGGTTGTTTTAACTGATAATTATTTTAAACTACTTCTCAATTATGTAGAATCTTTTAAAAAATAACCACAATAACTTTGACCACGTATAAACTCTAAGTACAGTTGTAGGAAACAGAGCCAGTGAATCCAATAGTATCGTTACACACTTCTCCAATTAATGAAATCAAAAACATGTTATTTTTTCCAATCAGATACAAAAAGTATATTTTATTTTTAATTCTTTTGGTAGAAGAAAATCATCTCAGGGACAGCTTATACATCGGCATAAGCTGTATGAGGGATTGTCTCAACTTTAACTAGACTTAAACCTACTATTATATCTACTAACAGTGAATTTAGTTTTGACTCTTTAAGAGATATATTTAGGAGATATCTTTGATCTAACAAAATCCCATACGGAAACTTAAAAGATACCTATCACAGTTCAAACTGTTTCGTTCGTTTAAGACGTTCAACAAAGTTTTGATTGTCAGATAATCTTGCCACCTCGATGTTTGGACGTTGAGAAAAACGAGTTTGGTGGCTTGCAGACCCTTTTTTTTTTCGTCTACCATGTGTAGGAACATTAGATCTTTATGAATATCAATATTGCGCACCTAGCTAGGGGGGCCGAAAAATCACGCAATGCTTTTTTTTTGAACGATTGGAATGAATTAGAACGAAGTTGCTTAGCATAAGCCCATATTTTATTACAAAGTTCTTCTTCGAATAAGCCACAATTGCCAGTATTTAATTTCTAATTTTCCTTCTTTTTCTTGATGTGTTCATAATTTTGCGTCTAGCGTCATACCAAGATACTCTGCATTATTCATGTGGTATGCTTTATATTGTGACTGACATAGGTGATTGTATTCTTTGGTTTGTAAAAAGCTTTCTGATGCTTTCTCGTGGATTATCGATGCTGTTTCCTATCGCTATAATAGCAGAGTCATAAACCAGGTACGATATGGGACCTAAAATGCTTCCTTTGACACTATGCTTTTTAGCTAATAGTTTTCCTCTCCCTGCTTTATATGAAAAGCCTTCCTGGTTAAATACGACTTTAAAATGTCTATCACCTTTTTACCACATTTTTCTGAATTCTTTATTTCTGCTACAGTATTTTGTATAAGGTCAGTGATACGATAAACTTGTTCTATTGCTGAATGCTTCTTTCTAAATTCAAATTGGTGATTTGGGATGATATAATGGTCTTCAATCATAGTTTGAAGTCGTTTTTGAAGCATTTTTTCAAATAATTTAGAAAAAATCGCTGATAGTACAAATATAATATGGCTGGTATGTATAATAATTACATCTGCGACCTTGGGATATTTCTTAGTTTAAGTGTTCAGTTTGTCACCTGAGTCAATATAGTTGCAACTTTATTTGGTAATTGTTTTAGAATATCATAATGCAATCTGTTTTTTTATCTCTTCTGCGTCAGTGCGAAACTGTTTTACCATAAAGCTTGAGTCTTAGTATTTTATTTTCATTTCTGACTGCTTCCAATACTTTTTTTTTTTTAATCTTGACAGTTTTTTCTAGTTCTTTAAGTTTTTTCATTTTGACTAGACAGTTTAAACTCTAATTTAGTTTGTTTTTTAGCAGCGGTGATGCGAGAGAAATACAAATGTAAAAACATTATTCTAATCAATGTGCGTTGATACAATTTTAATTATAGGCATTATTATCAGTAGGTTAGTCTAACTGATGAAGTTTTAAGAAAAAGTTAAATATGACAATTATTCATTCAATTATATACAACTTCATCTTTCAAAAGAGGTAAGATAATGTAAAATGCAACATTTTTTCTGCAATACTAACAAAATCCCCTTACCTACTATACCCTCAATACTGTTTAACCCTTACGTTATTCTGCAAGCATGAGCTGCCACAAAATCGATATGATATGTATATATTAAATCATATATATATTAAATTGTTTGCGCTTATAAACTTCATTATTCTCTTGGTGTCTTTTAAATATCCCCACCTCTTTCGGGATTGAAACAGTTTTACAAACAAGATCTTTAGACAATTTAAATTAACCCGAAGAGACTTAGATATAACTTATTATATGTTTTATAGATATAACTTAATTGTACTACCAAACTTTAAAATAAATATCACTTATATTGGAATCTATTTACTGAGTTCCATTACAAAATGTCAGAAGCGTGTTTTTTTTTTTGAAAATAAAAAAAAATTAAGAGATGAATCTTTGATATAATACTTCTTTTTGTATTTTGTTATTTAACTTTTATTATTTATAAATATTTTATAAAATATTTTTTTTTTTTTTTTTTTATTATACTTAAATATTTATTTCATAAATTTATTTGATTTTTTCACTATCTTCAGTATTTAATGCCAGCGTTTATTAACAAAAGAGTAACTCCCTCAATAAAATAAATACCTGAGAGATTCCCGTATATAAATTTTTTTATATTATTTTTTTTTTTTTTTTTTTACACAATTATTGGTTTTGATTTATTTACTCACGGCGAGTATTTATCAAAGTCTAATTAATCGGTGATAACCTGATCCTTATGGGAGAACATATTTTCAGGCATATTTTTTTTTTTTTTTTTTTTTTTTTTTTTTATTTCTGAATTTTATTTTAAAGTTAAAATAAATGATTTGAGCTCGTGCATACGCTTCATAGTATTACTTATTTATTTATTTTTTTTAGAGAATATTGATCGGAGTATTTACCAAATACGAAAATATTGGTTTGTTTTTATGTTGTTTTTTTTTTTTTTTTGGTTTGTTTCGGGATGAATGCTAGTTTTTAAAAGAAGTCGATTAGGATCTGATTTCATGTTATATTGTTAAGTATAGGTTTATGACGGGATATTTAAGAATAATAATATCAATAAAATATTTATAAAAAAAGCAAAGCAGTGAATTTTTTTTTTTAAGATTTGTTAGGTATATCATATATGCGATATTTACTGGTAATGGACTACATATGATTTGAATTTTTTTTTAATATTTTGTTTCCTTGTATTTTATGTAAACGGAAATATAATGGTATTAAATGATGGTTATGAAATGATAGTCGATCATAACTTAAGTGTAAAAGCAAAAATAAAAATAAAAGGAATAATAAAATATGATTAAATATAAAAAGTAAGTATATATACATTCTAGTTTAAAAGAGCCTCATTTAATATAAATAGAAAGAAATCAGAGTAAAATAAAACAAAACTATAAATTTAAAGTTTTATTTTTTGTTTTTTAACTAAAATAGACTAATATTTTGTTTTATATTATTTTAGTAAAGTACTTAGTAGAAGTCTAATAAAAAAAAATTTTTCAAAAGAACTATACTTTAAAATAAAATTACCAGTAGAAAAAAGATCTAGAAGCAAATAGTATTAAATGCTTAAGACGTTGGCCTTTTAATTGTAAGTTCTTCAGTTTAAACATTGGTTCAATAGAATTGCTATCGATTAACAATTTTTAAGAAATTAATAAATAAACAATTGTCCAATAAAAAAAAGAAATTGTAGGTGACGAAGAAGGCCTAAAGATTAAATACCTAGAGTATGAAGTCAACTGTTCCCTGTACGTTCTTGAGTTCAAACGCTTCTTTGATTATATTAGAATTTTTATCGATTGACAAATCAATAAATAAACAATTCAATAATAAAACGGAGAAGAATGTAGTAGAGTAGAATGTGTCAACTCTGGGATACCCGTATGACCATTATATAAACATTATATCATTATTATTAAAAATATTAATTACTTTTGGCTAAATTTCAAACATACCAGCTTTATTAGGTGTAGTGTAATGCTCATATAAAATAAGAAGTTGTATGGCAGCTACTCGAATCCTCTGCAGTAGACCAACGAAATTTTGCAGTAACTTTGGCCATTACACTAAACTATTTTTGGCAACTTTGGCCATTATGTTAAACTATTTTTAGCAAAATTTCAGACACTCAACTTAAATAGGTATAGAGTAATGCTCATATAAAATAAGAAGTGTTCGATGTTCGATGTTCAATGTTCGATGTTTGATCCATCCATCCATCCAAACATAAGCTTTATTATGTGTAGTGTAATGATCATATTAAAGAAGGAGTTGTATGGCAATCAAAAAGTCTTGGGCTCAAACCCTGGTCGGATCATATCTAATAAAAAACTATAGTGTATATTAAAATAATTTAATACGAAGCCCAAATGTAAAAGATGCAACGGATTATTTTTGTCAGGGAATATATACTATTGTCTGGCACTACAAATAAATAAAAAACTGAAAAGGCGAACCCGCACCCGCACAGGTCATGAAATATTTTATTGAAAAAAAACATTGAAAAATAATTTTTCTTTACAAATCCCCATGGTTACCAAATATTATTTAAAATATACAAATATATAAAATAAACAAAATAAATAGTATTAGTTATAAATGGATAGGAAGTTGTGAAAATGGGATGTACAAAGGGCTGCAAGGCGTGTTAGATTCGCACATGCTATACCGCATAACAAAGAACAGCAACAAATATTAATATATATATATAAATGAATAACTATAGGTGACGCACAAATATAGTGATTTTGTCCCACAGAATCCTAGAATACAATACCTAGATCCGAATATTCGAAATTAGCTAATTCTATAGTTTCACTTAATAAATGCCATTAAGTTCTTTATAAGTAGTTGAAATCTATGTAGTTGAGAAGTTCGTTTTTTAATGAATTTATAATTAAAATAATTGGTGATCAATGATCATTTACCCGACGGTAAATTATAAAATACAAAAGAAAATTCTAATGTGATATAGGGTAAGGTTTACGGGCATTGCATTAACATTTCTTAAATATTTTTCATTATTATTAAATAAAACAAGAATATAAATTTTTAAGAATTCAAAAGCTTGGTTCGCTTCAAAGATCAGTTAAGTTTAAGTTAACTACTTTTTAACCGGATATATGGATGAAAACTGTTTAAACTTCAAGAGATCCAGGTGATTAATGCTTAATGTAAAAAGCAGAGCTTTCATGAAAAAACAATATGGTTTTCTAGTAAAATTTTTTAAATCTCTTAAAGAATCGATACTATGACAAGCCTATTAACTTATTAGAGATTAAATTAAATTAATTTTAAAAAGTTATAAGGTTGCTCACAACTGTCAGAATGGTTGCTCACAACTGTTATGAATTCTGAAAATTTGGTATATTTAATATATTGAATTCTATAATTTTGTAATTCTAATTTAAAATTTGAAATTTTATGCGGGTCTCCGATTCAATAAACATTGACAATTAAAATACTTGAGGTTTTCTTTTACGATATTGCCAAAAATTAAAGACCAAAATCTAAATTTAAATGTATTTCTTTCAAAAAATGAAAATTGAATTTATCGGGACTTTCACAAATGAATATTTTTCTCTTTTTAAAAGCATTCGTGTGGTTTATAAACCAAATTTTATGAAGTAAATTCAATGATCAATATTTAATAAAAATTAATATTGAAAATATTTCATTAAAATTATCTATTTCAAGAACTTTTAATTTTTTAATCATAATAAAATAATTGAAGAGGAAATCAAAGATTGAGGTTTTCCTGGTGCTGGGATTTATTTAAATTTTTTAATTAAATCTTGGAATTAACTTAGTTTTAATAAAGCTTTTGTTTTTAAGCGCTAAATGTTCAACTGTTAGGCTAATGAGCCTGTCTATACCATATGTACATGTTGAAACAAGGGGTTTATAATGTGTTATTAGAATTGATCTTATTGAGTTCCACGTACAATGCCTTATAACATGTAGAAACGTCTTTGATTTTTAATAGATACAATTCTATTTTTTGTTTATATTGTAATATTTTGTATTTGAGTTATATGGTATTCTATATCTGTGAGTTATATTATTCAATTAAATTATTTGTTTATATAATTAGTAATTACTGATTAGGCCATTAAATTGAACACAATGGCGAATGGTAGCTGAGCCGAAATCGGAAAAAGAAAAGTTTTTCACCTTAACTGGTATTCGAACCCGGGTTTTTCATATGAAAAGTCAGTACTTTAACCACTGTGCCGCATAATCCAAAGTTTGTTAACATTTATCCATGATCCTATACATAGAAATTTCTTGATATCCGTGCTTAGCTAGTAGATTTTTTAAGCAAATTTTATTTGCCAGGCATTTACAAATTATATTTGTATGACACACTTACCCCAATAGAGAATGATTTGATCTTCCTTAGCATTCGCAAAATTGTTCAAACTTCCTGTAATATGTTGAATTGTATTTTTATATTTAAGAGATCCACAACTCTTAAATTGTTTGGGTCATTATTTTAGCAATTCATAGACTTAAAATTTTAACGAATACAAGCTGTGATATGTTTGGAAAGTCTGCAACTAATTAGTGTGACAGTAGGTAATTTATTTACAACTGAATTATATCAAATAAATTTATTGAATTTAGATCTTTACGTTTTTAAAGAAATTTTTCTCTATCATTCTAAGAACTAAGTAATTTTTGCATGCTATTAAATTGTCAATAAAACTTACAATAAAATAAAAAGTATATATGTATAAAATGAAATAAAATTTAATGTTGTAAAAATCAAAGATATGTATGTATTATTGTTGATACATGCAACAAAAATATAAAAAACAAACAGCTATGAAATTAAATTTTATTTCTGACAGGATTTTAAATTTATAATATAAATAAATTTTAATACAATAAAAAGGACACTTGTTGCCATTATTATATAGCCACCTTATAACTTCTTTCACTGAAGTTATCAAATCTTGCCAATAAAGTTGAAAGCAAAAAAAAACACAAGAAAAGAAGGATACTATACAGGATGCTTCCCAATAAAATACGCTGCTATGTATTTCTCTATAGATATAGAGAGTTATATTTATGTATAACTGTGATAGTTACGAGAATAGGTTTTCATTTGTAGAGGGACCACAGGGGAACATTTAATATATAATTGCAATCAATTTCAGTTTTTGGACAACCTATTAAATTTTTTTAAATCTGTTCTAAGAAATATTATTTAGGGTTACTGTAAATAGGCTTAAACATTATAAAATAATAGACTTTAAAGATTATTCAATAGACTTTAAACATTATAAAATTTTAACATTTGGTCTAGAAACTAACTTTTTCATATTTCTTTTCCACTTCTTTAAGGAATATTATATACTCTATTCAATATCTATTTAGACTAGGCTTCAGTTTCTTTAATCTTTATATTCACTAAGCCGTTGATTACTCCACTTTAGCTATTGTACAAGATTATAAATACACAAATGTTAATTTTGTGCGTCATCTATTATCCTACACAAGAGTTATTTATAATATTTATAATACGATATTAACTATTACTGTATAATTATACAATTTTACGATATTTTTTTTATTAGATATAATGTGACTGATGTTTGAATCCGAGACTTCCAACTTCCCATCTACAAACCAACTTAGATGACATTTTATGAAAAATATGGAAAATATCATATATCAAAAATCTAGAATACTTTTAGCTTTGTTCTCATAAAAAAATTACATTGCTCTTAATTATCATGAAGTGGTTCACGGCACTGCCCCATATCTTGAAAATTAGATGACCTGGAGTTAATATATATAAAATATATAAAAATATATTGTATAAAGTAGCGCTTTTGGAACAAAGTAGCGCATCTCTTTTTACTTATTGTACAAAGTAACGCATCTTTTTTACTTATTGTACAAAGTTGCACTTTTCGTACCAAGTTGTGCATCTTTATTTTTAGAAAACACTCTGTATTGAGGAAAGAAATAAGAAATTCCTATGAAATAGATAAAAAGGATTTTCCCCTTTTTTGTTTTTTTTGTGTAAAATTTATTGGTGCCATCAATTCTATATAAAATTGTATAAAGGAATCTCTCTTCAAACAAAGTATTCATAGAAATATAAACAGGAAAAATAGAAGAAAAAAACAAAAAAAAAAACAACCCCTTTAATTCCTTTTTAAAAATAATAAAACTGGAATTAAATCATTCACCTCATCTCCTAGAATTTTATCGCAAAAAAAAAACAAAAAAAATATATTTTTATTGGATTTTATATTTCTTCATGCTTTGCTTGTTGACTTTTTTAATAAAAAAATTTTTTTTTTTTTTTTAGTTTTTCTTGTTTTATTCTGATGTGAATTTTTCTAGAACTGGTTTTATCCTTTATTGGACGCGAAAATTTAACTCAGATATCTTTGGAACAAAAAAACAAGAGTCGGAAAAACCAGTTCAACCAATATAGATTTAAACTAAGTGAGTGAATGAATATATAAATCTGACCAATTTGTATTTATATTTATTTTTTTTTTCCAAAGTATGGTTTGTAACCCGGAGGCCCAACAAAAAATCTAAAATTGTTATAAGGGTTCGTATTTTTTTTTTTTCTTCTTGTTAATATGAAATTCGCCTCTCTAATCAATTCAACATTTTCGGTATTTCAATTGTTAGGTCAAAATTATCATTTGTAAAAATGTACAAAATTGTTTTTTGTATATATTTAAAAACCGGATTTCTTTCAATATATTTTATTTTTTGTATGATAATCTGGTAATTCCTTGCATTTACAGAACAAGGAAAACACTACTGCGAAAAAAAAATTAAGATGAATTGAGAACAAAAAAGGGAATGTGAAAATCTGTAAACATTGCAAGGGTCAGCACGTGGGTCATTTTTTTTAAAAGAAAAATAATAATCAGAATTATAGAGAATAAAAGAATGAATTGACCGAAACAAATTCTTTTAAAATTATTATTTACTCTTCTGGGGATTGAAATTATCCATAGATGAAAGGAAAATATAAATTCACATGGACAGGATCAACATAGCAAAAAAAAAATAAACTTTATTATTAAGTATAGGGGTTTATTAACTTACGTTTATATATATGAAATATTGATACGGTGATTGGAATTACAACAAAACGATTATTATTAGATGTTTATATTATTAAAGACCTTTTTTTTGGACCCCTGATTTTGGTTTATTATTTGTATAAGTTACAATGTTCATACAATGTTTATGTGATTACCTAGATCATTTAATTTTGATTTTATTTTTTTCTTTTGATTTTTTTTTTCAGTTTTGCATTTAAAATGGTCAAATATTGAATAAAGGTTATATTATTAGGTATATAAGAGGAATATATATATAAGATATTATAATAATAATTAACTTTTAGAATGGTCATTACTGTCAAAATAGTGATAAAAATCATTATTAAGTGGTCAGTATAAAATTATAGTTTAATAACAATGCGTACGTGTCAATTATATTGAAATTATATAATGGTCAGAATTATTCTTAATGTATATAATTATAGGATATATTTAAAGGTAATTAAATTTAAGTTTTAAATAGGGAACTATATATTTAAACGAGTTGTTGAGATTTATTTTTTTTTAGATGGAATTCAATTATATAAATGGTCAAATAAAAAGGGGTGGTCCAGTAGTTAATTTTATTACATAAAGGATTAGGTTATTAACAGAAATGGTAATAAGATAATTCAAATGGTATTTAACCCCTCTGTTTCCTGCACATACCCATACTTGTAACTTTGCAAATTATCAGTTTATATTTTTGATGAAGCTGAAACTTGTTGCAAAAAAACCTGTAAAACTGGTTAATTAATTGGAAGAGTATGTTTTTGATTAATTGAAGGCGATGGATTACAGGAATATAAGTTAATTAAATTTAAGTAATGGCTAGAGGTAATTCTAGAAAAAATGTTAACTTATAAAAAAATCTGAAGAAATCCTCTTAGCATATGTGTATAACATGTAACTATTTATATAAAGAGAAGGAATGACGGCTGCTGTCCCTGCCCACCCACCCGAGTATCGCTTTTGTGGTATGGGTGCCATGCGCGGTCATGATAGGAGCAGCTACCATTCTCTCAATAGAAGTGATGAAGGGGTTGTAAAGGAATGAAGGAAAAGCTTAAGGAAGGGAAGAAGAGTGGCTCGTTGAGGAAGACACGAAGGTCCAGAACATAGAAAATTGTTTGAAACCTCTTGAAAACATTGGGATTTTACAGTTGGCTACAAATTTAGAATCTCAATAATATTATAATATAATATTTCTAAAGTGAAATAAAGCCTATAGGCCTTAATTCTCCTTGAAATAAGAAATAAGACTTAAGGCGAAATTGTGCAAATAAGGCCATATTTTTCAACCCAATTGTGAAATACGAATTATATATTATTTATCTAGGCTTTATTTACCCCTGCCAAAAATTTCAGCTTCAATTAGTACAAATATGTGAATTGTGACAGTTTCCTGTACTTAATTCTTCTTAAAATGGTTTCAGTTTAATAGTCAGGAAGGTTAATACAAAAAATTTAATAATATTTTCTGAGCTTTTAACAAAATATAGCGTGGCGCAAAACAACCGATGTGGTTTGAATGTTAATAACTTTTTTATTTAATGGTTCATTAATATTTTTTTGTTATATTTTTAGCTTAAAAAGAAAAATTATATCCCGCAAGTGGTGACCATTTCCCACATTCGTGCTACGTCTTAGATTTTTTATATTTTTCATAACTTTTCGTAATTTTTGATCGCTGTTCTGTTGTGTACTGTTCCATTTCCAATTCCCCAAGTTTCTTCACAAAGTTCTGAAATAAAAATAAAAAATATAAACAAATTTAAAAAGTTATTAAACTTTCAAGTCATATCGGTCGTTTTGCGTCACCCTGAATAACATGTAGAAACCTCTTAGATTTTTTATATTTTTCATAACTTTTCGTAATTTTTGATCACTGTTCTGTTGTGTACTGTTCCATTTCTAATTCCCCAAGTTTCTTCACAAAATTCTGAAATTAAAATAACAAATAAGAATAAATTTAAAAAGTTATTAAACATTCAAGCCATATCGGTCGTTTTGCGCCACCCTGTACAAGTAAGTGCATTTAAATGTAAAAAAGTACGAGGTTAGAGATTTCTAAGAACGACTCCGGGCTATGAAAGACTCCTTAGTCCATCCGCTGACCATCTTAAACACTAAAAATTGTTAGAAAAGCGTATAGAGATAATAACTGCATATAAAATTAAATAAAAATAAAATAATATATTCCAAGTCAATATTATGTTAAAATTTCATAAAATTAGTATAATATCAAAGTTAATATAAAACAAAATTTTATAGATAGAAAGAAAGTCAAATAAACTTAACTTTTGATAGTATGTTTCAGAAACTTAAATATGACTTTTATCTATAAAGCTGCTCATAAACGGTGGACTGGGTTGTCAATTTGGTACGCGAACTTGAGAAGTTGTTTTGTGTATGAAAGAGTTAAACAACCATTTTGAAGATTGAAAAGTTGGTTCAATGAAATTCAAAAAAATTTGATTTTTATGGGCGAAGACTTTAGTTTGCATTTTAAGTTGTATCGTGTATGATCAAGTTAAACAACTTAAATGTCATTTTATTTTTTTAATTAAGTATTTTCCATTTTTTGACAAGAAAAGTACATTAAAATATTTCGTTTTGAAAAAATTATAAAATTATAATTAAAAAAACAAAACACAAATTAAGTAAATAATTTTAAATAATTATAAAATTAAATGAGATAAATAATATTAACATATAGAAAAATTTAAATGAACAATATATTTAAATAAAAACTGTTAAAAACTCAAGTTTAAAATTTGTCAGATACTTTTGACATTTGACATATTTTTCAAAACCAAAAAAAAAAACATTAAATTAAAGTTCGATGATAGGTTGGATAAATATTTGGTAAGATTTAAAAACATGTCCGCATACCAAGTTGACAATTCAGTCAACCGCGTGTATGGGCAGCATAAAATACAATATATAAATAAAATAAAAAAATGTTTTGCTCTTTTTAACTGTAACTATATATATTAAAATGGTTTGACTACTTTTTTCAATATATTTGCCAAATAGTTTTGACAAATATTTATTCTGTCACAAAAAAACCACAACAACAACAAAATCAAAAAAATAAGAAATAAAATCAAAAACATTTTCTAAAAACCTGTTGCAAAAATAAATTTACCTATCAACAAAAGTCAATCGTTTTGTTGCCTTTATCAGTCAATTCAATACAAATCATATATACAAACATATAAATGTCAATTTCAATATTTTGAATAAATTTCTAGAAAAAAACATAAAATGTTCATTTGTATAATAAAATACCGTTACATAGAAATTTAGATTGCATTAAATTTTTATTACTTAATGTACCTATTATTTTTTTAAGTTTTGTAAGAACCATAGAATTTTCATTTTTTTTTTTTTGCAAATATATTTAGCACAAACACACATACTTTTATATAATTGTCAAATAAATAAAAAAAAATAACACAAATTCCTTCAGGCTTTGCAAATTTTAATTTTTTTAAACTGTCAAGGACCTTTTTTTTTATTATCCCTCTCTTTCAAATAATAAATATAAAACATTTTACTGCTCTTCATAACTGTCAATTTAAAAAAAAAAAAAAAAACAATAATAAAAGAAATTTGCGTGAGAAAGTCATTCAGAATTGAGATTTTGCAACCCTCAATTTAAGTTTTTTTTTTTTTGATTTTTCTTATTTTGAAAAATAAAACGGTAAATTATTTTTTTTTTGTATTCGTTTATATTACAATGTGAGTATAAGTATTCGTTACTCATTATTCCATATTTTATGCGTATAGTAACTAAATTACTACTATTGCTGATTACATTATGTCTTATTGTCAAAAAAGAAATTGGCGAATTTTTTTTTTTAATTTGTTGTTTTCTTGCCAATTTTCTATTGAATTCAATAAATTTTTTTTTGTTTTTTTTTTTTTTATAGAAGGATAATAGTACAGGATAAAAAAAAAACAACAAAAAAAAATTAAAGAACAGGATATTAAGGACAAATTTTATTGTTAAAGGAATTATTTATTTATTTATTTTGTCTAGTATTACCAGAGGTTTTTTGTTTTTTGTTTTTGCAAAAAAAAATGGAAGGAAGAGAATGGGGTGCTCTGAAATAAAGTCGAATGAAATAAAGTGTTCACTTGAGTGTTCACCTCCGTTAAGTGTAGTTATAAAAGATTTGATCAAATTAATACATCTTATATGTATATAACCAATAGAAAACTGACAAAATATAGGTAACTGCTTGGTTGGCCTTTTTGAACCATATTTAAGTGAATAAAATATAAAGAAGTCTTTTAAAATTAAAGTTTTTTTTTATTATAATAGTTAATTTAAACATACTTCATTTCATTAATTTATTTATTATACTCCATAAGTTCAAATACAATTCATTATAAATATTTCACTATTTCTAGATACTTTATCTAATTTGTGTAAGTAACAGGATTATTGCATGTATGGTAAAATTATTGTAAAGGAAAATGGCAAAAAACTTAATTTTTTTAAAGCTTGTTTTTTTTTTAAATTAACTTAAAGCTAATTTTATAATA
The DNA here is from genome assembly GCA_963082915.1 of Dolichopus griseipennis. Taxonomy (NCBI): domain Eukaryota; kingdom Metazoa; phylum Arthropoda; class Insecta; order Diptera; family Dolichopodidae; genus Dolichopus; species Dolichopus griseipennis. The sequence continues at coordinate 26,281,791 of OY720445.1, read as the reverse complement.
ACTAAACTGGCCTATTAATATTAATTAATATAAATTCCTTATCAAGTGATTATTTGAATTGATTAATTCTGAGTTAAACTTTTCGGTTAAATATGAAAATTTTTGTATAATAGTATTAATCTTGGCTTAGTTATGCAGCCTACTGGTTGGAAACCACCTAGGCAGATTAAATATTAGTTTGAGAAGTTTATTTTGTGCAATTTGTAATTTTTTAGTGTGAGTTGCAGCGCATACATTGCCCAGCGCATACAGAATAATTGGCTGAAAAATAGATTTAATGAGAATTAATTTATTTGCTGTAGTCACAGTAGATGATCTATTAATGAAAGAATACAGCATGCGATTACACTTATTAATTTTGTCAATGGTGATCGTAGTGTGTTTCTGAAAGATTAGTCTTTTGTCAAAAGTAACGCCAAAGCTTAATGCTATCAGACCAATTTAATCTAAGATCTAATTTTATTTCAATTGAATTTTGGAATTATTTCGATTTTAAAAAATGAAATAAAGCCAAAAAAAAAAAAAATTTCATTATTTTTGGTTTTATTTCAAAAATTAAATTTAAATAAAGCCAAAAGAGTACATTTTACGTAACTTTATTTCATTTGGGTTTATTTCAGGGAACCAGTCAATACTAAAAGTGCGTGTAAAGACATTTGTGGGTGAATATTATAATATGTGTATATATATATATCTAAGTATGTGTATACATTATTGCAATATACGCCTTTTGCGATAATATCAGTTGTAGTATTAGAAAACAATCGAGTTTGATTTTTCATATTGTATAACAGTAATAAAAATCAAATTTGATGGCGAAAAAAACAACAACAATAAATAACATTTTTATACCCGTATGACTATATAGTCAAAGGGTATAATAAATTTGCCATTACGTTTGTGACGCAGAGAAGGAGGGGGGGTAGATATAGACTCAAGTGTATGGATCGGATCAGAATCGAAAAATAAATCGATTTAGCTATGTATGTCCGTCCGTCTGTCCGTCTGTCCGTCCGTCCGCACGATAACTCAAAAACTAAAGGATCTAGGATCTTGAAATTTTCGCAAATTCGTTTTTCTGCAATAGCCGTCATCGCTATTTAAATTCAGCCATTTTGGTTTATGGGTTCGGGTAGCTGCGATACAACTTCTTTTTTTATATGAGCATTACTCAGTACCTATTACAGTTGCATGTCTGAAATTTTGCCAAAAGTAGTTTAGTTTTATGGCCAAAGTTTCTGCAAAATTTGGTTGGTCTAGTAGAGTGGGTTCGAGTAGCTGCCATACAACTTCTTATTTTATATGAGCATTACTCTCCACCTAATGAAGCTGGGTGTCTGAATTTTTGCCAACAATTGTTTAGTGTAATGGCCAAAGTTTCTGCAAATTTTATGAGCATAAAAAAACAAAAAAACAAAAAAAAAAAACAGAAAAATGAATATAATAATGAAAAAATAAATATCTTAACAAATATTATAATTGTTGGTTGAAGTGATGATTTTGATTTAATATTTACGCTCAATGAATAGATACTTCAAATTAAGTCAAGAATAATTAGTATATTTTCAAAATTTTTATTAACCGCTTATATGAAATATAATAAGCGATATGTATTGTTTTCCAAGAAAAAATTGTACCCTGAGATATTTGCATTTACGCATTACTTCGGTGAGCAGAAACTCATTAAATGTGTTTTTTTTACAACTCCTTATTTTATATGAGCATTACTCTCCACCTAATGAAGCGGGGTGTCTGAATTTTTGCCAAAAATTGTTTAGTGTAATGGCCAAAATTTCTGCAAAATTTGGTTGGTCTACGACAGAGGGTTCGAGTAGCTGCCATACAACTCTTTATTTTATATGAGTATTCCACTACACTTAATAAAGCCAAAAGTAATTAACCGGATGATATATAATGTATATGTTACGGTCATACGGGTATCCCAGAGTTGACACAGTCTACTCTACTACACTCTTCCTCGTTTTTTAAATATATTTCGCAATATATTCAAAAACAAAATAAGGGTCATACTGCAAAAAAAACACAAATATTCGATTCGATTAAAACGAGGGACGAATTTAAAGTACAGTATGAGCACAAAAAACAAAAAACAAAAACAACAAAAAATTTAGAATAAAAAAAGAAAATTGGAAAATGGTGGATTTTTGCAACAAATTTTCAATGAAGATTAGTTGTCTTAAAAAAAAAAAAAAAAAAAAAAAAATGGGATAAGTTGCGAAATTTTTTTTTTTTTTTTAAATCAACTTTCACTTTCTATATTTAGACTTATTTTGTGCTTAGTGTGTAGTGTAGTTTATTGTTCAAAAAAAATGTTTATTATGAAGGTATTTGTATATACACGTTTTTATGTGGTTTGTCAAACTTTTATTTGTTAACCAATCTGTTTATTTTGATTTGGTTTCGATGAAAAAATACATTCTTTTTTTTTTTTTTATTTAATAGTCGAAACGTGTTTAAGTTTAAAAGTATCTTTAATGTCATTTTGTTCAGTAATTTGAGAAAATGGTTAGCAAATTTTCCAAAAAACATGTTTTTTTTTTTAATATGTTGCGCAAAAAAGAAAGTGTTTTCGTTTTTTTTGCCAACTAATTTAAGAATATGATATGGAATTGAGATGTGAGATTGTTTGGTCTTGCAGTACTTTTTTTTAATTCGAAAAGAATATGATAAAATCAGAGGGGGTTGAGTAATTTTTAACATACCTCTAAGTACATATTAAAGAGAGAGAGAGAGAGAGATAAAGATTTTTAAGATTTAAAAAAATTAAAAAAAAAAAAATAGTGCAAAATTTTATAACGGTATTTAATGAAATTAAAAAGGGAGTATGGAAAAATATATTAAATTTAGATAGGGGATGAATTCAGACTTATACACTAAGTTGATTTGGTGATGTTTTAATTTTTTTTTTTTTTGGGATGGGAGGTATTTTAATAATGGAGGTATTTAAGTTTTTTTTTTTTTTTTTTTTTTTTTAATGGTTATTTTGTATTATGAATGCAAAATATTTAAGATTTTCCCCGGGTTTTTTTTTTTTTATTTTATTAAAATAATTTGCAAAATAACATAATTTATAGAAAATTAGGCATATGGTTGTGTATTAGATTTTTTATTTGATTTTTGTGATCTGGTTTCGACTTTTCCTGTTTTTGTATTATGAATGAATATAATAACGGTATTTAATAAGATTGTCGCAATGGGTATTAGAATAATTTTATGAGCATAAAAAAACAAAAAAACAAAAAAAAAAAAAACAGAAAAATGAATATAATAATGAAAAAGTAAATATCTTAACAAATATTATAATTGTTGGTTGAAGTGATGATTTTGATTTAATATTTACGCTCAATGAATAGATACTTCAAATTAAGTCAAGAATAATTAGTATATTTTCAAAATTTTTATTAACCGCTTATATGAAATATAATAAGCGATATGTATTGTTTTCCAAGCAAAAATTGTACTCTGAGATATTTGCATATACTCATTAATTCGGTGAGCAGAAACCCATTAAATGTGTTTTTTTAAATGATTTTTTAAAAAATCTTTGAAAGATGTTTCACATTATGATTTTCCTGTAATAGCGGTTGGTTTTGTGGTGGACACAGCACAATTTTTTTAAATTTTTAAGAACAGGACTTACAAGAACTTTTTAATTTTGATTACCAAACTGGGGAAATTAATAGAACATAATAAATGTTGTCATTAAACTTTTTTATACAAATGAAATTCGCATCGCATTCTCCACAAGAAATGATGAAGAAGTCAGAAATTTTTTGTATAAAAGTAATTTTGAATAAGAAAATGAAATTGTGAAGTTTTATTTAGGATAAAATTTAATTTTAATCAACCAATTGCAGGAAACTGCAAGAATATTAATAATTTCAATGAATATCTTTGAACAATCTAAAAGGCCATGGTCTTCACATGAGTTTATAAACAAAACAATATTAAAAGGAAGATCTGCTTAGACATTAATATTTTATTTCAAAGAATAAGAGTTTAGCGGTTCCTTTTTTAAGATATCTTTAAAAAGTATAAAATATTTATTCATTAATTATTTTGGCCAGTTGCGGTAATGGGGAAGTGGGTCAGATAGACATCTTTAATTAACAAATTACATTTTTTGAATTTGATTCTCAATGGTAATTGTACAAAGTTAATTAAAAAAATAATTAGTTTTTATATTTTTAACCAAATCGAATTTAGTGATAATTCATTGATGTCTAACAGCCTAAAACCTTGAAAACGTAGACAGAGAGCGAGTTATTTTTCAAAAAAAAATTTCGATAATACTCGTTTTCATATTATTAACATAGAATGAGCGACACGCAAGTGTTAAATTATGTGACAATTTGCCCGTAAAAAAAAACGCTCGCTATAGTTCTCCATGTTTAAGGTCTAAGACGGACAACTTTGATTTAAATAAATTATATTATAATATTATTTAAAACTTAACATGGTATTTTAGAAAAACAACAAAATAAATTTAATTCAGTAAACCGTAATTCAAGGAATACTATAGATTTTCCTGTACGCGTAATCGCGTAAACAACCGTTTGATCATTACTAAAGTAATATATCGATATATCTCCATAACTATTGGCCCTGCAGACACGGTAATAATTTTTGCAACACTATTCTATCCCAACCTTCGAATTATGATATTGTTTTTGAAAATAGGGTTTATAATTTCCACGCATTCTTAAAATAAATTCGGGGCTAATTATGTACGAGTATATATATTAAATGGCGGCATGACATTTGTCCCCACACTCAAATGTGCCATTAGTTCCCGGGGAGAAACAACATATCAGGTTTTGTCATTACTCCCCGGGGGAGTATGATTATAATTCCAAACAAAAATTTTTTTCGGGGAATAATGTCACATATTTTGAGGGACTTATGACACACTAAGGTGTGTTATTACTCCCCGGGAACTAATGACATGTTTGGATGTGTTATTAGTCCCTTGGGGACCAATGACAAAGGGACAAATGTTATGCCGCCATATTAAATTTATATTGATTTTCTGATTGTTGTTGCTTGGACATTTGGTATAAAATCTCTTAAAAAACTAAGTCCATACATATTTTGGATACAATAATGAAATATAATTATAAATTTTAAATTTAAACCAAAGGAAATTAAATTCATTCATGAATTATGAGACTCAATGCAAAAACCTAAATTGAGTGGACTTTTTAAACCTAGAATTTACTAGGGTTGTTGTTGGGTAGAATTTTTCATAATTTAGTATATCAAGGCATCAAGCCTTATCTAATTCTCCTAATACTTGGTCAGAAATCAATTTCTATTATTGTGGGTCTTTTAATATATTATGTTTAAGAAAAAAAATTATACAAAACAAATTTTCAATATAAGAAAAAAAACAAAATTAAGTATCGATAAATAAAAAAAAAAAAAAAACCAAAACAAAAAAAAAATAATAATAATAAAAAGAAAATAGGGACATGCGCCAAATGAATTTTACAATAATTAAAGAAAAATAACTAAAATCATCATTAAAATGAATAAAAATGTTGATTTTATTGAATTTCTTTTCATTTATCGCTTTTACATTTATTGTATATTGGACTCTTAACATTTTTTTTTATATGTATATATTTTTATATATATACAATTTATATTTATCACCCTTTTCAATGAACTGACTCCCTACAATCAGTCACTATTTCACATACATATATATATATATACTTTATTATGTAAAAAAACAAAAATTTAAAATAAGTTCAAAATTGGTTTCAATATATTATCAATACTATGAACCTATGAAATAAATTGGAAGAAAGAAAGAGATAGAAAACATAAACCACCCAAAACTCAAAAACCCTAGAAACATGTAGAAGTCATTTGGAAGCTGATTATATTATAGAAAAAAATTCAATAAGATTCAATTATAAATAAATATATATATATGTAAATATATAAAGTAGTTGAGGTTTGAGATATATGGAGACTTTTCCTAAAATAATTCAAAGAATGAGATTTTAATTCAGAGTTTTTTTGGGTGGTGTAAAAGCCATTGATTATATAAATATTTAATATATATTTATATAAACAAGATACATATATATATTTAAAATTTTTAAATTCTGGATGAAAAACTATATATACCAAGTATGTATATATATATATATATATATATATATATATATATAAATCGATATTATTTTATTGGTTTTTTATTAACTCTTCAAAGTTATTGAAAAAAAAATTTATATGGCAAAAGAAAAATCAAAAAGAAAAACCAAAATGAAAAACAGGAAAATTAAAAGAAAATAAAAAGGTAATATAGAAACTATAAAGAATTGTAAAAGAGAGAAAAATTGAATTTATATTTATTCAATTTTAACTACTATAGAAATATTAAAAAAAAATTGTATTGTGTATATCAAATATTAAAAAGTAAATTATAAAAAAAATAAATATTTCATTAAATTTTTATTAAATAATATAAATGAAATATGTATATATTATATAAATGTATTATATATACATATATATATATATAGGTACATAAAACAAAAGAAAATATTGAAACCTCTTATAGAACAAACGAAAAAAAAAACCAATAGAAAATTTATTTTAACTCAAAGGTTTTCCTGCGATGAATGTTGGATAAGGCACAAAATCAAAAGAAGGACATGGATACTGATTTGATTTCTGATGTGAAACTTTGGGTAATTATATAAGAATATTAAAACAAAATAAATAATTTATATAATCAGAAAGCCTGTATATATATATATATATTTGTAATTGGAAGTAAATTATAATTTATATTGAAAAATTTTTGTTATGGGATAATATTTAATTAACATTAAAAAAAAATAATTGGCTCGGACAATCCTGTTACCCTGGTGTTGTCATATGATTTTCTAAAAAGATTAAATTTTTGTTAATTAAATTCGAACTTTCTTTGAAGAATCCCTAATCAAATCATTCAAATACGAAGTTCAGTAATGTGTTTAGTAACTTTAACTATATAAGGATAGTTCCATACACTACATGATTGGTCTACAGAAGTACCTATTACATACCTTTGTATCTTGTACTTTGGAAGCTTTTTACGATATAAATCATTTTTTTTTCTTAAGGTCAGATAATTAATTTTAATAGTTTTTTTTGTTAGAAAGTCTTGTTGTGACTTATATAAATGGCTTAGAATTTCGGAATCATTTGTCTTCAAAAATTCAAAATCCTTCAACGCCATATTTTCTTTCTAATATTTCTTTTACAAATATTAGCTATAAAACTGGAATCCTGTGGATACGTATTGGAATCTATGGCAAACCTATTGGAATCGATGGAAAACCTATTGGAATCAAAATAACTGAAAAATTAATGTTATATAACTGTGGTCACTGCTTGATGCTATTAATAACGGTAAAAGCTTTTTGAAGCACAACTTTTAGATAAAAGATTATTTTCTTAGCAATAGTGTGTTAAATGTGAAATGCAACTATTCAATTATCTCTTAAATTGATTGGAATCATAATTAGGAAATAAAACCACAGGATAAATAAAGATTTCTGAAAATTCTGGGGTTGAAAAAGATAATTTTAAAAATAAATTCCTTTTTTGTTTAGAATCTTTACTTAAATCCTTATAGAATTTTTTTTTTTCCTTTTACCTCACTAGGGAGCGTAGAGCTTCAACTTCTAGCTGTTTCTTCAATTTCATTCCAGGAGGTCTCACATCTATTTATTTCATCAAGCACTGTTCTTTTCCATGTTGCTCTGGGTCTTCCTCTTGTTCTGGACCCACCTTGAGGGTTCAAGTATAGCGCCATTCTTTTTATGCAATCATCTCCTTTCCTGAGTGTGTGTCCAATCCACTCTCATTCCATTCTGTTACATCTTCATTGGTTCCGCCTGTCGGAACCGGATAACAGGAGTTAGTTGTGCATTCTATATCACGGCCATCTAACTTTATTGGATTATTATTTGGAACGTGTGTGTTAATTATTTTGGTTTGTTGATGTTCTTTTCTAATACACAGTTTCACGCTATTTGTTGCAAGTGGTTGTATTTTGACTGAGCATCTTATTGGTTGTGTGATAGTAGCTAGATGTCATCTGCGAAGTTAAGGTTTTTTAGGATTTTATCATCCACGAAAACAATCCAATGGAAAAAAAACCAAATGAGCTATTCGTTAAACTTGATAAGAAAATCACGCCAAAAAAAATGATTTATGGATAAGATTTGTCACCAAATTAAGTATTAACGGTTGGGATTCGATAGAGTAAGCATGAAATAAATCGATAACAAGGATTCGATATACTAAGTATGGAAATATGTATTTAAATATTAATTTTTTACAATTATTGTTCCTAGATATTGCCCTTCCCTATACCAGATCTATCATTAATTCTTTGTATTTTTTTAATTTGAATAAGTTTATTTTTTTATTAGCGGAATAATGACGGTTTATTTTGTTTCTATTTATAAAAGCACTCGTTATTTTTTGATTTACTGGCCATGGTTTTTTGAAAATTATTTTCTCTTTGTCGAAAAGTAATATTTTTTGAAGCTTTCTTTTTTTTTTATTTTGTAAATTAGTTTATATAACTTTTTATTGTTTTGTGACAAGTTTATATAGAAAATAAATACACAAATTCTTTGAAAGGATCGTCTTTTGTAATGTAAAATAATTTCAATTTATAAAAAACAACACAAAGTAAATTTTAAAAAAATTTTGATTTGTTATACTTTTTAACCATTGCGACCATTAAAACTTATCATAAATTAAAAATAAAAAATTAATGAAATAAAAATTAAACATAAAACTATTGAAACAATAGAAATCAGAATCAATTAAAAATATATCGATTGATTAACTTAGCATCTTACTTTTTGACATTAAAAGAATTATATAATCAGTTTTTTCCAGTGAAACAAAATTTACTTTCAATTAAAAACCTTTGATCTTGAATTTAACCTTTAATTTAAGAATAGTTTTCAGAAAATTGAATTTAGCGATCTAACAGTTTATCCAGGGTTATAATTCTATTTGGGAGTAATGCTATATAAGCTAATATTTATTTTAATTATGTAAAATCAGTGATGGGTACCAATATATACAGACTTCCTCAATATTATAATACCAAAAATATTTAGCACATATTTTGGAGTTGAATTCGAAATCAGAGTATTCCCTTTTTCCAAAATTAAGAAAAAATAAAAAAACTTTACATATAAACTACTTTTTGAAAGGGCAATCCTGATTTTGTGTCTCGCTTAAATGGATTCATAAATAATCTGGAAAAGGGGTAAACTTTGATTTTTTAACCAACTTAAATATGATTCCTAATATAGACTACCGCATAGATTTTTCTACACACATGTTCTACGTATAGCATCTAATTACATCTCATATTTTACTTATATATTTTTATATTATCATACTTAAATCATTAAGATCGAAAAAGACTTCCAGAAATTATTTCGAAATAAATTTCGACTTCAATACACTCAATCACACAATTTTAGTTTAATAATGTTATAACTGACATTAAAAATCAGTTAAGGAAGTAAGTTTTGACCCACTTGTTAAGAGAGTTTTTTACGTAAATATTTTAAAGTGAGTCAAAGATCTCTGAAGAACTTATGTAACACTAAACGGGGACTTCTATACTTTTTTTTACTAAAAGTTCCAATCTTATTTACTAAAGTCACAAAATACTGCATCTTATATGGCCTATTTCTTAAATGTCAAAAATTTGACAATCAATCTGTTGAGGAATTTTGCATTTGATTTGCAATAAACAATTATAGATGACTTTGCATTGACGTGTCAGAAAAGTTTATGCATATATGACTTTAATTATCATCTTGTTTTTTACATTCTAGAATACGTATATGAAGACTTAAAATAAATTTTAAATGTGTGGTTATCACCATTATTACCACTTTATAAGATGCTGATTTTGTTAAATGACATCACGTCAAATTGACGACATTTGTCAATATCACTTTTCAGCTTTCAAGAATAGCCAATTATCCCTTTTGTGATACTCATCGTATACTACGCCTTCAAGAAATGTAGTGTTTATTTTTTAGAAACTCCATTATAACCCCGTATTCTCGGAACACACAATATAGCTTTATTAATTACCATATGGGAATATTAAAACTTACTTATTTATCCTATCTTCATATTTCTAAATTCCAAAACATTTTCTCAGATATTTAAACGTTTAGAACTGTAGGACCAGAAACAACAAAATTTCTTTCGTAATAATAAGTTCCAGATTATTCCATTTAAACTTCTTTAATTCTCTATATCAATATTATTAAAACAACAACATGATGCTGACATATATTACATAAATATATACTTTGCAATGGTTCCATCTAAATACTTTCATTTTTATCACATTTCCAAAAAATTTTATAAAAATGTGCCTATATAGCTTCACTCTGTCCGTCCGCCCGTCCTCTAGTATGTTTACAAAAAGTTTTACATCGTTTGAAATAGAGAAAAGAAATTTTAACCACGGATAGTTTTTGCAAAAAACATAATTTCTTAGAAGAATTTTTTTCTGTAGTCTCACCCCCTAGGGAGTTACAGCCCCCCAAAGTCGGGAAAAGTTCTATATTTAAATGGTTATAACAACAGGTCTGTTAAGTGCATTTTCAATCTAAAAACGTCAAAAGATAGCAAATTTTTAAAAGGCAAATGTTTAGGGTTGCCATACGGTAATAAAACTTCATTATGAAAAACTAAATTTTTGCAAAATTTTTGATCACACATATCTTCTAAAGTCTTGAGTCTTGAAATTTTAGGAGAAGTTAAGATCCTTTGAAATTAGTTGGAATCGGTTAAGATATTTTTTTATCATGTCCCCTAGTTAGGAGCTATTAGAGTTCGAAAACACCGTTTAAACACCGATTTCACTAAAATTCTTAATTAATTAATTGATGCAATAACTTAATTATAATATTATCATTTATTTTTATACATATTTTTATAAAAATAAATGATAAAATACTCAGTAAGAAACCCTATATTATTTGGACAATATGCTTTTTAAAAACCCTTTGTTTTTTTCATCACTTGTTTATATTTTATTTCATTTAAAAAAAAAAACAACTTCTTAAAACAAAAAACATAGAATGAAATTCTATTTTAATTATAAAATCTACAAGATATTTTAAAAATTAGCTTTTGTTGAAATATATACACATGATTAAATACATACATCCAAATAGTTATTTTGTATTCAAATTTTATCAATTTTAATTAATAATGTGGAAAAATCAATAAGATTGACTTGTTTTCCCTGAACACAAGATTAAAACATCCTTGCACATAAAATATATTCGTACAATAAAAAAAATATTTATGTCTTAACAGGATCTAAAAAAATAAAAAAGTGTCCTGTAATCAATAGAAAGAAATAAAAACTTTTTTTCTAAAAAACAAAATACCCCTAAATAGGTCTAAAAAATATACGTAGGTAAATATGTATCTATCCCTTACATACATTAAAATTAAAATATATATACATATATATATATGAATATATAAATAATCAAGAAGAGAAAGAATAATCGAATATGATGAGAACAAAAAAAATTGAATAAATAAGAATTTTAAAAAAAATATATAATACTTAATAAATATATACATACACATATATATATATATATATATATAAAGAAATACATTTTGAATTAAGGACACCTTCTTTAAAAACATTTTTCTGTTTTTTTTTTTTATTTTTTCTTTTTTATTATGAGACAAATGTAAAATAACAAAACAATAGAATACATTATTATACTAATACTGACATACATGCATTACAAACATATATATAGATACTAGCTAATACCCGGTGCGCGTTGCTGCGCCTGTCAATGGAGGTTTAATTGAAGTTGATGTTACTGCAAAAAGTTAAAACAAAAATTACACACGGTTTACACGTGTAAATTTTAAAATGTATGAAAGCAATCTTTTTAAAACAATTTTTCTAGGATTAATTTATTAATTTTTGAAACTTTCTGTAATTCAAAGCAGTACAAACTACCTTCCTAAATTTAACGTAATTTATTTCCAAAAAATTTTTTTGACCAATCGTAGTACCGACTGTTAACAGACTCAACTCCATTTTCAAGTTGCTTTACATAAATAAAATTTGAGATCAACCGGTCAAATCGTTTCTAATTTAGAGTTAAGTAACGCAAAAATCTATAAAAAGCCACTGTGCCCCAATGGGTTAACAGAACTACACTTTCTCTTTGTGCAAAGCAGTATTGCGCAAAATTGGACGTAATTTGCTTCCAAATCTTTTTTTTGTCAATTGTCGGGCCGGCATGGGTTAACCAATTACAAGTCTGTTAAAAGAGTTAATTTCATTCTCAAAACGGAACACATATACAAAATTTGAAGAAAATCGGTTAAACCGTTTCTAATTTAGAGTAAAATAACCAAAAAATTTATAAAAAGCTGTTGGGCCGCAATGGGTTAATGGAACTCAACAAAATTTTTTTTGAGGCTTTCTTTTTAGACAAAGCAGTACTTTTTTTTGACCACCCGTCGGCCCGACATGGTTTACCAAATTCCAAAACTGTTAATAGTGTCAACTCAATTCTCAAGGAGCATCACGTATACAAAATTTGAAGTCAATCGGTCAAACCGTTTTCATTTTAGAACAAAGAAGTTTATATACTTGCACCACAGCCCCAACTTGGCGGTCCGTTGGCCACGATTTCTTTCCGTACCCTAAAACCTCTATATACAAATTTTCATGAAAATCGGCTGGGCAGTTTAGGAGCCAACTCGCTACATACAAACAAACAAATAAACAAACTTTCGCTTTTATATATATAAATATATATACACACACACAATACTCGTATATTTAGATATTTTAATGTCCTGTGATAATAGTCTTTTAGATTTTATCCTATTTCATTATATACCCCCATTCAATACACCTTATAATGTCCTTCAAAAACAAAAATTTAAATAAAAAATTAAAAATAAATAAAAAACGAGGAAGAGTGTAGTAGAGTAGACTGTGTCAACTCTGGGATACCCGTATGACCGTAACATATACATTATATCATCCGGTTAATTACTTTTGGCTTTATTAAGTGTAGTGGAATACTCATATAAAATAAAGAGTTGTATGGCAGCTACTCGAACCCTCTGTCGTAGACCAACCAAATTTTGCAGAAACTTTGGCCATTACACTAAACAATTTTTGGCAAAAATTCAGACACCCAGCTTCATTAGGTGGAGAGAAATGCTCATATAAAATAAGGAGTTGTATGGCAGCTACTCGAACTCTCTGCAGCAGACCAACCAAATTTTGCAGAAACTTTGGCCATTACACTAAACAATTGTTGGCAAAAATTCAGACACCCAGCTTCATTAGGTGGAGAGTAATGCTCATATAAAATAAGAAGTTGTATGGCAGCTACTCGAACCCACTCTACTAGACCAACTAAATTTTGCAGAAACTTTGGCCATAAAACTAAACTACTTTTGGCAAAATTTCAGACACGCAGCTGTAATAGGTACAGAGTAATTCTCACATAAAAAAAGAAGTTGTATGGCAGCTACCCGAACCCATGGACCAAAATGGCTGGATTTAAATAGCAATGACGGCTACTGCAAAAAAAACGAATTTGCGAAAATTTCAAGGTCCTAGCTCTTTTAGTTTTTGAGTTATCGTGGTGACGGACGGACAGACGGACGGACAGACGGACGGACAGACGGACGGACAGACGGACGGACAGACGGACGGACAGACGGACGGACGGACGGACGGACATACATAGCTAAATCAATTTATTTTTCGATTCTGGTCCGATCCATACACTTGAGTCTATATCTACCCCCCCTCCTTCTCTGCGTCACAAACGTAATGGCAAATTTAGTATACCCTTGGACTATATAGTCATACGGGTATAAAAAAACAAAAATAAAAAAGAAATATATATATATTTTTTTACATTAATGTCAAAATAAAAATTAACTTGGGGAGAAGAGTTTTTTTTTTTTGTTTTTTTTTTCTATTTTTACTTTAGCCCAAAGATATGCAAGTCAAATCACATATATCCGGATTAGAATTTATATGAGAGACTTTTTTATTATTTTTGGCATCATCTCTTTTTATACCCGTATGACTATATGACAAAGGGTATAATAAATTTGCCATTACGTTTGTGACGCAGAGAAGGAGGGGGGGTAGATATAGACTCAAGTGTATGGATCGGATCAGAATCGAAAAATAAATCGATTTAGCTATGTATGTCCGTCCGTCCGTCTGTCCGTCTGTCCGTCTGTCCGTCTGTCCGTCTGTCCGTCCGTCTGTCCGTCCGTCTGTCCGTCCGTCTGTCCGTCCGTCACCACGATAACTCAAAAACGAAAGAAGCTAGGATCTTGAAATTTTCGCAAATCCGTTTTTTTACAATAGCCGTCATCGCTATTTAAATCCAGCCGTTTCGGTCCATGGGTTCGGGTAGCTGCCGTACAACTTCTTTTTTTATATGAGGATTTCTCTGTACCTATTACAGTTGCGTGTCTGAAATTTTGCCAAAAGTAGTTTAGTTTTATGGCCAAAGTTTCTGCAAAATTTGGTTGGTCTACTGCAGTGGGTTCGAGTAGCTGCCATACAACTTCTTATTTTATATGAGCATTACTCTATACCTATTGAAGCTGGGTGTTTGAAATTTTGTCAAAAATAGTTTAGTGTAATGGCCAAAGTTACTGTAAAATTTGGTTGGTTTACTGCAGAGGGTTCGAGTAGCTGCCATGCAACTCCTTCTTTTATATGAGCATTAAACTACAGCTATAATAAAGTTGGTATGTTTGAAATTTTGCCAAAAGTAATTAATGTTTAAAAATGATATAATGTTTATATAACGGTCATACGGGTATCCCAGAGTTGACACAGTCTACTCTACCACACTCTTCCTCGTTTTTTTTTTTATTTTATCCATTCATTTAATTTTTAGAGGGTATTTATTAATACAACATTTTATATATATATATATATATATATTTATATGTATATATATGTAAACATTTTTAATTTTTCCCTTTATTTAAGACATGACTTTCTTTAAGGAAAAAACAATAATAAAAACAAAAAATCCGGAAAAACTTTTTTTTTTTTTTTGAATAAAAAGGTAAAAAAAAAATAAGAAAAAAAAAAAATTGTTTAAAACCTAATGGACATCTCAAACTTAAAAGGGATGCTAAAACATTCAGTTATATGTATGTATGAATGTGTGAGTATAAAAATATTTTATGAATAAAGGCTGTTTAGTATAGGAAATACGCTGGTTATTTATAAAATATGAATAAGAAAGGTAAAATTGGTATGTAGCTGTTCTTTTACTGAACATAATTTTAAACAAGTAAGTATAAAATTTTATTAAAAATAAAATTTAAGGACTGGCGAAATATTTTCTATGCGTACCTAGATGTGCGTTAAACTTTGCCACAGATTTCAATAAATCACAGAAATAAATAAATCTTGTGAAGCAAAAAGCGATTAGATTCAATTAAAAATACACAATATATTGAATTATAATATATATGGCACTTATATGCATTAAAAAAAAAATATAACAAAAAAAATTCAAGAAGAAAAAATATAAAATAGCAATGAATACGATATAATATTGAATTGTATGTATAATTGATATTCAAACCATATCTATAGCAGGTTATATATTATATATCAATATAAAATTCAGCTAAAAAAGACAAAGGAGCAGAACTCATATAAATTTCACCAAAAAAATATTAAGACTTCAAATATTCTAATGTTAATAAATTTGATAAAATATTTTTTATATATACTGATTTTGATTTAAAAAAAAATTTAATTTCATCAGACTCAATATATTTATAACTTTTACACCTAGTCCAAGCTATAGCATAACACGCTGCGAAGCTATTTTTGAATTATAGTTTGAAAGAAGACAATTACGTCAACCGTTCTATTATTCGAATACGATAGTATACGAATGCAATAAAATTAACAACAAGCCTAAGTTATCTTCAAAAAAAACAAAATTTGTCCTTGTCATATCTGAAAAATTTAAACTTTGTTTAATTAGGGCTCCTATAATCTGGGCTTTTTGAGAACTAAGTAAGCTTTTGTCAATTTTATTTTTGTTTTCTCTAGGTGCTAAAAATCTTACGAAAGACTTTTCAAGGAAGGGGATCAGCAATAGTGGGGGAACGTTATTCTAACCCAAAAAAAACACCTGGAATCATTTATACCATATTGCCGCTTTACAGCAAAAAGTGACCATCTACAAAAAAGGCATTTTTTTGTTAAATATGCCAAATTCAAGAGGAAAGTTTATAGTTTAATAATAAAAAAGAAATTTAAGGAAATCTTCATTTGGAAAAGGAGGGAAACCCCGAATTTCATAATTGACTATATTCAAAGCCATTAATTTTTTACAGATGCAAAAACTTTGAAGACGTTTTAGAAAAAACTATGTTTTTTCAGATCGTCAGTTTTAATTATAAAGCGACGATATTAAAACTATTCAAAACAGACTTACCTTAAGTTTTGTCCAACGTATTATTTTAGTTTGTGGGAAACCTATAGGGTTTCTCTAAGGAAACAAATATTTTTTGCTAAATCTAGATGTCTTTTTTTTTTTTATCCTCCTTGGAGTAGTAAACCGATTTACGAGAATGTGAGCCGCTTCAACATTTATGTGTTCTTTAGACTTGCTTCATATTTTTTTAGCATAATTTGTTAATTTATCTTTAACTTTAGGGATATTTAAGGCTCTAAGTAAAACGCTATTACGTACATGGAGCATTAACTATGTTGCGTAAAACCAATGAATTAAGTTTGACGTTTGTAGTAGTAGGAAAGCACAAGATTATAAAATGACAAAATTACAGATTACAAAATTAATATTATATAAAGTTGATTTAACAATTAGAGTAACTTCTATAAAAAAGTAACAATTCTATGACTAAAAGTATAATTTAACAAAATAGTAATCCAACTAAAATAAAACATTTGATAATCAATTGGATCATCGCTCAAACATGTCTAATGTTTTTAAAACACAGAGTTTGTTGAATGGGGCATGACTTTTAATAATTTTAATGGAAGTAGGTAACGAATTCTAAATATTAACAACTCTAACAAAGTACGAAAAATTTCGAAGTTTACCAGAGTGTCAAGTGAGGGTGACATCGTAAATGTCGTAAAAAAAACTGCAACCTGATACAATGTGAAAATAACACAAGGTAAAATTTCTGAACACATTGTGTCGTAAATTCAATGTATTTTGTTTACAATTCCGATTGCGTCAATATGAAATGTCAAAAATTTAAATTTTTCTACAGAAACAATCTTTGAAAAGTATAAATTAATATTTACTCACTTTTCTTCCATGGTTTTTTTTTTAAATTAGGGACTTCACCACCACAAAAATAAAATTCAACTGACCAAAATACAAATTAAAACTTCAAAATGCAAATAACTTTTAATTTTTTAATTTATGTATCGAAAAAATTTTCGATACTCAATTTAACAACACGCGTCGTGTAAATGGGTCGCGAATACAATGTACAATGAATTTACGATCATAAGACAATGTAAAATTTTTGAAGTTAACATTTACGATAATGCGAAATTGTATTCACGACGTCGCAAACATATTTACGATGTCAGGGAGACTATCAACACCCTATTTCAATTCGATCTTCCCCCGGAGATTTTTCTAGATTGTAACTTTTGACTCTTAAAAAACTATTGATTTTTCTAGATTGTATAACTTCATTTTGCACACCACGATCAAGTAATCAGTATTTCAATACTTCTCAATCCATATAAATTCTAAAAATAAAAATTGTATTCAATATATAAAAATCGTGAATGTTGAAAATTTGGGGGTTTTTTTTTTACCTGTATTTTTTTCAAAAGAATCAGAAAATAATCAATTCATTTTTTTGGGATTAAACTTTGACTTAATTTATTGGTATAATAATTCTTTCTTTCTTTTATTTATATATATACAATTTTCTAACATAACACCACCATTATGAAAAATTCGTTAAATATTTTTTTTTGTCGATTTTCAATTTCCCAGCAACAACAAAATAAAAATGGAAATGAAAAGATTTGAATAATATTTTATCCGGGATAAATGTGATCAATGCTTAGGTTGAAATGAATTTTAAAAATAAAAAATTATTGTAATCAATTAATTTTAATTTTAATTTTAGAATAGATTATTCTTTGTTAAATAGTTAAAATTCAATTGAAAGCCGTTCCTTTAAAGTTATTAATTTAATTATTTTCATTTTAAATCAGTCATAACCTACAAATTTGATGTTGTTTCATTTGTAGATTAATTTTTAAAAATATATTTTTCAAATATTTAAAATTAATAATAAATAATTTAATTAATTGATTAAATATTATTTTGCCTAAGAATAAATTTAAAAATTTAATAGGAACCTTTAATAAAATCTAAATATTACTGATTTTTTTTTAATTAAAAGTTGCAGTTATATTGTTAGATGAGCTTCATGAGTTTGAGAATTCAAGTCTCAATTACCAAAGTGTTAATTTGTATTAGAGTAAGTAGGAGAAGTCTGAGAATAAAAGATTTGAGTATAACTTTAAATTTTTGGCAAGAAACTTTGTTTAAGTAGGTACTTTTAATTCAATACAAAGCCATATATAGATTTACAGAATTAGAATAAATTGGGAACCCATTAAACATACAATGAATCAACATCATCTCATATCAATTTCTTCCGTTCTTGTCTTGCTCGAATGGAGATTTATATCAAAACTAAAGACTCAATTATGATTAAGCATGTAATTTGTTTAAATCAACTTTCTGGGAATTCAAAAAATGTGTACAAAATATGTTCCTTAAGGAATCTTAAATTTGTTTTTTGTTTGTTTTTCCTTTTCTTCCTCCCCATCTTACTCTATTATTAGCCAACTGCTTTATTTGCATCCAAGTTTTTCCGCTATCTAATATTTCTTTTTTCACCATTCTGCGCCATATGATGTGGGGTCTTCCGACACTCCGTGATTCCTTGAGGGTTCCACTCTAGCTCTTGTTAGGTAATTGTTTGGGCAGGTCTTCTTTTGGGTTGACCAATCCATCGCCATTTTCATCTTCTTATCTGCACTATCACAGATTGATCTTTTGTTATTTACCATAGTTCTTCATTACTGATTCTTCTAGGCCAGAAGATTTTGCAGATAGATATTAGGCATTTTTTTCAGAAATACCTGGATTTTATTAATATTTTTCTGATTTATGTGCCTGGTTTCACTGTCATATAGAAGCGTTGATTTAATACAGATGTTGAATATCCTTAACTTTGTGTTTCTAGATAAGTGTCTGGATCTCCATGTTGCCCATGTTTTTTTTCTATTAGCAATATCCTCTTGGTAAAGATAATACTGCCAAGGTAATTGAATTTATCTACATCATCAATTGTAGTTTTATTTATTACGAAGTTATTGTTGTTGGTCGTATTAATCCGAAGTCATTTTGTATATCTCTAAGTTCCTGAGGTAGGAGAGCTATGTCATCGGCATAATCAAGATACGAGATCTTATTCCTCTTGGTATACTTGTAACTTCCTATATGACGTCGTCTACAACTACATTGAATAACAGAGGGGAGAAAGGACAAGAAATCTTAAATGGTATAACTATAATTTGTGGAGCAATGAATCTTTAATGTGTTCATAATAAATAAGTCTTTAATATATTTCATTATATAAGCTCAAATTCTAAAACCAGGGCTCTATTGCACTAACAACTAATGAAATAATCAAATTATTCAGATTTTCACACCAACACTACATTTGAAAACAAACATATGAAGTTTGATTAGTAAAAAACACTCGTTTATCAAAAAAATTATTATTTCATTAGTGATTAGTGTTGGTGCAATAGGGCCCAGGTTCTTATCTTTTGTGTTCTTATTCTTTCGAAGAATATAATTGGGAATACAGCATTGAAGATAGAATAAATTTATTTTTGAAAGTATACGTTATCAATCGCGGCAAGTGTCCAATATTTTTATATATTCTTGCTCATTAGATATGATCCGCCCAGGACTTGAACCCGAGAATTTTCGATTGAAAAGCCGCCACTTTATGACTGAGCTATCGGTCAGATTTAGTCATAACTTTTTAACCGTTCTAACCCCTCTTTCACTTTATTTTTGTACGATTAGTTCATACATTAGAAGTAACGCAAGAATATACTTTCAACTCTCAAGTAACACAATTAAACGCCATTTTATATTTCTTGGAACTTCAAGAAGTTTCTAAAACTGAAAAAAACAAAATTTGATTATTATAATTTTACATTTAAGCTTATTTTAAAGTTTTTTTCTCAAATTAACTTTTGCATTTTTATCAAACCCTCAAGCCATAAAAAAAATTTTAAAAAAATATATTTACATTTTTTAACTTATGTATAATTCATATATGTATTTACTTTTATATATATATATATATAATTAGCATAGGAAAGTGTATATATGATAAATTTTTAAGTTTCTTTAGTTACCCATGGAATTTTAAGGATTTTTTTCATTCTTATATCTATTATATTGTATATATATGCACATATATATGTAATTATATCCTTTCATATATTATATAATATATATATATATATATATATATATATATATATGCAAATGAATCGTGCACATAACAATAAAAGATAACCTCGAAACAACCATTTGTGCACTATTTTTACGATATTTTACTCTGAATATTTTCTAATGATTCTTTTATCATTATCATTCTTTTTATTATCCTGCGATAATTCTATCTCTTTCTATTCTATTCTCTTTGTTTTCTTATTTTATTCATTCTTTTATTATACAACCATTACAAAAAAAAAAGCATGAAATTTTTTAAAACAAAAAAAAAACAGTAGATAATAAAACATTAAAAAAAAAAAAAAAACGAAGACTGAAAACAAAAAGAAATTTTACATTTTTAACCACTTATTTAAAAAAAACAGTTTTTTTTTTTTATTTTTTAATTCCAAGGAATAAAAATTAAAAGAAATTAGGGAGATTTTTACTATTCTTATACACACATACAAGTTAAATTTTTTTTTTTTTTTTATACCTCATTTCCATTCAGAATTCTGAATTACTTAGCAACCAACAACCCCTTCCTATAAAGTTTTTATTATACATATTCTTAACTAATATGCATATATTTGTTCTCTATATAACATCCATTTCTTAAGAAAGAAATCGTACAGCTCGTATATCCTTTCATGTTATCTTTATGTCCTTTAACTAAACATTTTTTTTTTTTTATATGTCCTTTTGTTTATATGTATTGGAAAATTTTTAATGTAACGCGAAAACGTCTTATTAAAGGAATGAGTTTAATTTATTTTTGCTTTTTCTTATGTGTAATTAAATGTTATGTGTATAAAGTCTTTAGCATGTGTGTATATGCAGGTGTCCTTAACCCTGAATTGCCAGATATGAGTAAAAAAATTACTCATTAGAATTTGGAATTTCTTGGAATAATAGGATAAAATTTAAGTACTTTTACTATCTATCTATTGTTTTTGAGGCTTTCGGCCCAGGTTAATGAGTGGAAATCGGGATCATGTGACGGATACCTTTTGGAAACTTTTGGAGGTTTGGAATTCTTTTCTAAGCAAACTTATAGGTTGACTTACATGATTCTTGAGATATAAATAAGATATGTCGGAGGAGTTCTTCCAAACATAAGAACTCCTCCGGCATTCAAACCTTTAGCTTGGCATTTTTCTAATATCGAGAAGTGCTTTTAGACTTTTTAGGCCCTAAAAATTTAAATAGAGATTTTTTTGTTTAGATGGTCAATATTATCGAGTCGAGTAAAATTCTTGGCCTTGATTTTGGGTCTGGGACTGGGTCTTGGTCTTGGCATGTCTCATACTTACTTTGGTTGAGACACATAGTTCGAAGTCCTTGGTTACTGAGAGTCCTTATTACAATTTAATACTATCTATTCATGTGTCGATCCGTATTAATTGTTAAGATATTGTGTTAAATAAGTAGGAGGAAAATATAAAAAAACGGCCAGGTATATGTGCACAAGCTTCTTCTTTGTATAGTGTTGCATTTTAACCAACTAAAACCAACTGCCTTTTAAAATCAAATTTAACTTTACTAGAACTCTTTTACTGGAATAAAGCTTTTATTATAAGTGCACAATCTGGGATTAGAAAGGATTATGAACGAATTAGCTGTTTATAAGTCTTAGAAATTTTAAATAAAAGGTGAACCGTATATAATAAAAAAAAATTTGTTTATAGAGTATGTAGATAAATAGTAGAAATAGTATGGACTCAATACAGGTTAATATAAATTAATAATAGGGTTAATTTGCAGGAGTTTTCGAAAAGAACTATAAATTTCGATTTTAGAACACAAAATTAAATTAAATATCAAGAATATTAAATATAACTAAGATGTTATTAAAGACAACTCTTTAAATTTTAAACATATGGCAACACTAATTACTATACATATATATACATTTATATATTTGATATACAAAAAAAAAAGAAATTCAATCTTTTATTTCCAATTTTTATTATTTTTATTATAACTTCAAACAAATTAACCGAGAAAAAACGAAGTAAACAAAAATATATATATATAAATATATTTATATTTTTTCTTATTTTTTTTTTTTTTTTTAATTTGAAGTAAAAAAACTTGTCATGTCCAATTATAAACAACAAATAACACCCACTCACATATAAATATTATTACTGCCATATAAAAAATATATATATAGCTATACCTACATTACATTATATATTTAATAATTATTAATAATTTCAAATATAAGAATAATACACATACTAATACAATCAAAAGAAAATCTTAACTTTTACTATACACACACACATACAAAAATAAGAAAATTTTTAAAAAGTGTATAACATAACCTTTCATCCCCCAACCCTTCACACAATTCTTAGTATACGAGCGAAAAAAATTAAAACTAATCGACTGAGATCCAATGTAATGTAAAACAACAATTTTACAGTTTTACCAATACATTCATAATAAAATTACATATTTTCTTTTTCCAGGATAAGAAAATCTAAAAATAAGAAGGGAATTTATGATCTTTTCACTCTTTTTTTTTTAGTTTTTCAACCCACTCAATTTTTTCTTTCCATTCTAAAAAAAAGAATGAGATATATATATATACATATATCTACATATAAATTAATATATATGCACATATATGGGCGTAAGGTTATCTCTTTCCATACCAAAAGTTCAAGAAAAATTCTATTAAAAACACACACACACACACTACAATAAAAGAAAATTAAAAATAAAAAAAATTTACTTTTTTACAGGTTTTTTTTTAAAGGGACGTAAGGAAGAAGGTGAAACAAATATTTTGTTTTTGTTTTTTTAAATCTTGAGTATTTTTCACTATTTCATTCATCTCAGAAAAAAAATAATTATAAAAAAAAAAAAAAATAATAAAAAAATAAAATAAAAAAATAAATATGAAAATAAAAAAAAATTGTAATTACGCACACATTCAAATTTACACATTTAACTCGTAGTAAATTAATTATATATTCATTTTTACTTCATTTTTCGAAGATGTAATGAAGAATTTTTACTAAAAAATGTAAATTTAAATTAAGCTGGGAACACATGATCCAAACGGAACGAATACGTAATCGTAAGGTTTAAGTGAAATTGAAAATTTTGCATTTTGAATGTTGATATAAATATATATACAATATCATGCAAATACAGATGCATTATATTTATTATACGATATTAGACGATTCTCTTAGTGATTTTTTTCTTCGACCAGTGGCGTAGTGATAAAGACGCCACCGCCTTTCATGAGAAAGGTGTAGCGTTCAAACCGTGGTCGGAAAAAATACTATTATTGTATAAAATTGTATAATTATATCCTAATGTAAGATTTAATAAAAATATAATAACTAAAAATAAAATAACTCTTGTGTAAGACTATAGATGGCGCAAAAAAATTAATATTTTGGAATTCGTAACGGCTTATTTAATATGACTTTTATAGACACTGAAGCCTAATTTAAAAGACTTGGTGAATGCCCTATACTCCTTAACGAAATGGAAAAATAAAGTTTTTTAAATTTACAGATTAAACTAAGGGCTATTAAAAATGTATACGTGAGTTGCAGTTCATATTTAGTAGCAACCTACTATGACAACAGTGTCCTAGTATTACAGTACCCTACTATTAAGTTGGAGAGTAGTAAAACTTTTTCTCAATCGTTTCAATTCGTCACTTTAGATGAAAATTAAAAATTTCTTGTTTTACAAGTCAAGCCAACGCTCTACTAATTACTCTATGTTTTTTAATATTTATTTATGTGTATATATTTTTTGTGAATTACGGTTCTTTATTTTTATATTTTCATTTTATGACGAGTCCACCTTTAGTTTATGTTATTTAAAAAATTAACTGATTGATACCTCTTCAAAACAAGTGTAGATGACAAGTCCAGCTCTACAATTACATTACAATTTAATTTATTCAGAGAAATTAGCAATTTGCAGACTTAATTAAGGCGTTCTTAAACAATATATAGGGTCTATATGGGAAGTAGGTTTCGAATTTAAGAATATTTAACACATTCTCACAATAAGTTACGAAAAATACGTAACGACACGTTTTTTTCATTACGTGAACATTTGTAAAAGTTTAATTTTATTTTTGTTTTCTTTCATTAGTTTTTTTTTTTATTATTTATTTTGTATTTTTTTTAAAATGGAATTTTTTATTTTAATTCAAAAATCAATGAAAATTGAAAATGTGTTAGTTTGTGAATTGAAGATATAAAACTGCTAGAAAAAGAGCATGAGAAGATGCAAGAGAATATGAAATGGAGTGAGAAAAACAATAAATAAAAAAAAATTTAAACTCACCGACATGGTCATTATTAAGAAGGAAAGTATAAGAAGGCAAAACAGTTTTACTTCCAGAAAAAATAAGAGACATATTTCTTAGAATTCATTTTAAGCTGAAGCATTGATATGAGGTACATTTTGAAAAATAACCCACAAAAAATTTGCTTATAAGCTCAAAACGAAATCAACACAGATCAACAGACGTGGTCAACTAAGAAACACGAGGCAAAAAAAAAGTTAAACAGAATTAAGAACTAGCCGAGAAAAATAACTGATACCTCATGCTTCTTTACTTATAAAAATATATAGATTTTAAGTAAGCGACTGAATTACAGAACTAGCTTAATCTAAACTAAACTTCATTTAGCCAATTACATTATACATAAGTCAGTTTTACTATTTGCACACTTTTTTTAGATATTGAAGATTATCAAATTTTAAATCGGATTTTAAAATGTGTCACTTTAAGTCCCAACTTCTGAATATATTTGAAAACTTTTTTGAAAAATTGGGACTATTAGATTATATGAAACAGCTAAATTGCTGAATTCAAATTGAATAGAACGCAAAAGACAACATGGATTCAAGATTAAATATATATTAATAGACTCTTATGATTAATAGCGAAATAACTAACGGTAAAAATGTTTTTTTCACTTCAATACTCAATAAATGTAAAGTTAGAAATCTAGTTGATAAAGAGATGTATTAGTTTACCTGGTTTTAGATTGAAAAGAAGGTACTTAGCAAATAGAAAACAATGTAAACAAATGTAAATTCAAAATCCATAACTTGGGCTTAAGAAATATAATCAGAAGCAATTAATAAATATACACATGATAGTTTTTAATTTAAAATAAATGTTAATGGGGATTCAAACACAATTTAATAATGACCGAAAGAGAGTGAAAGATTAAAATTTTAATTATAAAACATACCTTCAAAATTAATTCAAATATTGTTTTTAAAAAATTCCTGTAGGAGGAGAGTTTATTAAATACCTAATAAATTAGTAAAAATTGGTATATTTGTTTTTTATTTGCATCTCCTTTGAACACTCCTAAAATCAAACTGTAGTTTATATACAGGATACCTAAAAATAAACAAGGTGATTGACCATTTCATTTTTTTTTTCTTTTTTCATTTAAGCTTTTTTATTAACTCACTCTTTATCTTTCTTTCTCATTCTTTCATTTTATTAATTCTATTATTTATTTCCAAATTATATATTTTATTTATGTATACATACTTATTTTTTTTAGTTTTCATTCTTTTTCATTCTTAATTCCACCTTATCTCTTTCTAGCAATAACCATTATGAATGCTGATAAAATAACATTCAAAAGGATGAAGTTGGGGATGAATTTAAGTTTATAGGAAACGAGGAACATTAAGTTGCCCTTGTCAACTTTTAGATACCCATGTATAGTGGGTATGGATGTATAAAATAAATAAGACTTTCTCATATAAAAAATAACAAATTTTAGAAAATTCAAAATATTTAATATTTATTTTTTGTGAAAATTATTATGTATAGTAACCATGGTTACAATTGTATTGTTTTAAAAAACTTTTTTTGCAGTAGACCAACCAAATTTTGCAGTAACTTTGGCCATTACACTAAACTATTTTTGGCAAAATTTCAGACACCCAGCTTCATTAGGTGGAGAGAAATACTCATATAAAAAAAGAAGTTGTATGGCAGCTACCCGAACCCATGGATCAAAATGGCTGGATTTAAATAGTGATGACTATTGCAAAAAAATTAATTTGCGAAAATTTCATGATTCTAGCTCCTTTAGTTTTTGAGTTATCGTGCGGACGGACATACGTAGCTAAATCGATTTATTTTTCGATTCTGATCCGATCCATACACTTGAGTCTATATCTACCCCTCCTCCTTCTCTGCGTCACAAACGTAATGCCAAATTTATTATACCCTTTAACTATATAGTCATACGGATATAAAGATGAATTTATTAAAAATAAGATATGATTCGACCTGTATTTGAACCGAAACATTCCGAATAAAACTCCGACGCCCTAACCACGACACCATTAAACTACTACTAACTACGCCATACTAATACTCTATTTAGTATTAGTTTTGAAAATATTCATAACAATTCAAAAAATTTGTATGGCAGCTACCTGCTATTTGTATGGAAGCCTTTGTACGATTAAAATTAAAAACATAGGGAATAGGGAACCTACAAATTATCTAAAAATTACTTTGTGGAAGTTTCGAAAATATCGCTCCTTTAGTTTTAGAGTTATAGTGCTGACAGACGGACGGGCACACATAGCTAGATCAATTTATTTTTCGACGCTTAACCGTACATACCTTTGACACTGTATCTAGCTCGTCTAGATCGATGCGTTACAAACGGAGGAGTAATTTTAATGTACCTGTGGTCTTACTTGCAAGCATGGGTATAAGAATAAAGGTTACCTAGGAGAAAAATAAAAAAAAAAATACCTAAAGAAAATTTTAGTTTTTAAATAAAAAAAAAAATAAAAATAAATTGGTACTTGTTACGAGTGGAAAGGAATGAAAAAATAAAAAAATAAAAATTAAATCCTTTATAAAAAATAAAAATATTTTAAATTCCCTTAATAGTTGTGGATAGCTGAATCTAAGAAAGAATTTCATAAGTTTATTTTTTCATTTATTTAAATATTCGATTTTTTTTTAAATTTTTTATGTACTCCATTTTTTTTTTTTTTTATGTTTTCTGTGGTTTTTAAGCGAAAATCCACCATTAAATGAAAAACTATTTTAAAAATTAAATAAAAATAAAAAAACAAAAAACTTTTTTGGAATTTAAAAAAGAATTTTTAAAAAATTATTTAATTGTTATGTTCTATATATAATTAAAGAGGTAATTAAAATATTTAAAAGGGATTTTTGTTGGTTCTTACATCAATCCTTTTTTTCAGAAAATTTCTTAATTTTAAGGAAAGTTTCGAATTTTGAGAAAAACTCTTTTTTTATTTCTTAAACCATTAAAAGATAAATAAAGTTTTGAAGAATTAAATTTGGAGGTTTTAAAAAATTATAAATATATAATTAAAATTTTAATAATAATAAAAAATTTATGAATAGATTAAACCTTAATTTGATACACAAGTACTTGTATTGTAAAATATGGTGTGGTGTGATAGTTGTAAAATTAGGAAACCAGTAACCTACTTCATAGATACGACGACTGGGTTTTGCCAGAGGTTGTGCAGAGGTTAAAAAGTCATCCGGTGTTTAATGCTGCGTTAAATAAATAATTAATTAAATATCGAATAATGGTATTAAAATTAATGCTCCGTGTCTTATCTGGAAAACCACTTAGCATTCGACCTCACTTAATACTAAATATTTTTGCTTGGTTTTTAACTTCTCTGGCCCTTTGGAAATATGTTGTTTCCTCGTGAAACATCTTGTATATAACAAAAAGAATTGTATTTTTTTAAATCAAAGAAGTTTTGAATGCTTTTAGTTCAAGAACTAAAGACCTAGTGCCAAAGAAGAACTATTTATTTCTCTTTCACTTCTTTAGCTTTTTTTAGGTCCTGGAATGCATACAAGCATGTAAAAAAATATTCGTCTTTATAATGTCTTTTATTAAATTGAAACAAAGGAAAATTAATAAGGTTAAAATCAATTTGTGATCCATATTCTGTTTAGAAAACCTTAAATTATAAATTTTCAAATGAATTAGAACAAAATGCTTGAATTGTGCATCCATTGAATGAATCAAAACAAAGTTGAGAAGCAAAGAATTTGATTTTTGATTTCGTGAAAGCACTTTTTAAATAAGTGTTATGTGAACAAAAGCCCAGTGGTTAAAGTGACGGCTTTTCAATTGAAAAGTATCTCGGGTTCAAACCCTGGTCGGATCATATCTAATAAAAAAATATAGTGTATATTATATTAGTTTAATAAGAAGTCCAAATGCCAAAGGACTATTTACTATTGTCTGATACTACAAATAAATAAATAAAAAAAAATATTTGATAATATTTTGTGTAATTCAAATTGAATTTCTTAGGGAATTTTGAAATCTAACTTTTTTTAATTTAAAACTATGGTGAACAATCTTAAAAATATCTGTAAATATTTTTAAATAAATTTTAATACAAATTTCACCACCACATATACAAATATACCACATTCAAAATCAATAAAATATACAAACCAGCTTTAAAAAAAATTCTGTCAATACTTAATTAAATGTACAGATTTTTCCAAAATGATATAAATTAATTTCTTTATATATTCTTTAACTGTCTTAATTCTATATATAGGTACATTTTTATGTATATAGGTTTTTAAAAAGTGATTTTTTTATTTTAGTTTTGTAGATATACATATAAACAGTGTTGTCACTCACTCTACAATCGCAGTAGATCTGGTAATTTTTATACAGAAATAATTTCTCTCAAGTTTAATAATCTCAAGTTTCCAAGTTTCCAAAGGTAACAATGTCAGCTTTAGTTAATTATAAGATTCTTAAGATTCATCAGATTCTACAGTGAACTTAAAGAAATATCGGAGTTCATGCTGACTTTATGTTTATTGCCAAACAGCGCACAACTTTAGCGGAACGAAAATTTTCTGATTTGAATCTTATTAAAACGAATTTTTAAAATCGTCTTTATAATTTAACTGTTAAAAGTTGTAGTTATTATAACCGTATGACTATAAGATCAAAGGGTATACTAAATTTGCCATTACGTAGACTCAAAGTTATGGATCGGATCAGAATCGAAAAATGGATTATCTATTTATGTCCGTACGCTCGCACGATAACTCTAATAAAAAAATAAAGGAGCTAGGATTCTGAAATTTTCATAAATTCGTTTTTATGCAATAGTCTTCATCGCTGTTGTAATCCAGCTTTTTTGGTCCACGGATTCAAGTACCTTCCATACAACTTCTTCTTTTATATGAGCATTGCTGTATACCTGTTGAAGCTGGGTGTCTGAAATTTGCCACAAATAGTTTAGTTTTATGGACAAAGTGTGTGCAAAATTTGGTTGGTCTGCCGCAATGGGTTCCAGTAACTGCCATACAACTCCTTCTTTTATATGAGCATTACGGTACACCTAATAAAGCTGTATGTTTGAAATTTTGCAAAAAGTAAGTAACCGGATGATATAATGTTTATATTACGATCATATGGGTATCCCAGAGTTGACACAGTCTACTCTACTACACTCTTCCTCTTTACCTTTAAATTTTTAGTACGTAAAATACGGATCTAAGTACTCCAATTGATTTTTAAAATCTGCTACAAACAATTTTCCTGATAGTGACATCACTGCAATATAAACAAGTATTCACAGTACAATTTATGGGAAAACATTTGTTAGTAGATATTACACATATATAAAAAAAAAAAAGAAAAAAATAAAAAGACTAAATAACAACACTATAATATAATATATAATAAAAGATTGCCACCCCAAAGACACTTATCTTAGTGAATCACGTGTACTGCATGTTGAAAAGATTTGTTTTTTTTTTTATTTTTTTTTTTATTCGCGATTCATTTTAAATATACGCTTTGATTCTATGCCGACATCATACAAAACATAACAGAACTCAATTTTTAAAGTAATGAATTTTCTTTTATGTTATACCCAGTGTACCAATATAGGTATAGGGTCTAGCCAATATAGATGAATTTTTTTTTTTTTTTGTTTTTATTTTTATTTTGTGAAAAAAAAATAAAAAATTTTAAATTAAATTTTAAAGAAATCTTAAAATACACGATTATACTAGATTTTAATAAAATGTATGTAATCGGATACCTTTTAAATGTTCGGGATAAGAACACTCCTGAAGGAAGAAAATTAAATAAATAAAAAAAAACAAAAACAGTAAAAGACAAGAAAAGACGAATTGTAAACATAAAAGATAACTCCTTTTTAAAAGAATCATATACTAAAAGTATAGTTACAACACAACACAAAAATAAAAAAAGAGACACCATCAGCGTCATTGTACAATTTCGTAGAATTGAAATTGTAAATATTAAAATAATTTCGCATTAAATGGTATTGCAAAAAGATACATTTTTTTTTTATATCTAGTGGATATAATTGTTTTGCAAGTAAATGCAACCGAAATGACCATATATCTCTTCGTTTTCTTATTCCTATTTGTTTTTTTTTTTAAATGTTGCAATGCCTTTTTATACTAATAGTTTGCTTCCATTGATTTTCAAAAAAAAAATGTTCTTTCTTTTTTATTAGTTTTGGATATACGAAAACTATTGTAAAAGATGATTATTAGCATATTCATATTCATCTAATATAGACCAATCACGATTTTCATTTAGAAAATCAATTTGCCATAAAGTATAAAGGAGAAATGCCGACCCACTGATCATTGATCTGCCTGCTCATAAAGTGAAGTGATGGTGGCAGTTAAAACAGCATTCAGCACAGTAACAAATCTTTTCTATTATAATGTTGAATTTTGTAAAATGAATAGAAGACAAATAGAAATAAGTAAAAAAAAAAAAAATTATTTGATTAAAATTTGATGTTTTTTTTTTTTTTTTTATTCTTATTTAATGTTCTTGATTATGTTTGTTAAATTCACTTTAGATTTGTCATAATATTATGTTAAAAATTATTATTAGTTATTAAAAATATGGAGGTAAAGAAAATATTGGAGGATGGAAAGAATTGAAAATAAGATTTATATTGAAATTAGTATTAGTAAATGAAATACATTTTTCAACTCAAAGAATATGTTTTGTTTTTAATTTTTTTTTTTTTTTTTTTTTTTTTTATTCTTTATGTTTTTTATATCCTCAGGTGATTTTAGAAAGATTCTAAATCACATCAAAGCGGCAAACAAATACAAAAAATTTACTGATCATAAGTATAATTGACAATAAAATAAAAAAAATTCTATTATAACAATCTGCTTTAAGCTTAAAATCAATTTCTTGACATTACAATCTAATATTGACTTTTTTTTTTGTAAATAATAACGTTATTTAATAATCAATATTATTATTTCATTTCGATAAATGATTTAAATAACATTTATTTAAGAGATAAAAGAGAGTAAATAACGTTTTAATTTTAAATGTTATATTTTTCTCTGTTAATTTATATTAACATTTAAGAAATTATCATTATATTTATTTTATTGAGCACGGACGCCTTGTTTCAAAATAATTCGATGTTCACATAGAGGGGCTTCAAGTACCTATACATTTGTACACAGTCGACATATCTAAGAAAAAAAAAAGTATCCGTTATGAAAACTCATATATTCCGATAACTGCTAAGAATTGGAAAAATGTTAAAGAATTCCTGTATTTAATATTTAATGGCTGGGTGTCACAGCGGTTAGAGTGCCGACAATTTATACGAAAAGCCTGGGTTTGAATCCCTGTGAAAGTGAAAACAAAATTTTTCTGATTTTCGAATAGAATTGTATCCATTGAAAATCTAAGACGTTTCTACATGTTATAAGACCTAGTACCTACTATTTCATATCTAAATTGTATGTGGAATTCATTAAGATCAATTCTAATAACACGAATATAATATAACCCCCTGTTCCAAGATCGACCTATGGTATAGATGGGCTTATTATTGAACAGTTAGCACTTAAAAAAAAAAAAAGCAAAAAAAAAATTAATTTTTTTATTTTTAATTTTAATTACTTAGTTATTTCTGAGTACATTACAGTTGATTATATTATATAGAATAATGAAGTACCGTTAGTGTCTCAGCTGTTAGGATCTTTCAATAAATTAAATTTTCTTTGTAAATTGATTCGTACCTTTTATTATTAAGAGAATTCTATGAATTTCTTTATGCCAACTTAATGCGATGGAGTTGCAAATTATAAATAATCGTTCTGTATTTAGAATATTTTTTAGTCTACATTTTTCATTTGATTTATTTAATTAATGTTAATGCAAATATATTTGATTTTTCATGTTGTAGATTTTGTACCTTTATTAATTTATTTAAATTTTTATAAATGCATGCTTGTCATTTAAATTCATTGTTTTTGTCACAATTATAAAATAATAAATAGGAATAGAGTAGGTCTACGATCTGTCAATGTTTTTTTTTTTGTATAAAGGTTAAAACCCAATTATAGCTTCACTTGCTTCGCATGCTTATTTTTGCAGAAGCAGAATAGCTCTATTTCATTATTGAAATATATTTGAAATATTTTATTTTTATATGTTGCATTTGTTACATTCGAAAACAAATTCGTTTTTTAATATTTTATAAAAAAATATTTTTTATTTTTAATTATAGATATTAAACGTAAACAAATAACAACTTCGGCATGCACAGTGTTCATTGAGCCTACGCCTTAAAACAATAGTACAATTTTATTTAAATTTACTCAGATTTGGTACGATTTTAGTCTTACACAACAAAAACATATCATATAATAAAAAATATAATTGATTTGTCGTTTTAACTGTTGACTATTCCCAATTAATTCAAATAGTTGACATTTATATATGAAGGTTGTCAATTTTAAAATTCACAATATTAAGTTTTTTATGACAGGGATGGGGTGTTTTTTTTTATATTTTTGTAAATTTTAAAAGTGGAATTTAATAAATTAAATTGACAAAAATGATTTTCAAAAAGTGCGATGGATTCGGTTGTCCTTTAATTCCTTTGTTTAATTTATCTGTTAACAACATACATACATACAATTAAAACTCAATTTATTTTTTTAAATTAATTGTTTTCCTATTTGTTAGACCTTATATTTAATCAATTCTGGCTAAAAATTTAAATAATATTCACAAGTTAACTAATGTTTTATTTTTAAATTTCTAAAAATTGAATTTAATTTTTTAATATTACATTTAACATATCTCAGTTCTAAAAGCAATTGACTATGTAGGTACCTATATATATAAACCAAAAAAAAAAAAAAAAAAAAAAGAACAAAATCAATAAGATAATCATAGTTCTTTTAAACAGGAATTCATAATGCATCATACTACAATTGTAATTGCTATAAAAATGCAATCTTAATTGATTGTTTTAATTTTTTTTTTATATTTTTTTTTTCTTTTTATGCTCTCATGTTTCGTATATGTTACAAATTATGTTGTACATATTGTTGTATAACAAATTGTTTTGACCGCAACATATCATAGACTTACTTATTATTACTTTACTGAATGTTTAAAACTTAAAAGTTAATAGCTAATGTTATGTAATATTGAAAAAGAATAATAACAGAAGAAAAAAAATCTACAAAATTAAAATTTATGATAAAAGAATTGAAAAGCAAATATTTGCAACATTTATAATAGCTAGAGCAACAGCGTGCAGGTCAATCACGATATTTTTTGTTATTTTTTTTTTTTTTTTCAAAAAACTGTTTATTGTTTTTTTTAAGTTATACCAGGTTATACATCTCATCAATATTGAATGAATGCATCAAAACCTAATAATAATGTAAATTTCAATAGATACCTACAACAAAAAAAAAGTAATTTTAATTCAATGATGAAAAACAAATATCAAATTATCAGCATACATTATACTTATGTAGGTACAAGAAAACAAGTTAACAAATTGGAAATGATCACATAGGGCCATAAACATATAGAATTATTGGTTGGTTTTGTATTTTTATACCCGTATGACTTTAAGTCCAAAGGGTATACTAAATTTGCCATTACGTTTGTGACGCAGAGAAGGAAGGGGGCAGATATAGACTTAAATGTATGAATCGGATTAGAATCGAAAAATAAATCGATTTAGCTATGTATGTCCGTCCGTCCGTCCATCCGCACGATAACTCAAAAAGTAAGTGTGCTATATGATTTTGCAATTTTCACCTCTATTGAAATCCAGCCATTTTGGTGCACGGGTACCTGCCACACAACTCCTTTTTTTATATGAGCATTACTCTATACCTATTGAAGCTGGGTGTCTGAAATTTTGTCAAAAATAGTCCATGAAAAAGTTACTGCAAAATTTGGTTGGTCTACTGTAGAGGGTTCGAGTAGTTGCCACACAACTCCTTCTTTTATATGAGCATTGCACTTCACTTAATAAAGCTGTATGTTTGAAATTTTTCCAAAAATTAACCGGATTATATAATATTTATATTAAGGTCATACGGGTATCCCAGAGTTGACACAGCCTACTCTACTACACTCTTCCTCGTTAATATTATTATTTATTGAAGGAACCTACTTTATATTGTATGTAAATAATCGAGGGAAAATTTTTTTGTAATAATAATCTAATATGATATGTTGACCGATCAATCAATTGATCATGTTTGCAGCTTTTTTAAAGTAAACTTTTTGTTTTATTCTTTTTCTTTTGTTTTTTTTTTTTATTGAAATATTTCAGTTTTCGTGAATACATAATTTATTTTAACAAGTTAATTTAGGGAGTACCATTTACACAAGTATATAATATAGAGGAAAAAAAATTTGATAACAAGAGACTAAGTAGAGTTTATTGGAGGAATATGCAAAATTGTTTTTTTTTTTTATAATGTAGAAAGCATCAATGTTGCAAGAAGAATTAATCATTTGTAATTTTGTCTAGTTTAAAATTAAGTTTAAAAATAAATTTTATGTAAACAACTGGAGCAATTTTAATTAAGTTAAAAATTTGTAAAAATAGAATATTGAGAGACTATCATTTCAAATTTACATGTTGAAACAGCGAGTCATATTATACTCGTGTTATTAGAATTGTTCTTAACGAATTTCACATACAATTTAAACATGAAATAGTACTAGACCCTGTTTATATTATAATATTTTTTATTTAAGTTATATGATATTCTGTATCTGTGACTAGTATTATTCAATTAAATTATTTGTTTATATTTTGCATTTGTTTATATTGTTATAGGGTTAAGTTCCCTATAATCGAACACCTAACGATACTTGCGACTTTAATTAGTCATAAATAATGTGTATATTGACCGAATAACTAGTTTTATATATCAATCGAAAGTAAATTTAATAACCTTTCGAACTAATTAAATTAAATTAAATTATACAAATTATTAATAATTTTATTTAAAAATTACTAAAAAAACCCAAATTTGCCTATAATCGAACACCAGTTGCCTATTTTCGAAAGCAGATATTCCTTTGTTCGAACACAAATTTTTTTAAAGAATTACTATTAAAAATACCATGTTTTCATTTTAAATATTGTTATTTCTTATGAATTCAAACTTTATAAATACAAAGATTAAATAACTTAATTTAATTTAATAGTTTTCTGGATCATTAAACTATTTCCTAATGTTTTCTTCCGTTTTATTACACGCCTTTGTAATAGTTTCTGGATTACGGTTGAATATTTCCTTATGCCTTATGATATTTCCTAAAAATATCATTTTGCCTGGCCTGCCGTTGGTAAAAGGGGTAATTCTTTTCTCCTCTCTTACTTTTTTGGACCACATCTTGGAGCTCTTCCCGCTTTTGTGAAAAGTGGGTTGGTTACGAAATCTCGCTTTTCTAAAACTCGCGTATCAAAAGAACGAGTTTTACAACCAAATAATTTTTTTTTTTAGTAAAATGATTTGGACGAAAAAGAAACTCAAAAAAATAAAGTAAATCTACCAAAAAACATATCAAATAAAAATTTCATAAATAATATTTTTAAAAGCAAAATTTTTGATTTTTGATTTCTTTTTTTAACTTTTTACTTAATTTTTAAAGAAAAGGGTACAATCCTATATTTTTGAATTGAACTCTAATCGCTTCTAACTCAGAATCTAGCAAATTAAATAAATATTCTGGAAGAAGGCAACATCCTGATTTCGTAATCAACCCTGATGGACTTTACATAGGTGTTAAAAGTTCTCGGTATACCTATATATGTATAAAAAAACTAGATTTCTAAAATACATATAAAATTAAAAAAGAAATTGGCTAGAAAAATCGGTCAGCCCGAAACCCCGCTAATTTAATTATTGCTAGATTTCACATCCAAAACTAGAATCAAAAATTAAGATTAAAGAGTCAGCAAATAATATAATATAATTAAATAATTTATTGGAACCCTCATTTTGTATGCAATTCCAAAATCTCACTGAAATTTTCATATATAAGCATCAAAGCATTTAATATAATGGGGGACTCCTGCCCCCCAAACCCGAGCAAACTGATTATTTGCAGCCAGATTTTGTACCCAACTTTAAAACCCCTTCTAATTTCTCTTCATACATAATAAGTCAACAATAAATTATTTAAATTGTTTTTCCATTTTTTCGCGATAGTTTTAAAAAATTTTGCAAGAAAACGAGATTTCGAACGATCCCGCTGAAAGCCGCATTTAGCCAAATTCACAAGTTATTCTACAATTCATTTTTCTTCGCTCTGAGTCGGAACTGTATAGTTCATTTTCATTTTCTTATCTTTGTTACCGGAATATGAAAGAGTTTACTGGCGTCCCTAACGTTCAAAAACCCTTCCCTGATTTTACCGAAAGCAACCTTCAAAGAATCCTCGCTATATTGCTGAAACATTTTCATTTTGTTTAAAAAATTGTTGTGTAAAAACTTAAAATCTGAAGAAAACGTTGTGTTCGAATAAGGGAATCTAAAACTAATTTGGATTGCCTAAATTCGAACGCCGTGTTCGAAATAAGAAATTTGTGTATTTTGGTTTCTTTTGTTCGAACAGGTCAAAAATATAAACAAATTTTTAATATTTTCCTTTAATTTTTAAGAAAATTCAATAAATAAATATTCCTTTGCATGAATATATAAATTTTTAAACAATTTGCTTACAGATTTCATAAAAAAACACTATTTTCTGCAACCCTTAAAACTCTTTTTTTATTAGCAATTTCAATGAAAAACGCAGTGTTTAAAAACCAGTTTCAAGTTTTAGCGTTTTGAGAGATAATTAAGTTATTTTTTGTTCTGCTTTTTTTGGTAAGGGTAGGGGAAACTTCAACAAATAAATTAAAAAAAAACCGTTTTTAAAATAAGTCAAATTTTGTTATTATACTGGTATATATTTTAAATTATATTTGGTCACCATGGTGATTTGTAAAGAAAAATTATTTTTCAATCATTTTTTTTCAATTAAAAAAATTTATGACTCGTACGGGAATCGATCCCGCACCATCTAAGATAGTAAGGCGAATCTTTACCCACTAACCCACCTATTCCCCAAATAAGGCCAGACCTAGGTGTTAAGATGGCACATACTTTCCCCCATATCAAAACAACAACAACAACAAATCACAAATCAGAAATGTGGCCAAATGTAATGTTTAATATTAAAATCAATATATCTTTTCAATTAGATTGATTTATTCACTGATTAATTACTGACTATACATTTATAAATACATATTACCTATAGCATTTTCCTTCTTTTAAATGAAATTATGTACTTTATTTTCCAAGCAACTTCAACAAAATCTTCAACATTTTTTAAAATTAATTTTCTTTTTATTGTTTAATCACTTGAAAATAAAATTGATTAAAAAAAAAACAAAAAGTTTACTTTAAATAATATTTAAACAATTCAATTCAATTTCTAAATAAGGAATTTTTCATACAACATTTACAACATTTACCATTGAATTCAAAAGTTAATAATTCTACATACTTTCCTACATAATAAAATTTGTAAACTTTTAAATATAATATTTATGACTCATTAAAAACAACTTGATCTTTTCCATATATATATATATATACATTATCATTAATTACATATATGTATTATATACCATACCATAAGTTTTAACACCTTCTTCCCATTCCTAAATATTTTATTATTTACAATTTCCATTATATTTATTAATTTCTCTTTCTTTTCCTGATCAACTTTAAAAAATTAACAACAACAACAACAACAACAAAATTAAATGTTCCTGCACTAATATTAAACAGAAGCAATTTTTTTTTAAATAACTTTATTCAAATTTCATACCCATATTGTAAATAAATAATACATTAAGAAATAGAATTTTTTTTTTTATTTCAACAATTGCATAAAACCTCAGACTACAAACAATAAACAACAACAACAAAATAATAAAACCTCAAACCATTTTCCAATTTTGCAGTCAACACAATTGTTTACAAAAAAAAAAAAAAAAAAATTTAAAAAAAAAAACCATTTGACATTATCTATTATCCTTGTAAGTAAAAAGTTAAATAAATTTTTTTTGCGATCCCTTCTCTTTCGTTTTGGAAGAAAAAACAAACTTTATTTTTTTTTTTTTCAAAATAAATTTTCTCACCATTTAGCACTTCAATTTCAATTATTTATTCTCCCCTCCCTGGGTATTTTCTTATTTTTTTGCATATATTCGCACCATTTGAACATTTTTTTTCATATACAAAATAATGCAAAAATATCCTTGTATATGATAAAAACTTTGTCCTTTTTTTTTTTTGTATTTTGTTTAAATCTCAAATAAAAATGTTAACTTTCAAAGACCTGCAAGCAATTTTTTTCGAAAAAAAATTTCTCTGACTTTTTTTTTATTGCAAAAAAAAAAAAACAAAAAAAAAAGAATTCGAAAAACCTCCCACCATTCAAATATTTTGAAACATGCATTATTGTATACGATGTTGTTGTTGCAAAAGTAATCGTAACATATTAAAAAAAAAAATATTTTATTTAAACTTTATGATTTTTGTAATCACTGATATGAACAACATATACATACACACATACACATATATACACATATGAAATGCAAATGAATGAATGAATGAATTTAAAAATTGCACAAAATGCACAACAATTTAATGCACAAAAACAACAATCATCATCACATCATAAAATATTTGAAAGTTAATTTGAAAGGCTAATAAGGATCAACAAGGATATAATCAAGTGGAGAACATAATCGACTTGAAAATTATACTGCCTTTAAATTGGTTTTTTTTTTTATTTTTACATGCTATATATTAAAACAATCAACTTTGTATAACATAATAATAATAAAAAAAAAAATGAATTCATTCCCATTTTACAGGAAAAAATAAAAAACAAAAAATTACTTTGGGCTTTCAACTATTTAAGCAGTAAAATAAACACCATCGTCAGTAACAGCGCATTATCTAAGGCTGCCCACACACGTTGGACTAGGTTGTCAAGTTAGTAAACGGTATATGTATATGTTTTGAAACCTTACAATGAACTTATCCAACCCATCATCGAACCATCATTTAACTTTTTTTTTGCTTTTTTTTTTAATAATTTTGTTTGTATTCAACTATGTACTTTTAAAAATTAAATTCGATAAATTTTTCTATAGATTTATTTTGTTTTAATAATAATCTATTTCTCCATCTATTTTAATTTGTATAAATATTTTTAAAAAAATAATGTTTATTTAAAGCCAAGCAAGCAATGCAACAAAGCCTACATTGGCCCTTCGTCGCTGTTTCAAATTTAAATTCAGTAATGAGGAAAAGCAAAGAAAGCAGAGCACCAAAGCGTACATTGCATTGGGCCTATACCATTAATTCAGTATTTCATTGAAATGAATGAAGACTTACAAAAGGAATGATCTTCTGTAAAGCATAGATTCGATTTTTTATACCAAAATGTTTTACTATTTATATTAAATTTCCAGAAAATCTTTTGTGATTTTTAAAACTGAAATGAACTAATTCATAAACTAATGGGTAAATAAATTTAATTTCATAGAAAAAATTGTTTTTTCTTTTATTAAAAATTAATAAAATATTTTTTGGTCTGCTTATGATAATTTATAATATTTTATTTTCAAAAACAAAACACATTTAACAAAACATTAATATATCATTTTTTTATAATTGAACATTTCCAACAAAACACATTTAATTAAATGCGTTTGTTACACCTCATTTCCTAGACAAATATATTAATAATAATAATAGTTTTGCATTTTTAATTTTTTTCTTTTAAAATTATGATATTAAATATTTCTTTTATATGCTTAAATATTTTTCTCACTTAATTTTATAATTATTTAAAATTATTTACTTAATTCTTAGTTATTTTATATATTATAATTTTATTTTTTTTTTCAAATCGAAATATCTCAACTTACTTCTGTGTCAAAAAATTAAAAATACTAAAAAACGAGGAAGATTATAGTTGCCCTTGTCAACTTTTAGATACCCGTGCATACCCACTATGGTGTATAAAATAAACCGTAATTTACTTCCCTTATACATTTAACTCATTACCCCATAATTTTGACGTAAAAAAAAAAAAAAAAAATTAACAAAAAAAAAAAAAAAATCACAAAACAAAAAACAAAATTTTCATTCATTGTCCCATAACTTTAGCTTAAAAAAAAAAAAAAAAAATTAACAAAAAAAAAAAAAAAATCACAAAAAAAAAAAAAAGTTTTCATTCATTGTCCCATAACTTAAGCTTAAAAAAAAAAAAAAAAAAATAAAAAAAAAAAAAAACAACAAAGAAAAAAAAAACAAAAAAAAAAAATTGGCCCACCCTAAAAGTCCGATGGTCCGAGTGATGTCCAACTTTGCCAAGTAACTTGCCCTATTAATTTACCTGCCCAATTTTAATTTTAACCTTGTAGCTTTATTAGATTCACAGTTATTGAATCGAAAACTTTGTATGGCAGCCCCCCGAAAATGGGGCCCTAACATTTTGAAACTTCATATAAGTGCTCGATTCATTATATAACTAACCGTGTGTAATTTTCAGCCTCGTAGTATAATTAGTTTTGAAGAAATTCATATTGGTGCAAAGAAGTTGTATGGCAGCCCCCCGTAAATGGGGCCCTAACATTTTGAAACTTCATATAAGTGCTCGATTCATTATATAACTAACCGTGTGTAATTTTCATCCGCGTAGTATAATTAGTTTTGAAGAAATTCATATTGGTGCAAGGAAGTTGTATGGCAGCCCCCCGAAAATGGGGCCCTAACATTTTGAAACTTCATATAAGTGCCGGAGTCAATATAAAACTAATTGTGTGTAATTTTCATCCCCGTAGTATAAATAGTTTTGAAGAAATTCATATTGGTGCAAAAAAGTTGTATGGCAGCTCCCCGAAGCCTTGGTCCGATTTTAACCAAAAACAATAGGGAACCTAGAAATTGTCTAAAAATGACTTTGTGTGAATTTCAAGACTCTAGCCCTTTTAGTTTTTGAGTTATCGTGCTGACACACGGACGGACGGACGGACGGACGGACGGACGGACGGACAGACACACATAGCTAGATCGACTAATTTTTCGATTCTGAGCCGATACGTACCCTTGACACTATATCTAGCTCGTCTAGATCGATGCGTTACAAACGGAGGAGCAAATCTAATATACCCGATGTTCATATATATATGCACGGGTATAAAAAAGTAAAATAAAATGACATTTAAGTTGTTTAACTTGCCCAAACACTATTCAACTAAAAATGCAAACCAAAGAAACAATTTTTTGATTTTCATCCAAACAAATTTTTTGATTTTCATCCAAACAAATTTTTTGATT
This sequence comes from Dolichopus griseipennis, assembly GCA_963082915.1. Taxonomy (NCBI): domain Eukaryota; kingdom Metazoa; phylum Arthropoda; class Insecta; order Diptera; family Dolichopodidae; genus Dolichopus; species Dolichopus griseipennis. The sequence goes on along the minus strand of OY720445.1, from coordinate 26,239,335 downwards.
TTCCAAACAATTTTTTTGATCCAACAAACTTTCCAACCTTCAAATTAGTTTTTCAACTTGCTCATACACGATTCAATTTCACAAGTATGCGTACCAAGTTTGATGACATGGTTCACCGTGTATGGGCAGCATAACAAATGTTTATTATAATGCAATCGTTCTCATATGCAAATTTTGTTGCAAAATTAAAAATACTCAACAATGATATTATAATCATTTCTGATATTATAATATACATATATACATACATATTTATACATATATGCATAAATATACATTGTGTGTGATAATCTGTTGATCTGCTCTCAAAAAAAGTAAAAGCACAAAATGCAAAAAAAACAACAATACAAAAAAAAAAACAAACAATGACGCAAAATAAGGAGTTTATTCTTAATTTAACATGAACAGAACAGAAAAACAACAACAACAACAGCAAACATGTAATTGCAATTTAAAAGTCAAAACAAGTGAAACTTCATTTTTTTTTCTATATATAATGTTTACTTTCATATATATATGCAAATTGCTGCATTCAGTATTCAAGTACTCATGACAGTAATCAATCAGAAAAATAAAAACAACAACAAAAAAAAATAAAGAAAAAAAAACAGAATCAAGAATGAATCCTGAAAAGTGAAGTTTGAATATAATATGCATATTACATATTATATCCTTTTAAACATCAATGATGCGAAAATATCTCATACACTTAAGCATGCAAGCATAACTGCAAGCATATATTTTGCTGCAATACAAAAATGCTTATATGCTAAAAAAAATTGTTTCAAGAACCTGTCTTGTTACTGTTGGTGTTGTTATTGTTGTTGTTGTACTTTTTGGTATTTTGAAGTCCTATGATGTTTTTTTTTAGGATTTTTTAGGATTTCACGTGACAATTTAGGAGTTCTATAATTTGTATACGAATTGTTGAATTGCTTTTAAATATGCATTCTTTGTTGTCGTATCATTGAAATATTTTAATCAATTTTTTTGCAATTTAAGAGCAATGATAATGATAATTATGATAATAATGATAGTGACAATGATAATAGTGATGATGATAAGAAAATTTATAATGAATATTATGCATTCATTTTATTCCTTTATTTTTTCGAGTGCAATATAAAAGGAATCATTTTTGGGTCGATTGTCATCAGATCATATATATATATATATATATAAATGTTTACATTGCAATTTAGAATTAAGTGATTGAATGTGCTGCAAGGTAGTAAGAATTTTAACATTTCGTGGTAATTTTTTTTTTTGGTCATGATATTATAAAGGATTGCTAATTTAGTGGAATTGGTGTTGCAATAGAAAATTTTTAACCAATGTATTTTGGTAATTTAATTTTAGGAGGGGAAGAAATGTAAGTGTAAATGTTTTAATAAAGGATTATGAATTAAACTGATAATGACCTTATTGGTGATATTATTAAGAAATTATGAAATTTAATGTGATCTGATTATATAATAAACGATTTAGAAACTAATTTGAAACTTAATTATGGAGAGTTTATTCGAATACAAAATTTTGAAAAACTTTTAAGTCTAAAAATTTAGATAGAGATAAATTGTTTTGAAGTATGCACATACATATGATTAGAAATGTCAGTGCAGAGCCAATCCGGATAAAAGACACATTTCTAAAAAAAATACCCTTACTTTAGAGGAAGCTGGTCTAAAAATAATGGCAGCTACGACTAAAAGCATGCGTACAGAACAATCAACACATCAGCAAATTCTACTAGAAGAAAGTCAAATTGAAGAAGTAGAGCAGTTTAATTATTTAGAAAGCATGGTGACATCAAATGGGGGAACGAAAGTTGATCTTGACAGCATAATAAATAAAACTAGAACTGCTTTTGGAACTCTCTCAAACATATGGCAGTCAAATAATATCGCCCTGCGTACAAAGCAAAAAATATTTGAAACAAACGTCAAATCAGTACTTCTATACGGCTGTGAAACATGGTAGGTAACTGCCAATATCACCAAAAAGTTGCAGACGTATATAAACCGTTGTCTACGCCGCATCTTAAGAGTTCGTTGGCTGTCAATTTTATAAATGAATATTTATATTTAAGAGCTAAGTCACATTTGTATACAATAAGGACTTTTCGAACTATAACACCAAAATAAATAAAGAGTTTGGATATTTTTTCAATTTCTGCACCTTAAATTATTTAAAAAATTACTTTTTGTTTATTTTAGACCTTTTTGATTTTGACAATCTGTATGCAACCTGTATGCACAAAATTTTTACTAAATTAACCACTTCAAATGCATATTGCAAAAAAAAAAAAATTTTATAAAAATTCTTTTCAAAAACATTAAACGCATAAAAAAATTGCATAATCAAAAAAAAAAAACAAAAAAAATGGTTTTTTCCTTCTTTACTTTAACTTTTAGTCCTTGGAATTTGTAAAATTTCAAAATAATAAATTTTTTAGATATAAAGGGGTTTTGTTTTTTTGTTTTTTTTTTTTTTTTAAATGCATTTTTTCAATTTTACCCCGAGAATATTTTATTTAAAAAAAAAAATAAAAGGTTTGCATGTTTTTGTTTTTTTTTTGTTCGTGTTAAATGAATACAATCATCACGTAATGGACTTTGTTTTCGCCTGTTTTTTTTTTTTTGTAATGCATTTTCGCATTCAGATGCGTTTTGCATTTTTTTTTTCTTTTTATGCTTTTAAACTTTTTGATTACGAATTCAAAAGTTTAAGGGGAGTTGAGTTTATAATTCTTTTGATCTGTTGATATTAAAGAAATGTATTACTAATATTTATTGTGTTGATTTTTTCTTATTTTTTTTTAAATTAGCCACAATTTAAAAAAAAAAAAAAATTAGTATAAGTACTTTTTGTGTTTTCTTTTGTTTAAAAGAATTGTTTCAATCAAATTCAAGAGTACTTTTCTCTTTTTTGAATAAAAAAAAGTGAAGTGAAAAATTAAAAGTAATTGCATTATGTGTGTGTGTGTAATTTAAAGTATATTTTAGTTAAGTAAAAAATAAAATGTGCAACAAGTTAATATAAACCTAAAAATTACTTGATTATTTCTTGAGGAAATAATAAGGGGGTGTAGTATATTTTGTTGTTGCAGAATTCAGGATATGCAGTTTATTTAAAAAATAATTCTAAATGGGATTTTATGAGGTCTTAATGGGGTACTAAATGGGATTCCAAAGATACCTACTTTTACTGAAAAGATAAATAATTATGCTGGAATTCAAAGAGCTAATGCATTCGAATCCCGGTGAAAGTAAAAAAACTTTTCTGATTTTCAACTCGACTCAGCTGCCACTATCCTTTGGGTTCAATTTCTTTTAATTATCTATTAGAAGGCATGGTATTGACAAAACATTTATTTCTATTTTATAATTATGTAACTGCTCTGCTGAAATTGTATGATGCACTTCTTAGAACTATAATCACATGATGTAAGCAAAACATAAGACAATTATTCAGGGACGTAGTGGTTCTCTGAGGTGTGTTAAATATGTTGGTCAAAATAATCGAAAGATACTGTGCGCAATTACAGTTATTTGAGACTTCAACACAAAAAAAAACCCCAGCAAATATTAAAACTAATCTTGGAGATTAACCATTAATTTATCGTTAACTGTTTATGATCTACTGAAATTGCAGTCCTTAATTAAAGTGATCTGAATTTATCGACAATTCGTGAAATCTATACTAGTTCTTTCTCTCTTCTCTTTTCTCTTCTTAAATTAAAAATATTGGTTTTGATCCAAATGGCCATTCTAGAGTGCTGTAGATAATTTCAATAGATAGTGTGAGACCTTGGTAGTATAAGGCCACTGAGAAAGCGGACCAGCGATTTTTTTTGTAAGTGTTTTTTTAAGAATGAATCAAAAATATTGGTTTTGACCTAAACGAACATTCTAGAAAAGTGATAAGCAGGAGGAAAATCACATTTGCCATTTGTTTGGAAAAAAACGCGAGCCTGCTTTTTACGTAATCAAGGTTCAACTCAATCCAACTCTCGAAATAGTTTTATAATATTATTCTTAAAAATCTCTTGTAAAAATGATGATGTTTTTGGAAAATTAGAAAATTAAAATACTCACTAAGTTTTGAATGAGAATCGCTAAGAAAAATTAAAATCCTCCAAAAGGAGTTTTATAAGATTTCTATAGGTAATATTGTACAATTGAATAAAATTTGATTTTATAGATATAGGATTTAATTATCCAAATTCTAAGAATGATAAATTAGTAAGATATATAGTGATGCTTTACTAAATAAATAGTTGGTCCTAATAACAGCTTGTGTAATATAAAATTATCTTTTCAGCTTAGAACAATTCTATAATTTGTGAAAAAAATGTATGTAATAATCATGTGATCGATAGCTCAGTGGCACTTAAAGTGGCACTTTTTCAATTGAAAAGTCTCGGGTTCAAACCCTGGTCGGATCATATCTAATTAAAAAATATAGTGCATATTTAATAACAACAACAATTTAATAATAAGTCCAAACAGGGTTGCCAAATTTTTTTTGGAGTAGTCCAAAAGTGCCTGCAAACTAATGCAGTGAAAATGCAAAAAAAAAGTAAAAGTTAGATAAATTTTATTTTTTAAACATATATTTATTTTAATATACATAACATTATACATAATATGTATGTATAAAAAAATCAAATAACTTTTATGTTTTAAATTCATATTAAATTATAAGTAAATAATGTTATAATTCTGTAATAACCTACTTATTATTATAGATATTATTTTAACATAAGAAAATTTAGATATCCAAATCCAATCCAATTCAAATAAGAATTTAATTTTAAAAAACTTAACGTTTTTGATTTTGAATTTTTGAAATTCATTCAAATGTCAAATATTTGAGACACTACATAGTGCAGTTTAAATGAATTATATAAAGAATATTTTTTAAATAAAATTTAAAAAAAAAATAAAAATTTACTATGAAATTTATAAGGATGTAATTTCAAATCTTTTAAAGACAAATAAAAATAATTTTTTGCACTACTCAAACAAAATCAGAAATGAAAAGGGCGGGCCTAAAGTATTTTTTGTAGCCCAAAAAGGCGCCGGGCGCTTTTCCAAAAATTACCACGCCTGTTAAAGGTTCTAAGTAGCTCAATTGACGCGAAAGCGCCCAATCTGGCAATCCTGAGTCCAAATGTCAAATCGGCAAAGGATTAATATTATCAGGCACTATTTACTATTGTCTGGTACTACAAAAATATAAATAAATTCATAATTTAATAATTTTGCACCTTCGAAAAACATATTTTTCGTAATCTTGTATATATATATGTTATATCTGATATATCCAAGGTACGGATTGTTCTTAATCTTAATTTATTTTTATTACATCCTATTTATACAGGAGAAAGTAATAAGGTAAAAATTTCATCTAATTTTATATTTACATAACACAAACAAATAAAATATACAATTGAATTCACATCACGTATGTTTTCATATATACCTACATTTTAATAAACATATAGAAACATGACATCATATGTGAACCGAATCATTTGAATAAATTATTCATGATTATTTTTGTATTTTTTTTTTTATTTTTTTTTATAATTTTTTAATTTATTCATAAAATCTTAGAATTTTAACAACACCTGGATTTTCAAATAAGTGTATGTACCCCTTTTAATATCCTATTTTCCTCTGTTTTTTTTTTTTTCTTTATTTGCTTATGAACGCGTATCCTTCCATATATATATATATGTATATATTATTGTATCATATTATTTTAAAAAAAATTTATACTGACATGATATAATTTTTGTTGTTATAAATATTGCTGCTTAAATTAAAATAGGATTCTATCTATAAGAATCATCTTACAACATATAATAATTTAATCGAAATTAATTTGGAAGCGTAAAATAGCAATAGAAACAACAATATGATAATAAAATATAAAATTTTATTTAAAATTAACAAAATTGTGAAAGGGGTGAAAGTAATTTCGATTTCATTACAATTTCAAAATTGTCATTTTTACTTTGTAATATTTTTTTCAATAATTTATTAAAATAATGTTCTGTTGAAGTTTTTCTCTTATCGCATGATATGTTTGACAGCCAGGCAAGGCCATACACATAATCTTTATAATTTAGAGTAGTCTTTTCAGTGTATATTAAGCCTAGAAATAAAATAAATTCGAATATCAAACGTCCTTAGAAGATTTTAAAAAAATTTTAGAAGGCTAAAAATAATAGAGTGGGGTAAGAGTAAAACAAAAATAATATTTTGATGTTTGAAAGGCTTCTGATTTGAAATTATAGCTTTAAATAAAACTTCTCAAGGACGACCCAATTACTTGACCATACTATTGATTTATTCAACTATTCAAAAATTACCGAACCAATTGGATTTAAAGTATTGGAAATACATAGGATATGTCAACGGACCTAGATATGATGAAGTGGGTAAATATTTGGCTTTTTTAACCGAAGAAGTGCAAGTTTAATTTCCATTCAGGTAATAAATACTTAATTGAAAAAAAAATTAAAGAAAAATAATTTTTTTCTTTTACAAAATCACCTTGGTGACCATATATAACATGGAGAATGGTGAATTGTGAATATAATTTAAATATAAAATATACAACATTTAGCAATATTAAAAATATCATTTATACTATACATATTTTTTTAAAATATTGGCAATGGTATGCATAACAAGTCCGAAAACCTAGGTGTTGGGACAGCATATTGCTATCCTCTATCGAAAATAACAATAAAATATTCACCTAGGATTAACCCTATTAAATAAAATTGTGAAAAAATTAAAACTAAGTTAGAAAAAAAAATTAGTCAGAAGTCCTATATAGGAAACATTTGCTTTCCTTATTTTATGAAACAATTAATCTTGACGGTAATGACTGGGATACGATGACATTAAGCAAAGAATTTTCAAAAAATGTCAAATGGATTAGTTTTGACATAAGTGGATATATTCAGCCAGAAGGACATGGATGATTATATTTTACAACACTCACTCGTTGTCATCATGTTCGAGGCCTTAGTTATGATGACAGCTACATTAATGAATTCCAATTACAAATTAATCTTGGGATAATATTAGGTCTTATAACATGTAGAAAACGTTTGAGATTTTCAATAGATACAATTCTTTTGTTTATAATTTTTGGATTTGAGTTATATCGTATTCTATATCTGTGAGTTATATTATTCAGTTTAATTATTTGTTTATATTGTGATATTAATGTTATTGTTATATATAATTATTAATTACTGATTCAGCCCTTAATTTGAACCAAATGGCGAATGGTAAAGCTGATGAGTTGAATCGAAAACCAGATAAATGTTGTTTCACTTTTATTGGGATTCGAACCCGGGCATCTCGCAAGAAAAATCGGCACTCTTTCCACTGTGTCACCCAGTCGTTAAACCTGTACAAAAGTGAAACCCTTAATCACTCGGTTAGTTAGCCAAATAAAAGCATAATTAGTCTGAAAAAGAACATACTGTTATTATATAAACGATAATAGTTTTAACAAAACTTCTTTTTCCCTCTAATATTTCCTTTCGAACTCATTGACAATTTTCAGACGCAAGTAATTTTGTTTTATGAAAAATTTCCATAAATTCCGATCATTGTTTCTTTAGAATTTTCTGACTAATAAAAAATAAAAAAAAACAAAATACAAAAAAAAAAATATTTTTATTCTACGTTAAATTTTCTTAGTAAAAATTTTAGAATATCCTTGCTTTCGTCCTTTAAAAACAATGTTACCTTATCTGTGCCTATAGTTTTATATAAACGCCAAACATACATAGTTTAATTTATTAGATATACACTGAAGTATATTTATTTTACATAATATTAAAATTGATTACAATCTATCAGACAAGTTTGGGTTTAGAAAGTTGTTCGATAGTGTTAAAGGATTCCAAATTTTTAATTAAATTATTCGTTGTTAATAGCCTTTTATAGTGATTAAAAATATATCGAAGATGTTGAGTTTTGATATTATCTAGTATAGGGTTTGTATAACTAATTTCCTAGAATTTATTTATATACGTATAAAGGTTAAATGTTTTTAGTTAATAGAGTTTAATTATTGATGATAGATGATTGTTTCATTATAATTATAGTTAAGATCAATGTTAACCCATTTAGACTAACATAAAAGATATAAATTTAAAAAAGAAAGGTTTACAGGAGTTAATTAATGTAAAAGGTGAACTTGAAAATAACCATTTTAATTTTTTTCATTTTAATTTAAAAAAAAATGGTATTTAATAAATAATACTTATTTAATGGAAGCAAAATTTATAAAACATGGGACTAAAACACTCTTAGCTAAAATAAAGTTAAATTTGGCAATGAATCTATCAAAGTTCGGATACCAGAGGTCCGAAACGAAACAATATTTGAGCAAAATTCAATCGTTCTTTAACATTTTGTTCTGTCCGTGTCCCAAAAGTCCCAAAAATTTGGCAACAAACTTTTGAGGGCTATTGGTTGGGGCGGGCCTAACGGTCTAATTTTTTACAATTTTTTTTTTGCTGTATTTAGGTTCAACTAAAAAATTTGTTGATAAGTTTTTGTAAATTATGTCGGTGCGGCTCTCGAGAATCAAGGATTTTTTTTTCAGTGTATGATAAAAGCGTATGAAACTTTGTTTTCACCGGAACCTCAGTTTTTTTAATTTTTTTTTGGTTAAAGTTTCAAAAAGAACGTGATAAAAATTGAAGTTCCGGAACGATATTTCAAATTGGAGCAATATTTTTTTTTTTTTCCGAAATAAATATCGTTTCAAAACTTTTAATTTTTATTTCGTTACGTTCCGAACCCCTGCTTAATACATAGATAAAAATTTTTTTATTATATGGAGTTAAATGTTTTCAAAAAATTGTATTGCAGTTCCATAAGCAAACTTTTAAAAAACCAAGCATATGTTTCGTACTTTTCATTTCATATCTTTTCTCGAGGCCTCGGGTAAAAATTAGACTAACTAACCTGGCGGGTTCGATTCCCATTCGGGTCATCAATTTTATACAAATACAAAATACAAAATATATGGTAAAAACAAAATTTAAATAACATTAAAATAAAATTTTATTTAATTTATATTGTAATTATAAATAAATGATAAGTATTGTGTTTTAGTTTTGCAATTAAAAATTAATTACAAAGTGGATGCACAACGGGCTACAAGGCCTATTGTTAGGATGGCACATGCTATCCCCCATTTTAAAACAACAAACAAACTTTTACTTTAGAACTATTAACAATTAAAGATTAATTATTTAAAGGAATAATGATCTTTATGCATGAACATAAGAATGAAATGACAATTTAATGATCTTATGACCTTAAAATTCGTCATATTTACAAATTATATCAGCAATTTTAATAAATATGTACACTATCAATTTTATTCTATATACACACTTATCACACTTATCAGTTATTTGATGTATATAAATATTGAAATATGTATACATACATTGTTTGTTCATGTTCTCTAATGGAATTTGCAATAACTGACAACTTAAGGTCGATTTCTACTACAGTGACACAGTGGCGACGACGTACAGTTTTGTTTTATTTTTCTATATGACATCAACGACGAATGATATGCATAGAATCAATTAACAAAAGAAAAAACAAAAATCAAGTCCGTATCACGTCATTGTGGACAACGTAATTTTTACGGTGCAGGGTCAGAATTTAGGGAGTTATGACCCTGGGAGTTTTGACTCAGCATGATGGGTCATAACTCCCTTATACTGTTCTCAGTTCTCAGAGGTTATTAGTAATATTAAAAAAAATATTAATTTTTATTATATAATATCAGTGACGAGTACACATTTTGGGGTTGGATTCGAAATCAGAGTATTCCCTTTTTCCAAAATTAAGAAAACAACAATAATTTTACATATAAACTACATTTTGAAAGGCTATTTTGAAAAAATGGTAATCCTGATTTTGTAACCAAAGTATCACATACATAAAGTCTCTTTAGGGAGTTATGACCCACTTGTAAAGAGACTTATGATATTTTAAAGTGGGTCATAAGTCCCTTACGACTGGGAGTTCTGACCCTGCACCGATTTTAACAGTATATAATAATAATAAATACAGTGTTGCCCCTTCACTGTGTCGTCACGTGCGCCGGTGTAGTTGGAATCGATCTTTAAAAGAAATTTATTAAATGTGTCAAGTTATTCAAAAAAAAAAAAAAAAATTATATTAAAAAATATTTTAAAAAACCATATTATAAAAGATAAGATTAAAACTGATTTAAGACTGCAAAATGATAAACTATTGAAAAGATTAGATACCTATGTTTAAATTGATAACCAAAGATAACACATTGATATTTGAACCTTTTTAATAATCGATGAAAACTGACAAATAATTATTTATAAACTTTTAAACATTCGTGGATTATACAACAAATTTTTGGACAATGAGCTGCCAAACAGGAAAAATCAATTTAGTTGGTATATGTATTTATTATTTTTTTTAAATATATAATATAAAAAACAATATCCTTTTATTTTAGAACTGCTAATCAATGAAATTGCAACATTGTACATGTCCGAACAATGTTCTGATATAACCTTGTACGTTAAGGGTCAAAAAATTCCTGCACATCGATCTATAATTGGTTACAGATTTTTTATTTGAAATATTTTATAAGTCAATTATAAATAAATTTAATTTTAGGTGGAAGATGCGAATATTTAAAAACATATTTTTCAAATGATCTAAATGAACCAAATCAAACTAAATTTGAATTAGATGTTCCTTTAGAAGCTTTTCAAGTTTTATTGAAATACTTCTATACGGGTCAAATGAACCTTTCAAAAATAAAGAACCTTGAAACCTTAATACAAATTTTAAATCTTATTGAAGAATATTGTCTTTTTTATTTAAAAACACATTTTGAAAATTATTTCAAGCAGATAATATCAGTTGAAAATGCATGTCGACTATTAGAGATAGCCAAGACATACCAATTAAAAGAACTTGAAAATAAAAGTTTAAACTTTATAGACACTAATGCTGACCAAATATTAATAAGTGAATCATTCCGAAAAATATCCAAAAATTTGTTGGAAGACATTTTAACTAGAAATACCTTTATTGCATCTTCAGAGCTTTCGATATTTCATGCAATTGTAGAATGGAGTAAACATGTAAATCAAAATATGGAGGTGAGTATTTTTATTTTATTTTTAATTTTAAATTATTTACACGCTAATTAAACATTGGGAACGAATTACTTTATACAAAATATGTAGGTTTAGTTAAAAGAGGGAGGAAAACAAGAAAATTAAGGGGAAATTTGGGAGTAGATTGCAAACGAATCTGAAAAGATTCATTTTTAATTTTTGCAAGTTGTAGTATGGAACGTTATCAATAGAGAGGAACACATCAGATATAGAAGCATGTTTCACATTTTAGCAGTTCTCACAACAAATGAGTTTCCATAACCAGTTTTAAACCATCTTGGAATTTCCACAGTGTAGAAATGCGCACTTGCTGCTCCTCTGGTGTTACGTTGTGAATTGTTTAGAGCAGGCATAATTGACTTCAATTCAATAATTTATTTTACTTTATAAGATTCTTAACGAATTTCGATTTATAGTAAAAATCATTATGATAAGCAATTGAGTTAAGTGTATTACAGATAAACAATTGCATAATATATCTTAATTTCTTAATTAATGTGACAAATTGCATGTAAATGTTGTTAAAGTTATTACTATGTTTATCGGCTAGATGGCACAGTGATTAGGGTACCGACATTTCATGCGAAAGGCCCGAGTTCGAATCCTAGTGAAAGTTGAAAAAACTTTTTTCTGGTTTTCGACTCGACTCGAAATTCCATTCGTCATTGGGTTCAAATTAATGGCCTTATTAATAATTATATATCTCTAAAAAAAAAAACCAGGAAAAGTGTAGTAGAGTAGACTGTGTCAACTCTGGGATACCCGTATTACCGTAATATAAAAATTATATCATCTGGCTAATTACTTTTGGAAATTTTTCAAACATACAGCTTTATTAGGTGTAGTGTAATACTTATATAAAAGAAGGAGTAGTATGGTAGCTACTCGAAGCCTCTGCAGTAGACCAACCAAATTTTGCAAGCAACTTTGGCCATAAAACTAAACTACTTTTCGCAAAATTTTAGACACGCAGCTGTAATAGGTACAGAGTAATACTCATATAAAAAAAGAAGTTGTATGGCAGCTAGCCGAACCTATTGCAGTAGACCAACCCATTTGTTCTATTACCCTTATAAAATTTCACATAGCTATGAAGGCTCAGAACCTCAAAACCTACAAAAGTGTAACATTCAAATTATTAGAATAAATGTTTCACTTATGTATTTTCAAAATATATAACATATCATTTATGTGATACATTAAAAAACAGAACCAACATATTTTTAGTGTGTTAAAGTCGCACACCACCTACAGGAATTACACTCCAATAGGTGACTTTCGAAACTCTCGATTTCCCTAATAAAAAAAATTTAGAATGTTTCAATTACGTTAAATTATAAATTTATACAAGTATTACATATGTGTTACTATAGTTTTAGATTTTATTTTTTGTAGAATGTTATACATTTGGTAGAATTACCATTGATACCTTTAAAGGAACTCTTAAAAATTCGAAAATCAGGTACATTAACCGGAGAAAAATTGTTAGATGCTATAGAGAAACAAATGGAAATAAAATCCACTCAACGTTCAGATATTCAAGAGTTCGGACAATTACCACGTATGTTCTAATTAAAAAACATAAGGTAAAAGTATTTAAATATTTTAAATTTTTTTTAGAGCAAAATGAAAATGTGGTATCATCAAAATACAATGCACGAACTTTACAAGGGGAATTTCAATATGGCGATCATATTAAGTAGAATAACTGTTTTTTTCTTCTTCAGAACTATGCAGCAGATACTAAAAAAATTTTTTTTTATAATAAATTTAGATATAAACATGCTATTGGTGATGATTCCAGTATAATTATTGAACTGGGACAAATTTTTATCATTAATCATTTAAAAATGGAATTACTAGGAAGCAGTTATGGTTATTTTATTCAAACATCAACCGATCAGAAAAAATGGAAATCTATTGTTAATTATTCATCCTGTACATGCTTTTCAAAGCAAAATTTATACTTTCCATCCAAGCCCGTTAAATACATCAAAATTGTTGGAACCTTGCCTCTTGAACATGTAAGTACAAATTTTATATAATGCGTAAATGTTAACCGACGTTTTATTTTAGAATTTGGTAGTTGGAAAGTTTGAAGCTTATTACAGAGAAAATATCCCCGAAATTAGAAATGGAATTATTGTACCAAATGAACCAGTTGAATGTATGGATTCAAATAATTTATTAAAAACATTTTTAAAATTATTAAATTTTGAGATTTATAAAATAATTATTTCGATCATATTTTTAGATTTTTTAAATTGGAGAGGATTTAGGTGTAAAATAAGTTTCGGTATGATTTTTATTTACTTTAAGAATTACAAAAAACTTTTAATAATTTTTTTTTATAGATCAACCATATTACATTGGCTCAATAAGGTTTTACATAAATTCGAACAAGAAGTATAAATTTAATATAAAAACATCTTTAAATGACAAAGACTGGGTAAAAATTGTAGATAAAAATGATGAATATGTTAATGGTTGGCAGACTTTTCAATTCTCTTCAAAATCATTTGTGTATATTAAAATCACTCTAACTGATTGCAGTACTGGGCTTTTTTATAATTTTGGTGATATCATTAAGAAATTCGAATCTCCATCGTCCGTTTAAAACTAGAAATAAAATTTCAAGTTTTCTGACTGATCATGGGAAAACCCAAATTTTAAAATTTTAAAACTTTATTTTAAGTTATGTATTATTTTAATTAATTTCGAAGATATGCTTTAAGGTTTTGGGAGATGTATCGGAGGTAACTAAACCTCCATTTCAATTGATTCCAAATTTCACAGACATAAAATAGGAAGGTCCAGAGCCACCCATATTCCATTCATTCTAGCAATGCGTCCTATTTCTCACAGTTTTTCAAAATCCATCCTTTTTATAAGATGGAGTTTTCCAAATCAAAGAAATATTTATTGAAGTAGATTTACAAAACAGAGTTTCATGATATATTTAAATAAGACTAGACATTTTTTGTTGCTCAAGACTGTGTGTGTAGACGATGGAGACGCTGACTGACTGGAGAGTTTTATTAAAGGAATATAATTTATATTAAATCTTATTTTCAGTTTAAATTTTTTTAATCAAATTGAAATATTATTACTATAAAATACTGAAACTTTGAAAAAATTATAAAATTTAAATCAATTACAAGTAAATTTAAGTAAAAAATTCGTTAATAAGGTTAAAATCCAAGCAAAATATAAAATTGTTTACAAAATTCAAATGTCATGTATGAATATAAAAACATTGTAGTAAATATCTACGATAATTATAGTAAAATATTTTCAGAGAAGATATTTACGTGGATACTTTTGATTAAAAGGACATATTTGGTAGTTAACTCAAAGCTAATCTTAATTAATATGATAAGTGTATAAACTTAACTAAACTACAACCTATAAATTTTTTTTTTTTTACGAGGAATTGGAAAGCTCTAAAGCCCCACATTGAAACTTTGAGGTGTTTCATTGGGTTTTTGTGCAACTTTAACACACCAAAATCACACCTTTTTCGAACCAAACTTTAGAAAGGAGCCTATGATATAACTGTACAGTTTGGTTACAGGAATGGGGATATGGAAGAATTTTGGGATTATGGTAGAGGTTTTTTGGGATTTTTGGATTATTAGGGATGAGGAAAATCTGAGGTGGCGCGAAATAAAGCCATACGAAATAAAGCCATAAAATGACATTATGGCTTTATTTCGCATTCAAATGCGAAATAAAGTCATATCGCCAATTTTTTCGCGTATGGCTTTATTTCGCATTTGAGTGCGAAATAAAGCCATATCATTTTCTAAAATTTTACGAAATAAAGCCATATAGTAAAATTGATACAAATTCTAGTTTAATAGTAAACAAAGTAAACAAAAAATTGAAATTGATAATTAAGTGCAGTTATAAATGATAAATACAGGGTGTTTCGCTAATAACCTGCCATAGAACTAGGGGTTATTCTAGGTTTCAAAACCATTATTAATCATTACCCCCCCGCTAACTGAATTATTGAAGCTAGATTTTGAATCCAACACTAAAATGAAATAAATGGTATAAGAATTCGGATACCTAATTCATTAAAAAAATTAATAAGTTTCTAATTTTTTTAATACACTGTAATAAAACATGTTAAATAATATTATATTTTCATTACGGGGGCTGCCGCTCCCGAACCCCCGCTAACTCAATTATTGAAACTAGATTTTGAATCCAACACTATAATGAAAAGAATGGTATGAGAATTCGGCATAGCTATTTCATACAAAAAATAATCAACCCTAATTAATAAATATAAATATTCTGGAAAAGGGGGCAATCCTGCTTTTGAATCCAACTCCAAAATCCCTCCTAAATGAGAATCCCACATATACACGTATATATAAATATTCTGGAAAAAGCGTAAAGCCCTGCTTTTGAATGCAACTAACAATCCCACATATACACATATATAAATATTCTGGAAAAAGCGGCAATCCTGCTTTTGAATTCAACTCTAAAATCTCTCCTAATTGAGAATCCCACATATACACATATATAAATATTCTGGAAAAAGCGTAAAACCCTGCTTTTGAAACCAACTCTAAAACTCCTTCCTAACAATTTAAATAAAAAAGTTTGGAAAATTAAATTGCTTCTATTTTCACAAATAAAATTACATTTTTAAATGCGAAATAAAGCCATATGGCTTTATTTCGCAATTGAATGCGAATTAAAGCCATACGCGAAAAAATTGGCGATATGGCTTTATTTCGCATTTGAATGCGAAATAAAGCCATAATGTCATTTTATGGCTTTATTTCGTATGGCTTTATTTCACGGCGCCAAATCTGATGGGATATTTAGAAGAAAGATGTTAAAATGTTTTTCTTAAATTTGTCTTAATAGTACATATATATACATTATCAACTTTATGGAGCAAATTTGATATGCGATGAGCACATTACAAACGAATTTCCATAAGCCATGTTACGCCATCTGGTTAGCTCAACTGTGTAGGGATGAGCATCTATTGCCCTCTTTCCAATTTCAATTTATTTTCATATAAATATTTTTTTGTTAAACTTTAATCGAAAATAATTTATTCTTTTAAAAATAAAATTTAACATTTTAAAAACCTTAAATACGGTTTTAAACTTAAAAGCAATATAAATTTTTAATAATTACAAAAGTATCTTAAAGTCTTCATTTTTGTTTTTTTAAAAAAAAAAAGTACTTTTTATTTTTTTAAATTTTCACAATTTTTTAATTGTTTCAAAAAAAAAATAGAAAATCTGGTATAAATTTTACATTTTCTATAAGTCTTTTAACTCCTCAATTTCTTTTATTATTATCCTGTATCTATAGATGGAACATAAAACTTTTCCACCCAAATAGAAAATATCTACAAATTTTACCTTATTTCATACCTGTAAAAAATATTATTGCATTTTCTCTAGTTTTAAAGTATGCATAGTACAATAATAAAAATGAATTTTTTTGCAAGGATATCAAGGATTCCAAGTATACAACAAAAGGATAATATAGTCTGAGACTATGTGAAAAGAATACCAATGTTATATAGTTAAGATTATATTATCATAAAACATTGGTGCACCAAAAACTCACACTAAATTTAAAAAAAAAAAAATTTTAAAGTTTTTTTCTTTTTGCGGGGGAGGTTCTTATAGTGCTTAACTTTTGTGAAAATGTACACAATTCATTATTATTTTAGAATACAAAATAGGTATAGATGAATTTTTTATGAACGCATTGAGTTGCATAGAAACTTCACAAAAACAGGACGAGCAGAGCAGATATAAAAGTTAATGATTTTTCTTGCAGTAAAATTCTTTTATACGAACACAATCGTCTAACAGACAAGGACGTCTATTTTAAAAAAAGAACGAAAGAACTTGGTAATAGATATATAATAAAAATGTATATAAGGAAAACAAAAGAAATGTTTCAGTTTTTTTTATTTTTGAAAATGTTTGAAGAGCGAAAAAGCGTTATGACTACAAAAAAAAAAAAAAATATATTTTTTAAATTGAAAACCAAAATTTGTTACCATCATATGTTTTATTTGTTTTTTTTTTTTCATAAAATTTTCTTTTTAAGTTTTTGTTTTCAGTTGTTGTTGTTTTAATTTTCTTTTATTTTTCATTGTAGAAAAATAAAAAAAAACTTGGAAAAAATATGAAATAAAATGAAAAAGTCATTTTAAAGTCATCATCACATTTACCGCATTTGAAAATTGAAAAATCAAAATATAAGAAACAAAAAATAATAACAGTTTTATATATTGCTATCTTCTTCCTATTTTTTTATTTTTGATTGGAGTAAAATTTTGGGAGTAAAAATGTGTTATGGTTAAGCATCGAAATACGACATTGGAATAAATTAATTTATTGAAACGAAATGGGTGCTTGATCTCGATTGGTGCTCGATCTCGATTGGTGTTTGATCTCGATTGATGCTCGTTCTCGATTGGTGCTTGATCTCAATGAATGGGTTTAATTGAACATACAATGTTTGAGGAATGATAATATTGTGAAGTTAGCCTTTTCAAAAATGCAGACAGGAGGCTAAAATTGGAAAAGCTCTGCTAATGTGTTTGTCGTTACCTTGACATTCACTTCAAAAAAATTTTGATTAACTGCAGTTGGTATTCATGGTGACAACAAACAACGACGCGTAGTTCAAAACGTTACGGTTGGTGACTACAACTTTGAAGCGGTGAAAGATTTTGTATATCTCGGTTGTCAAATGAACACATAAGGCAGTAACACCAGCCTGGAAATTAAGCGTAGATTATTGTTAGCCAACCGTTGTTACTTTGGGTTAAGCAAGCATGCGGTCAAGAACTCTGAGTAAAAAAACAAAGATCACACTGTACAGAACACTCATCGTACCAGTTCTGATATATGGTGCAGAATCATGGACCATATCCAACTACAATGAAAATCTGATAGGGTCTTTTGAAAGGAAGATTTTGCGTAAAATTTTTGATCCAATTAACGTCAATGGAGTTTGGAGACAGCGACACAATCGCGAGTTGTATGACGATACTGATCTCTTAACTTGGATTAAAATCTAACGATTATGCTGGTTAGGTCATGTAATAAGGATGAACAATGAAGCTCCAGCAAGAACGGTTTTTGACTCCAATCTGAAGGGTAGATGCAAAAGAGGCCGACCACATCTTCGATGGAAAGACGGTGTTTAGTCAGACGTAAGAATGCTGAATATTGTTGGAAGTTGGAGAGAAGCCGTGCAACAGAGAAGCCAATGGAGTAAGGCTTTGGACTCGGCTTAAAAATGAATAATTTGTTATGTTGATAAAGTAAAATAAAGTAAGAAATTGGTATAGATTCTTTTTCTATATGGTTGATCTGTTATAGACATCTGATGAGTTGAATTGAAAAAGATAAGTTGGTATCAAACAATAAACAAGTTTGTTGGAACGAGCTTTTAAAATGCGTTAGAATACAATTCAGACATATGCTATAGACTGTAAGTATATATGTACATCTTCTAAAAAAAATAATTGTATAAAATTTCGTAAATTACACAAAAATCTATACCTAGTAGCTTAAATTCAAACAAATTTAAGACAAACACGTTTCGGATCTATAGAATCATAATAAAAACAAAAACGTCACTTAACTTGAAGTTGGTAATAAGACATATATCGAAAAGTCTAAAAAAATCCTCTGTTAAAGTTAAACAGTGTATACTCATTCTGATTGATCTACTGAGATTTTTGTCACAACTTTGCTTTGTCTCAATTCTGCCATATCACAATTTGTAATTTCTTTTAAGACGCAGTGAAATGATAGGTTAGAAAAAATTGAAAAAATTTAAATTTAAAAGGATACAAATTTTAAGGATTCGTATATAAAGTTTAACAAAAATTCTTCCTTTTACTTGAAAGGATTCTTTTATCTTTTCTCATTTGAAACTTATATTTTTATTTTTATTTCATTTGAAACTTATATTTTTATTTTTTTCTTTTATTATTTATGCTACTTTGAACAAAAGATCTATGAATCTGCAACGATTCTTTTAAATTTTTCATTACACATTATATTAATCTTAAATGTTAATCCAAATAGTCATTTATTAGTATTTCTTTGAATGTATATAATTTAAATTTTGAAATTTTTGGAAATCATCTACATGGAAAAGTTATTACATATTAATAACTTATTGTAGTCAAAACTCATTATAGTACCAGATATATGCGTACCTGAATGTGAGTTATAAATAGCCAATAAAAATTTTCTTATATATTAGATATTCTCTATATTATTTTTCAATAATGGTACAAATAGTGTAATTATAAAATAAATATTAAAACTAGCCTATATTTTTAGTTATTTTAATGATTCCTATTTATACTCCACTGTCCGCACTTTACTTATGTTAATAATGGTAAACCTCATTCAGCTTGTGTCTATATCTACTTGTTCAAAATTCAAATCATAATAATTAAAAATTGCATTTTTTGTGCAATTTTAAAACAAATGAGTTAAAGAATGCTTGAAGAATTAAAATTATGTATCGGATATAAAACCTCTAGATCTTGGGACTGTGGAGTATGAATGAGACATCATTAGCATCTCTATACCCTATACCTCTCACAGTTGACTGCTGCTATCTTCGTATTCTCCTGAGATTACAATAACTTGATTCACTTACATGTGTTCCTGGTATGTCCGGAAACTTTCGATGACTAGCACTCCATTGAAAACCAGCAAAGCACCTAGCTGTTACATAAAATGTTGCGATTATTTTATTTTAAACAAATTTTCTCTGCAACAAAAATTGCAATTAAAATCTATAAAATATATTTACTCCCTTTTCAACTTTACCAAAAATTTTTTTCATAATTTTCGATTAAGATTCATAGCTTAAAAAAAAAATTTTTTTTATACCCGTATGACTATAGGTCAAAAGGGTATACCAAATTTACCATTATGTTTGTGACGCAGATAAGGGAGAGGGTATATAGACTCAAAGGTATGGATCGGATCAGAATAGAATAGTAAATCGATCTAGCTATGTATGTCCGTCCTTTCGTCCATCCGTCCGCATGATAATTCCAAAAATAAAGGAGCTAGGATTCTGAAATTTTTATAAATTCCTTTTATGCAATAGCCGGCATCGCTGATGTAATCCAGCGTGTTTGTTCTACGGCTTCAGGTTGCTGCCATACACCTTATTTTTTTATATGAAAAAAACTCTATACTTGGTAAAGCCAAATATTTGAAATTTTGGCAAAAGTAGTTTAGTTTTATGGCAAGTTAGTTATGGCAAAATAGGGTTCAGGTAACTGTCGTACAACTCCTTTTTTTATATGAGAATTACTGTACACCTGATGAAGCTGTGTTTCTAAAATTTTGCCAAAGATAGTTTAGTCTAATGGCCAAAGATTCTGCAAAATTTGGTTGGTCTACCGCAGTGGGTTCGAGTAGCTGCCATACAACTCCTTCTTTTGTATGAGAATTACTGTACACATAATAAAGCTGTATGTTTGAAATTTTTCCAAAAGTAATTAACAAGATGATATAATGGTTATAAACGTTCATACGGGTATCCCAGAGTTGACACAGTCTACTCTACTACACTCTTCTTTTATAAAATTAGTTATACAATAAAATGCAAACGCCAGTACAATAGAAAGAGTAAAATGTATTTTTCTTTCAGTAGCTATTTAAGATGAATATATATATACATTATAATTTTAAGTTTGAGTTTTGTTGAATTGAGATGAGATGTTGCAAATAAATGAAAATGCAAAATAGCATATAATATATGCTCATCTCTGTTCGACTGGAAAATTCACGTTTTTATTATTAAAAGAATTTTTCATTATTTTTATTGCTTTCCTTTTCTTTTATATTATAATGAAAATTGAAAAAGTAAAAAAAGAATAAAATAAATAACTTAATGTAATTTTGAATGTTATATGAGCACATTAAAATAAAATTTAAATTTGAATTGAATTGACTTGATTTTTTACTTGACTTATTGAATTCCATGTAAATTTATATTATATATTTTTAAATGTTTGTATTGTATGTTTTTTTTTTTTGTTTTTTTGGGAAAATATAAAATTATATGAATGGTTTCATTCATTAAAAATGAATAAATTCATTTTATTTGTTTTTAGATTAATAAACAAATAAAAAGTGTGGAAAAAATTAAGACAAGGTAACGTACCAAGAATGATTTAATTAGAAATTATAATTCTGATATAATACATTTTTGAAAAATTTGTATTTTGATGGAGTATGATTTAATGATAAAAATAAAAAAAAAACCTAATTAATTTTTTCTGAATTAAAAAATGAATATACATTTTGTTTTAATTATAATGAAGTGTTCTAATTAAAAATGAACATCCGAATCCAATTAAACCTATTTTAAATTATAAGAACAAAAAAAGAAGTAGAACTTATGTAAAGATTTTTATTTTTTTATTAATTTTTGTCATTTATTTTTATTGGAAGAACTTTTAATTTAATTGTGAAGAATTTTATAGAATTGTTTTTTTAAGATTTAAGAAACTACTGAATATACTTATAAGTAACAAAAGATGATATCCTCAATCTTTTTTCTGCTAATATAGATAGTTGCAATAAATGCCATTATATAAGTTAAAGCAATATTTTAGCTGGTTAAATAAAAAACCAAAAGCAACTTATGAGCTTCTTTTGGATATCATAATTTTCTCCAATATAGTCTACACGAACCTTTTTTATTATTTTTAATTTAATTAAAAAAATACTATATAAATATGCATTTTGTTTAAATTAAAATGAATTAATAATAATTTTATCAAGGTGCCTTGATGGTGTTAAAATACTTAATATACATAGTGTTGGCCCACATCCGCAAGGGAAAGGGAACGTCAATTTGCAAAGGCATTATCCACTTGTAAATGATAAATACCTAAATAATTTATAAATGTATTAAAAATTTGACTTTACTAACAATTAAGTTTTTGCAATTAAATTTGAATCAGGTAAACATATCTGTACATATTCAAGCTGGTAAATAAATGACATTACTTCGACACTTTTTGTCATAAAAAAAAGACTGTAAAATTTCTCCTAAAAGTCAAATCTTATCAAAAATAGCCACACTTTTTACTTTTCTTATAACATATAAAAAAAATAACAAAAAAAAAAAAAACATACCCCATAAATAATCTTGAAAATAATCTTAACTAACAAAAATATATCAAAATTATAGAAATTTTTAAGCATTATATATCTAGATATAATCAGTATAGTATAACTTATATAAGAAACTTTGAAGTATATATATGTGTGGCGTGTGCCATTAAGAACCCTATTCTCCTTTTATTACTGCACTAAATATGTTAAATTGTAATACATACATTCTCTTTACATATTTCCTTAAACATAAATTAACTTGATAACAAAATGTAAATTACATTATAATGTATAACATAAACATATAATAAAATAAATATACATATGTACTAGTATAAATAAACTTACTTTGAAGTTTGTATATATGTATGTATTTTGAAATGGTAGGCTTACTCATTATGATAAGATCTGATCCAAAAACTAAAAAAAAAAAAAAAATTATTATTAGAAAAATTGATAAAAAATAATTTACTATAAAAAAATATATCACTAACTTACAGAATGAAAAATAAACCCATAGACACAGGCAAGTTCATATAAAAGTACATATAATAAGAGTCAAACAGTTTAACAAGGGAGTTTGAAAAAAATCCCAAACCTAATAATGAAAAATTTTTTCAAATAATAGGTATTTTAATAAGACCAATTAAGTCAAGGCTTACACTACAAGTAACAAAAAAATATTGGGTTCATCTCGTCAGTATTGTTACAATTACAGATACATTTCGAATCCAATAATAAGTAATAGGTACAAGTTTTAAATAAATCATATTTTCATCTATCAAAGTTATCAAGCTGTCTATCATGCTATCAAAGAAATAAATAGTATGTTTTCTTATGGACTACGGTTAGAAATAAAACTTTAATTAAATTTAGATAAGTACATTAAATCTAAGAACCATTTGTAAAGATTAATATTAATTACATTTTAAACTTATAAGTCTTATAACTCTTAATAATACATGTATTATAAAATTCAATTGTAAAAAACGAATAACTGTTCATTTCATTTTATAACTTACCCAAGATGGTATTAAATGTAGTCTTCAAATAGAAGATAGAGCAAGAGGAGAGGCACTGAGCACTTTTTAATGTAACACATTTATTTATTTATTATTCAAAAATTTGTAATTAATATGTTTATATATATATATATATATAGATACTTATAAAAAAACAGCAATCGTTTAATTTTAGATATTTAACGTACAAAATAAAATTATATTACCTTAAAACTTCTTAAATTATTTAACTAAAAAAAAAAATAACCGTAAATTTATTTGGAGGGATGTCATATTTCAATACTAATTCACAATAGAAAAGAAACAAAGCAACAGAAATATTTGAGCGCAGATGCCACAACGTCAAGAGTGTCGCGCATATTCCAATTGTTTGTTTTGACAGGCAAAGTTTCTTGTACGTTTATTGAAAGGTATATGATAATAATCAATATAAACTTAAAGTATTATAAAGGAGGGTATGAATGCTAAATAAAAATAATTATTGATTAATATAAGATCCCTTAACGAACACTTATTAAATTTTAATAAGTTGACTTATTAAATTATAATAAGCGTTGTATCGTGAGCGTGTTTTTTGCAGAAAAAATTATTATTTGATAATTTGACAAATAATTTTCCCTGATTGGTTGAGAATGCTACACAGTAGAATAAACGAACGCAATGAAAACTGTCAAAAATAATAAGTCAACTTATTAAAATATATAGACTTATAGATTTCTTATACTTGTACATAATATTTTGTACTATAAATGTAAAATAGTTAATCTTTCATTGGAAATTTTTGCATAGCATTAAAAAAAAGAATAAGTTTTACCTTGTAAATATTTCAGTTCATAGATTAGTTTCTTTTATTATTATTTACCGGATACCTAATGACTACATGATTTAAAACAAAACAAAAAAAAGAAATAAAACGAAAATTATGCTTAAGCATTCAGGATATACGAAATCGCAGGATATAATACAAAATACAATAATTTCACTAATAGCAAAACGTTTGTTTAATCGCTCAATCTACAAATCACATATACACTACACAGTACACATGTATGGTTCACTATTAAACATCAATTCTCATTTGAAAATGGAAATTACATTTGTTTTTTGTTTTATGAATTTTAAGTTTTGAAGGTTAATACTTTTATTTTACAATTTTTTTATATTAAAAATTTTGGAATAATATCAGGTCAAATAACTATTTCGTGAACAGGAAATGCGTGTGGTTCCATTCATGTAAGAAAATTTTTTTCTAAAAAATAAAAATAGGTATGTTATTTTATGTAGTCATATATATACGTGAAAATATATCAAATAAGTCCTTTATGTTAATGAGAGGATATTAGCAGTGGAACATTAAAGTTCATATATTATATTATATTATCGCGTATGTATTTGAGTGATTTTTTTACATAGTTATCAACGACAAAGTGTAGAAATTTTAATATTACGAATATTAGACTGAATTTCAAACAATATAGCCACGAAAATTTAAGAGCGTAAGGAGAAGATACAAAAACTAGATACATATGTCTAGTGTAAAATGTAAAAGACCTTAATATTTCTTAAACGACGATAACCGTTTACTCTAAACGCAACTTTGATGAACGAGAGTAGGTAGATTCATTTTACATATTATAAGTGTAATGGTCGCGTATTTGACATTTTGAAGCGTCGAAGGATTATTCCCTATCCCCTTAACGAATAATCATAAACTAATAATCCTGAAAGATATTTCTCTAAAATCGATCAAATTTTTAGTGTTTCACTTCAATAGTAAATGTTTATACCTATTTGTACTTTGCTTTGATTTTAATTTTATGAACGAATTTTTATTTAAAATTACTTGTAATTGATTTAAACTTTATAATTTTACTAAAGTTTTTAATAAAAATTTCAACTTTTGATTTGAAAAATTCCTAATAAATGTAAACAATAATAAATTAGCTTATGTAAATTGTTGGCTGTCAAAATATTGCGAGAAATTTTAGATATAATAAAAAAAACATGTCTACTCATTTTCTATTTACAGTGTTCTGATTTAGGTTTTTCAAAAACGAAACGAAAATTTTCTAATAAAAAACATCTTTTAAGGCCTAAACAGAAAGACATAACAATACATATGTAAATATCAAAAAATCGCCCAAAACGATATAAGGCTGACATATGTAAATTTGTTTTTTTTTTTTCGTTAAGTACTCGTTAAACATAAGAAAGCTATGCAAAACTCGAAATGTTTGGAAATTTACATATGTAAAGCGTCCAATTTGAAGTAAACATTAAAATTTTAGAGATATTTTTAAATAATTTTAAGTTTTTTTTTAAATTAATTGTAAAATTATAAAGTATATAATAAATTTTTAATTTAATTTCATGTATATAGTTTCATATAATGTCATTTTGGGTGCTTCTTATGTTCAGTTACGTTTTGACATTTAGCTATGTTTTTTCGTACAAAAAATTAATATTTACATATGTTTTGTAAGTCCTTATAGTTAAGTATGCTTTTAAACCTTAAAAGGTAAATAAATAATGCCTAATAGAAACTATGTCCCTATGATATATGAACACTGTACTATTGTGAATGGTCTTTTTTTTAACAAAATGTTATTTCTATTCACAATAGCATTGTCATTTTAGAATTTATTTTTAAAAATTAGTTTTGGTGTTATCATTTGAAAAATTTATGAAATGTAATAAAATTATCATTTTTTTTGATTTTTCACTGGCAAAATTGGTTTATCAAAATTCAAAATAAAAAATAGTGAACAAATTACAATCATTACGTAGTCGTTTTGCAATTATGTATGTATATACTTTTATGTAGTTGACAAATAGAAACTAAATAAGTATGAAAAACAGTTTAAATTTTAAAAATAAAATAAAATTTATATATATTATATAAATGTCAAATTAAGATAATGTTCCTAATTATTTTAATAATTCAAAGTTGGGTGGAACTGCTGTACAAATCTTAAAATTGTGATTAGTCACTACACTAGTGATAGCGTGTTATGGTATGGTAACTCTAACTTTATAATGAAATTCCGCCGTGCGTGAGCGTCGTTCTACAGTTCTACTTCTACCTACGGTCTTATTACAAAATAAAATTTCCAATTAGAAAGTTTTTAAAAATAATTTTCGTACTGTTATTTTTATAAAAATTAAAAAAAAGGGTTATAAAAAGTTTGAAATTACAGTTTTTGTTTTGTAATTTATTGATAATAAAGTGTAATTTACATTTAAAGTGTTTAAAAATATGTAGGTATACAATATAAAATGGTAAATGGATTTGATTCTTTTTAAATTTGAATAAATTCTTTGGAATAAGGTACATTCCTAAATATGTACTCGTATTGTTCAATAAATCAAAATTCAATTAAAATTACTTATTGAAATTATAAAAAGCAACTTAAATATGTTTCAATAGGCAATACCGATGTTAATTATTAGAAATTGATTAATTGAAAACAAAAACTTTAATACTTAAGAAACCTCTTTACATACCTACAATTAATGGATTAGATGAACATTACATACTACATAGGTATGCATCAAAATTTATCAAATAACTTTAATTTGATAATGGAACAATTTCATCTTATTACAAATGCAAGGTAACTTTTTTGTAAATTGTAGTTTCTAAGAGAGTTTGATTATTTGGCGCAGACATTATTAAATTTGTTTTACTTTTTAGCGGTTAAAAAATTCAAAAATTCAAAAAATCTGGTATTCTAGTTAAGGTGCTGAGCCTGAAACAATTTTTGACGTAAAATGAGTTATCATTTATATTTGTTACAAGAAACAAGGTTTTAAATAGATTGCAGTGTTGGGTAAATATAATATGGTATAATTTTTTCACCCAAGCATTAATTTAAGTAATTTTTATGAAAGGTCGTCTTATGGTAATATAAGATCTTATTGTATATATATATTAAGCGTCTTTCTTATTAAAATTAATGTGCGTCTTAAATATTCCCTGTTTAAATGTTGTATTCTTTTTTTGATTTGTAGCTGTAATTTGTAAATCTAATGCTAATTGAATCCTAGGAGTCGTTGATTTATTTATGTGTCCGTATAACATAACTCAATAACTAATTTTTTAAACTACACGGATACATAAACGAAAGAGTTTACAATAAAAAATAAACGTAAGCACTTGAATTTATAAAAAAAAAAAAAAAACTTATTAAACAGATAAAATTCACTTAAATGGTTCCGTATTTTTCATAAACAGTTATCATCGCTTCTAATTGTGATAATCATATCATGAAAATCGCACATTACAAAGATGAAGATAAAATATAATTTTCATATTTTGAGAACTTCACTATCTGTAATTTTTTTTTTATTCTATTTCAAAAGAAATTGAATCCTATTATCAATTTAATCATCAATATAATATAAACTTTAGTTATAATATAATCCTTTATAGTATTCGCATATAGTTCAATTTCCGTCTTTTCACGTTTTATTTTATCTTATTTTATTTTTATTTTGT
The DNA here is from genome assembly GCA_963082915.1 of Dolichopus griseipennis. Lineage (NCBI taxonomy): Eukaryota > Metazoa > Arthropoda > Insecta > Diptera > Dolichopodidae > Dolichopus > Dolichopus griseipennis. The sequence continues at coordinate 26,211,411 of OY720445.1, read as the reverse complement.
TTTTATCATAACCAGGTGAATTATTTTTTTTATTCTTTTTTCGCCAATTCGCGATTTATTTTTTTTTAACGTTTATTTTTGTTTTATTTCTTATAAAATGATTGATAATGGGTTTATGGACTCATATTTATAAGTTTTCGAACAAATGTAATGAAATATCACGCTGAGTACCTGGTGTGCATCATGATCATGTAGACAACATATGCATGGCTGCCGACGTTGTTAGCTTTTTGATGCCATTATCATATTTTTTTTTATTAGTTAATAAAATTACAAAAAAGTAGAAATTATATTAAAAGAAAATAAGGTTGTAAATTAAAGTTATAAGGCATTTAAGAATTTTGCATATATATTCAGATATCAATTTGGGATTTGCTGATATGTTCATTTGCTCTTCCGATAATTTTTGACGTACGGGAAGATTTTCAAATTAAAATTTCAAATTTTTATTTTATTACACACTTGGTCAATTTGGTTGCTACACCGTTAATAATTTTATTGAATCTTCCAATTCATTCATAAAATATTTTGTAGGTTTGCCATTTAAATTCACTAGTTAAAATATTAAATATCCCAACAGATTAGGGATTGTTAATTATAATTATAAAAAATAAAAGAAATCTATATTGAAGAAAGACCTACACGAAATTTTAAATATATTATACCTTATATATATAACTAGTTGCTTTCAAATTTAGCATTATAAAAGGATTTTCAGTAATATAATTTAATAAAATCGTCGTTTATTTTTCCTTTTGCAACAAATGTTAAGATCACATCATAAAACATCCGCACACAAAGCATTTTTCATTTTTTTTTCATTTTTTATATCATGTTTTTTTTAGCTACTCTTAAAGGTCTAGGCTAACAAACTGCAATGAAAACGGCGCCTGTAAAATATCGCACAACTTATTATATTAACTTTATATTAACTAGGTTTAACTCACATGAACTTAAGATTTCATCTTTTAATGAATGCCTATTATAGGTAACATAAGATTAAAATTGTTTGTGTTAAAAGATGATAATAGTTATAAAACAATTTATCGAATTAAATTTGTTCGATTCAGTTGCGGTTATGTTAAAATTTGTTTTTAGAATAGAATTGAAAGTTTTTTTTAAATTATTTTAAATAATTGCATTTTATAGTTATATAACCTCTCCTTTGATTATGCTAAGCGTTAGTTTAAATTAATTCAGATCATGTCTAAGTACCCATTATTACTAGGATCTTTGATGCTATCAATTCACTATGTGAAACTGTATTAATTACACAGAATGCTTCTATTTATTAAGGGATTCTATGGCCGGAGCTTAAGAATGCAGTCGAACAGTTTGTTTTTATTATCTTTTTATTGCTTAATTTTATTTAAAAAAGGTCAAGGTTCTCTTAGCATTCGAATAATTTTCATTGGTTATACCGTTATACTTAACTTTAGATTAATCACAACAGAAGGTTTTCACATATGGTTTTCTAGTTTAGGTATGTCTTTATCAAACTTCAATTAAGATATGAAATTATACTTTTGGTTTAATAAATTAGATCTTGCGGTTAGTAAAGATTTGTATACAATTTTAAAATTTATTTAATTCGTATAAGAATATTTCAGAATATTGTATTGTATCTATTTTCTATATAGAATTTATAAACTTTTTCTTACTTACTAGCATAGGTATATCCGTAAATCTTCTGCTGTGTAAAGGGTGTATGTGAATAATACAACAAGATCGCTAAATGATTATATCTATAACGATTTTCTTTTGTTCTCCTGTTGCAAGATTTTTTTTTTTATATTTTTTGTTTCTGCTTCCTCTTAAAATAACATTTTTTCTTTAAGAATTCAAATAAGGGCAATTCAGGAATTAAAAATAATAAAAAAAGTAAAATAGAACTTTAATAAAAAAAGTACCAAACCAAATGTAAAAATACAAAATAAAATAAAAAACAATAACCAAATACACCATTTGAGTTCACGTTCAATATGATTTTGAATAATTGATACATGCATAGGTCTAGGATGAAAATTCTTTAACATGGTTTTGTATGTTGAATTTGATTGCAGTAATTTGTATATAAAATGTCGTGTTGGGATATTTTAGAGATGTTTATAAAAAGAAATCGCTTAAAAAATAAAAATTCTGGTTTTAAGCGGAAAACAAAATGAAACAAAAAAAAAAAAATATTACCAATTTTTTTTGTCCATATGAATTATGAATTTGAAAAAATAGGAATAGATAGGAAATATAATAAGGATCGAAAATTTAAGAAATTTTAAATTATTATTATTTGTGAAATAATTTTATATTTTTTTTTTTTTTATAACTTTTTGGCTTTAATAAAATTTAAGTATTTTAGATCAGAATAGTTTTTTTTTTTTGAATATTCACAGTCATGTTATAAAGTGTTAACGATTTCTGATAGATGAATTTCTTTAGATTATCAACCAGAAGTATCTGAAAAATAAAAAAAAAAATTAGAATTTTTTATATAAAAAAAAAGACCAACTTTCAATCGTAATTATAATAATTTTATAAAATAAAAAAAAGAATAGGTTAAAAGAAAGGTAATAATTTTAGATACTTTCGATTTAAATATATTTAAAATCATTATACCGTTTGCCAGATATATAATATTAACTAGTGAAGTGAGAATTAGATATGATGTATAGTTACCCATTCTGATTATTGTGATTATTTTGGTTATTTTTTTATATATATAATTTTTGAGTAAAAGAAACTAGAACTTAATATATTCGATAATGTTCATTCATTGCTTTTTTGTAATGTAACATTTACTTAGACTTCAAGTCTGGTTCTTTCAATAAACAATAGTACCCATAATATTTTACAAATGTGATTATACATTTGAAAAATATTTTGATATATACATAGTTAAAAATATATTTCATAAATATGTGATATAAGAAAAATGAAAAAAATCTGTCCAGAGGTAATTAAAATGGCTGGATTTAAATAGCGATGACGGCTATTGCAAAAAAACGAATTTGCGAAAATTTTAAGATCCTAGCTCCTTTAGTTTTTGAGTTATCGTGCGGACGGACGGACGGACGGACATACACAGCTAAATCGATTTTTTTTTTCGATTCTGATCCGATCCATACACTTGAGTTTTTTCACTTTCACTGGGATTCGAACTCGGGGCCTCTCGTATGGACGGTCGGCACTCTAACCACTGTGCCACCCAGCAGTCAATATATTTTAATATAATATATTTACCTAAAATAGTTAATTAAAATAGTTAATGCTTATCAATTTATTTTGTTCTTATTTTTTGTTTCCCCTTCCCCATTAATTCTTAGTATTTTGTTTACCACATAATTAATTTAACAAAATCATACCAAGTTGAAAAGAAAAAAATACATACTTTATATTTTTAATTAATCATTTTATTTTAGAATGTTCTTAACTAAATACCTACAGTCATATCGTAATTTCATTTTAACTAACTACCTATAAGTAATATATAACTGTTTTTAATATTAATATAATATAAGTATGTATATATATTTTTAAATATATAGTATACAAATATATTATGTACCTATATATATAATATTTATAATATATATCTATATATATATAAATAAAATTTATTAATGTTATTTTTTTTGTTTTTTTTTTTTAACTTTTATTTTGTATTTTTTAACTGATATTTTTTGTTTTGTGAAACTTTTAACTGTGCTTTAAATCTTTTATTATTATCCATTATATTTTTATGTCTGAATGTGTCATTAATGAAAAATGCGCAACCATTTTTATTTTTGTTTTTGTAAAATTACAAAATTAAAAAAAAAAAAAGAAAAAAAACAAAATTAAATAAAATAAAAGAAAACTATAAGAAAACAAAATAAGTATGTAATGAACGAAACCTGGAACATTATTTTGTCGCATTTATTTGACAGCAGTAAAATATAAGCCCGTCATATTTTGGTAGCAAAAAAGTTGAAAATTTACGCAGAAATTAAAAATAACGGTATTATTTTTTATTTTACTGTTTGTTTTCTCAATTTCTTTTCTTAAAGTCCTGTATGAGTCGTTAACAATGGCAGTAACAAGAATAGAATCCTTTCGATACCTTTTCTATTAAGCAATAAAGAGAGTTGGGTAGGAGGAACAATAGCAGGGATGAGCAGGCAAACTTTACAAAGAAAAATTATATTAAAAAAAAAAAAGAAAAACAATAACAGTCCCAAGAAAATTATCCTGTTCTGGAATGAAACGAAGTTTTATTTGTATTTTTTTAAACATCTTAATAATAACGGTAACAGTAAAGGAAATTTAACCCTTTTTTTTCTGTAAATAAAATCTCAGCCCTTCTAATTTTTTTTGAAAATATTGCTAACTGGCCACGGTTATTGATATCGTATAATATTATGAACGCACACGCATAAAAAAAAGTTTTTCTTATTTTTGTGTGTGTGTGTGTGTGTGAAATAGGAACGAAAAAAAAAAGATAATTTTTTAGAAAATTTTCACCCCTTCTTGTGTATCAGTTGTTTGGCATGTAACTGTGGGCGGTAAAAATTTTTTTTTGTTGAATGTATGTATATATATTTTTAAATATATATATATGTATGTATATATAATATCCGTTGATATAATATTATGCATGTTTGCATATATTTTATTATCTATCTATATATTATAATACTATTTGTATATATATATTTATTACTATATATTTATATTTTGCGTACGTTAAATTCGCTTCAGTGCGTATCAAAAGATGTTAACATTAAAAACTAAAGGGGGTTTTTTTTTATTTTTATTAGTTTAGTTCGTTTTTTTATTTTTGTAAGGTATGCGTATATGTTCAGTATTTCAATGTATGCTATAAAAGTGTCTGCGTGTGTATGTAAATTTATATTAAAATTTAACCCTTTTTTTTTTTTAGTTGAAGTATTTATTTTAAATAAAGTTTTGCAAGATTAAAAAATATCGTTTTTATTTTGTTGATATAGTATATAGAATATATATATATGTAATGTACATATTTGCTTTTATGCCTATAATAGTGGTTTTTACCTTATTTCTGCCATTTTAATTTTAAGTTTGGTTTTTTTTTTTTTTTTATTTAATTTAATGTTTATTTATATAATTATATAATATATATAAAAAAATATGTATATATTATAATTGTATATAAATAAAAAGAAAGTGTGGTAATACAGTAAAAGCCTTAAGATATATTTTGATTATGGTTTTATTAATAAAAAAACAACTGAATTTAGCTTATTGCTTCAAATAGAATGTTTTTATGATTTAAATTAATTGCAGATCTATTATTTTTATTGTCACAAGGGCTAGTTTTTGTTCTATTTCTATATTATTATAATCCCAAGTTTATACATTTTAAGTGTGTCTCAATACAGATTTAAAGCATGTAATCTATGAGCTATTTAAAAATTTTTTTAAATGTAATACGGCTTACGAATGGCCATCATTATACTTATTTTTAATTTTCTTTCAACTTATGCTGGATAGCTTTCAATTTTCTTCGGGTGCGTTTATGTTGGACCTGCGATAAGTGATAAGAGCGTTGATAAGAGCATGGTGTAGAAAATTTATATTGTTTATCGATGAATTTATATGATTTATCGCTCGAATATAAACCAGTCTATTTAAATTATGTATATAGTTTTCAACGCCATGCTCTTATAGACGCTTTTATCACTTATAGCAGCTCCAACATAAACACACCCTTAGTTGCTCTAATTAATATGTTAATTAATATCAAATGTTTTGATTTCAATAAACTTTCTAATTGATTTTGTAGATTGCAGAAGGTAAAAATTTCGTCTAATGATGAGTCTATAGTAAAGTAAGTAAACATTGATTAGTTACAACTAAGAAAATTCGGAAACAGTCCAATAATTAATGGGTTATTAGCAAATTTTAAAAAATCGACAGTTGACAAGAATTACAATTTAAACATTAATTTTTTTAAAATTATTTTAATAAAATGTATAAAAGTTCCAATTATAGATACTAATAAAGATTTAAAAATTTTTTAACTTGATAGATTCTTGTATAGAAATAAACGGATTATTTAAACGTTTTTTGTTAAACGTAAAGATATATATTTTACAATTATTCTATGTGCCTATATTAGGGACCTAAATTACAAAATTAATACATTTTAACACACGACATTATTTTAAAAATAAATACCGCTGTATATAAAACCATATTTAATAAAAGTGAAACACGCGTATCTACAGATTTTTGAAGAAGTTTTTGATGAAAATTATATTATTTTTATGTACTATAATTTTCTAGAATATTTTTTATGGAAGTACAAGTACATGTATATGTTATATCTAAAAAAAACATATTTTGAATAATACCTATAAGAGTCGCTATATTTTTTTAATATATTAGTATGTATATTACAAAAATTTTCTTTTTTTTCAATTAATTTTGTTGTTAATTTTTTTGTAAGAATTTTTTAAGAAATCGCTGGATGACTTTACGCATAAATTTTATTTTTTTTAAAATGCCCAAAAGGGGTTATAATATTTACAGTTATAGCTTAAATTTTTCTTCTATTCATTTATTTTTCAAATGCGATGTCCTTTCTCTCAATATTGGATGTATCTAGAGATCACGCGATGGAAGTAAGACAACATACACACTTTTAAATGTGTAGATGGTTTATTATAGCGATTGAATATTTAAACGAATATCTTACTTTTAAGCTGGGAAATAATATTTTTAAGATACTTATAAGAAAAGAAATTACAATGGATAAGAAAATGACAATAATAATAATAATAAAAAAAAAATAAATAATGAAAGTTTCACTTTACTTTGAAGGAATTTTATTATAAACATTTTCAAAGGATTGTTTAGGTTTTCTTTTTTACAAGTTTTTTTTTAATATTTTGTATAGGTACACTTGGTATGTATGTAGTATATAAACAGCATGTATATATACAAATACAATTACAAAATATCCTGGGAATCCTTTTAGATTTCTAAATTAATGTTTTTTTGAATGAATATTTATATATATATTATATTTTATGTATATATGATATGACATGATTGTAGAGGTTGAATATATATATATATGAATATTTAAAAGGATTGAAAAAATTATAATATAAAATTTTTATGATACACAAATGCAATATTACGGTAATATAATGGGACACAAAACGCACGTTAAAAATGAATATTTTTAATATGCCTATAAAAAATTTTAAAAGAAGGCCATTTTCTTTAACTGTTTTTTATAAGTTTTAAAACTTTTACAAAGTGGGGTGACCATTTAATTGTTCAATTAAAACATGAGTTATGTACTTATGCACTAATTAAAAATGTACATTTCTAATAATGTTCCTTTAATTTTCCTCTTATCTGAGCAATGGCGTAGTGGTAAAGACGCCACCTTTGATGTGGAAGGTCTCGAGTTCAAACCCTGGTCAGATCATATCTAATAAAAAAATATCTTAAAATTGTATAATTATATCGTAATAGTTTATATCGTAATATAAAATAAGATTTAATAAAAATATATAAATAATTCTTGTGTAAGATTATAGATGGCGCACAAAGTTAACATTTGTGCATTCATATTTCATAACCTTATACAATAGCTACAGCCGAGTAATCAACCGCTTAGTGAATATAACGATTAAAAAAACTGAATTCTAGTCTAAATAGACTTGTGAATCCCCTATACTCCTTAAAGGAGTAGAAAAAGGAATAAAAAAAAAAAAAAAATTTCTACTCAATTTTACACAATTCACCATTCATAATTCATTGTTCCAATTATTTTATACTTTTCCCTTATATATCCATTTGTTTTATCCCTATCCTTATGCTATTCTTATTTTCTTATCCGTATCCTCAACACTTGACTGTTCGTTAATGTTACGCACTTAATCTTAATTTAGGTTTTAAAAGTTTGATAGGTTTTTTTTTGGATTTGTTGATTGGTTGCTGAAGTTTTGATATTTTCCACCCACTAAACTCATAGATAAAAAACTTAGCGATCCAAGGGTTTATTGCATGGTTACTGTTTTCTAAAATAGAAATGACAACCGAATAGAATTTAAATAAGATTTTACGTATACTTCAAATTTTCTATTTAAGTTTTTACTTACATTTAAAACAGATGTATATCCCTAATAATTTTTTTTTAAAGTGACCATACATTTATGAAAATTTAAATACGACGTAAAGCGGGACGTAAATTTTTCCGATATTGGTATATTTAAAAACATTAATGTACTATGTGAATAAAAGCTATGTGTACTACTGAAATAATAGCTCAGTATTGAAATTTTACGTAAATCTTAAATTCATAACTTGTCTATATGGTAACTCTTATATTTATGTATAACATTATTTACCTTTTTTTTATGAAAACAATGTGCTATACACTATTACCGCCCACAGGGCTTCTTTATTTTTTTGATGATGGTTGATATTACACTAAGTAATAAAGAAAACGAGTAATAGAAAATCAACCCTTTCACAGAAATTAAGAAAAAAAAAAAAACAAATTTATCAGTAAAAGAAAAATAAATCCAGGATTTCTGTTTCTTATTTTTGCTTTTCGTTTAGCATTTGAAAAAAAAAAAAATATGAAGGAAAATCATTAAACAAAATTTTAATTTTTTTTTTTAGTTTCTTTGTTATTTTCCGAGAAAAGAAAAACTTTAAAAGCGGATACATAAGATGCTGAGTAAGAAATTTAGAAGAAAGATAGTAACGGCAACAAAGTTATTGAAAAAAAAATTGCGTGAACATAATATCCCAAATACACATACATAATTTCATATACATACATATATACATATTCTTACAATGATAACAAGCAACATTCAAAAAACAGAAAAAAAGGGTATTTAGAAAACTGCTGATTTTGTTTTATGATGAATAAAAAAAATAAAGTTAAATTTGATAAATGTGATTCTAACAAAACAAAAAACCAATTCCATACCTCTTTTACCCTGTGGTAAAATAAAACTTCAATCTATTAAATGAAAAATGATTCTTTTTACTTTTATATAAAAGAGTAAAAAAGGCTGATAAATGGGTCCATAACTAGATATAGAGTCACTTGATTTAATGAATATCTTTAATATTAAATGTTAATAACTTACATATTGTTTTATATATGTATATTTGTATATATATATATTCTAAATATATGCTTATAGTTATGTATATAATTAAATTATTCATTGTATGTAGGTACTAACAATATTTATTATAATATATAAGATAGAAGGTGATTAATTTAATTTGCGTGCCAGATACTTTATCATTAAATATTTCATTGATCATTACTAAAGTAAAAGGGGTTTTATTAATCTATAACTGATGGGGTAATAATAAATATATATACATATATATATATATATGTATATAAAAAATATGAAATAAAAGATGAAGAAATATCGCGTTTTGTTCTTTTCATTAGTTTTATAATTTTTTTTGCTGATGACATATTGTATTTATAGTATGTATATATCTTTGAATCCTTTATATATATACATAATATAAGTTACATAACAAAAATTGGTATACAAGCTTATTTTCTTTGTTTTTTTTTTTTTAAATGAAAATGAGACAAAAATTGATTATTCAAAATTATTTTAATTTAAAAAAGATGGAAAAATACAAAATAAAAAGATAAAACTCGATGGAAACAAAAGAAATGAGGTCTAAGCTTTTTTTGTTCCCAAAATATAAAAAAATTAAATATGTCATTAGCAGAATAAGATTTATGATTAAAAATTTGACTGTTATATGTGTTTTTTTTTTTGAACAGTTGAAAGTTATTTTATTAAAATTTATAATTTTTGTACTAATTATTATTGACAGCGCAAGTTTTTAAACGCTTTTCTGTGAAGTAATTCTAATTACCAATCTAGTTTTTCACAGTGCTTTAAAAATTTTCTAATTATGTGTTCACATTCTCATGTTTTATATAGTTGTTTAACTAAAAGTTATGCTTATTTAATGCGTCTAATGATTAGAACTTGTTACTCCTTATGTGCATTAGAAATATTTTTAATTTGTTTTATTAACCTTATGCTAATTTAAATTAAGTTTAAAATTATTCTACGATATACGAGTATGTATTGAAATTTTTTATTTAATGTCTTAAACTAAAGTTTTCATCATTTAAATGTAATTGTCATGATTTTTTTTTTCCTTGTTATTCCCCTAATAACAAGGGCTTCCACATAGCCTCTCCAACTGTCCCTATTTAGCGCTAGTCTTTTTATTTATGACTAGGTTTTTCCCGATAGATCACATTATCTCTGGATTGTTCTTGATTTTCCCACATTTCTTCTACCCCGTGGGTTCCAATTCAGGGCTTGGCGTGCCACTGTTGTAATTGGCCGCCTTAGAATGTAACCAATCCACTTCCATTTCTTTCTTCTGGCCCATATTGGTTCTTGTTTTGTCATCACCCAAAGCTCTTCATTTATTATTCCCCTGATAATTTTTGCCTTCCTAATTGTCCTAATCTTATAGTTACAAAATATTTCGGGTATAGATTTTCTGGTCTTTTAAGATATTTGGGAAGTTTGGTATAGAAGTCAGTACGACAGTAATTCAATGTTAGAATATTTTTGTAGTACCAGTTAAATTCTATATGTAAAAACTAAATTTTAACAAATTTTTATATGTTAAATTAAATATATTCTTAACTATTGTACCAATCCCCTATTGGTTACCAAATATAATTTAAATATACAAATATATAATATAAAACAAAAATAATTAATATTGTAATTATAAATAAATAGAAAGTATTAAATTTAAGAAGTCCAAATAACCAAAGGACTCGAATAATATCAGGCAATATTTACTATTTTCCTGGCACTATTTATAAATAAATAAATGAATGATTTTTGAATAAATAAATAAATAAATAAATAAATAAATAAATAAATACAAGTATCTATGAGTTTTAAGTAAAAAATAAATTAAAATTTACTATTGTTTTTTATTGATTTGATGTTTCCCCTTTAATTAAGGCTTAATCAAAAGGGAGTCTTCGTCCGTCTAAACATTGTGGCATAACATCCAGTCATTTTATTTAATTTAAAATTTTAGAAATTACTTAAACAAAGATAATTTTACAATTTTCTGACTCCCAAAAAATATAAAAAAAAACACCATTATTTTGCAAATCATTTCTATAAGACGCCATTCCGTAAATTCAGTTAACATACGCCTAATATGCAAAAATGTTTTTCAAGCCACATGTGCGTAGAAAATTTTCAAAAAATAAAAAAAAAATTATCATAAATTTATTTTTTCACGCTTTTCTTTTATTTTATGTTTTTTTTTTTTTAATTTAATATTAAAAAACTATTAATTATCCATTAAAAAAAAAAAATAAAGATGGCGTACAATATGTTAAAATATATAAGAAATAAGTGTGGCAAAAAAAAAAAATAATATTTACTTTTAAATAAAGAGTAAAATATCATAATATTATAACCCTCATATGATGATAAGAACCCTCTCAACTCATCTTACACGTATATATAATATATACAATAGTACATGCATATAAATATATAAAATTTTTTAGACATAAACATATAAATAATATATTTAAGCATATATGGCACCCCCAAAATAATGTAACAAGATATGATTAAATTTTGCATATCTAGGACTTTTTTTTTTAAAATAATTTTCAAAAATTGTCGGCCATAGTTTTGCACTGTTAATTTTCGCCCTTCTTTTGTGTAATTTTTTTCATACATTTTTTATTTTCATTTAAATATTTTATTGATATTTTTATGCTACACATAAGAAAGTACACATATATTATAGGAATAGAATATATGTAAAATGCAATAACTATACACACAATGATTTATTAAAGCAATTTGGAATTGGTGGGTTATCTGTAAAGCAGGCGTTACATTTTACAAAAAAAAAAAAAAATTGAAAGCAAATATAAAAAATTGCACATATATGTTGTTGAAAAACCGCTTTGAAGATAATACACAAGCAGAATAACAGGATATGGGGTGATATTTTATAAAAGTTTAAAAATAAGGGATACACTATGAATTTACTATACGATGATACTACAGATACTCTTAACAGATACTACAGATACTTTTAAACTATATATTATATCTATCTATTCTAATCCTTTGTATATGTTTCTTTTGATGTATGAAAATCTTTTTTAAATTTTAGATGTGCGGTGGTAAATGGATGTGGGAAGTTGGAAAATTTTTCTGTATAAAAGTTTTCTTTTTTTTTTAAGGGGTGAATAATGAAAATTTTTTTTTTTATAGTTGTCATAATGATAAACGGATATAAGAGCCATTTTTGAAAAAAAAAAACTGTATAGTAAAATTGTTGCAGTTTTTTATAGTATAAAATTTTAGAAGAGAGAATGCAGTGTTTATAGAAGCACTATGAATTTTCCTCTTCTGCTGTAAAATCAAATATTATAATTGTGTTTACTTCTATACACAAAAAAAAAAAAACAAAAAACGTGTACTTGTTTTGTAAGTGTACATATATGGAATTTAATATATTTAATCTTATATAAATATAAAATAAAAAGATAGGGTAATATATAACATTAAAAAAAAATATATAAATATATATTTTGGAATTTAGAAATAATTTAATCCAATGGGAATTATATGTACATTTGGAAGATTGTGTTTAGATATATGAAATAAAAAAATATTATTCTTTGTTCATTTTATTGGTTTCAAAGTTGTTTTTTGAAGCCATGCAGAATTTTTTTTATTTTAAATTATTTATATATATATATTTTTTATGTATGTATATACTTTATGTTAAAATGTTAAATTGTGTATTTTTATTTCGATTTTATCAGTTTTACTAATTTCTTGTATCTTAATTTTCAATTATTTCATTTAACACTATTAAGAATTTATTAAGACAATCATATTCATCCCACATTCTCTTCCCATAATTTTAATGATTAGATAAAAATTCATTAATCATTCGTTACTTATATAACAGTTGAGATATTTATTTATAAATTCCTAATTTTGCATTCTTGTATCAAAAACTTATCTTTAGTCACATAATAATTTTTTTGACCGATTATTGTTTGAATGTTTAATAAGTTTTTAAATTTATTTATCTATATTTTTTATTATTATTTCAGAATTTTGTGAAGAAAACTTGGGGAATTAGAAATGGAACCAGCGATCACACAACAGAACAGCGATCAACAATTACGAAAAGTTATGAAAAATATAAAAAATCTAAGATGTTTCTACATGTTATATAGGGTTTTAAACATTCAAACCATATCGGTTGTTTTGCGCCATCCTGTATATGCTAATGACTGATACCTCAAATATTATTATTTGATTATTTGCTAAGTGATTAGCCTGTTATCCTGTAATCTCTGAATCATTATTTTTTCCAAACAAAATAAATATTTCTTGGAAAAAGATGTTTTCTAGCTAGCTAGCCAAAGAATTTTAAAATTTAATTTGGTGGAATTAATTAAATTATAATTTGGTGTACACTATAATAAGAGGGTGAGTAATTAATTATATCATAATAATATTAATTTAACTAGTATCGCCCTGTGCTCGAAATTCGAGCTATTTTTGCTTTTAAGTTAACATATAAAATTCGTTTTGTGTAAATTATATTAGACTATACATAATAAAAATTATGCCAACAGTGTTGTCAACAATTCTTGCGCTTGAAATTTGCTTAAAAATAATTTATAATTTTTCTTAATTATTAAAACGTTGTTAAGTACCGATTTTTGAGTTTTATTTCTATAGCTTAAGCCGCTTTAAAGAGAGGATAAATTGGTACAGTTAAATTAAATTAAAATTCTAAATACATATAAATATTATTCTAATAAATACATATTTCTAAACATATACATATATTTATTGAAGTCAAGAACCCAAAATTCGAGTTAATGTTGTCCTTCATATAGCAAACTGTACTTTTTTCTAAACATTTTAGTACGATATGAACTATGTTGTACGTATTCTGTATCCTAATTAAAAAACTCTATGAATACATAATATGTACAACAAAATATAACATATCATAATTCATAAGTTTAGTAATTAGTATTATATTATATTGAAGCTGCCAGAAGTACAAATATTAGTCAAGTTGATCGAAGTCTTTTTTTAAATTTCTATCTTAAGATTTATAGAAAAAAAAAAGTTTTTCAATAAATCAAAGAATAAATTTTTCTAACCCTTTTTTCATTTTTAGCTACATAGGTAAATTTTTACTACAAATGTATGCCTATTTAAAAATCTGAAAACATGCCAAAAATGATTCTGAATTGCTTAGTTTACTTAATACCTTTTACCTTTATTTTATTTATTTTATATTTCCTAAGTTTTTTATTGACAAAAAATATATTTCTATACATGGTCATGAGCCATGACTCATAAGTTTCTTAAAACAAATAAATATTATTGCTTTTATTCCTTTAAGAGGAGTAAACTGTTTTCTACTCTCAACTATTGCCAGCTACTTCAGCCCTTGTAAAAGAGTATATGACAGAGTAGATAAATAATTTCCGGCAGATGGCTTTAATTAAAATTCTCTTGAATAGGTTATGTTAAATCATATTTTTTATTTGATAACCAATAAGCACTTACCCCCTTCCATATTAAAAAATATTCTTTATATTTATATCAGCAATAAACCTTAATTTTTTCACTTTATTAATATTTAAATACTATTAAATATAATTAACTTCTCAAATGACAGGTGGTTTTAAAATGTCAAATATATATATGATGATAATCTGACAATTATGTACTCCTGAAACAAAAATTAGCGTTCCATTTACAAACTACGCCTATCTATCTTCATGTACGTTTGTCAAAGTAAAACTAATAGTTTTTTTATTATAAAAAAACATTATTCGATGTTGAAAGTGTGAAATAAACTTTTCAATTATTAGAATGAAATCTAAAACATACGACGTACAATTTTTATACGGCAGTACGTCATGACGTCTGTCTACATATCCATTATCGGTAAATCGATACGCGCGTACAATATTTAATTTATCAAAAATATTTATTTGAATGTTTTAATTTAGTACCTACAAAAAATATTTTTAATTTCATATTATAGGTATTTTGAATATAAGATATTTTTTAATAAAAATTATTGTAAAAAAATATTATTTTTTAAAACATAATATTAGAAATATAAGAAAAAACAATAATAATATTTTTATACATTTTGTCAATATTAGTAAATTTTAAAAGTCCGAGATACAGTACATTGCGTTAAGCGTATTTTCGCTGCTCTAATGTAAATTTATGAACCTATTTATTTCTCAATTTTTTGACAGAAATTATACGCTGCACGCTTTTATTTAGGTTAGGACCTAAGGAACAAATAACTTTTTTTGAGAAAGATAATTTTTTTAGTTTTGCAAACATATTGTAAATACCTACATTTTTAATTTATTTGAATATTTGTATGTTTTAAACTAAATTATTTAAAAAAAAATGTTATTTTAAAATATTTTATTTTTAAAATTTAATAGCAGCAGCATAAGAAAAAACAATTACAATATGTATTTTTCTACACTTTGGGTGACATCGTAAATGTCGTAAAAAAACTTCAACCTGATACAATGTGAAAATAACACAATGTAAAAATTTTTGAACACATTGTGTCGAAAATACAATGTATTTTGTTTACAATTCTGATTGCGTCAAAATGAAATGTCAAAAAATTTTTTCTACAGAAACTTTCTTTGAAAAGTATAAATTAATATTTAGACAAAATGGATATTAATTTCGTTAAAAAATTTTTCTTCAATTATTTATTGGACTGTGGTGAAGAAATAAGAGTTTCCATCACCACAAAAATAAAACTCAACTGACAAAAATTCAAATTAAAACTTCAAAATTTCAAATTAAAACTTCAAATAACTTTAAATTTTTTTTTGTGTATCCAAAAAATTTTCGATACTCAATTTAACAACACGCGTCGTGAAAATGGGTCGCGAACACAATGTAAAATGAATTTACGATCATGAGACAATGTGGAATTTTTAAGTTTACATTTACGATCATGCGACAATGTATTCACGAAGTCGCAAAGACATTTACGATGTCATGGTTTGTCAATTTTTAAATTTTAAAATTTAAAATTTAATACGTCGCGTATGCTTTCATGTAAATTTTTTTACGTAACTAATTATTTCAAAATTTTTTGACAGAAACTGAATTTTTTTTTTTTAAGTTTCTGCATATTTCAGAATTCGGTTTTTAATTTTACAAAAAACTTAACAAAAAGCATCCACAATTTACGATTTACAACAAATAATAAATTGCAAACAAAAACAAAATACAGTAGGTACTTTTCTTTTATAACGACCATTATGGGACTGAAAATATTCGTCGTAATAAACGAATGTTGTTTTAAAAGAATGCTGTGAATTTTGAAAAATTAGTATAAGACTTGAACATTGTAGAATGTGCTGATTCTAGAATGGACACTTCGAACTTATTTGCTAACATTTTATTTGATGTGTTAGCCTCAAGCCTATGTATAGTGCTTTTTCTTCTATTGATATTTTTTTTTGTATTTGTGATGCGTTATTATGATTGTTTTTATATTCAAAACTAAATAAAAAACACTTAATTAATCGCCAAGCAACATTATTACATATAATAAGTTTAAATAAAAGAAATATCAATGTAATAAAAAACTTACATTTTTAGGTAAAATTTAATTCTTTATCAAAAAGTGTAAAGTTTATTATAATTAATATTGAACCGAGTTCGTTATAAATGAAAACTACTGTATAAACCAAATGTATTGCTTTCATTTCGAACAGCTCTCATGTAAATTCATGTACCTATTTATTTGTAAATTTTTTGACAGAAATTATACGTCAACTTTTATTTAAGTTGAAGATTATTTTTTAGTTTTTTTTTGCGAACATATTATAGGTATTTTCAATTATTTGGAATGTATGTTTTTTTAAAAAAAAAATTTTATTTTAAAATATTTTATTTTGAAAACTTAATCGTAGCAACATCAGAAAAAACAATTGCAATATTTTTATACGCTTTGTCAAATTTTAAAATTTTAAATTCCGAAGTACAGTACATAACATACCTACTTATTTCAAAATTTTTTGACAGAAACTGCACACCGTATGCATTTATTCTGGTTGATTCCTAAAGAACACATAATTTTTCCCAAGAAATGTAATTTTTTTGTTACTGCAAACATATAGCAAAAAAAAAAAATACGGTAAAGCTCGCTTATAACGACCATGAAGAGACAGAAAATATTCGTCGTAATAAAAGAATGTCGTTTTAAAAGAATGCTGTGAATTTTGAAAAATTAGTATAAGAATTGAACATTGTAGATTGTGCTAATTCTAGAATGGGCACTTTGAACTCATTTGCTAGATTTTTATTTGATGTGTCAGCCTCACCTCTATGTTTATAGATATATATATATGCTTTTTCTTGTAATGAAATTTTTTTTGTATTTTTGATGCGTTATTATGATTTTTTATTATATTCAAAAATACATATAAAAATACTAAAATAATCACCAAGCAACATTATTAGATATAATAAGTTTAAATAAAAGAAATATAAATGTAAAGAACTTACATTTTTAGGTAAAATTTAATCATTGGCAAAAAGTGTTACGTTTATTATAATTAAAATTGAACAGAGTTCGTTATAAATGAAAACTACTGTATAAACCAAATGTATTGCTTTCATTTCGAACTCATTTTTTTCGTTCACTTTTTAAGATAAAGAAAAAACAAAAACAAAAAAAAAATTTTAAAAAAATTTAAATCTCCTTGTTCATTGAATATTTGAACTAAAAAAAAAAAGAAAGATATACATAAGTCGGCGCCTATAATCTTTTGATTTAGATTTAGCTGCGAGTTAAAACCGAAAATGAATTACTTTTACACAGAAAGTCGGCGCATAATATTAGAGTCATAAGCCTCAACTTTTAAAAGCGTGACCGTTAAATTCAAATTTACGTTAAATTAAAGACGGATTTTCACCTGAAAAAAACGCAATATTCTAAAAAAAAATATCATTGTCCTATGAAAACAAAAAAAACCTTTATTTTGGTTTTTGTTTCATTAAAATTGGTCAAATAGTTTGTCCTAAAAAAGGATGTTTATATTTGTATGGGAAAAAATAAGCCGATTAAATATTATGATATAATATAATCTTCTGGTACAAGACTGATTTAAATAATTCGTACTAGTAATTTGGTTTTTTTAAATCTTTTCATAAATAAATAAATGCATATCTATTGTTTTTTTTTTAATTTTTTACAATTATTCATATCAGACAAAACTTTTTAATGAAAACTAAGTATTTTTTACCGTTCTACTATTTTTTGATATTGTTCTAAATAAAAATTTGGAATTTTATATTGCAGCTGTAAAAGAAAAATATGGACAAATTTTTACTTTTCATTCATAAATTAAGCTTTAAAGCAAAAACCTTCATAAGAAGCGACGTAAACCCATCTCCGTTGACATGCTGTCGCATACTTAATAAAAATTATACAAATCCGACACAAATTCCAAATCCTAGTCAGTGATGCTAGATTTTTTTGAATTAAACAATTTAAAACTGAATCTTGTTACCAAAATTTGTTAAAATTTCTTTTTTGGCTCAGTCTCACTATCTGAGTCTTCATCTATAAATTAAATCAATTGTTTCAGTAGCTGAGGTGTTTTTATTTTTTATGGTAATAAATTATTTAATAAATTTCATATTTATAAATCGAAAAATATTGAAGTTAGTCTGTTTAACTTTCATTTTAAGAAAAAAATCATTCACTTCATTCTCGAATCGAGCACAAATTAAATTAATTTAAATTTGACAATTCAGATTTTGAATTTGATTTTTTTGATTTTTTTTTTTTTATTTAGACAATTCAGAATTCAAACTAATGTAAAATTATTTTAAGCCAACAGTAAAACAATTTAAAGAGTAGCTAGTTTTCTACTGAATTGTTAAAAATGCGAAAAAAATTTGAATTAAAATTGGTAAAAATTCGTTTAAAATACTAAAAAAATAAAAAAAAAAATTTGAAAGCCACAAAAAAATATGAAAATCACAAAAACTTGAAATTTTCATTCGAAAACTTCAAAACTTCAAAGGTAAAAATAAGTGTCAAATGAAGATAAAAATTCACATATAGCATCCTACTTGACGTATGATTTCTACTTGAAGTATATATAAAAAATTAATAAAAAATATTTGAATTTATTTATTTATTTATTTATTTGTAGTACCAGACAATAGCATATTGCCTGATAATATTAATCCTTTGCCGATTTGACATTTGGACTTATAATGAAATTATTGTAATATATACACTATATTTTTTTAATTAGATATGATAACACCAAAGTTTGAACCCGAGACTTTTCGATTAAAAAGCCGTCACTCTACCACTAAGCTATCGGTCGGATAAAATATTTAAAATTTTATAAAAAATAAATAAAAAAATATTTGAATTTTGAAAAACTAAAAAAATTAGTGAATTAAAACAATTCATAAGAATCAGTAAAGAACCAAGTTTTCGGCAAATATTTGTCTACAATGTTTCAATAATCAAAATATATGTACAATAACTCAATTATTTTATTCCCTTCGATTATTGTCATCTAAATGAATTTTATATTTTTTTTTTTCTAAATTATTTAAAAAAAGTACAAAACAAAAATTTAAAGAAAAGTTTTAAATAATAATTATTGCTAGTCACAACTCAAAGTGTACATACATATATTAATCATTTTCATTAAAAATAAATAAAAAAACAAATATAAAAAATTTCCAGTATCATTCAAATAAGAAATGATAAAACAAAAACAAAAATTCACAATCACATGTATATAATTTGTTTTTTAATTTATTTTTACCTTAATTTCCCTTTTTTTTTCAAATCAAATTTGTTTTTGTTTTTTATCCTGTCATGTAAGAAAGAGATAGAACTATATTATAATAAGTGTGTATACATATATAGCAATATACAATATTGTTTCTTAAGAGAAAATGTAAGGAAAAGAAATAAATTCATTCAAATGAATGTGATGACTTGCAATCTGATTTCATGTGGAAAAGCAATTAAAGTTGGGCTTTCCTTTCCGAAAATGACAAAAAAAAAAAAAAAAATAAGAAAAATATTAAAAGAAAATCTATAAAAAATAAAATAAAAAAAACTTATCTTTCCAAGTTATCTGTATATAGTTGTTATACATGGCTTAACAATATTACATATACTTAAATATTATTTAAAAATCAGGATATTCATATGAGTATAAATGTGTGCTACCAGTATTTGTTTTTTTTTTTTTTGAAATTTAAATTTAATTTATATTGAACATGCAAAAACTTTGGTGACACAAAATTATTTCCCAAATGAATTGGGGAAAAATAATATGGTTTCCTTTACAGATTTTGAATCAAATTTTTATTTTAGTTAAATTAGGTCTTTTTCATATGTAGTGTTTTAAGTTACCTGTAATAAGTTCGATGTCAAAAATGACAGATTTTCGATAAAATTGACGAATTTATGTCATTTTTGATTTTAAAAGTCTAAAAAATAATAATACAGTAAGTTTGACAGAACATTTTGTCGAATGTCATTTTTATTTTTTAATATTAATAATTTTACATAATGTCAAATGACGTTGAGATTTTTTCAGTTTTGACATTTTGAATTATTATGAAGAGTTCAAAATGAGGATACTGTATATACAATATATAGAAGAGATTGTAAGTTGATTACAAAATCAGGATTTCCACTCTTTTTTTTAGAATATATATCAATCAGTATTCTGTCCGAGGCTGCAATCTATATTTTTAATCAACCACAATAAAATTCGCGGACGCGGTAGCTAATGACATTATGCGACCGGTCCTCTTGATAAAGGTTCATTCTTAATATTTATGTGTTTGAATATATTTTGTACTTGAAATAAAACATAAAAGCGAGGTGCGTCAGGTGGCAATGCGAAGCCAGAAGGCAATGTTTTGATGAAGCGCAAACTTATGTCATTTTGAGAACTTATGACATGGGATATAAGCTCTCTAAAATTATTAAAATTATAAATGATTTGAGTTAATCCAACTTATGTTGTTTTTATTTTGATAATTTTTTTTGAAATTAAGTATGTAATTGTTGATATTAAACTTATGTCGTTCGAACTTATGCTATGCAGTCATTATTTTAGAATTTTCTTTCATTAAATAAAGATAAAAATAGTGCAGAGGTGACTTATGATTTTAAAATTAAACTACTAATAGTATAAATACTTATAGTATAATAGAATTCTTTCGGTGTAAATCTTTGTATACAAGTGTATTATTGAGGAATTGGTATTATCTTAAATATTGATAATTAAATTACTTTCCATATATTTGGCTTTTAATGTTTAATTGCCCAGACAGTATTAGATTAAGGTTAATTTAGTTAAATATAATGTATAACCTACAGCTATATACTTGTGCATGTATATACTTGTTGGTGTACATAGTTAATATACAGATGAAATATTTAAGCTAATAAATTAAAATTTGTATGAAGTAAATCCTAATGTTTATCTTGACATTGATTTTCATTTCTGATTCTTCTGTGGGAACCTTTGGATTTAGTCTTTTTTAAGTAGGGTTTTGATAATTGTAACCAATATTAGGCACTTATTTTAAAAGGTTCTTCACTTATTCAGCTAAAGACTGGATCTGAATTACTTCGGAAAAACAAGAAAAATTATATTTATGACAATTTCTTGATTTCAAGGTCACAAATTTATGATTTGACACTCGATACTTTTAGACAGGTACTGCATAATTTGCGCAATTTGGATTCAATAACTGACCGTCTGTCTGTTAGTATTCTGTATTTATTATTTTTCACAGTTGACAGTTGAGGTTATATATGAACCAATTATATCTAACTTAAATCCCATCTCTCAAAAATTGTCTCCTGAAAAATTTGCTTCTTATTGATGTAACGAAATCATAAAAATCTTTGGATTTGTTTTTCACTTTTTTATAATTCTAATTAGCAGAAAATTTTGTTATTGGATTTAAAAATGAAATTAATTCTCAGTTTATATATTTCAAGGCATTATTTGGAAGGACTCCTTCCAAAAAAAAAAGGATTTAATTTCCTTCTTAGTAAAAATTGTAATAACAAGTGGAAAAATACAGAAATTAATTATTTCATAAATTTATAATATAAATTATTATTTTAAAGAAAAGGAAGCCAAATAATATTCCATTTATGTAAGATGAAAAATTAGCTATGGTATAATTATGGAGGAGTCTGAAATTTAATAATCTCAACCTACATACGAATTCGCATTCTAAAAATAAAAGAATTTTGATTTCAAAATTATATAAAAGCTTAAGTTAATTAAAATAAAATTTTACAAAATATAAATAATTATATAAAATATATATATATATATAAATTATACTAAAAATAAATTCATTTTTAGCCATTTGGAGTTGGTTTCTAGAAAGTATCTCTATACTCTTTGAGCTGTAGTAACTATTAATAGATTTTTTTGTTCGCAATTATTTTATTGATTAGTGGCTGCTATTTTGAAGAAATATAATATTTTTTTTTTTTTTAATTCGAGGTCTACCAACCCTCGTGTATCAAAAGCCATACCCAAAGACACTGGATGTAGTTGGACTTAAACCAATATAAAATCACCGTATTTTTAAAACCAATTTGAAATGCGTCTTAAATAAATATATATGGTATTTAGGATTGGGTTTGGAAAAGGATATTGGGGATAGGATTTGGGAATTATAAATTAAGTTGGATGAAGGGAAAATTGTTAAAAATACATTACACCTATATGGCGAAACAAGAAACCTTATTACTTAGCTGCATTTTTAGCTTTTCCAAGAAATGTGATTTTACCAGGTCAATTTTTAGTTTAACTCGATATTCAGAATTTTAAGATTTGTTGTTTGCTGTAAAGGTACACTTTGAAATGATGATTTGGGAAAAGAGGTTGCTTGAATTTGAGTTTTAGATTTTGAAATTATATAAATTATTATTACTATTTCTAATTCTATCACCAAAATTTTCAATTCTTCATATTAGCCACGGATCTATATAGAGCTTAGGAAGCAATTTAAGCTTTCGAATGGACGTAAACCTTTTATCTTTTCTGTTTCTATTATTTGTAAGAATATATTACAAGTTAACTCAGGAAAATAACGGTAGTTCCTTCACACAGTAACAATTCGAAATCTTTTATAAAGATCTTATAATTTTTATTTCAATAACTTTAGAAACGAGGCATGGTAAACGAAAAAGTTTCTAAGCAAATTATAAGTTATCTGAGAATAACGGAAGTTCCTTTACACAGTAACCATTCGAAGTCTTTTATAAAGAACTACGGTAACTATGGTAAACACAAGTTTCATTATATGAGGGAAGGAAAATGACCAAAAGAAGTGTCAATTTTATATTGTTTAAATTAAATAAATATAGTTCATAAACCGTATGGGGGCTTCATTTAATTGCGAATATAATTTATTTTCTTTATATATATTCATGATGTTTTACACAATATAATTGCGTGCGTGTTCTATATCAATTCGAAATCAATTAAAAATAAACTCTTAGAAACAAAATAGTTCCTTGTGATTGAAGTAATTCAATTTCTACACGTACATCTATATTTACATTAAATAATATTTAAACTAAAAAAAAAAATTAACACTCATAAAATATTATTTTTTATCTATTTGATGTGAACAAATAATTATCTTGTCACTATTTTTATGTAATTGAATATAGAAGGACATTTATTTAAACTTTTCTTCGAAGAAGGTCGAATCATTTTTAAATACAATTTAGTTATTTTTTGATTACATATCAAAAAACTTAAATGTCTTTTTATCGGATATCACCCTTTTTTTACCTATTATTATCTATAAATATTTGTATTTTATTAATTTATTATAGAATTATATAACAATATTTCTTTATTACCTATATATATATATAACTTACACGATACATATTAAAAAAGGACATATGAGAAAGGGGTTTTAGTTTTTATTTTTATTTATATTGACTTTATATTATTTTGAACAATTGATAGCCCTTACATTTATAATAATAACATTATATTTTTTGAATATTTTTGTAAGAGAATCTTCTTCTATTATACCTATTATACAAAAAAATAAACACAAATTTGTACTGACCAATGTCCGGTATATTCAATAACCCTTATGTTTATTTTATGTTTCTTTTCAAAAGGTATATTGAAAGTGTTGTATTATAATTCAGACATTGAGACAACATGATGTACTTATAGGATTTAAATATTGATATAATTTATATCAGTATAAATAAGTTGTTAATATATAATAGTTTGTTGAGAGTTCGTTTGTAATACATGTATTAGAATTTCTAATTGGAAGAAATTTCAATTAGCAACATAACATGGAGGACTATGAAAAAACGTTTATTCAAATTAAATAAAAACTCCGGAACAGGAAATATGACAACGAATAGAAGCAGAAAATATACGAAGCCTGCCAAGGTTGTTTTCAATGACTACCCAGGGCAGTTACTTTAAGTAAATTTACAAATGAAATATATATATGATATTGTTACAAAATTCAATACTCACTTAGTGCACATGCTCATAATAATTGCTGAAATTTAGATCTGATACACATCCGACATACACCTTTAATTATAGGTGCATTATTTAAATAAAAATAATTCAACAATATATTGCATTTGCTTCAATGCATTCAAAGCTGTAGTTTTATATTTCTAATCCTGTATTTAATTTACAGTCTTTCATAAAATAACGCGAGGATTCATATCTCAAAATTTTCAACCAAACCGGGTCGCATACTGCATAAAATTAAGTCATTTTATATATCGATTTTGATTATATTAACTTAAACTGTGTCTTTTATTTAACTTTTAAGGAACCCTGGAACCACTAACTAAATACCAACAAATTTATTCACGAAACACTGCTTCCGTAAATCTTTGTTAGAAACAAATTCTCTTTTATACATAGCTATATGAAAAGATGTGAAGATCTCGCTATGCGTCTTAGGAATTAAAAGGAAAATAGGATAGAATAGTAGAGTTGGGGAAAGGTTAGAAACGAACTTACAAATTGTATAAAGAAAGGTATACTTCGCTCAAAGACGAACGCATGGGATGGAAGCATGTTGAATATTCTAGCTGTTCTCACAATAAATGAGTTTCCATTATTTTTGAAATAAGTTGAGGCTAGTGTTACGCTGGTATTGCTTAAAGGGATGCATTATTGGTTTTAATTCAATAGAGCAAGTGCCAATACCTCTAAGATATTTATAAAAAAAGTTAAAAGTTCCATTATTACGATGACTGCTAAGAGAAGTGAACATAGTCTGGACAGAGGTGTCGCCAATTAGGCTTAGGCTCTATTATGGATTAGGTAGGTAGTCAAGGTAACGTTGTGCAGTTTTGAAGGCACCAACTCATATTTTACAAGAATTATAATCCATTTTAGGAAGTATGTTGGCTCTTTAGATGTTGGACAGATTATTGGGCGAAAAATATGCTTACATCTAGAGAGAAATACCAAACATTCATTTGTTTTATGAATGACTTTAGAAGATCTTGAAGATCACCGAATAATCGGGTCAATTGTCTTATGTAAAAAAAAATTATCTTCTATTAATTCGAAAACGACAAAAAACTTTTAAAATTTAAATTAGGTTCCATGTTCAAGTACAAGTACACTTTGTATTAAAAAGGACGTTACCCTATTATTGTCCAGGAAATAAAATAAAAGAAACCTTTCTATTATCTAGTCGTACATATTCTGATGTCTTTTGGTTTTATCGAATTTAATTTTTTTTTTATTTGATTCCGGTTGCTCCTATATGCAATGACCCTTTAAATTCTTTGTGTGCTACTCTTTTGTTTACACCTTTGTACAAAAACAAAATAAAAAAAAAACAACAAAAACCAAAAATAGTTTACAGAGACAAAAGAAATTACAAAAAAAAAAAAAACCAAATAACATTTTGAAAAATATTTAAAGAGGATTTCTTTTAGTGTATAAGTAGGGGTTTTTTTTTTAAATTAATGTTTGGTGCGTGTCAATTTCATTTTTTTTTTATTTTCGTCCTTTGTATCTTCAAATTCATAAAAAAAGGATAATACTATTGTCGTTGAATGACACCTTTAATTACATACAAATTTATGGATGAAGAAGTGGTCATTATTATGACATATATATATATATATATATATATATATATATATATAGAAAAAACGAATATCGAATACCTATATTTGGATCTTGTGGGAAATGGACAAAATAATAAAAGAATGATAAGAACGATTGTTTTAATTGTTGTTCAATAAAATGTTTTTTTTTTAATATATTAGATACATATAAGAGCACGTGTCCTTTATAGAAAAAGGACATTAATAAAATTATTTATTGTTTTATATTTTTTTTTGTAGTTTAAATAAAATATTGTCTAATGTCGTGTTCAGGAGCATCTCAAGAATTATAACATTAAAAAACTAAAATTATGATAATAAAATTAAGTGATTAAATAAAAAAAAAAATGATCTATTTGTAAATAAAAATTATTAATTTATTATTCCATGATAGTTTTTTTTTGTTAAAATTTCTTTAATAAAATAATAAAAAAATTGTTTTATTAAATTTGATATATTGTTTTAACTTTATTTTTGTAATTTGGTTTTTGTTTTTTCAAATATCAATTGTAAATAGAAAACTGTTGTTGAAATTTTTAAGGACGAACTTTTTTAAATGGAAAATTTATAAAAAAAAACATAGATCCCTAAAACTCTATATGAATCTAATATTATTTTGGCAAAATATCCATATACCCTAATTTGGCATTCAACTTCAATGTTTGGTTCAGAAGATAAGGATGTAAAAGATTATTAGGAATAAGTTTTGAGAAAATACAGCATTCCGAGATTATAGGGGTATGGCAAGTTTGGATGGGAGTTTTAGAAGAAAGATGGTAATGTTTTTCTATAAATTTAGCTAAATCTTACACATATACATTACCAACTTTGGTGAACACATTTGGTGGAATATGGTTCCATAAAAGTAATGTACGCATTATAAATGAATTTTCATAAGTCGTGTTGTGCCATTTACTTACCTCAGCTGTGTAGGAATAAGCATATGTTGCCCTCCTTGTTTCATTGTTGCCCTCTTGTTTGAAAAATCGTGTGGAGGCATTAATTTTTAATTTCTTTACGACAGGTGTTAGTCCCTACAAGATATGTATAGCACAAAGTCAGTGACCCAACTGTAGGACGATGATTGAATGGATTAAGCGTTGAGGTGGTGGTAATTTGATAATCTGGGACAATTTATAAGACTAATAGCTCTGTTTTGTACTTTATCAAGATATACCAGCCCATTTGTTTTTCAATTGTTAATACATATATTTTTACTTTTGATCCTGAAAACCTCTATACGATCTATTCTAGAAGTTTATTATGAATTTCTATAATTTTTCATCTATATTTTTAGCTATACATTCGACAGTAAAATCTTTAATCCTAATAATGAAGTTTAAATCCCTTATATGGAATGATATTTTATGTCTTAGATCTTGATATCATGAATAATTCAATAAATAAAGCATATGTGTTTCAAATTTTTTTTTTACTTAATATTTATTATTTATGCAAAAAAACAATGAAACGGGAAAAAAAGGATCAAATAAAAAAAAAAATTATTATCCTTTTGTCTAATTCATATGTAGATTAAAAAAACTTTTAAAATGTATATGTGTATAAATTATAAATTTATGTACCTATGTTTTGGTTTAATAAAAAATAATATTGAAAAAGGGTCAAAGGATCTTTTCACGCACAGCATCACATCATTTATTACAGATGAAAAAAAAACAACAATAACCAACTTAAGTTCAAATCCCCTACATTATCACAATATCTAATTTCATTTGCTTTTTTTTATAATTTAAATTTTTTTTTTGGTTCCGATTTTTTTTTTATTTTTTTTATAATAAATACATATAGGATTCTGATCACTTATATAATTCATACGCATATTGAAAAATAAATTACGCAGGACGCAGGATGCGTATGCAAATTAGATTTCTTTAATGCATATACGAGTACATAAAATTCTAATGTAAATAAAAAAAATAAAAAATTGAAACTTGGTTTTGTTTTCTGAATAATTTAAATAAATTTTTTTTTTTTACAATTAAACGATCCTAGAAACATATATGGGCAAAATAATCCTCCATATGTTGCTCCGGTATTAGAAATCCTTTTATTAAACTATATGAATGAAAGAGATAGAAAATCTATGAAGAGTAAATCATAATTGAATAATTTTTTAATCAAAAAGAGGAAATTAAAAAAAAAAACAATAATACTTTTGGTCCTTCAGATTTTTTTTTTTGACATATTAAAGGATAATAAAAGTGAATGACATACGCACCGGTTCGATAAGCAGCTGTACTATTTGTATGATCGGCGTTCTAGTTGTGTTTTTTTCTTTCTGGTAAATGCTTACCTTTAATTATCTTTCAAAAATTATAAAAAATTAAAAAAAAAAATTAAAGATGATAAAAAAAAAGGATTCAAATAAAATAAAATTAAAATACACGTGCCTAATATATGTACATTGTATTTTAGTCTGATTCAAATGTTTTTGAGTTTTTTTGCTGGTATTATCCAAAAAAAAAGTGTTGTTTTTTTTTTAATTATAGTATCAATGTTTGAAAATGAAGCTTAGGAGCATTTGCTTCTTCTATAACGAATAAACGAATTGCTCATGTGTTTTGAGGTTATGTAATGAAATTCACATGATTGTTGAAAGATTGTTAAAAAAACTGAACTCTATTAGTTCAATATATTTTCAAGGTATTGTGATTCTTAAAGATTTCCACTAATAACTCACTTGAATACTATAGAGTCTGTATTAAATTATGATCACTCATAATTAATTTTATCGAAAAAAATCCGAACGGCATTTAAATCTTCTAATTTTACTATAAGTCATCTATTAAGACAGTTAATCAACTTGATAGTTGAAAAGCATAAATCAATTTCTGTAAATGATATTGTGAATTGACACTTTTCAACTTTGTTTTACTATTGTGAAATACAATTTAGTTGTCAGTTCTCAAATTTTTAATCAATGGAAAAATTTTAGCTGTTAAATTTGAAAAAAGTGTTTGAGCTGAAAAAATGTTAAATTAAATGAAATAAAATAATAGAAAAATTTATATTTACCTTTTACGTAATAAATATTTAATAAGCAACTCACAGAAAGCATCTTTCGGCAGTCTGATGTTAAATAAATTTGATATTGTGCAATAAAATTAATCATTTGTGGGTAATATTGGCACATTGTACAATATATTGAGCAAAATTAAAAATATATATATTACTCAATATATTGTGTGATTTTTAATTGCACAATATAAAATATTGTAATCTCTGTACAATATTGTGCAATATTCTTTCAGTTAAAGCATAAACGTGGAGCAGTAAAGACATATACACTTTTATTATATTAAAATTATTATAATTAATGGTTATTAATTTGGTAAGAATGTTTATATACACCTCTCAAGATCTAAGAGGTACATTTTGGAAAATAACCCTAGAAATCTAAATTATAATACAAGGTAGTTCTGTCCAAGGTGGTTTGGGTACCTATTCTTAATTTCGGCTCTTAAGAACTAATAAGCATATCTATTAATGTGTCCTGTTTTCTTACAATGCTCCTGAGGTAAGTTGAATTGGCGGTTTTTGTAGCTGTTAACTTAATTTGTCCGTTTGTCTGCTACATTTTAAAATTTACTTGTGAAAATAGACTTGGAAGATTTTAACATAAGATTTTCGCATTTCATAAAATTTTTATAAATTTTTATGGATTCTGCTTTAGTATTAGGTTATTATCAATAGTGTGATAATTGATTGCAACGGGAGGTGGTTTTAGTAGGCTTCACAAACCACTTAGGAAATTGTTTTGTTTTTTTTTAAACTAGCCTGTTTATACCATCGGTACATGTTGGAACAGGAGGTCACATTATATTCGTGTTATTAGAATTGATCTTACCCAATGGCAAATGGTAGCTGAGTTGAGTCGAAAATTAGAAAAGTTTTTTCAATTTCACTGGAATTCGAACCCATGTTTTTCGACTGAAAGGTGGGTATTCCAACCTCTGCGCCAATTAGAGTTTTTTTGGAAACTTTCAACCTCTGAACCTGAAAAAAACAAAATTTTCTGAAAGTTTCTAATAAAGCTTTTGTTATAATTATATTTTATTCTAACTTTCTTTATATTCAATCCCCTGTTTTCATATTACAGCAAAAGTTTTCCAGTAACTTCAACCCCGTATTCTTTGAAATATTTGAAAGTAGAAAACATTTTATTTAAGAAAAACTTTCAATGAGTGTCAGTAGTCCTATATATGTTTGTTAAAAGATAAATTTCAGGATATTCAAGAAATACTTCAGTGAAATCCTTTATGTGTGGTTCTTTTTGATAAATATTTTAAGCGTAATTTATAAATAAAAACAATTCATAAAATCCTAATAATTGCCTGTTATTTTAATAATTCTTAAATATAATATTTCTATAATAGAATAAAAAAAAACTGATTTAAATGGAAAATTCTAAATTTTATTAAAAAAAGGACGAAATAAGTTATATAAGAACTCTTAAGAAAGTTTTAAGGATATTTTCTTATGTGTGCATGTATGTATATGTTTTATATCTTATTATATGTATTGGCTAATACAAAATAAATTAAGGGCGCTGGTATATTTTCTTTTCTTGATAATTAAAAAGGAAATCCGATATGAAAGCAACCACAGTTACTAATTGCTTAATTAGCATATGGTTTTGACATGTTCATATAGTTTTTGTGTATTCAATTTTATGGACTATAAGACAGAAATGACAGAAAATCTATAAAAGTCTACAATAGAAGTTGAAAAGAATGGAATATAAGACAAAATTTGTTTAAAAGTAAATAACTTTTTGTAATGAATCAAAGATACGCAATTAATATGAAGGTGTGGAGTTTTATAATAAATATAGAGGTCAGGTTAAAGAGGAAATTAATTATTTATAACTATCTTGTTTAAAGTTTAGTTTTTCTATTTTGTATCTTTAAAATTTTAATTTTTAAAATTTATTTTTTTTTTATCGATGGGCAGTGGAAAGCTCGAAACCCTGTTTAATGGGTAGTTTGCGATTTAACTCGTCAAAACTACGATCCTTTTTAAATCAAACTTTTAGGTGGGATCAGTGATAAAAAATACAGTTTAGTTACTAGGATGGGTAAATGGAAAGGTTTGGGTTGAGGATATTTAGATTGTTGGATTATTTTTTTCAAAAATTGATTGTACTGTAACCAATGCCAAGTCTTCGTCTTTTCTAAAGCCCTTATTTAATTACAGCTATACTTTTGGTTAATCTTAATGTTGAATTTAATAAAAGGCACCAATAAATTAAAGACTAAAATCTGAATTAGAAGAGTTACTATATATCTGATTACGTATTTAATTTATAATTTTTAAATACTATAAACCACATTTGAGGAGCTTAATCATTTTTTGACAGTTAGGTAAACTAAAGCGATGAACAGTAAAGTAATAATGTCCTTTCTAATTCAGAAACAAAACCAAAATCGCAAATTTTAAGAATGACGAGGTATTATTTCCGGGCAACAACTAAACTCAAGATAAGTACGGTCATTTTTAGGTAAATTAGAATATATCTATCTATCACTATCTTCTACATAGTCTTCATAAATAAAAGTAAATGTTTGTATGCTTGTATCGTATAGACTTCTAAACTGCTCAACTGATTATCATTAAATTTGTATATAAAGGTTTTTGGATACGGAAAGAGATTCTGGGCTAAAAATTTTACTCTATCAGATCGCGAAGTTAGGGCTGTAGTGTAAATTATTTAAACTTTTTTGATGCAAAATAAAAATAGTCTGACCCATTGACTGCAAATTTTGTTTACGTATAGCTCTTTGACAATCGAGTTGAACCCTTAAACAGATTTGGAGTTTGTTAATCTATATCGGCACGAGGACTAATTACCGGGACTCTAATTTTTTTTTTGAAGCGCATTACGTTCAATTTTGCGAAGTACTGCTTTTATATTGTGAAAAAAACATTTCAAAAACATTTTGTCGAGTTCCGTTAACCTATTGCAGCACAAAAACTTCTTTAAGATTTTTTCGTTACTTCGCTCTAAACTAGAAAAGTTTTGATAGATTGACTTGACATTTTGTATAAGTGTTGCTCTTTGACAATGTAGAAGACTTTTTTAACAGACTTAGAATTTATTAATTTATATTTATGTGACGATCCGTCAAATAGAATTTCGGAACCAAATTACGGCCTATTTCCGAAGAACTTGTTGAACCTAAAAGAAGTTCTAAAAAAATGACATTTATAAATTCATTTAATAACATTTACACTATGTGTAATATGTAAACATCCGTTAATAGGCGCAACAACGCGCATCAGGTATAAGCTAGTAATATTATATAAGAAAATCATTAAAAATTAAAAAAAATGTCATTAAATTTATAAATCGAATTTGGCGAATATAATTAGATTCGAATGATATGATATGTTTCATAAAAACTGAATAGCTATATTTGAAAAGTATTAAAGTAAAAAAATACACTATTCTCTATTGTTATGCAAAAATTTATTGAAATAAAAACCAATTCTTATAACGGATATCAATAATAAAAATCTTTTTATTCCAGGTGTTAAAAATTCGAATTATATTAGGGGTTTTAATTTAAAATTAAATATTTAAATAACAATAGATAAAAATTCATTAATTATATAGAATTCAATAACAATAAAATATTCAAAATAGATGCAAACCTTTTATTTCAATTTTTCTCACAGTGTTATAAATTTTATCTTCATATAATTTTTATATATATATAAAACATATACAAACATACACACATATCCTAAAAAATTAAATACATATTGCAAAATTAAATAAAATGCATTTTAACCAAAAAATATAAAATTTGCATAATTTGCATAATTTTATAATAAATCTGAATATCTTTTACAGATTTATGATACTTAGTTGTTTTTTTTTTTTATACAAATATTGCACAATAATAATTCATATGTTAATTTTCTTTTATTTTTTTGTACATACACATATCACTATTAATAATATCCTTTTGAATCCTTTATATATTAAATCAACTATAAGAAACCCTTTCTATATGTTTTGTAACTGTAATTTTCCCAAAAAAAAAAATTTTGCATAATAATAACATTTTTGCATTTACAAATTTACTAATTTGCATTTTATGTTTTGTTTTTGTTTTTTTTTTTTGCATTGTTTCGCCGTTATTATTTTTTTTGTGTTTTGCGTGTGAAAGGCAATTTGGTTTTTTCTAAATTAAAAGGATAATATGTAAAATTGAATGCAAAAAAATTAAAAAAGGATATTGGAAAAGGAAAACGATTTTTCCATGTTGGTACAATTTAGTTTATTTACCTGACAAATTTTGACATTATTAATATGAATTGAATATATTAAAATATATATGAATACATATTATATAATTTATATATATATATATAAATATAAATATATATATATATATATTTTGAGGTGAATATCCTCTTTTTTTTATATTTTAAACATATCAAGGATCTGTTATTAATGTGTATGTCAGTTTTTTATTCTTTATATTTTCCTTCTAATTTTTTTTTTTACTTTCACTTACAATTTAAATTACAAAAAAAAAACAGGGTGTTCCACTTCATTGGGAAAGTGTTGATGTTTTTTATCAGGAAGATTTTAGCTTGTTTTAGTATAACTTGTATTAAATTTTGTTGTATTGTATATGTAAAAAATATGCTTTTTTAAAACAGGAAATTATTATGTTAGTTAAAAAATCAAATATTTAAAATAATAACACTTTATGAATGGCATTATGTAATTTTTTTTGTATATGTTGCATTTATACCAGTATAATTTGGAATAGAATATGTTTAATAAACATACACTGATAAAACAAGATGTTTTTTAAGTAATTGAGAAGAAATTCTACTTTAATAAGGATGTGATAGTTAAGATATTGACATAAAGTGGCTGAAATTAGGTTAGTAATTTTTACTTGACATTGTGCACATATTTTAAATGTCAATGGCGTAGCAACGAAATTGACATATCAAATGGTAATCAAACCAAATATCAGGTATTGTCTGAATGTAATTCTATTGCAGTAAAGATGTGTATAGATATCGCATAACGTTACTGAAATTATGTCAAAAGATTAGTCATTTTTAATTGATATAATGAACATATTTTAAATGTCAGTCGCGTAGCAACGAAACTGACATATTCAATGTTAATTAAATCAACTATCAGGTTATGATCAAATGATTTATAATTGTCAAACTGTCATTAGGGATCTGTCAAAATATAATTTATTAGTATTTATACTTTATGTGTATCTAATTAAAAATCAACTTGAAATTTTTAATTAGACTCAGAAAAAACCCAGAAAGACATTTACAGACTTTTACAAAACATCTTCATTTTACTGTGTTCAATGCGCTTTTCTATAATCTCGGGATAAGTTTTTAGTTTTCTGTTTCAGAAGCTTGTTTAGGCGGGTATTTCTTAAGCAATCACTTCTACAGGAACCTAGGAAGCTATTCTGATATTTTGGAAAAAGTTGATAATTCTGGTTTTGTATCCAACTCTAAAAACCTTAAAAAAAGCGAGATTTTGAAAAACATGATTTTAAAGTATAAAAAATTTCGAGATTTCGTACCGCTCCTGATATTGGTATTACAATATTTTTTTAAATGCCCATAAAAAATTAAAATACTGTTATTTTGTATTGCTTTAAATACTATAAAAGCTATGCAATAGTTGTTTCATTATTCAATTCTTATATAATCTATTTTAGCTAATAAGTCAAAATTTACTCCCATATATTTAATTTTTGAAAATTTTCTAAAAACTTTAAGGCAAGAATAAATTAAAAATTTTATAATATGTGTTTCTGGGTAAAGAAGTTTGAAAAGTTATTTGTAACTCATTCGAATTTATGTTTTCAAAGGGAGGTTGTTTTGTGTTTTACTGAGTAAAGTGATGAAAAGAGAAATTAAATTTTTTTTTAAATATTACGTGAATATGGAGGTAAACAATTCCTATATGAATAATTTTAGAAAACCAAACTTTTAGTCAATTATTTTCAGATTATTTCAATACTGTTTTTTTTTTTTAAAATATTCAAAAAATTTAAAAAAATCTTAAATGTTTATGTGTGAATGAAACGGAGAAAATGCAATGAGTTGATAATAAATTTTAGAGTATTTTTCCTAGATATCTTATACCCTATATATATATGATGTGTCTTACTCAATGTGTTATTTCCAAATGTGAGGTTGTAAATCTCTAAAAGAATATTGTATTTATATAGAAGCAACCAAAAGATCTAATTTTGTTTATTGAGTACTAACTGTTTAACTGCTAGGCTAATAAACCTGATCTATACCATAAACAAGAGGTATTCATAGCAACAAGAGAAAAGATACTTGAAATAATATATTCTTATAATTAGGATTAATCTTATGAAATTCAGTGATAATTAATACGTAAGATAGTTCTAGGACTTATAACAAGTTACAACGTCTTAGATTTTCAAAAGATAAAATCTTATAAGAATTTCGTATTGTATCTGTGAGTTATATTAATGTTTTTGTTTATATTTTGTATTTATTTTAAATATTGTTATTTCAATGTACTTTTTTTATTAGGGGTATAAAATTATTAATTATTGGTTGTAAAATCAATTTGAGCCTCAATGGTTAGCAGAGTCGTAGGCAAATCTTACACAACATAGTAACTTTAACTGGGATTCAAACAATTCCTTTAAAACTCTAATAATAACTCTATTTAAATATATATGCTCATTGTTATTAATCTTAGTTTCTAAACACAATCTTTGGTTTAGTTTGCATACACAAGCTTTGTTTTATATTTTGTACTTCATGAATATGTACAGTAATTACAGGAAAGGGTTCCAAACCTTAGATTGCTTCTATATCTCTAGATTAAAATTTTTACCCAACCAATTAATAAAAAAGTGAATCATTTTAATACAAAATATGTGTATCGCTTCTATGGTATTTGATAAACTTTTCTTATTACAATTTTATCTTAAGTTTTTTTCAGTGCTCAGTACTTATATAACCCTTCCTTATTAAAAAAAAACAAAACTTTTTATTTCCAATTGAATTGTAATTTCCTTTAATTTCATATTACAGTTTATTTTTCATAATATTTGTTTTTCTTTTCAAACTTTTGTATAAGTTTTTCAATTTTTTAAGAAACTTCATCCTTTCTCCGACAAAAATAAAACCACAAAAACTTTCTTAAATCATTAAATGTTGTTTTTTTATATGGGATTACTAAACGATTTAAAAACAATTTGAGATGAGTTACTACATGTATGTTTATTTATTACAGTCATGTATAAAATTATGTGTACAGTACTCGATGTAATTGATATGAGTATTATGTTTTATGAGTACTTTATTTCAAAAAATGATAAAGTAAATTTGGGAACATATTGTTGTACTCTATCTGAGTAAATTTTTTTCCAAAACCTAATCAATAAATTTTAAATATTTTGAAAATTGTTTTGAGTCATTGTTTTCTGAAATATTTTGAAGTCATATTATTTGAAATTAAACTATAGATGCTATTGCTTTTTTGTGTTATATCGCAAATGCCTGAAACTCTAAAATGTAATTGCAAACTCAAAGAAGTGCAAAACCATATCACCGGAATTTATTTGTTGGGGAATATTCTTAGTTAGCTTCTTGTTAAGGCACACGAATTAAACCGTTAGAAATATGTCCAAAAAATCGATATAATCGATAAAAATTTTATTGTTATGTACTTGATGACCAGTGGATCCTTATAGGTCAGTGGATCCTTATAGGTCAGTGGATCCTTATAGTTCAGTGGATCCTTATAGGTTAGTGGATCCTTATAGGTCAGTGGATTATTATAGGTCTAGCCTGTCTAAAAATATCCCATCTGATCTTTTTTTTTTATTGCGAGTGTTGATGAAAAGCATCGAAAGCCGCCCAAAATCACTGTTCGGGATTCATTTGGGGAGTGTTGGACTTTAACTAACTAAAACCACCCCCCTTATTTTAAACAAAACTTGGCATGGACCTTAAATACATATGTATTGTTTGGTTTTTAGGATCGGGATTGGGAAGGAAATTAGGGTTAGGATTAGGACTTAGGAATTGGGATTATGATAGATAACGGAAAGTGATGAAGATGGATGTTAAGGTTGTTCTTAAACTTTATTGGATTGTACATTGAAAAAGTACCAAGTATAGGAAGCACATTAATGGTAACTGATTCCATAATCACGATGTGCGCACAGCAATCGAATTTCCATAAGCCTTGTTTCGCCATCTTACTAATTCAATATTGTAGGGATGAGCATCTGTCGCACTCTTTGATTCTTTTAATTAGTCACTTAACTTAGTCTACTTATTATTCGCGAATTGGAAGTAATGTAATTCAACCATAGTATATTTGCCTGCAAGTTTTTTTTTATATAATAGTTAATTAGACTCCTTTCTTCTATAGGGCAAGAGTACAAGTGCACCAGTATTTCAATAATTTTGATTAGTAGTGTTCAATAAGACATTTAAATATAAACTTATAAATTTATATAAAAAAAATTATACTACAAATACGATAAGATGATGTTGATGATGATTTTACAATAAAATCGCAACAGTTTATAAAATAATCTAGTGAATATTTCCTATATTTTGTTTTTTTTTTTATTATTTCAGACACATTCTTTATATTAAAATGTTTTTTCCAACATCAGAATTACTACCAGAGTAACAACAAATTTTTTCTAAATTAAACTGTTAGGTAGGGGAAACCATTTTTTTTTTTTTTTTTTTATTATAGAACCTTACAAGATATAGCAGACAGGCTGTGCAACAGGATCAAAATGATGATGTTATTTTAATTCTCACATATGCAAGTAGTATCAGTTCCTTACAAAAAAAAAAATATGTGTGTTTATTTTACGGATGTGTTCTTCTGGTGGTTTTATTTTTTAGAGCAGTAAAAGTTTTTATGGCGTATATTTTTTTTTCATTTTTTTTTCATTTTTTTTTTAACCCCTCTCAATTCCTTCCCTTGAACTCCCTTGGAAGGAATCTTCTTGAACTATTCAATTTTTGCTAATAAATTGAAAAATAAATTTGTTTGATGGGAAGTTTTAAGATGCTTAAAGGCAATTCAAGTCAACATATTTCGTATTCAATAAGTTTTAAGAAAAATGATTTTGTTTTTGTTGTTGTTATTATTGTTTTTTTTGTTTTATTCCTTGTCCTTAAAGAATATCATAAGTTTTGAATACATATCTATATATATATAAGGAATTTTTGTATTACATAAGTATATATAAAATAAACTTGTACATATATAAATTATATGTGTAGTTAAGAGTTTAATAAAGTGTTATTGTTACATAAGTTTTTTATTTTTTTTTAAAGTGATTTTGATGTATCTATAGATATTCTATATATATATATTTTGTAAAGATTGAAAAGGGGGAGAGCATTGGATTCTTGGTTGAGAAAATTTTAGTTAATAATATTTTTACATATAAAATTTGGGGGGGCTTAATATAAGATACTGGGTTTTTTGCTATATCTTTCTGATATACTTTTATTATTTCTTGTTTTACGTTTTATTATAACATTTAAGGTAATTTAATTATATAATAAAAAAAAAACACAAGTTTGAAGGGTTTGATAAATACAAAAACAACAATAACAACAATATTTAAATCTCCATTCCACTTTTAGTTAATATTAAAAAAAAGTATAAAATAAGCATCAGTTATCCTTTAAATATCTATCATAAATTTTAAGATAGATATGGTAAGTGGTATTGAAATATCTTCTATATATATTGTGTATGTATATGAATGTATAAGCGTGCGTGCTTTTATCTTTATACCCGTATGACTATATAGTCATTATACCCGTATGACTATATAGTCAAAGGGTATAATAAATTTGCCATTACGTTTGTGACGCAGAGAAGGAGGGGGGGGGGTAGATATAGACTCAATTGTATGGATCGGATCACAATCGAAAAATAAATCGATTTAGCTATGTATGTCCGTCCGTTTGTCCGTCTGTCCGTCTGTCCGTCCGCACGATAACTCAAAAACTAAAGGAGCTAGGATCTTGAAATTTTCGCAAATTCGTTTTTTTGCAATAGCCGTCATCGCTATTTAAATCCAGTCATTTTGGTCCATGGGTTCGGGTAGCTGCCATACAACTTCTTATTTTATATGAGCATTACTCTCCACCTAATGAAGCTGGGTGTCTGAATTTTTGCCAACAATTGTTTAGTGTAATGGCCAAAGTTTCTGCAAAATTTGGTTGGTCTGCTGCAGAGGGTTCGAGTAGCTGCCATACAACTCCTTATTTTATATGAGTATTACTCTCCACCTAATGAAGCTGGGTGTCTGAATTTTTGCCAAAAACTTTTTAGTGTAATGGCCAAAGTTTCTGCAAAATTTGGTTGGTCTACGACAGAGGGTTCGAGTAGCTGCCATACAACTCTTTATTTTATATGAGTATTCCACTACACTTAATAAAGCCAAAAGTAATTAACCGGATGATATAATGTATATGTTACGGTCATACGGGTATCCCAGAGTTGACACAGTCTACTCTACTACACTCTTCCTCGTTTTATTTAATTTTTTTTTTTCAATACTAAAATTTGAATAAAAAAATTTTTATTTTTTCTTATTTTGGTTTTTTTTTTTGTATTATAAAGTTGTAAAATCTTAAGATTTATGAATTTATCACGTATCGTAAATATTAAATTGGTTATTGAATTGAAATCTGTTTACTCTTTCGCTTCTTTGGAATTGAAAAAAAAAGTAAAAAAGAATTAGAAGGAAAGGTTCTTTTTTTTGTAAATATGTTATAATAAGTAGGAAAAGAATATTTTATGGAATTAAAGAAACATATATATATTTTTATTTTCATATAAATTGAATAATATGACAATATAATTAACATTAAATAATATGAAAACAACATATTAAACAATTTTTTTTTATTGAATTTGAAAGAATTTATATTTGAAGGTGGTTTAATAATTAAGTCGAATAAACTTGGTATTGATTATGTACAATCATTACTGTGTATAGAAAGGTTAATGACCTTTTAATTTTTTTGTATATAACATTATATTATCCATGGTATTCATAAGTTATTTACACTTTTACAATTTTTTGAGAAATCAAAAAATGAAAAAAGTCCCCGTTTCTTGCGATCCAGTAGCCAACCTGGCATAATTTCAAAAAATTAATAAACTCGTATTAATAAAAAAAAATAAAATAGTCAATTTCATATTTCCAATATTTCTTGTTATTAAAAATCTCATCCCTGATGAAATTTCGATTTTAAAAAAATGTATACATAACCCTTGCTTTGTCTTTTGTTAATCAAATTGTTCATTTGGCATTATTTTATACATTTTTTACATCTTATTATCAATCTTATTATTATTGATCGTATTATTATATATATCTACTAATGTTCCAGTAAATTCCAATACAATTGAAGATTGTCATTTTATTTTTCAATTTTTGACATATGCTTGATTTTTTAATTTAAATATATGAAGCCTAAGTGAAATCGATTTTTCTTTACGGCATTGAAACATGGCTACTTAAAAACTCCTCAACAAATTATTCTCCAAGTATTTGAGAATAAATGCCTACTAAAATTTCAAAATATAAGATGGCTCAGGAAAATTTCAAATAAGGAATTACTGAGCATATCGGGACAGGAAACTATTTTCTGCCAAATAAAGAGAAGAAAATGGAGATGGATTGGTTACACACTTCGGAAAGAGCCGGAAAACATCGCGCACCAGACACTATACTGGAATCCACTGGGAAAATAAAGTAAAGGTAAACCTAGCATAACTTGGAGAAGGAAAAGTTAAGGAAATTGAACACGGGTAGAACGTGGGTAGAAGTGAAACAACTAGCTCACAATAGAGCGTGTTACAAAAGCTTTATGGAAGCCCTTTGCTCCTCCAGGGAACACTGCTTCTATTAAGTCACCACTGAAAAAGTACTGAAAAACTACTTCATTCACGAACCACTGAAAAGTTCTACTTCCATTCACGTACCACTGAAAAAATTCCGCAAAACTTCTTCCATTCACCACTGAAAAAGTGTTGAAACAGTTCTGAAATAAAGTACAAAAACGTTCAATGTATTAGTGCTAAACTGATGAATTTTTCCTCATAATTCATATTAAATTAAATAAAAAAGAAGTACTTCCATTCAGTACTTCTGCATTTTTTTTGGGTTATCAGGGACGTTATGTACATATTATAAATATTTAATTTATGACCCAACAAAACTTTTTCTATATTAATAACAATTTAGTTTAAAAAACAAATATATTCCGAGTGAAGATAAACTTTGTTTATTAAAAAAAATCATATTTTTAACATAATTGCCTAAAATAACAAGGGTAATTATGAAATTTATAGACTGGAAGTATAAATTTAATTTATAATTTTCATTTTTTTTCAGAAGAATGTTAAAAAGTTTTTCACGTAAACATATTATTATTCTTATTATTATTATGATATAATCAAATAAAAAAGATGATATGAGTAGTTAATTTTTTATTTATATTTATGGTATCTTGTTTTTTTTTTTTTCCTATATGAAATATTTTGCATTCATTTACAAGTAGTTCTGTATGTTTGAATGTGTTTGTTTTTTAACTCTTTAACTTTTGTTTTTTTTTAAAAAAATTCTTAAAACAAAGAAA
Organism: Dolichopus griseipennis; assembly: GCA_963082915.1. NCBI lineage: Eukaryota > Metazoa > Arthropoda > Insecta > Diptera > Dolichopodidae > Dolichopus > Dolichopus griseipennis. The sequence goes on along the minus strand of OY720445.1, from coordinate 26,169,399 downwards.
AAAAATTGTTATTCCTTATAATGAATATATACATTCATATAATTACCTAAATATATAGGTATATAATGTATATTAACGATGTTTAACTTTCATAAATAGGGAAAAAACCTAAAAAAAAAAAATTGAAATGGTGGGTTAAATTTTTTTTATTTTGTTAGTAGGTACATTACATATAAAGTATTTTCTTTTTATTTTATGTCAATTTTCTATCATATATATATATGTATATATATATATATATGTATATATATATATATATGTATATATATATATATATAAATATATACATATACATATGAATTTTTTAACCAAACTAATGCATAAAGTTGTTAAGTAGTCTAGAATAACTTTTTATTTTTTTTTTTTAATATAAAAAAAAATGAAATTAAAAAAATAAGAAAGCAAATGGTAAATAGAATTTATTTTCATAACTCATTTGTTTTTTGCTTTTTTTTTTTTTTAATTTTTATTCGTCGTAATCTGAAATTAAAATCATTTTCTTATAAGCACATTTATGTTTAATTTTTTTTTGTTTTTTTTTATATTTTTTCATATTTTCCACTCGAGTAAAAATAAGAACCCTAGCCAAAAAAAAAAAAAAAAAATATAATAAAAAATAAAATTCAATTACCACCCTTTAACCCCGATCATTCATCATATATGCCAAACTGCCAAATATATGTTATATGATGTATATGTAAATGTTTTGTTTTTATATAACATTTTAACTAAAAAAAAATCATTTCAGAAATTTAAAAGAAATATTTGGGATATACTTCCGAATATAGCAATCAAAGAAACCTCAATTCAGTGATTGTTTTTATAAATAGTTTTGTTACTTACAGTATAAGTTACAAGTTATTGATTTTAAGGAGTACAGAGTATTTATCAAGTTGTTTAAGTCGTTTCTTATTCTATTGTATTATGAATACACAAATTCAAAGAGATTCAAGATTCAGGAAAATTGAAATTATATCAAAGAGTGCATAAAGTAGGAATTTTTTTATCACTTAACTATTTGATAAGGGTTTTTTATTAAAGATGATTCGATATTAGGTTAATATTAAAAAGCTAAGGATTTCCACTCAAATTTAATCAGTTAACTAATTTGTATTGCCTGATGTGTGAATCAGAAAATTTTTGAAAACATTTAAAATATGTTAATGCTTTAAAATATTGACAATTTCTATAGTTGGGGATGCTTGGCCTTTGAGAAATTAAAATAAACAAAAAATGTTTTACTTAATTTAAAATGTAATTGCAATTACTGAGAAGTTACAATTAAAAAAATTATTTACATTTTTTCCACCGCAGGAGCAGGGGATTAATTAAACAAGAAAAATTATAAAAATAAAATTTAATTACCACCCTTTAACCCCAACTTAACGACTTTTTCACAAGGAAGTGTGGAGCATTTGGTACCTCTATTTCACATGGAATCCTGTCGCTCTTTTAAAATTCTTTCATGTGAGATTGCGTTGGTTAAGTTTATTTAGTTCTTTGGGTCTCCAGATATAAGTTAGTCGTCCTCGTCTTCTACTTTGAGGGTTCTATTACGAGGCTATACGACTTTTGTTTTTGTTAACATTTCTTAGCATATGAGCTACCCAGCTTAATTTTTTCTTTTTTTGCTAACTCAGAATTAGCTCTTCTCTTGTAATTCATAATAGATCTACGTTGCTTATTCTCGCAGGCCAGAATATTCTGCGTATGATGCATAGACATTTGTTAATGAATACTTTTAGTTTTCTGGCTGATGATGTTGGATATCATCTATGCTTGGCTAGTTTTTTATAGAGGTTTTGAAGATCCTTAGTTTTCTTTTCCTTGAGATCTGGTTGTTTCAAAATAAACACAAAGAAACTTACTATGTTTCATTAGTTTAGTAAATAGAAACTATTTAAAGATAAATTTCAAATATATTAAAAATTCTAGAATAGCAATTTGTCTTATAATATATTATCAATACTGGGTTTTAAGGTAGTCTAAAGTTCAAAAGTTATTTTACTTAAAGTACATAACGGTTTATGTTAAACTTTTAAAGCTCCATCCTTAAAGATCCAACATATCTATGTTTGTTTTCAGATAATAATAATTCTATTTTTCTTATCTTATGATATATTTCAACTCTAATATTTTTCAGGTTACATTTAAATAAAAATTTATATTTTGGGTTTAAGAAGTAAGTAATCGTGCATATCTCTTGACAACATTTCTAATTGATTAGGATCACTTTTCGGAAGTATAGCCATTTGAAAGAAAATCTGCTAAATCATAGAAAAAAGTTAAAGAAAATAAAACAAATATAAAAATAAAACAGTGAAATGAATGAACTAACATGCATAATTGCATATTCAAATGAATTATTTTTTTTGTTTTGTTTTTTTTTTTCTGGAAAATTAAACAAAAAATAAATTTAAATGGAAAATCAAGAAAATTGTGAAAATTGTATTATGATAAAAAATTTAAGACATGAATTACATTTTGAGAAAAAAAATATGAAAATTAATAAAAAAAAAAATAAATGAACTTAAGAACCCTTAACTTAATGTACTCGTATATTATTAAAATAAACTTATTTGCAGAATTTTTATTTCCCAAAAAAAAAAATTGGTAAAAAAAAACTTAAATTAAAGAAAAAAAGAAAAAAATTAAGAATACCAAAATTTGTTTTTTGTTTTTTCACTGTTGTTTTTAAATGCCAAACATTTATTTATATTCCGTATACACTATCAAATAATATATGATTAAATAAAAAGTTCCGGAGCTAAGATTCTTTATAATGTGATATTATATTTTATTTTGACTTTTTTATTAATTTTAAACTTGATTTTTCTTACTTTCCTTTGGTTTATTCTATTATGTTCTATTAATTTTTATGAGCCTATGTTCTGCTCCTTTTTTTTACCTGCTATAAATATGGTTTGAATATCAATTAAACATCAATTTCAATATTATACCGTTTTCATAGTTATTTTATATTTTTTCTTCTTGAATTTTTTTTATTATTTTTTTTTTCAATGCATATAAGTACCACTATACAGGGTGGCGTAAAACGACCGATATGGTTTGAATGTTTAATAACTTTTTAAATTTATTTATATTTTTTATTTTTATTTCAGAATTTTGTGAAGAAAACTTGGGGAAAACTTGGAAAATTGGAAATGGAATAGTACACAACAGAACAGCGATCAAAAATTACGAAAAGTTATGAAAAATATAAAAAATTTTAGACGTTTCTACATGTAATTCAGGAAAGAGCACGAATGTGCGAAGCCGAAAATGGTCATCACTTGCGGGGTAGGTACGCATAGAAAATATTTCACTAATCCTTAACTTTTATTTTTAAAAACATTTCAAACTTGTTTATATGAGCTTTTATCGTTTTTAACACTACAATTTTAGCTTCAATATTATTTATACGGCTTTTTATTTTTTTGACGTTTTTTACTTTTCCACGTTTCGTTTTAAAAACCAATTATTTCATTAAAATTCATTCATATTTACTCAAATTATGGCGCTAATAGATACACAAACTCATCCAAAAAAATTTTCAGTTATACACCTTTCCGACAAAATGGAACGACTTTTGTTAGGACAAAAGAATTTTTACCTTTTTTTTTGCTCCGAGGACTCTTAGAATATAACCTTTTCTTCTATAGTATTGATAATGAAGAAAATTAAGAAATATTTTAAATATAGCACAATAAAAATTGAAAATATCAATTTTTAAATTTGCTTAATAAAAGGTACTCCTTTTGCAGCAGCCTCTAGTTTTTTAATTCCTTTTCTATTTTTTAAATAAGTTCCTTATTTCTTAGATCACTCTATTATACTGTCAAACTGTCTGTCAAAAAAAAACAATAAAGTTTGACAGATAATAAATTTTAGATTTAATACGTTATATTCAAATGCGTTCAGAAAAAAACTAGCGATTTGACAGATTTAATATCAGAATCAAATGCAAGTGTAATAATTAAGCGCAAACACTCTATTTTAACAGAAAACAAATATATCTAAAGTTCAATTATTTAAAACACCCTAAAAGACTCTGGATAGTTTTTCTTTTAGAAATATCCTCTAATATCTTTACATATTATTAGGAATCTAAAAAAAAAAATGTTCAAAATAAAATATGTATTCTTTAATTTCCTAATAATATTACTGCTGATAAATACTTTAATATATAAACAAGGTTACAATGTTGTTATTAAAATTGACTTTGTCATTAGTAAAACTGACTTGTATTTAGTAATAAATCAAATACAATAAAAAAATATTATCCAATATTTGGAAATACACAACTGCCACACATTTCCAAAGTAGGTACAAAAAAAAAACAAGTAGAAATGAAAATAAAATATTTTAGTTCATGAATATTTATTAAATTTAATTATCAATAAAAAAAAAAAAAAAAAAAAAATCAAAATAAGAAAATTGTAATAAAGGACATAAAAATAAAAAATCGAAAATGTATAAAATTAATTCGATATAAATACTATTTAGTTAATGATTCACAACGGGTTCTTTTATTAAATAGTTACTAATAATAAGTAGAAACAAATTAAATATAAATATTCGTTTAGTTTTGTGTATTTTGTATTTTAAATATTTAATTGGAAACATACACAAACCATATTTATATATAATTCAACTAAGTATTCCGTTTTTCTTTGTATGTATTTGTTTTCTCAGGTAAAGTTTTTATCTAAAGGACTAGGAGGACTTTTGTTTAAAAAAAAAATTTTTCATTTGTCATGGTTTGGATCAATTTTTTTGTTTACATTCCGTTCGAAATAAAAAAAATTATTTTCATTCCAGATTAATCATTGATTAAAAAAATATTACCTAGAAGTAAGTTTTAAAGATTTTATATCAAATCAAAAAGTTCTAATAGTAGAAATATAATTTGCCCTAAGGAAGTCTTAAAAAAACGCGAAACATTGGTGAAGAGGTAAAATATAAATTGTGTTTTATTGACGTTCCAATACCAGATACTAAAATAAAAAGTAAATGATATTTACTAGTTTAACAGTATTGCTTCATTTATTGATGTCTTGTATTTATTGGCATTGCAGGGGCGGATCAACTATTGAAAATTTATCAAAAAAATTTATATAAAATGAGTAAAAAAATTAGTAGATGGATAAAAAATATAAAAAAACAATACAAATACAACTAAATCTAGATAAAATATTGACTAACAAATTCATATATATTTCGATTCAAGTTGTTGAAATAAAAGATTTGACTAGTTTGACATAAATGAAGACACCTTCTCTGAATGACATCGTTTGATACAAATCTTAATGATTAGCGGAAGTCAAAAATGGCAGCAAACTGTGCAAAGTTTTTATATAACTTAAACAAAATTAAAAAACAACTTTTGGTTTATTATATTTAATTGTTTGGCTCTGCCAAACACTTTTAAACAACATAAACACGAAGTAAACGAAGTCAGTTCTTATATGTATCATAATGATTCGAGATGGGAACTTTGAAATATTACTTAATCTCTATATTACTCAACAAATAGTCTGTTTCTTGACAATCAGAATTCAAACCAACATTATTAAAATATGTATCAACCGGTATTGTAGGCTTATTAGTAATTAACAATGGTTAAATTATTCAAGTCTGAAGCTTTTAGAAATCCAATTTTACTTATTTTTTTTTTTGGCTAATTTTAATTCACGACGCGTGACACAGTAGTGAGAGTGAAAACCTTTCAAGGCCCGTGTTCGAATCCCAGTAAAATTGAAAAAAACTTTTATCTGATTTTTGACTCGAGTCATCTACCATTCACCATTGGGTTCAAATAAATGGCTTAATAAATAATTAATAACTCAATATCTTTAAAAAAAATTCATTACAATAAACAAATAATTTAATTGAATAATATAACTCACAGATATATGGTACCCATAATAATTTAATTAAAAAAATAATTTTAATATAAGCAAAATATAATTGCATCTATTGAAAATCTAAGACGTTTCTAATTGTTTAAAGCCTTTTACTATCCCATGTTTAAATTGTATGTAGAATTCATTGAAATTGATTCTAATAATACGAAAATAGTATTACCCCCTGTTCCAAGATTTACAGCGTGGGCAATTGGCTCTTAAATGGGCATTTTGCATAACTGCTCGCATAGTACATCAGACTCTATTTAACTATTCACAGTCTTAATATTTTGCTTTAGCTGTTCTATAGTTTGAGGCTTGTTTACATATACTCGTTCTTTGAGATAAACCCACAGGAAATAATCTGGCGCAGTTAAAATTTAATAATTAATTTCTTAATCTTAGTTATCAAAAATTTCACTTAGAAGAGTAATTGTGGCACGGACCGTATGTTTAGTAAGCTACAGGTCGCACAAAATTATTAATCATAGTACGATACCTGTCCCAATTTACCCCTCCCTGCACTTCTGGTTTCGATTCTATTTATTAAAATTATTTATTACAACATAGAAAGGGATCATCTAAATCGCTATATAGATATTAAAACCTATGTTATTGAGCTCAATAAAACCGGAGGCCATTGTGTTGTTCACCCTTATCCGTCTTAATAAGTTTAATATAGAAGAGAATAACTATTAATCGTATTTATTGAGTGTATTAAACATATTTGATATAAGAGTTTATATTTAAATCTCAATTTGTAAAAATACTTGATATATTGAAAGATAATATTACTTTAATTTGAATTTTCTTCAAAGTTCTTCATAAGAATTGTGAATGAAAAGAGCGGAATGAGTAATAGGAAATAAACTTTTTTTTTGTAAAATCAAACCAGACTTCGGCTTTATTTTAATATTTACAAAAAAAATCCCAAAAAAAAAAATTAGAAAAATAACGTCCGTATCAGTAATTTTCTTATATTAAAAAAAATATATTTTTATTCCTCAAACTCTTCATTTTGAAGTTTTGTTTGAAATTTTCCAAAGAACTTCAAATTCTTATGATGATGAATCGTAAATTATAATAATCTACTGGTATTCACTGTATGTAATGTATGTGTGTTTTGTTTATATGTCAAATAAATAAAACAAATAGGAAATTATTAAAAAAGAAAAATATAATAATTGTATATATATATATGTAAAAGTCCCACATGCGATATGTTTTTCTATTTTCTTGTGAAAGGACTCTTATATCCTACATAACATATTTTCTTATTTTGAATTTTTAAAAAATTTTTGTTTTTTCTGTACGTTTCATAAAAAAACTAGGAAGAGTGTAGTAGAGTAGACTGTGTCAACTCTGGGATACCCGTATGACTGTAACATATACATTATATCATCCGGTTAATTACTTTTGGCAAAATTTCAAACATTCAGCTTTATTAGGTGTAGAGTAATGCTCATATAAAAGAAGGAGTTGTATGGCAGCTACTCGAACCCTTTGCAGTAGACCAACCAAATTTTGCAGTAACCTTGGCCATTACACTAAACTATTTGTGGCAAAATTTCAGACACCCAGCTTCATTTGGTGTAGTGTAATCCTCATATAAAAGAAGGAGTTGTATGGCAGCTACTCGAACCCTCTGCAGTAGACCAACCAAATTTTGCAGTAACTTTGACCATTATATTAAACTACTTTTGGCAAAATTTCAGACACGCAGCTTCCATAGGTATAGAGTACTGCTCATGTAAAATTAGAAATTGTATGGCAGGTACTCGAACCCGTGAACCAAAATGTCTGAATTTTAATAGCGATTCCGTGTTTTGCATAAAAACGAATTTGTGAAAATTTCATAATCCTAGCTCCTTTACTTTTTGAGTTATCGTAATGACGGACGGACGGACGGTCGGACATACATAGCTAAATCGATGTATTTTTCGATTCTGATCCTATCCATACACTTGAGTCTATATCTACCCCCCTCCTTCTCTGCGTCACAAACGTAATGGCAAATTTATTATACCCTTGGACTATATAGTCATACGGGTATAAAGAATAAGAAATAAATTACAAGTGTAATATGTGTAATATATATCATATGTATATATGTGCATATTTTTTTTGTAAAAATTTCTAGTACAAAAGGTGACTGGAATCTGAATACGTGCAGTATCAAAATAATAAAAGGTATGAGTTACCAAAAATTTTTTAAAAATTTTAATATTTTTAAATTTGTATATGTGTATAAATGTGTGCACGTATGAATAAAATAATATAAAAATTCAAAAGAAGATTTCATTCATTATGTTGTTTGCACTCATATATTTAAAAAGACATTTTTTTTTATTGTTTTTGTTTTCAGTGTCGACCCTCTTTTTATTCCTTTTTGAAATTTAACGAAATTCAAAATTTAAAAGGTATGCTAAACCGAATTTATCGTTTTGACAACTTATAAGTATTAATATTTTTAAAGAGATTTCTTAAAATATATATTTCAGGTATAATCATTTTTTCTTTAAGATATCCGCGGATCCGCTGGGGATCTGTATTTGATAATCTTTCATTTAACAATTGGGCTCCTTGTTCCTAGCTGATTTCGAAAACATCAAATCAATGTTTTTTTTGATTATAATATAATACATTAAAACTTTTATACATTTTCTGCAAATAATGTAGGATGGCCTGTGCCTATCCCGTTACTACAATTGTGTATATTGAGTTACAAACAGGTTTAACGGGTTTGACCTATTTCTAATACTCCTAGAAATTATCAGAAGTAAGGTGTGTCGATTACTTATCGAATAAGGATACAATTTATTTCTTTGTGTAATTACAATGATTTGATTTCCTTTCCTACCGATTGATATGATTAAATTCTTTGAACTTATCTGGATATTTTTATCTAATCTATTTTTATTTATTTATATTTTTATCATCTTTAACCGCCGTTCCCCCTTTTTCTATTCCTTGAATTTTTGTTTTACTAATAACTTAGAGAACTATTTTGTCTTTCTTACAATATTCAAGTATATTTAAAAAAGATATCAAAGTACTGTAAACATTAGTACTGTACCGTAAACAGAAGTTTGTGTATTTCTTTTTAGTAGAAAGTGATTACTGAACTGCTTTTAACCAAACTAGCTTCTTATTTTGAAAAGGTAGTTATACTGGATTACTTCGTATTTGACTCTTAATAGACTCATCTCTAAAGCTTAAAATAAGAAATAGAAAAAATTGATTACTTGGGAATTTAGATTTATAATAATTTTAAAAATTTCGTATAGTTTTCCAGATCAATTTAATTTACCCCGGTTGCTTATTGTTTCTGTTCTTAGAATAATACAAAACAAAATATATAGAGAATCCTATTATTCCGTCTCATAAACTTTGAAGGATTTCCCTTGTACAAAAAAAAAAAAAAATATTTTTAATAATTTTAAAAATGTAAGACAGTACTTTTTCTATAACGTACTTTAATATATTAGAGTACTGAATAAGTACTTGAATTTTTTTTCAAAAAAAAAAAAACAAATCACAAAAATATTAATAATATACGGAAATGTGTCAACTTTTAATATTCATATGTGTTATTCATAAGTCTATTTTATTTTTGTTTTTTTTTGTAAGGTGGAGGGGGTTCAAAATAAAAATAAAAACCAAAAATTTTTATAAAAGTCTGCTTCAAAAGCCTAAGGAAAAAATAATATTATAAATGTGTCATACGAGTCTTGATTTTCATTATAAGAATGAGAATCATAACTTTTGTGTAAGAATTTTCGTTTTATTTTTTCTGTATTAAATTTTAAAGAATAATATTTGAATAAAGTTCTAATAAAATGTTCATTAATAAAACTTCTAGGAAATTTAAGATCAACGCAGAGATTTAAAGACTATATTACTTTTAAATAAATAGAAATAATAAAATTAGTTTTATGGTTTAAATGATTTTAATTCTGATGTAAATTTATTTAAAAACCAGGAAGAGTGTAGTAGAGTAGACTGTGTCAACTCTGGGAGACCCGTATGACCTTAATATAAACATTATATTATCTAGTGATATAATTAACTTTTGGCAAAATTTCAAACTGTGTCAACTCTGGGAGACCCGTATGACCTTAATTTAAACATTATATTAAACATTATCTAGTGATATAATTAAATTTTGGCAAAATTTCAAACATTCAGCTTTATTATGTATAAAGAAATAATCATTTGAAATATGAAGTTGTATGGCAGTAGACTAACCAAAATAATTTTGAATAGCGATGACGGCTATTGCATAAAAGCGAATTTGCGAAAATTTCAAAATCCTGGCTTCTTTATTTTTTGAGTTATCGTAAGACGGCGGACACACATAGCTAAATCGATTTATTTTTCGATTCTGCTCCAACCCATACCTTTGATTTTATATCTATCACCTTTCCTTCTCTGCGGTACAAACGTAACGGCAAATTTAATATACCGTTTTGACTTATAGTTATACGGGTATAATCACGTTGAACTGTTGCGAGGAGAGCGCAGCAGTCAAAGGATTTATCATAGTCAAATTTGATTTAATCTTTTATTTAGATACAATATATGTACACTAATATCAGGACTGTTGAATTCGAATCATATTCTAATTATATCGTAATAGAACAGTTTTATATCGTAATGGCATCTATCTAAAAGTGTTAAAATACTATTTGCAAACTATATACCTAATATTAAATAAAGCTTTAGAGAGCATTCTTAAGTTGCAGGTAAAATTTATATTCTACTATGTTGTAATAATATTTCGAATATAAAAAATTACTATTGAAAATTATAAGATTTATAATATTTTAAATATATATATATATATATATATATAGACAGTTGTATAGTCGCGCACTTGAGTTATCGAGCTGGTCTTTTCGATGCCGATCCGACTCAGGCATTTGAGGCTTTATCCAAAGACGTTCAACAAATTTCATCTGAAAATGTATTTACTACACTATGCGTTTTACAAAAACTATGATTGTTGATAAATTATTTAATGATGTTTAATATATAACTTATTGCTACCCCAATTTCATTTGAACTTTTGAAACTCTTTCATGTAACATCATGGCGTACATGTGGTTTTTTCGCACAAACTTTATCAACTTTTTTTTAAATTTAGAAGTTAAGAATACGTAGTTTTTATACTGTAAAAGATAGTAAATTGAGTAGGTACGTGTTTAAATAAAAAGAGTTTAAAATTTGTTAAGCTTTCGAATACATTTTAAAAAATTTTTGAACCGTCATTTTGGAAACTAGACGAGGCCTAGCTTACCTCCCATACATATCTTCTCATAAGTATCTATGCAGTAATATATATCAGTGTACTTAATTAAAAACCACCCTGTATATAGAAAGTATTTAAAAAAAAAACAGTGGACAAATTCTTTAATTCTTGCACAATAAATGCCTGACCCTTTTCTCTAAAAATATAATTAAATAACAATTTGAATAAAGTTATTGACGTCAAAATATTTAAAAACAATATTTAGTGGTCAATCGCACCTTCCCCTTAAATAAAAATCAACACACACACAAAAAAAAAACTTGTAAAACAACCTGATCTAATAACTCCTATAAGGCGATTGACCATTAAATTGACCATATATGGTCACGGTCAATTACACTTAAATACCTTTAAAGTTGATAATTATATTTTTTTTTATATATATATGTATATTTTCTCTCAAAAACCCTCCAAATTCACAATGGTGATCAAACCCTAATATGTTTTCATTTAAAATAAAGTATAAATGTTTTTAGAATGTGTCAAATATTTGTAATAATAATGAACACACAATTATTAACAAAAGATTAACAGTATGTTAAACCAGGAAGAAAAACATGAACTTACTCCTAGTTTTATTTTTGAATACAATATGATTTTATTTGATTTGGGCAAATTAACTTTAAGAAAACTAGTTTTTAAACAAGTTATAAATAATGCAAAAAATATATTTGTAAACTGACCAAACCATTTTTTTTTTTGACTTTTATCCGAAATAAATACCTTCTTGAAACGATTTTTTTTTGTCATCAGAATACCTTTAGGTTTGTTTGAATACATTTTGTTATTTTTTTAATTCAATGTTTGGACATCCTGTTGATATTTATGTTATTGCTTTACCCGATTCGTTGAATTCATAGAAATCCAATGTTTGTTTTTGTGGACAAGGGTCACTTTAAAACCAAAAATACGACCCTCTTCTATGTTTCGTTTTCAGAAAAAAACTTGCTATTCCCCTAATTGACTTTGATGTCCTGCAATCAAGTAAGGGTCAGTCAAAATCTTATTGATTTTTATTTCTATATTATTGTTTGAAAATTGAGAAAAAAAAGAGGGAAAGGAAAAAAAAAAACAATTGCAAAAAAACAAAATTACCATTGCGGTTGAGTACACACTTTTTTTTTTTGTGTTGTCATCTGGACAACCAGTTTAATGCACTTTGAACGTTTGTTTTATTGTCCCTAAATTGTAAATAAACAGGATAATAACCTTAATGAAAAAGGAGCATTGTAATCAACATCAGATTAATTTACGAATGATTTGTATATACATACATTTTGCTTATATAGGGGTTGTAATGAAGGGCAAAGTGTTATAGTGCATAAAGTTTTAGTGCTTAAAAATAAACTCAAAGAAATTTTTATTTTGGAATAAGATGCTTAGATGGCTACCTTCTTTTTCACCCTCTTTTTTTTTATTCTCCTATTCGATGAATTATTAAAAACTTATTTAATTATATTTTAAATCTTCGGGGGTTTTTTAAACACTATTATGGCATCGTTCTTGCATTTACTTCTGTAACTCATTTTTTTTCCTAATGCTTTTTGTTATAATAACAAATTACACAGTACTTACTACAGTACTCATATACTTACACAGTACTTATAATCTTAATCTTTAAACCTTTTACTTATTCTACTATAAAGATTACATCCCAAGATCCTCAAGGGGTAATTAGGATCGGGAATCAAGGAAAAATCTTAAATGCGGGTGTTATATAAGATAATTTTTTTGCATTTCTCAAAAAGTAATCAAACGAAAAATTTTGAAATAAATTCTAATTTTAAAATTTTTTCTAATTTAATTCAAGTAAAGTACTAGACGTCAGTTTATATCTGTCATTGAAATGCATGACAGTTATTATAACTGGAAATAGTATATCATTTAGAATTTTAATATTTTTTTCGTAAAATGAGTTATAATTACTTGTAGCAGTTAAAGTACTGTATTATGTCAAATCAGCTGTCATTGAAAATACATAATCAATACATATAAAGTAATTGAAATATTTTTTTTTTTTTATTATTTATTTATTCTTTCATTTTGTGCCTACAATTTAGAATATATGTTTATGGTTTTATTTATTTATTTAACTTATATAATAACTAAAATTAATTACTTATTATATATACAATTAGTGGCACTTGCAACTGGATACCTTCTGCCATTATGGTTTTATTTAATGTTGTTGTTTATTGTAATTTTATAATTTGAAGTTTAATTTAGTTTTGACTTATGTCCGCATTTACCGATTTGGCGTATTGCTTCGAATCTATGTTGATTATCCCCTGTCATGATTATTATATTATTTTAATATACCCCTGTAATGAGGATTCAAATAAGCTGAAGTTGGTTTCAAGAAGTGATTTTTAGTTTTGGTAAAGCATATTGACTGTTTTTATTTTTACCTGTGCTGTAATAGTTTTATTTGTTATTTAATTTGTTATAATAACAATTTTTAGTTGTTTGTGTGGTTATTAAATATTTTTAGTTATTTTTAAATATTTAATTAGTCAGATTTAGACTGACATTAAGTTTAACATTTTATCTTATTTATTATTATTGTTTATATGTTGTTTGTGTATTGTGAATAGAATATTGTTTAATAGAATACTTGTCGACTAGATTTACATTTGATTCATTAATTAACTTTTAAATTGTAGAGTCGACCGAAATCTCAGAAATATTAGCTGCATTCAAAAATATGTCTCTGTTCACTTAATGAATTTCGCTGCAAGAGTTATGAATTTTTTGTATCACAAGTTGGATTCGTGGTATCGACGGAATCTTAAATGTTAAACAATTAGTTCATATATTACAAAACGACAAATTTATTGTCCAAGCTTGAATTTAAGAATTATTAAAGCCCATTGATCCAATGGTAAAATGGAACTCAAACTAAGATTTTACAATGAAAAGCTTCCATTAAAATATATTTTGTCTTTTTAGTTGTTTTTAAAAGATAAATGAACAAAATAGTTAAAAAAATATTAAATTAGCTCTTATATGTTCATTATTCCATAATTAAAATTTATATTTGTCCGAGTAACTAGCTTTCATGTAAAACCCTTAAGAATATCTTAGAAAAAAAAGAGCAATGCAATATATTTCTGTGAATAAATCTTAAGAATATATTTATAAATAAAATAAAAAACATACACACACTAATGTAATTTTAAGGATCTTAATAATAATTTTCTTTTAATAAAATTTTCATATATTTTAAGGATTTTTTTTTTTTTTTTTTTTAATATTTTGCAGCTAATTTTGTTTGTATATATATAAAGCGAACACAAATACATTCACAAACACATTTGTTAATAATAATAATATTTTTTTAAAAATGTATAAATTGGTACTATAATTTGTAGTAATAAGATTATAACCATCATAGAAAAAAGCTGATTCTTAGAAAATTAAAAAAAAAATAATATAATAATAACAAACACTAAGTAATATTAAAAACTTTTCTAGGGAAATATACAGGAACAATGTATACCGTTATATTCTCTGTCTTCTGTATATATTTGTGTATAAAAGGAAGAAAAACAGGAAAATAAAATTAAGCACCATAATCCTTTCACGAAATGATTTCAAGTATACCTATGACTTAAAAAAAATGTTTTTTTTTTTTTTTTCTGTGGTTATAAGGATATTCAAAAATATGTATTTTTAGCAGCTCTTAAAAGTTAAAAAGCACAGAAGGATAAATTTTGAATAGTAAAAAAAAAAAACTAAAAACGAAAAAAAAAATTTATAACCGTAAAAGAAAAACAGAGATAGGGAGAAAATAAGAGGTAAACATAACAAATCTTTTTTATTTTTTAATTCTGTAT
Source organism: Dolichopus griseipennis (assembly GCA_963082915.1). Taxonomy (NCBI): domain Eukaryota; kingdom Metazoa; phylum Arthropoda; class Insecta; order Diptera; family Dolichopodidae; genus Dolichopus; species Dolichopus griseipennis. Next base: position 26,154,346 of record OY720445.1, on the reverse strand, counting down.
CCTTTTTTCATTTCTTACAGTAATTTGTTTTTTGTTTTTTATTTTGATTAAATCTTCATATTCCGTTATTAAGTACATCCTTGTCGGTGAAAATTGTTTTAAAATAGGTACTTATCAAAAATAGAGGTAGAAAGAGAGAGAGAGAGAGAAAGAATATGAATGGACCAAATATAAGTGTATATAGAAAGAAAGAAAAAAATTAAACTAATAAGAAAAACAAATTTTTTATAAAATTGTACTTCAAGTTCCAAAACTCTTCCCACAATTAAAATAGGAGCAAAATACAGTTAAAAAAACAAAAACTGAATCCTCTTATAGAAAAAGTGGAAAATTTTTTTTTAAAAAGTTTCATTTTAATTTTTTTTTTAGGATTTTATTGTGCTACTAGAATAAAAATTGTCTTGAAGTTTTTTGATTTGCATTTAAAATGTTCCCATAATAACAGTTTTATATTCAATGCGTGTACTAGATTTGTGACGAACCGGCGTAGGTTTGTTAGCGTCTGAGATATGATCGACTACAAACTTTCTTAAAATTTTAATAAATGTCTTAATTTTAGATATGTTTGTTTTTTTCATAAATGAATTGTCTCTGGGAAATCCGCAAAGCAAGCCTCGCCTGGAAGATCGAATAGAAAAAGGCAGTTGACAGTCCCTCGACACTATGGTAAACATCGACATTTGTCGTACTTTGTTAGACTTTTTAATAGTAGGAAATCATTACCTACTTCCATTAAAATTACAAAAGTCAGGCCTCAAGCCTATAAGTCTTGATCATGAAATCATGCCTCAAACTTTGTTTTAATAACATTATACATTAGAAGTTAGAGGGATAATCTAATTGACTATGTAAACATATTTTAGAGATTTATCATCTCACTGTATATATAATAATGCTAAAAACCAATCATTAAATCATTAATATTTAAATGTGTTACCATGAGAATGAATATCAACCTCATATTAGGACGCTCGGTTTTTTGAATCTCAGGAAAAGTGAAAACTCTTGATTTTTGATTCGATTCAGCTACCTGTTCCAATGACGATTCATATTGATGGCTCGAGAATTATATGTCTAATAAAAATTAATTTATCACAATAATATAAACGAATAATTTAATTGAATAATATAACTCACAGATACAGAAATATCGTATAACGTATATATTCAAAATTATTACAAAGTATAACAAACAGAATATAGTTTATATTGAAATGTATGACGCCTTTACATTTAAATGTAGGGCCTAAAACTATTTCATGTAATAATTGTGTGAAATTCATTAAGATCAATTCTAATTATAAGAGTATTAAGTTAGTTGACAAATTACCTTTTCTCCAGTTCAGCCAGGTACCTTGGTATAGGCAGGTTGCTTGGACAATCAGTCCAACAGTTAGCTTTCTTAAACTACATGTGAAGTAACTGATAACCGAAAAAATTGAAGTGGTGTATTTTTGATTTTTAGTACAGAGTTGGTATCATTAATACTTATGTAAATCGACTTAAATCGATCTTAAATCGAATCGACTTATTGACTTAAAACATGATATTCGTTGTTGATTCATTACGTAAAAAGCTCGTAATTAGGTCCATTAGGACTGTAATTAGTTTCTAGAACTCTGACAATTTAATGAACCTAATCTCGAAAAGATATGGTAAGGAGGACAATATATGAACAAATGGTAAGGAGGTCCAGGTTCGTTAACAGACTGTAGTGCCATAGCAGAAGAAGAAGAATCTCTAAGATCTCTGTTGTTCTTATATTATTTGAACTCATTGGATTACTTATATATATGCATATTCGGAGGCACTATGGTCGGTTAAATTTCGGCTAAACACTAGTTCCATAAAATATCCCCCGATTGAGCTTTAAAATTCATTTGAGCTTCATCAGGCCTATAAGCTTTTCTTAGCATAATTTTAAAATGCATAATTATGATAACGGTAAAATACTTGAATAGATCTTTGGTTAGAATTTGGCTAAACACCAGTCCCATAAAATTTCCCCCGATTCAGGTTTAAAGTTCTTTTCAGCTTCTTCGGGCTAAGAAGCTTCTCTTAGCTAAATCGTAATTTTAAAATGCATAATTATGATAACGGTAAAAATACTTATGCATTTATAAACTTTATTTTTTTGTTTTTTAATATACATATTATATAAAAGTTATACATAGGAGGTCATTTGGTTTTTTTTTTCTTTTTATGCATTTTAGTTTCTTTTCTTTTATAATTTTTGTAGCCATTCCTATGTTCTTCATGTGTTCTTTAATCAACGACTACTTTTTAAAATTCAAAGTTTTTCCTCTTGTTTTTTTATTTTTTTTAAAATGCAAGAGAACTTTTGTTTTTTTCTGTGAATAAATTAAGGAAATGGTGCCTTCTTTGTATGCAATTTTTTTAAGGTTTTTGTATATTAATTTGTAAAATAAATTTTTTATTTAAAAAAAAAAGTTTTCTTTATTTTTGTATTTTGTTGGCTGTGTTTTTGTTTTAGTTTTTAATCAAAGTAAGAATAATGAAAGGATTTACTTTAAAAAAAAAAAAAAGGAAAAAAAAAAAAGTATGCAATACTTTTTCTTCAAATGTAAATTAAGTAAAAACAAAAACAAAAGTTAATGAAAATTATGAGATTTTTCTTTGTATTGAAAAAAAAAGTTTATTCAGAAAGTAGAAAAATATGATGGGTTTTTTTTTTTGAGATTTATGAGAAGATTCAAAAAAAAAAAGAAAAAACAAAAAAAAACATGTACCTAATGGTTATTACAAAATTAATAAAAAGAAAATATTTGATATAATTTTTTTATTTTTTAAGTTGCATATTTTTAGGATTTAAAAAGAAAAAAAAATTAAACAATTACATAAAATTATGCAGCTTTGAAAGTTTTTTTTTTTATTTCATTGTATAATTTTATTTTAGACCCGTTTTTAAAAACCAAGGAATGAAAATTGAAAGTTTTTCTTTTTATATAATGAATTTTATTTTATATACAAATATTGTGTTTATACTGTAAACTTTGTACTTTTTATTTTAAATAATTTTTTAAGAGTTGATATTTTATAAAAGAGTTATGGTGGGTGTAGTAGAAAATTTTTAGTGAATTCATAAGGTTATTTCAAAAATCAAATTTTAAAAAGGCACCTGGAATACTAAACCCCCGGTGGTTTAAATATCATACTCACTAAAAAAACATTCTCCTGTAGCCGAAATAATGGGATAAGTACCCAATGCGCTTGCGCAATATAATGTATAAATATCAAACCTATTTGCGCATACCGCTCTGAAGAGTGAATAGAAACGTAGAACATGAGTGTCAATCAAAGGTTGAAACCATAAGAGTAACGGATGCTCATGCCAAGCATATATTTATAGAACAGACAACTAGCTCCTACATTTCAGCGGTGACTTAAAGATGCTAAGTCTTCTGGGACGTTATGATCATTGATAATACAAACAGCAATTTTTTGAATCTTATCTATTTATTCGAGAGTGGTGGTGGGTTTTTAAGCAAATAAATAATTTTCTACAATTTCTAAAATTTATTTAAATAATAATATAAGGAAATGGAGACCCTAAAGAAAATTGAATAATATAACTTGCAGATACAGAAATTTAATTGTTATATTTAAAAACTTTTGTGATGGAGTAGTTATTTTATAATTTGCTTACATGAAAAGGAATTCCAAGAAAGGACAAATATATTTTAATAATTGATTAACTCTATATATATTTAATAATATATAGATTATAGAGTATATTAATTAGCATATTTATTAATTGGTCATTTTAAAATATGAAAAGATTTTGTGATAAAAATATTCATCGTTCATATTGTTATTTAATAATTTATGTAAAGTTCTTATAGTATCACTTATAGTATCACGGATTACAACCACCTTGAGGCGCTTAATAGGTAATGTAGGTAGGATATATGCATTATAGGTAATGTACACATATTTATATTTGATTTTTTTTTTTTTTTACGAGGAAATGGAAAGCTCGAAAGGTACCCATTTTTTAATTTCCTCCTGTGTGGTATTTCTTTGTGTAGCGTGCGACTTTAACATATCAAAACCACACCCTTTTTGAACTAAACTTTAAGAAAGAAATCTGTGATACAAATGTACAGTTTGGTAATGGGGATACGGAAGGATTTTGAGATTATGAGGAGGTTTAGGATTTTTGGATTATGGGAAAATTTGGAGGGATTAAGGAGACGGATGTTAATCTTCTTCTTAAATTTAATTAAGTCGTATACACATACGAATTATCAACTTTTGGGATTACATCTCGACATGCACATAACAAACGAATTTTCATAAGCCGTGTTACGCCATCTTAACAATTCGACACATTCGGGATGAGCATTCGTTGCACTCCTTGTTTCACGTTGAAAAACTATGAGTGGAGGTATTAATTGTTTTATTTCTTTAGAATAAAGTAAAGTTTTCCAATTTCCTTACGGTAAGCATATTGACATTAAGGACAAATAGAAAATAAGTTTAAGTTAAAATATCACGGTTGTATCGATTTTAGGAATCTGAACTCCAAGAAAAACTATAGTAAATAATATGTTCAGAAAATTGTATATATTTTTGGCATATAAATTAACTTAGATTTATTTTGAAATGATAGAGGAGACGGAGAAGACTTTTCCAAAAAATAAAAGAATACTTTTCCTTAATAAAACAAATTGATTCTTTACATTTGATAATTTTTTAATGTCAGTAGAAATGTCTGCGATAATAAAATTACAATACAATTTTTTTTTTTTTTTTTATTAAATTCCCGAATTCATGCACCATTCCATATTACCAAAATTAAGGAAATCAAATAAATATTTTATTTTTTCACATATTCACTGGTAAAAAAATTGAGTTTTCCTTCTTTTTAACCAAAAATTTTTTTTAGGAAAATGTCACATTAAAAAAAATTTTTTGAACAAAGAAAAATCACAAATAAATATTTACTGAACGTACAATGCATAATATATGATTGTATATTTCATGAAAATTTGATAATGTAAATTTTACATTTCCATTCGCAAAATCTTTAATCTCAAACGTCAACTCTATCTAATGGAAAATTTAATTATACTCGATTTTTTTAAGAATAAACCAAGCATACAAGCATACCATGTATGGTTTCCATTAAAATTACGTGTGATGTTAATGATGATATACGACCGTGATAATTTGGTTTAACATTATAACGCAAAAAATAAAGGAATTCTTTATTAGAGTTGAGATTTAGTCAAAATAATATTTGGCTCCTTTTGTATTATTATTTATATATGTATAAATATATAAATATTCCCCAAATTATATGTAGCCATAAATAAGTAATTTTTATAAGCTCACTTATCATATAATAAATAAATTTTGACTGTGGGGTCCTAGACATTAAATTGACTTCTCCTTATACAAGTTATTTGAATATTCAGTTTTAAATAAAATTTTATAATAAATTAATATTCAGGAGTGTGGAGTCGTTGTCGATTTTATTTTTCTTAGGTTCGAATCGTGTGCCTAACATGTTTAATTAGTTTGCTCTAATTCGAAAAGTAAATTAAGGGACTATATACTATTTTCTATATATGAGATATTTAGGTATCTAGGTTTTACATGTTTTTTAAGATTTTTAGATTTACTGTGTAGGTTATCTAATATAAGTATGAGGCTAACATTATGTAAAATACGGATTCGGAGTCGGTGTTGGAATCAGAGTCTATATATAAGATTAAATCAGAAATTTTTATTTCAAAAACTTTCTCAATCAAGGATTGATATTTATTCATGCAAATGTCCCGTCAATGAAATGCTAAACTTATAGTAATTATATATTAGTGCAATATATGTATGTTTTTTACTATAAAATGTATGGGAAAGTTCCCACCATTTGAGAAAAGTATGACTTCGTTGTAAAACATATTCATAATCTACTATTGAGTTCATATTACCTAAACTTTAACTTTCCAAATTTAAAAAGAAATATGAAGAAGGCAAGTGAATTATATTCCTAGCTTTATCATCTTTACTCATAAGCAACAATATTACATACAAATAAGATTTACATCTTCCCTAAAAATAACTCCAAAAATTAAAAAAAAAAAAACGCCGAAAATATTTTTTTTTATTTTTCGCAAATGGAAAACAAACAAAATTTCAAATTTATGATGTGTGTTGATTTCTTTCATTAGATCATTAAATTACTCACAGGATTCTGAATATTTTATAATAAAAAAAAAAAAACTCTCACACTTTTTTTGTTTTTTAAACATTTGTAGGAATAACAGTGTATAGTAGTACTATTGTTGATTTACTACAGGATAACAGGAAGAATCAAAGGACTCGGAAAATAATATAATTTTCTTTTTATTTTTATTTTTAGAAAGTCTGTATTTTTTCAAAAAAATACAAAAAAAAAACAGAATAAGAACAAAAAGATTATCAAATTTTCTGTTCTGCTGAATAAATTTTCATTGCCAAAAAACAAAAATAAAACCAAATTGTAAAAATTCCTTGAATGGGAAACCCTTAAAATTTCAAATACAAAAGTGAAATAGAAAATCTTTGTTTTTTTTACCTTAAATTTTATACAAAAATTTAAATTGCATATAATTTTAAAGTCATTGCCAAATTCAAAAATGAAAATTGAAAAGAAAATCGTTGAAAATTTTTTTAAATTTTTAAATTTTCAATTATTGTCCTTTTTAAATTCTGAAAAAAAAAAAACATTTTATTTTGTAAGTAGTTGAAATATTTATGTCCTTATTTTTTTGGTTTTTCTCAGATTTTATATTTAAAGAAATTAGAATTATATTAATTATTTAAATGTTTAGAAATTTTCAACACCTACACTAAAGAGCAAAAATATCTTAACATTTGGAGATTGTTTTGAAATTGAATATTATATCTGAAACAAAAATCAATCTTGTTTAGTACTCGTATCTAACTCCATCTTATTTTATTATACCCAATCTTAGTGAATGGAAGTTTCAACATACTCAAAAATATAGAAAACACAACCGGTTGATTGTATAAAACTAAAAAATTTAAGTGTTCAGACATATATTTTTTTTGAATGAAAATTGAGTTCCAACTCGGTTTTAAATACTCGACCAATGCTTTCTATTTTACTGCTTTTTCAGTCTTATTAAAGAAATATACGGCATTCACCAAGTCATTTCATTATTGATGATCTTCCCTTAATCGTTGATCACTCGGTTGCAGAGCTGGCGAAATTCCAATATTATGGTACTTAAGTAAACAAGAAAGTACAAATACTATTACTGGAAAAAATATAAAGTAAAATTTAAGAATTGTAACTGATACTGGAAAAAATAGAATTACTGGTACTGGGAGCCACCATTACTTTGCCACCAGTACTTACCAGTACCAAACAGTACGTTACGAGTACTTATCAGTATCAATCAGTATTTACCAGTCTCAGTACCAACCGCTACTATCGGTACTTACTATTACCAAATGTTAGGAGTACTTACCAGTAGTACCAAGTACTTATCCGTACTTATCAGTACTACCAGTACTTAACATTACGCTACGAGTACTTAACCAGTTATACGAGTACTTACGAGTACCACCATGTTACGCATGACTTTCCGATTAATTATTTAAAAGTACTTCATTTTAATGTGGCTGTAAATTTTATCTTCCCACTGTATTGACCTATGAAAGGATTAAAATTAAAATATTAAAATAAAAAATCAATAAAAAAGGAAATTAGGACAAATAAATTTTAGTTCCTTTTTTTCTTTATTTAACTCTTAAATTGTAAAACAAATGATTGTGACTATTAAATTTAAAATTTTTGCTTGTTTTTTTTTTCAACTAGGGGGTGGTTGATAAGCAGTCTATACAAATAAATATAAGTTCATTTATTTTCTTTAATTTGCATAATATAAGAATATTTCTTGACCTTCTGTTATATGTACGCCTTATTTTCATATTATATATCCAATTATGAATTATGAGTGTATGTATGTGTGTGTATATATTTTGTATTGTATGTAAATATAGAATAAGGACAAAATTTTTGAAAATTGTATATAATTTGTTTTCTTAATCGATTATTGTTGATTCTAAAATCTAGGGGTGAAGGGATTAGAAATTTTGTGTAAATGTCAAAAAATAAAAAAAAAAGCAAAAATTTAAAGGACATTTTTAATTTTTTATTTATGTGTCCTGTAAAAGGATAAAATGTTTACTTCAATTTATGACCTGCTAAAATAATAATTTACCAATGTTATGGCAATTAAATTGAATTCAATTGTATAAATATATAAACAAATTTTACAAATAATGCATGATATGATTTAAATGCTAAAAGTCAATTTATAAAGCTACTTTATAAAGCTCTTCCGGTTTATTCTGCTTTTTTAAGGCAGCTCTTTACGGATTTGGGTTTTTGTAAACTCTATATGGAAATCGTGTAAAAAAATATGCCAGTGACGGAATTATATGTTTAGGGGTGTGACTGTATTATTTTTATTTGGGGGTAACTTTATAAAGCTCTTTCGGTTAATTCTGCCTTTTTAAGGCAGCTCTTTAGGATTTGAGTTTTTGTAAACTTTATAAATAAAATTGTGTAAAAATATATGACAGTGACTGTATTATATGTTTGGGGGCTATAATTTATTAATAGGATATAATGAATTTTTTTTTAAGTGCTAATGGTAGTAATGTGATCACTTAATATTAAAGATAAAAATAAATTTTTTAAAATAAATATAAATAAGTAAACTATAATAGATTAATTTTATATTGAAATGAGTTGTTATTATCAGGATATTAGAGAAGTACTCAAAGAATCAGTCATTATTCATTTTGTTATAATTATAGTTGCTGGATATTACTCTCAGTCAAGCTTCAACTGTATTTTAGGGAAGATTAGTTGCGCTCAGTAGCATTTAATGCGACAAGAAGAGTGCAGAACTCGATAAAATTTTCTACTCAACGATTTTGTTATCTAGCGCTAAAAGTGTAGGGCTAGATTAATTTACAATGTTTTTATTTACAAGATTTTCTGAGAATATTTTGAAGTTAAACATTTATATTAAAATTAAAAATATAAATTGATTAAAAAATAAAAAATATTAAATTGTAAAAAAACTAATTTGATTAATTTTAAAAATTTGAATTTAAAAATAATTTAAATAGGAAACAGAAAAAAAATAACGATAGTAATAGATTTATGAAATGTTTTTGAAAGGAATTGAAATTCTTTATTTTTTCCATAATTAAAATATTTTAAAATAAAAATAAATGACACAATATAAGAAAAGTCACTCAAAATCAAATGTCATTTAATTTTGCTGAAAATCGTTTAGTACTACATTGTAGCGCTAGATGCTACTGAACGCAAACATTGTTATTGTTTCGCATATATTTAAGCTCATCATATTTCTAAATTTTTGGAGAGTGTTGAGTTTGATATAATAAAAATGTAGTCAATACGAAAATATATAATCTTTATATCAACGCAATTAACGACTCTCGGAAACGGCATCATACTTTGCAAATTCTAAATTTATCTGTACTTCAAACCAGAATTTACCTGTCAGAAAAGTTTAAAACAAATTTCTTGATACTTTTGACTTTTATCCAGACAAAACTTCAATAGAACTTATTAAAAACAAAAAGAAACATTTCTAATTGAAATTAAAATTATTATTAGGCCAATTGCCATTCTATCACATTTACAAGTGTATCATCACATTAATATCCTTTTCATCCTTTCAAAAATAAAAACCAAAATCAGTATTATTATAAATATAATAAATTATATTTTTTAAAACTTATATAAAACTTATATTTTTTTTAATGAAAATTTCTTGTCACGTCACATATGGTAATTTGTTTATGTTTGCCATTTGGTTGACCCTTTTCAAGAATGTCCTTCTGACTTAACCAATATAAAAATAAAAAAAAAGTTTTTCTAGAAAATTTTTATTTCATCTCAAGATTTCCGATATAAGAATCTTAAGGGAAATACTTTTATTAAGTTTAAAAAAAACAATTTTTCTAGAATAGAAAAATTAGAATTATAATTTATATTTTGATTATACTAACATATATACATATATATATAAAATTATGAAATTAATTTAAATTCATTTTTGAGATATCTTGAAATCCTTAAAAAAAAGTTTTTTTGAGGGGAGCAAAAAATGACCAGAAAATATAAAAAAAAAGGGTTCTATGGTTTGATGAAATGAGGATTGAAATAAAACTCCTTAATGCTTCTGAAATGTAAGAAATTATTATTAGAATCCTTTTTTTTAAAAACATATGTAAATATAATAAAAACTTATTTCATTTATTCTTTTTTAGTTTTTTTTAAGTTTATTAGTCCTGCAATACGAGAAAGGATTATTTGTGGTTTTTTGTATATTTTGAAAACTTTTTTTTTTGTGACTTTGGAATAACTTATGATATCCTGTCATGCCACCTACTTGTACTTAAGTAGTGGATAATAAATTAAAACAAAAAGTTTACAGAAAAAAAAAAACAAAAGGAATACATTTGTAAGTAAGAAGTTATTAGACATGTGTTGTTTATGTCACGTCCTTTTGTGGCATCCTTTTTTTTACATTTTGAATTTATGATCTTTTAAGTTTGTTTTTTGCTGAATTGCAATTAAAGTGTATGTAACATATGCTTTAGTTTTTTATTTAATATTTTAGTTAAAAAGAAATTATTTTCTAGGTTACTAAATGAAATATTTTATTATTAAAATATTTATGTAAAAATAGGATAAGAAATTTAAAATTATTTGATAATAATTATTATAAATATAAGTTATTAAAATTTGTTTTCCCAAAGGAATGGTTTTGCTTTATTCTTTAATAAAAGTGATAATTATTTGATTGATTAAACATTGTATAAAATTTTAACTAATTCAAATGCTTTACTTACTTTTTTGTTTTTGAGATTATGAAAAAGGACGAAAGAGGACATTGCGGAGAACAACAACAAAATTCTTTTGCATTTACATGAAATTGGGCTTTCAGTATAATTAAAAGATACAGATCCATCCGATGGTGAGATTGTAAAAAAAACGTAGGTCATAAGAAGACTCAACTTATTTCGAATTTTTAAAAAATTATACAAAATTTGGTGGAAAATAATGGCAGCTTTTATAACAATAAAAATATCATTTGGAAGTCAAAAATTCAACAAGTAAATTCAGTTTTAATAATCCAATTATGAAAATCTTACGCATTATCGCCGTCACGAAATAGTTTATATAAAATTGTTAATTGTGTTTAGTAGCATTTCTATTTACCTTTTTAATTAACTGTATTTCGTTAGCCTTTTCAAGATTCTTTGGCATCTAGTTAACATCTTCTCCACAATCATATTTTCTTATTTAGCCCGCAGTCTATTTAAAGCAATGCATTAAATTTGTACTGGATATTTTTTTCCCCGTAAGCGTTCTTCTAGTAATAATTCTAATTTTTAAAAACATGTTTTCAATTTAACACTGCTTTGCGGAATACGGCTATAGACACTTTATGGGTACTTATAATAAGCCATGTACTTGCCATATAACTTCATCAAACAGGTCAATTAACTCCTTCAAACATTTATTACAATTTTCTAATTATAAGGCAAGGCTGTATAATGTCGGCTATATTATTTTTGGTTGTGATCGACGAAATCTTAACCGCGTAGATGAAAGGCGTATGAGAGGTATGGCATTCAGTGGCGACTAGGAAAATATTTAAGCCACTTAGATTATGCTGATGATGAAGTTTTCATGGCACACAAAAAGTGGTCTGAACGAAATGTGCCAAAATTTGAACACATATGGCAAACGAGCTAGTCTAAAAACAGACGCAGCTAAGACTAAAAGCATGCGTACAGAAAACTCACCACATCAGCAAATTCTACTAGAAGAAAGTCAAACTGAAGAAGTGGAGCAGTTCAATTATTTAGGAAGCATGGTGACATCAAATGGTGGAACGGAAGTTGATGTTAGCAGCAGAATAAATAAAGCTAGATCCGCTTTTGGAACACTCTCAAACATATTCTTCTGGAAATAAGAAAAGTAATTATGTATTTAAATGGTCGTAAATAACATAAAAATAAAAAATATATAGTTGCTTACAGTTTCAAATTTAGCATTTAGTCTTTGCGATGTCATAAACCTTAATGCATAACTTTTTACTATAAAGTTGTGATATGTACAACAATTTCGTTAAGTTATGTTACGTTAAAAAAATATTTAGAACTGTTTTTCCGTAATAAAAAATAATATTATATAACGTATACAAAATTTTTTGATTTCAGTTAGTGGTTACTTCCGAAATTGTCATCAAATTGAAATGCTTTTAGTTTTTCTATTTATTAAAATTTTTTTTTAATTAACAAGTAAAACTAAATTACTTTAAAATAAAATCTATTTTTTCATCCGAAAATTTAACATCAAACAATTCAACTTATGAATTTTAAAAATATATTCTTTAATATTTTATAATACTTCAATTTAAATAAATAAATAAGTGTTATATGCAAAAATAAAAAAAAAAAAAACACCAAAAATTAAAGTATCATAAAAACGTAGAAGCAATAAATTCATTTTTTTTCTATTAACTTGTATCATTTAAATATCACTTAGAAATAATAATCAAACATTTACCAGTTTCTTTGGTAATTGATGTCATAAATTTTTTATTCAGCACCTTTTTATAGTTTTTTTCTACTTCTATATCTTCTTAATATGTATACATGTAAAACATATTTTTGAATTAACATACAAATACATTAAAGTTTTTGTCCAAAGATACTACAGATAATATCCTTTAAGTTTATCCTTCAGTTCTATTCTAATGTTGTATCTTTTATAGTGTATGGTATTATTATTATTGTAGTTTTTTATTGTTTTGTTTTTTTTTTCGAAGGAAGAATTCTTTCGATAGATCCTGTCGTTTGCAATTTTTGTGTCCTTTCAGCTTTCAATAAATAACTAAATAATGTGTACATATTCTTTTTATATTTTTGTTTTTTGTTTTCATGCATATGAAATTGCATACATTTTATCATAAAATAGCATTGAGGAAAAAAATTAGAAGATGTCCTTATCATATACATTATTATGAGTCAGTGAAATAATGCCATACGAGGTAATGCCTTACTTGGTTATGGAAACTTAATTTTTTGTGAGAACTACTAGATATTAAACGTGCTTCCATCCAATGTGCTACCACCCTCTGACAGAAAAATACCACTTTACAATTTGAAATATGTTCAACCTACCACCCAACTCTCCTCTTCAATCGTATTAGCCAAGCCTACAAATCCTACGTTCAAAGAGTTTGACTAGAAGGTAAAAAAAATAAATAAAATTTCTTACCGCCGAGGTTTTATATTTCTTTTAAGGCTAAATGAAGCCATAACGAATTGAAATCTCATACTGAAATAAGGAAAGTGTTATTAAAAAAGTATATTAAATTAATTTTATTTATTAATTGGAGGTCTTAAGGTGCCATGCCATCATTGATTATTTTATATGAGTTGAAACGAATTAGACGGAACTTAGAATGGGATTCAAAATAACGGTATTTCCTCTCTCAGAATATTTATAAATATAATTGATTATCCGAAATTCTAAATAGAAGGGATTTTTAAATTCAAAATTAGAATTTCAATTATTATTTAGCGGAAGATTATTATGTAAAGCTCTTTGGGAAGAAGTTAAGAGTTTCGTTTTCAATAATTTCCCGCAAAATGCTGGCAACAGCTCTCTCGACACATGGCCTTATTTCACTAGCAACTATTCTAGTATTCTTATGATTTTGGTTCATTTATTTGTTCTGTTTATTTTAGATGTTTAAAAGTATCTTGTAGATTTATATAAAGTAACCAGTTTGCTTATCGTTTGTTTTTTTTTTGTCCTTTTCCTTAAACCATAAAAGATTAAAGAAAGAACTCCGAAAAAAAAAATATAAAAGATATACAGAGCTTCTTTTATTTCTTATTTTCGCATGAGATGTATAAAATATGAATTAATGGTCGGAGGTTGACTTGGTTGTATTGGGATACCAAAAAATACCAAAAAAAAAAAGAAGAAATGAATTTAAAACAAAAATAAGGTAAAGAAAATCCCAAAAGATAAGAGACGTTATTTTTTTTGCAATATTTATAAATTTGCTATTTTTAACTGTTCAGTAAAATTCATCTCCATTTAGATTCAATTCAATTTATTTAGCTTTGGTTTTTCTGTATATGTATATATATATAGTCATATGTTGGATCCAATAGTCAGTCAGACTTTTTTAAGTCAGTCAATTGGGAATAATAAAGTACATATATAAATATGGGTAAAGTTTAAATAAGAAAATGTGTTGACATTGCAAATTTTTTATGCAAATACTTGCATATAAGTTATTTATCTATAGATTTTAGATTTTTTTTATAGATATGAAATGTGAATGTATGTAATGGAGTACAGATTGTCTGAAATGTTCTAAAGGTGATATTTCTTAATTTATGGTAGTGTGTGTGTGTGTGTGTTGATAGTTTTAAGTAATTTATAAAAATAAAAATAAATCAAAAGAAAATATATTAAATAGGCAGTGAATAGACTGTTTGAATGTCCTTTAAAAGGATATAAGATTAAATTATGGTTTAAAAATATTAAGTTTTTATAAAAAAGCATTCAGATTTTGTTTGTATAGATTTAAGGATTTAAATTAGGATTTGGATTAACGTGAAAATTTAAAGATTTATAAATAGTTATAATTTATTTTAAAATATAAAGTTTTTATTGTGCTTTTGCTTTTGAATAGAATGGTATTATAGTTGGGGTTATAGGGCAAATAGGGCAGCATATTGATATGGTAAACTTATAACTAATCAAGATTTTAGAGAAACTTAAGATATTTTTGTTTTTTTTTATACTTGCACCCCTACGTGCTAACGGTTCACTGTTATATGCTCAACAGCTTTACTATATATGTGCATGTCGGAACAGGGGGAATATTATATTTTTATTAGAACTGATCAAATGAATTCCACATACAATTCAAACAAGAGATAGTACTATCCATTATAACATGTTTCAATTGCTACAGTTCCATTTTGTTTATATTGTAATAATTTTGTATTAGTGTAATATGGTATTCTATACCTGTGAGTTATATTATTCAATTAAATTATTTGTTTATTTTTTATTAAAGATATATAATCGGTAATTATTGATTAAGTCATAAATTTGAACCCAATGGCGAATTGTAACTAAGTGCACTCGAAAACCAGGAATAAGCTGGGACTTTCGCATGAAAGGTCGTAATTCTATAACCTCTGTGCCACTCAGGCGTTAATTAAATTTATATTGTTTTAAGGTACTTGTGGATGTAGATAGACGTCTTCATCTTTTGATTTTGGTTTGTGACAAAGTAACTTAGAGTACCTTGGTAGAATTAAAAATAAAAAAACTAGAGCATATTATGTTTTATAGTTTTGTGCTTTATACATTTTAACTAAGGAGAATTATATTGCAAGGCTAAAACACTATTCAATTTAATAATAAACTAATTTCTTAGCCAGTTCTTTTTCGTAGAGTTTGCGCGTAAATTTTTAATTGACGAAAGTCGTTGCAGATTAATAATAAAATTTATTTACGAGTTAAAAAAATTAAACTTTAAGTATGGAACAACGCATATGAATTATAATTTGCGAATTGATGAACATAAGAAGATGATTCATAAACTATTGAAAATCGTAATTTTAGGCAAATATTAAAAAAAGGTTTTTACAATGCAATCTAATCTAAAATGTCTAATCTTAATATTCTAGAATAAACTAAAACAAATTTTAATAGAGTATTTGTACGAAATACTCATAAAATAATTCAAAGTCTTCTATAAGAGTCTGTCTTCTCGTATTTTAGATTTATTTGTTGACTTGTTTATCTTTAGGTATTCCGTAAAACTTTAAAAAAAATTTTTTTACTAATCCTAATCTTCTTTATTTTCTTGCCACCATTTGAAATTTGTCTTCATTAAAAAAAAAAAACACAATATT
The DNA here is from genome assembly GCA_963082915.1 of Dolichopus griseipennis. Taxonomy (NCBI): domain Eukaryota; kingdom Metazoa; phylum Arthropoda; class Insecta; order Diptera; family Dolichopodidae; genus Dolichopus; species Dolichopus griseipennis. The sequence continues at coordinate 26,138,299 of OY720445.1, read as the reverse complement.
CTTTAAATAACTTCCAAATTTCTTTATCTAGGTAAGTAAGTGATAGACAAAGAGGTATCTAGAAAATAAGGTCACAGATTTACCCAACTAACAGAATCTCCAGAACTATTTTATTTTCCTAATCAAATATATTTCTTTTATAATTCGTTAATCATTATTCGAAACATTTTAATACCTAGGATAAGTTATATAAAAGATTGGTAATATTTTAGTATTTATATTACAAAATTACTATATTGATAGAAGAAGTTTTGAAACCTAACATTTTAACAGTCAGAGAATATTTTAGTGTAATAACACCGATCATTTATTTAACTTCAGATTTTCTGTTGAGATTAAGAAAGAAGTCATCAGCATTTTAGAATTAACATCCTCAAGAGGCCTTGTTACGTAAAATCAAAATAAGGACAATAACATAATTTTTAAAATGCATTCTTATATTACCTTTTAGATTAGATTTGTAATTAGATTGAAAAATTAAACTCTTTTTAAAGATTATATTATTATTATTATTATTATTAGCTATTATTACTATTAGCTATTATTATTATCTAATAAAAAATATAATTTATAATTTATATTAAAAATAGCTTATATCATAATATAAAATATATACCTGCCAATCCTGAAATGGAAAGACCGAATCACTTATTTATCACATTGTATGTGGTAGGGGACCGTTCATTAATAAATAAATAAAAATTAGCTAGTTACAATTTAAAACTTCAATCTTATTCAAATTTAAAGAATTAAAAAATGCGACCTAATTTAAATAAGAACGCCTAATAAGGAAAAGCCTTGTTATATAAACTATAAAAATATGAAATAAAGTCAAATAAAATTTGATGACATTTTTGACAAACATTTTTTTTGAAGCATGAACCCATTTCTTCACTTTTTTTATGTTCTCTCTTTCTTTTTTTGAAGTTTTTCCTTGGGCATCATAACTTTAAAAAAAAACTTTTGGGGGAAAGAGATCATAAATTTAAATACAAATAAATTGAAGAATATTGAGGCAAAAAATAAAAAAAAATCTTTAGATAAATTTAAAATAAAAATTCAAAAGTCTTGAAAAATTTTTTTTCACATAAATCTTATTTTTCCTTAGAAAAGAAAATTTAAATATTCTGGACTAAACATAATAACGAATTTTTAAAAAGTACTTAAAGTTTAAAGAAGTTTAAAAAAGTTTTTTTTTTTTTTGAATAAAATAAGGACATTAGGGTGAAAGAATTCTATTCCCTTTCTTTTTCTTCCTGTTTTTGCTTTTTTAAGTCCAAAGAATAAAAAAATTTGGTGTTTTGACAAAAAAGTAAATATGAACGTGTTTTATTTATGATGCCCTCGACTTTATTTAAAAAAAAAAAAAAAGGGGGATGCCGTTAAAAAAAATTCTTAAAGCAAAGTTTTAACTATATACTCCAGTACTCCATCGCGATTTACTTCATATCATTACATAATAGTCAATCCAGTTGGGAAATATATGTTGGTTTATTATGTAACATAATTATGTTTTTTGTATTTTATTTTTTTTTTTTTTTTTTTTTTATGTTAAAGTGAATGTCCTTTAGCGTCCCATTTTTATTTATTTATATTCGATTTGAAGGAAATCCTTTCGGAATAAAAAAATATATATTATATATTATGTATGTTTTATTCATCAATTGGAGGGGGTATGTTTGCTTTAATTTTTGGGGATATTAAGTATTTTCCAATGCGTGTTTTAAATAGACTTGAAAATTTTGAAAAAGTTGAAGGTAAGTTTTAAAATTTATTTGTAAATATAAAAATATTTTAATACAATGTAGGATTTAGTCAATCAAATAAGTGATCAAAGGATTTAGGGTTATAATTAATTTCGAAATTTTTTTTTTTTCTCATGATTTGAGAAGTCTTGGTTCTTCTCTGGTTGGTTGGTATACTTGGCTGCTCCTGCCAATTGTAAGAGACCGTTTTGCTACGACTACCATCATCACATGACTTATGTTAAGGCTATATTGGTTTTAATTTTAGATCTATTTTGCAGTATTCAGGAACCTTGCCATTTCTGCAGGTTGCTTAGCTACCAGATCGCTAAGATCGTTTAATTCATGGCTACCCAGAGCTACTCTTCTGAACCAAACTAGCGCTGGGCATTTAAACGTGAAGTGTATAATGGTTTCTTTCTCATTTTATTTACAACAACTCCGCCATGATGTGTTGTATATGATACTTAATCTGGCCGCATGTTTGCTAATTGACCAGTGTCCCTTTGTTTTAGCTATGTTCCTTCGTGATAGTTTCAAAACGCTGTCCGTTCTTTGGTTCTCGTACGATGGCCATATTTTCTTGGGCGTACAGCATGAGGTTAATTCTTTCCACCTTCTATTCGATATGAATAAAAAGTGGAGAAAGATATCTCTTTTAAGGTTGTTTAGTGGTGGAACCACCTGCTTCAGATTTGAACTCCTCCTTGTTAATTCGTCAGCATATTCATTACTTAAGATATTCTTATGTTCCGGAACCCACAGTAATGTAACATTATGTTGATAGGTTCTTCTCTGAGTTTAGGTAATTAGGTCTATGAAATGATTAATAATGAAATTAATCAGGCGATTTGCTATTGCTATAAAGAAGAAACGAATTTTTATAAAATTGATCATGAAAAAATGAGAAATTAACAAATGAATTGTGAAAAACGTTCATTTGCTTAAACAAAGAGGAAAACTTGCATACTCATATTGGGTCAAATTTTTCTTACAAGTTTAAACTAGTAAAGTCGAATTTTATACATAATTTTAAAATCCGTATGATATTAGGTTTAAATTTAATTCCGTTTATTAGACGTCCCAAATAATTTTAAATGACCCTCAGCTTTTTTAAATGTATTAAAAACATTTCTCAAAGTAATTTATTTAGACTTTTGAATAATTTGTTTGAATAATTAAATATTATAAAATTAACTATAAAAAATTAGTCCAAAATGTTTTTAATATTTGTCAAATGTCAAAAAACTGTCATTAATTTGGTAATTTCACGAATAGTTTTACTGTTTTTAAACACTTTTTATCCGGCATTAATTCAACTCATTAATTTTATAAAAATATAAAGTTTGTTGAGTCCTTATTTTTGCGCAAATAATTACAGCACTGCTCAGTTCAGCGCAGCGCAACGCGTTAAAAAAATGTATATATGTATAGAATTAATTCGGTTTTTAAGTTTCCCTTAATGAAACTCTTACCTGGAGTTCTATGGTGTAATATTTCAAAAATTAAATCTAAAATAAAACAAAATAATACACAGTTAGAAATTAAACTTACATAGTTTCTTTTCCACTTACGAGCATTTTAATTTTTAAAGTTCCCAAGTAACGCCAAATAATCCAACAAGGAATTAATACCTATTACTTTGAAAACGAAATAATAATATTGTACCGAAAATAGGGTCTGAAATCAGTTCTATATAAGTTCTAATTAGTAATTTTGTACTGTTTTTATAATTTAAATATTTTATAAAAAAACGAGGAAGAGTGTAGTAGAGTAGACTGTGTCAACTCTGGGATACCCGTATGACCGTCATCCGGTTAATTGCTTTTGTCAAAATTTCAAACATACAGGTTTATTAAGTGTAGTGGAATACTCAGATAAAAGAAGAAGTTGTATGGCAACTACTCGAACCCTCTGCAGTAGACCAACCAAATTTTCCTGTAACTTTGGCCATTACACTAAACTATTTTTGGCAAAATTTCAGACACCCAGCTTCATTAGGTGTAGTGTAATGCTCATATAAAATAAGGAGTTGTAAGGCAGCTACTCGAACCCTCTACAGTAGACTAACCAAATTTTGCAGAAACTTTGGCCAATACACTAAACTAGTTTTAGCAAAATTTCAGACACCCAGCTTAATTAGGTGGAGAGTAATGCTCATATAAAATAAGAAGTTGTATGGCAGCTACTCGAACCCACTCCACTAGACCAACCAAATTTTGTAGACTTTTTGGCCATAAAACTAAACTACTTTTGGCAAAATTTCAGATACGCAGCTGTAATAGGTACAGAGTAATACTCATATAAAAAAAGGAGTTGTATGGCAGCTACCCGAACCCATGGACCAAAATGGCTGGATTTAAATAGCGATGACGGCTATTGCAAAAAAACGAATTTGCGAAAATTTGAAGATCCTAGCTCCTTTAGTTTTTGAGTTATCGTGCGGACGGACGGACGGACGGACAGACGGACGGACGGACAGACGGACGGACGGACGGACGGACGGACAGACGGACGGACATACATAGCTAAATCGATTTATTTTTCGATTCTGATCCGATCCATACACTTGAGTCTATATCTACCCCCCCTCCTTCTCTGCGTCACAAACGTAATGGCAAATTTATTATACCCTTTGACTATATAGTCATACGGGTATAAAAATGTTTGTCAGTTACAGACTAATTTGCATAATTTTGTATATCGAGGGTTGTGTTTTTTTTCAATGTTATTTTTTTTTTTTTATTTAAGAAGTGCACGCGTATGTGTAACAACATTTGACAGGATTATGCTGACATTTGTTTTTATTTGCCTGGTTAGTTTTAACTTATTCATATGTGTTTTATATTTAAAAAAAATTATTTCAAAAATTTTTTCAAGTATTGGTGTTAGTTAATTTAAAAAAAAATCTAATTCATATTTTTACATACATAATATATATAAATATATACAATAATATAATAAACAAGTGATAAAAAAAAAACTCTTTATGTGACAGCTGAATGTTAAATTATATTCAATACATTGATGGAAGATAACCATTTTGTATTGTTAACTAATAATTTCAATAATTTAAATAGTGTTTTTTTTTTTAACGAAAGCATTTTATAAAATACTCGTTGGATTTTCTAATGGTAAATCTTAATCTTTGTAAAGAAATTAAGAACTTGTTTAATTTTTAAAAGTCCAAAGTAAATAAAAATGATTTCTGCAGTTTTAATTTTATAAATTGTAGTGAATTTAAGAAATGAAACTTAAATTGAGAAATATTCAATAAAAAAAATAAAAATCATTTTCTTAGTGTTGCCGACGGAAATTGAACTTTTGATTTTCAAAGAACTTTAATTTGTTTTAAAGAGAAGTAAACATTTATAATGATAAGGATAAACTTTAATGCAAATATTGTGTCAAAACATTGTAAAGAATGTTTTTATATAATATATGTATATGTATTTAAAAAACGTAATGTACCTACTTCAAAATTAGTTTTTTTCTTAGATTTACGGTCCCCATTCCTCGCGAGCTATATTATATGCATTAGCAATTAACATTGATTAATTTAAAATTATGTAGAACTCATTTACCTTTTGATAAATAAATTAATTGAAAACAGGAAATGCAATTTAGCATTTTCTAATTGTCTTTTAATTAATAAATTTGTAAAAACAACAAATCCATAAGCATTTATATCATCACAATAAATTAAATTTGTATAAAATAAAGCAGTCTTAAGACTGACAACATAAGATTGGTGCGATATTATTTGCTAACATAAGAAATTTGCATGAAATTACAAAATTTTGAAAATCTAGATTTATTTTTAAATCTCATGCGTTTTTTTTGTTCTCGATTATTTTTGTAAATAAGGTCCAGCCTTGTAAGTAATTAAGATTATATGGTTTTCTCAACATTCCATCAAGTAGTTTTATATCTTGAATATCTTATGATCCACCACACATTTTTGATTTTGAACTATTTTATTTATTTATTTATAAATAATCCCCTAACACATGTGATAACTAAATGATTTAGCATTTCCTGTTCAGGTGTGGCATATATTTATTTTATATTAAGATATAAATTATAAATTATATTTTTTATTAGATATGATCCGGCCAGGGTTTGCACCCGAGACCCTTAGAATGAAACGCCGACGTCCTAACAACTACGCTACCGATCAGATGGTTTTAAAATAATTTAATGAAAAACCTTAAGAGCTCTTTTTCAACATTCGAAACTCTCATAAGTGCAATTACTGGATTCCTATTTTTTAAATGACATCTTTTAGCATTGGTTCTATTCATTTGCATTAGAAAAAAACTGTCCAGAAACCAAAACTTATATTACTTTTAATTTTAAGAAATAAAATACAATTTTAACAACTTTTAATTAAATTAAAAAAAATATACTATTTTCCATTTTTCGTTATTTAAAAAACGGGAAAAAAACATAAGTTAAAAAAATATCCTGATTAATAATTCTCATCCCTGTATGGATATCCTTTTAAAAATCCATAGACAAGTAAAAATTATTAATAAAAGTGAAGTCTATCGTACATATATAAATTTCATAAGTTTCATCATTGTCTGGAAATTCTTCTTTTCCATTTGATATTTTTCATATAAATGTTTTCTTATTTTTTTCCTCTCAAATCTATTTTTTTCATCTCCTCCTTTTCATTGTAGGCATCTCCCATTCTTTTAATTGTTTCCAGTTTCATTACTTTCTCAATCTTATTCTTCCTGCGATTTCTTGTTTTTCTAAAGTAGAAGTTGAAAAAAAAAATCTGGAAATGAAGAAATTTTTTTTTGTTTATACCTTTTAAACAACAGGATACAGGATCAAAATATGAGGAAGAAGAATGTTGACGAAGATGCATAATAATGCCTAAAGTAAAAAAACAAGAAAAGAAAAACAAAAAAAAAAAAACGAGACGGGCTAGAATAAAAAAAAGAAAAAAAAAACTTAAGGAAGATTTTTTTTTTTATTTTTCTTATTCATTTCCTCATGCGATGGGGAAATTAAGAAAAAAAATTTAAATGGTATGGGGCTAATGATTACACATAATATGAGATGTCGTTTTTTTTTATTTCGTTTATTTTAAGAAAATTATGTGTGTGTGTGTTTCATTTAAAATCTTTAGCAATCAAAACATATATATGTAATATATATGAAAAACTATGTATATATATATATATATATATATATATGGGGCTCAGCAGACGATTTAATAGTAAATTCTGAGTTATCTAACAATTATGGAAGACGATGAATATGCAAAGTATGTATAGTCTAATGAATGAGAATTCATTATTTCCAAGACGAAAAACATTTTTCAATATTGAAAAGATCAAGAAACCCAGTAGCAGTTTCTTTAATTTCAAATTAATTTACTTAATATCTAAAATATCAAGAGTTTGATTTGGTTGTTTTAAACATTTGATTTAAGCTTAAATTTATTTGAGTAAAATGAAACTGTTCATTGATTTAAAGCCCGGCTAACTGTTCAACTCTTAGATTAATAAGCATGTCTACCCTAGAAGTACATGTTGGAACAGGGGTTATATTACATTCGTGTTATTAGAAATGATCTTAATAAAATACTAGACCTTATAACATGTCAAGCCGTCAATTTGAACCCAATGGGGAATGGTAGCTGGGTCGAGTCGAAAACCAAACAAAAGTTTTTTCACTGGGATTCGGAACCGGGCCTTTCGCATGAAAGGTCGGCACTCTAACCACTATGGCACCCAGCCATTTGTGGTCTTGAAAAAGGAATTTTTATGTTTGGATCCATGGACTATAAAACAAGTCAATTCCAATGTTTGTATGTTTTAAGGATTCTATAGCATAGTTTTCACTGATTTTTTCAAATAAAGATGTTTAGTTTAAGTACTTACATCATAAGATTAATATAAATTTATCCCAAATTTTCTCGTAAAACTGATCTTTTTCTAAATATCGTTTACGGCAACTAAAAATGAAATAAAATTAAATTTTTGAAAAAAAAAAAAATCTTAAAATAAAACAAATTTTGTTTTTTAATTTGATGTTCTGTTTACGGGTTTTTTTTTAACGTTCGCCCCAAAAAAACGCATATAATAAAAAAAAAATTACCCAAAAACTGTAATAGAAAAATTTTAAAAATGGGGTGTATGTACTAAATATGGGAATAAATTTAGAGTGTTCCCATTTCACAATTAATACAATGAATTTCAAGAAAAAAAAAATTAAGAAGCTGCATTAAAAAGAAATATATTTATAATATATGTACATGTATAGCTATGCACAGTCCAGGAAATTGAATTAAATCAAAATGACAGCAGAATGTGGTTCAAAAAATAAAATCGCGGATTTATTTCAGAAAAAAATTTAAAAAGAAAATTTATCATTGGAATGAAATTAATTTTAAAGTTCGATACTAGAAATGCAGAAGACAAATATTAGAGGCACATTTTATAAACGAAACTCTTAGCGGGGATTGACTTATATACGCTCGTTTTATATATGTTTTTGATTTGCAAGCTTGATTACGTCTAACGTAATTAAAAGATGATTTCCAGACGATTCAAATTCTTTATTCTTTAATTAGGTTGTATCTATAGATGAGTCTTTATAAAAGGACCCACATGCTCTTTTTCTGTAATAAATACTCTACCTTGTTTTATTAATTATTTTTCGATTTTCTGGTTTTTATAAAGTTAATATTTGGGTAAAGTAAAAGGAGCTTAGTGCTTTAAGATAGGGACTCACTAAAAACAATCAATTGAATTGAATAAAATACTCTAGGATTACCAAAATTACATATACAAACTTTTATTATTTGTAAGAATTTCACTAGAAAAACTTACAGGTTTTTTTTTTTTTTTTTGAGTTTGTGAACTAAAAAAAATGCAGAGAAAAATATATAATTTTGCATAATACTGTACATTCGTCCTTTTTTTAATAACTTTGGGGAGATCTACTCTGCATTAAGGCTGTGCAAATAAAACGTTTCGTTTTTTAGCACATTTTCAAAAAATTTTGTAAAAATGTGCCTATATAGCTTCACTCTGTCCGTCCGTCCGTCCGTCCGTATGTTTACAAAAACTTTTACACCGTTTGAAATAGAGAAAAGAAATTTTAACCATAGGTAGTTTTTGCAAAAAAAATAATTTCGTAGAAGAATTTTTTTACGTAGCCCCCCGTATTTTTATACTAAAATATGTCGCTTAAATGTATAGGGTTGCCATACGGTACTAAAATTTACCAATATATAGAACTCAATTTTTGCAAAATTTTTGGCCCCACAAAAAGCCCTATATTTAAATTGTTATAACAAGAGTTCTGTTACATATATTTTCAATCTGAAAACGGCAAATGATAGCTGGTTTTATAAACTTTATAAATTTTTACAAGGCAAATGTTTAGGGTTGCCATACGGTACAAAAATTTAACATTACGCAAAACTCAATTTTCGCAAAATTTTTGGCCACACATATCTTCTGAACGGTTCAAGCTAGAGTCTTGAAATTTTGGGAGAAGTTAGATACTCAGAAATTAGTAGGAGTCGGTAAACAAAATTTTTTTGTCAAGCCCCCTATTTAGGAGCTATAAGGGCTCGAAAATTTAAATTTTTCTATTTTTAAACACCTGTAACTTGAATACCTGTCCAATTTTTTTTTTATTATAATATACAAAATTTAAAGGTCCAACATTATATTTTAACATATGTTAAAGGTTTTCCTTAAATTTAAAAGGGGTTCCTTAAATTGAAGAAAGTGTCTCTCAGTTTTACCCATTTTTGCTTAGATAATAAAATTCTAAGTAAAATTCCAAATTTTTGTGTAATTCACAATTTAATTCCTAGAACCTAAAAAATTAGAGGAGGGGGGGGGGGAAGAAGTTAAGAGCTTGAGAAATTTGGCAACCTTCCCCATTGAAGGGCTATAACAACTTTTTGTTAGCAGTAAATTTTATAAGTCAGTAGTAACTATTTCCAAGTAAATATTTTATTGTAATACAATATAATTTTGAAAATGTGCTTTTTTAAAAACCCTTGGTTTTTTTTTATCACTTGTTTAACTATAGTGTGTATAAAAAAAGTACATATGTATAAAAAATATGGAGCTATTAGTCGCGGATAGAAGAAATATAAGTGGAAGATTATAAGAAAAAAACCAAAAAAAAAACAAAGTCAGGACAAAGAAACAAGAGAAGGGAACTAATAAGAAAAAAACAACAGCACAAAAAATAAGAAATGGTTAAGAAAACATGTAAATAAAAAAAAAAAAATAACAAAAAAGAATGGACGTAAGAATAAGATTGAGAAAAATAAATAAGAAAGGACTCCAGACTGGATATAAAAACAAAAAAAAAAAAAATTAAGTAAGATAGTGACGAAGTGGATATAGATAGATATAAGTATGTAAAGCAAATGCTATAACAGAGGGTACGTTATTTTTTTAAATCATGCATAGTAATTATGAATGTGAAAGAGAAGGAAAATAAATTTTTATTTTTTGTCCTGTAAAAACAGAATGAAAAGTAAATGAGAGTGTTGTCATAGGAAAATTTTGTTTCGTTATATGATAAGGGGTATATAAATAATTAAAAACTTTTCTGGGGCGTATATAGAAAATTAAAAAAAAAATTTTTGGCTTGTTGGAGGAGGACTGAGGGGACTGTATCGTGTTTTTTTTTTGGATCATAAAAAAAATGGTAAAAAAAGAAGTATTATAGGTATATGTGAAACGTATACGAGTATTAAAAAAAAAGCTAGGCTGCCCTTTGTTTTATATTTATGTATACGATAAACTCGATATTTTTAAGGGATACTGTTTTTTTTTTCTTAGGATGTACATAAATTATATATAAATTTTTTACACAAATACATGCAAGAAAATATTTAAACAGTTCGAAAGAAAGCGCGTAGTGAAGTTAGCTTTGGAATGAGATTTTTTTTAAGTTTTACTTTAGCATTGTTATTATACAGGTTTATGAATTTGAATTTGAATTTATTATTTTGGACCATTTGATAAAAACAAGTTTTGTATTTTTTATTTGAGAACATATTATAATATCGCCCTACAGATAGTTGGAGCGGCATTCGTAAGGTTATAGACAACATGGAGATCCCCTCACTTATCCAGAAACACAAAGTTAAGAATGTTAAACGCCTGCTCAAATAAATCACGCTTCTATATGACACTGAAAAATAGCCCACAAATCAGAAAAATATTAATAAGATCCAGGTATTTCTGAATAAATGTTTAAGATCTATTTGCGAAATCTTTTGGACTAGAACAATCAGTAATGAAGAACTAAGGTAAATTACAAAAGAGCAACCTGTGAAAGTGCATATAACAACACGATAATAGCATTGGATTGGTCATACCATAAGGAGACCTGTCCAAACAATTGCCGGGCAAGTGCAAAAATAGAACCCTCAAGGAAAACGAAGTATCGGAAAGCATAAGATGGCGTAGAACAGTACAAAAACAAATCTAGATAGCGGAAAACTTGGGCCGAAAGAAAGCAGATGGTTAATAATAAAGTTAGGTGGAGAGGCTGTTGAAAGACTTATGCTCTGCAAACGGGTAAGAAAAGTTTATATATATAATTTAAATTCGGGAAATGTTTTCTACGGTTTGTCCAATGTGTTGCCGACTATGATCGAATTTTTGCGATGGTTTGCTTCAATGTGTAATCGTTTTGATTGTAACGACACAAACTAAGCCATCAGCGCCTGGATCTGTTGCACTTAATCTCACTAAAAGTCATTTACAAGGCGGTAGTTTTTCGTCGGTCAAGAGTTGTTTACTAGCTTTCAAAGCTGTGTGAGCCAATTAGGAAATTGAATTTAAGTCCTTGAGAAAAAAGACCCAAAAGTTCTTTATTATGGATCTGATGAATATTTGACTCTCTGTTAGTCACAAATGTGTTCCATTTGCTAAGATGTTCTTTCAACAAGGCGAGCACAATCTCAGTAGAATCACTCCGTCCATAAATTTTACAGCGTTTCATTGAGTTGAGATATTTTGCTTCATATTGGATTAATTTCGTCGCTAAACTTGTGGCATGTAGTTCAAGGCATGGTAAAGAAACTGTTTTTATTGGGGCTACTTTAATATTTGCCACAATCAAGCTCTCCGATCTTCCTTCTGTATGACTAATGGTGCACAAATACATAACTGTTAGCTTTAAGTGATGCGTTTGCAAAGGCTTGAATTTCAAGTCATGCGTTCTTTGTCGAATACTGGTTATCGAATTCAGAAATAGTAGTCGAAAACAGAAAGAATCCTTAATTCTTTATTGAAGAAAATATTAAAACTTTTCCTAATTATTTGTTAGAGTCCGATTTCTAAACTTGCAAAGTAAGATTGCCCCAACTTTTTAAGAAAATTAATGAACTTTTTTTGTTTTTGTTTTTTACTATTAATTCTTGGTAACAATATTTTAGTTATTTTTTTTGTTTGTTTTTTTTTTTAAGATTTTATAGCCAAACATTTTTCATATATGTCAGTTTCATTGTGTGCTGATTTATGTATATGTGTATAATTTTTTTTTTGTATTCTTCTGGCGGGTGAATTTTTTTGTCGTTTGTTTTTTTTTTATGGTTACTAATTTAGGGTAAAAACAATTTTTTTGGTTCTTTTTTTCATTTGTAAATGTAACTAAGAATTTTTTAATTTAAATTTAAGGACATATTCTTTGTATGTATTTGTTTATATTTAATACACGCGTATATACATACGTGTATTATAATAATTTGCGTACGTTTCCTTATAATATATAGTAAATTCCTTTTAAGTTTTGTTTTTTGAAATCTTTTCTCATTATTTTTTTTATTTAAGAATATGTTAGATTCTGCAGTATGGTTGATTTTCAATGATAAGGGGGACATGAGCATTAATTACAATCATCGTTATAATTGTCATTATGCCTTTTTTCTGTATCATTATCATAATGAACAGAAACATCCCTTGTGAAAGATTTTCATTAAAAGTTCAGTGTATTGACAAAATAATTTAGAAAATAATTTTAACTTTTACTTATGCATAAGTGTATGTTGGATGCAAAGAAATAATTTTGGAAATCTTAAAATTTATTTTAAAATATATGAATCTTTTAGTTATTCATTTGGACTTTTTGCGACAATGTCCTTTTTTTAAGATGTGTGTTTCTAATCGATATATTTAATTTTTCAATCATTTTTAAATGTGCTAGCCCTACTGTGTATCAGTACGGATTTATCAATCTATTTCCAAATTTGTGTGATTTGCCTTGACGCGAAAGCTACTTCTAACTAACGTATTACTAACTGTTTTATGTCGTCTATACATATACACAAGAATATTTCTTCAAATTAACTATTGAGAATAAAAAAAAGCAATAATCGTTATTAATATATAGAGTAACTATTAAGCAATTAAAATGAATCTTTTTTCATACTCATGCATTCAAAGTCCTCGTGTATTTATTTTTTATCCACTTTGCCTTCCTGTACCTTTCGTTTACCATTTCATAAACAATGAAGTTAACAACAGGTTTCCAGTATATTGTCCAAAGGTATATCTGGTTTAATCTGGGTGTTAATTATATTTTTAAAAAATAATTCTAAATACTATTTCATTCATAAAATATGTATAGATACTATTTATTTACGTATTTTTAAATTTAGTTTTTAAAGATCCACTATATCACTTACCCATTTGTTCATAAAGCAACCCAAAACTAGCCTAATTAGTATATTAACATTTGATTTCAACTCAAATCATTTATTTTTAAACAATTAGAAAATTAAATATTGTAACAATTCAAAATAATAACTATTAAAAGGCTTTTGTTCTAAATACAAATTTCTATAAAATCCTATAAATTATTGCAACCATGGACTTGACCCTTATTTTTAACTGGTCAACCTTTTTTTTGTAATTTTTATTTGCTAGCGTTTTTACTATATTGAACTAACCATTTAAAATCACTACTATAATAGTTTGTTTATATATATATATAATTATATTATAATTATATAATTGTTTTATTATTATAAAAGGATATTTACAAGGATAACACGCCACCTAAAAGTGTTTTTTTTTTAAATTTTTTTATTAAATTAAATTGTTGAATTCCCTTACCATTTTTATTTTTATAGTGGTCAGTATTTTTTTTAGTATTTAGTTATAGCCCTTTTAGAATTCCCTTTTTTATTTTGCGATGTATATATATATATAATATATTTTTATATATATTATATATATAATTTAAACAAATTTAATTCTTATAATACTTGTTTTGAAAATAAAAAAATTCACTGACCACTTGAGTAATTGTTACCTTGAATTTGATTTCAACAAAAAAAAAAAGGGATTTAATAAATTAAAATTACAAATTTGATTTGGTCAACCCTTTTAACGATAGGATTTGTATTATTGTGGACAGTGTAAATTTTTATAATTATAAGCGCTTTAAAGTGACAAAATAATTTAAAAAGGGGTTAATATAAATTAAAAAAAAAAGGCAAACTGCAAAATTAGGACAATTAAAGGCACTGATTTAAAGAACGTGGAAATATGCTTTATTCTGCAATTAAATTAAAAAATTTTCAAATATTAAGTTATTTTTACGCGATTTTTCAGATTGCAAGGACAGTTATAGATTCACTAATATTATTTGAATTCAAGTTGTTATGAAACTCAATTTTTATAAGTGTTGAACATACATTGCCAAAAGATTCAACTCAACTCCTTTTATTTTAATATGAGGCCCGAAAAATATGTAATGTTAACTAATATTATTTTTTAGGAGCTTCGGTGGTGTAGTGGATAAGCATTTGGCTTACTAACCGTGGGGGTGCGAGCTGGATTCCCATACGGGTCATGAGTTCTTTTAATTGAAAAAAATTATTGAAAAATTATTTTTCTTTACAAATCTCCATGGTAACCAAATATAATTTAAAATATACAAATATATAATATAAACAAAATTTATAATATTACTTATAGATTGATAGAATGTATTAAAAGTGGTTGCACAAAGGGCCGCAAAGCCAACTTGCTAGGATGGCACATTATTATATTGAGCCGGTTATTCAAAAAGTCATTAATTTCAATAAAATAATTTATTTTGATACTAATTTTAATTATATAATTTTAATTTAAAAAAAAACGGGTAGTTGTGTTTTATGAATCTAAACACTTAAAATATATGCTTGTTTAGAAAAAAAATTAAGTTTTAGAAACACTTCCAGAATAAATTGAAATGTAATTAGGAAGAAAAGTTAAATGTATATGTTCAATTTTTGGATCATTAGCTAAGCTGAAAACTGACGTCGACCTATCTTAAACTAATTTACCGCTCCACCAAAAAATTGAGTTAAATTAAACTTTTCCAAATATAATAAAATTAGTTTAGATGCTATTTTATATTTTTATTTTTTTGAATTATATGTTATAGATATTTAATATATTTCTTATAATATTCTTATTCTAAGTATTTTTCAATATATTACATTAGACTATATGATATCACTAGACATAAAATTCATAACTCAACATATTATGTATATATACTCAAATATAGAATAATGTAAATGAAGCATAAATTATCCCTAATGATAAATTACAAAAATTTAAAAATCGAATTTTTCAAAAGTTATAATTTATTAGATCAAAATATATCAATTTTTTTTTTTTTTTTTCTTCGCTAATATATTTTTTAAGATATTTGAAAATTAATTTCCTTTTTCTTTTAAAAACCCCCCCAAAAAATATATATTAATAATATATATATATACTATATAGATATCCTTATATACAGAAATATGAAATAAAAGAAATATATTCTTACATACACATACAATATAAATTTATAATGATTTAAAAATAAAAAATTTAACGGAGAGTATATCTTGTTACTCCTGCCTATCCTAGATTCGGATCTGAACTCTAATAATTCATTTATAAAAAATTTTAAATATGAATTACTTGTTTCTTTCAGATTTTATGCCCCGCACCTGAATAAATTGCCTACAATATTAGTTAATTTTTTTTGTTTTTGTGTCTAAGTTGTATCGTTTTTTGTTTTTGGTTTTTGATTTTTTTGGGCGAGGGGGCAAATGTCCCAGAGTCAAAAGTCTCCTCTAATTCAAAATATTTCATACGCGAACTTATAAATATTTTGTAAAAAAAGACAACTTTGATTATATCCAAATAAACGGCTGGGTGGCATAGTGGCACAGTAGTTGGAGAGTCGACCTTTCATGTGGAACGCCCGCATTCGAATCTCATTCAAAATGAAAAGGTTATATCTGGTTTTCGGCTCGACTCAGCTACCATTCGCCATTGCGTTGAAATTAATGGCATAATCAATAATAAATAACTCTATATCTTTAATAAAAAATACATTAATAAAAAAAATAAACCAATACAAAATTTTATTTTAACAAATATTGATTAAATTCACTCAGTTGAATACATATTTGTGAGTTTTTTTGTCATTTTTTAGGAGACTTTCCGCTCGCTGGTCGGAGTCATAATTCTCCGAAGACTTTCAGCTTTTGTTCGTATCATACGGGCTTTTGATCCGGGAATTTTTATCACCGCTGCAATATTTTCTATGAATGGAAATTTTTTTTCTTATGTTGTATAAAGTATCGCGTCTTCTCCAACCACTCACTCACTTCATGTCAGCATTTCATTTAAATAACCAAATCATTAATCAATACATGAAAAACTCATAAAAAAAACAAGTTAAAAAAACAAAAATCCATTTAACTCCCTTTTAACTCACTTTTAATTCTAGGTTTTTTTTATAATTTTTTCTTCTGTCTTCCCCCCTTCCCAATTCTTCTCCCAAAAAAATCGCGTACAAATTTTCGATACAAAAATTTCATTACACTCGTTATATTGTTTTATTTCGTATTGTAGTTAACAGTATTCCGTTTATCACTATTTATACCAATTATTTATTTATTTTTGTGTTTTTTTTTTGGAAAAAGTCTGAGTTTAAGTAGCGTTGATATTGTATTTTTTAGCGCACATTTTTTCAACCACTGATTTAACAGAAAAAACAAAGTGGAGATGAAAAAATGATTTACATGTTTTGAAGAAATTTTTTTCTTAAGTTTTTTTGCATTTATTTTCAAACATTTTAAAACAATTTCCTTTTTACATGCTAACTTGATTCTGCGATTCCTTGCAATTTTTTAAAGTATTGTATTATATAAGGATGCCGATCAATTTCTATTTTAATAATTTCAAAATAATCATATGTACACATTTAAAATCCGAATAGAAAATATTGCACTGGATATTTGGGTATTGTAGTGATTTAATATTTCGTTCTTTTCCGTTTACTTAGGAGCATACGGTTTCTATTCCAAGTCTTCACTTTTCTAAGTTTTTAAAATCACTGTTTTTATCCACGTTGTTACCGACAGCACGGGCTTTTCTTGTCCTTGATTTTTTCTGAGTGTTGCAGCTAATCGACAAACTCTTTAGAGCTGCAGCTTATAATCGCCCTTACAATGCTAAAATCACTTTTCCTAAATATAAAGAATATAACGGCTTGGCTTCAAAGTTTTGGTTTCAAAGGATCGATTTGTAATCTATGACAAAATAATTGGGAATTTAAAATTGTTTTACATTAAGAGTTTTACGATATATTGGGGCTTCTTACTGTTGTTTTTTTGTTTTTGGAGCCGGAGAAACGAGTTTAGGATTTAACCAATTAAACTCCTTTAAATCCATACTTTAAGATGAGGATTTTTTTAACCAAATGTAGTGTTTGGTTTTTAGGACAAGAATGAGGGATGATAATGTTTTATTTCAAGATTCAAATTCAGGAATATTGATTTATCAGAGATAAGGCCATATAGGAGAAATATATATGGGTTTACAGACGAAATATTGTCATGATGTACAGTTGAACAATGTATCTACCACCAGCACAAAATTCTCAAAGCACGAAGCTTCAATATCATAGATGCCGATGGATAGTTTTATTTTAAATATAAAGATGTGGTACTTCTGATCCACTATAAATATGAAAGGTTTAGATACATACATTTTCATTACAACAGAAACGAGGTTCTACTTTGTTCAACTCCCTAAATTAGAATTAAATCTTCTTCTCTATTTTTACTATCTTTGGAAAAATTTACAATTAAGGGTCAGGGTAATTTTTTATTCGGGATATTTTTAATATTTTAAAAAATTTCCAAGAAGTAACGGCAATTGCTTAATATTTTCATTTTGAAGATTTAAGGACACAAAATTTTTAGGTTTTAAAATGTTTTTATATTAAATAAAAAAAAATATGTTGGAAAATTTTTTCAAGTGGACTTTTATGTTTGAGTGATGTTAAGGTTTTTTTTTTAATAATGATGAAAACTTATAATCGATGTAGTGATAAGTGTAAAAATGGCGTAACGCTTTCAATATGAAATAGTCTGTCTTGTGATATTTGGTGTATCACTGTAAATCTTTAGGTATTTATACAAAAAAAATTTATACACTTGAGATTTGTATTTAATATTATTTTTGGAAAATTTTTTAAACTAATTTCATTTACGTGTATTTCGCTTTTCAATTAAATTGTTTTGATAGTAGGTTCTACAGTACTATCTACAGTAGGTTAAATTAGTATTATTTTTTTAAATTATTTTACTATTTAATCTTTCTATTTCATAATCTTTCATACGATGCACTTAGTATTCAAAATTTGGGAACTCACTTTTAAGTGCATTATAGAAATATACAAATCAGATATCATTTTAATTATTCTCTATTTTAAGATGTGACGATGAAAACGATCGTAAAGCTGTGAAATGCTGGAAAAGGATGATCTTAGTAACCTAAATTTCGGATAAATAATCAATCCAGAGATTTAATTCTTCATCTTGCTGTTTTTATTATAAGTTAAATTGTATCTTTAGGAAGAAGAAATATACAGGGTGGCGCAAAACAACCGATATGGTTAGAATGTTTAATAACTTTGTAAACTTATTTATATTTTTTATTTTTATTTCAGAATTTTGTTAAGAAATGTTGGAGAATTGGAAATGGAACAGTACACGATAGAACAGCGGTCAAAAATTACGAAAAGTTATGAAAAATATAAAAAATCTAAGACGTGTTATTCAGGGTGGCGCAAAACGACCGAAATGGTTTGAATGTTTAATAACTTTTTAAATTTATTTATATTTTTTATTTTTATTTCAGAATTTTGTGAAGAAAACTTGAGGAATTGGAAATGGAACAGTACACAACAGAACAGCGATCAAAAATTACGAAGTGTTATGGAAAATGTACTGGAAAGAGCACGAAAGTGCGAAACCGAAAATGGTCACCACTTGCGGGAGAGCAAAAGAACAAAAACTAGCGCACTTGGTAAATTCTAAGCGTCAATTTTATATTTATAATTGAAAAGAATATTGTCATCTTTATTTTATAATATCTGATTCCATATTCAACAACATATATCCAACGCGCACACGTTGATTGCTTCAATTAACATCCAGAGTCATTTTTATTGATACTGTAAACCGTAGGTCCTTAGACCTAATGTTGCTGAAAATATATTAATATATTTTTTTAAAAATTTTCATGTTACGTAAACGATTGATGACTCATGATCCGAAAACTTCAGTTATTATACAATGTTTCAATTTTTTTCTAATCGTGAAACTATACAATGATAAAGCGATGTATATTATAAAAAAAAACGATGAGATTATTGTTTATTTTTATTGTCATGTACAACATACAACATATACGTTTTTATATATATATATATATATATATTTATATACAAAAAATAACCGAAGCAGTGAGTGAAAGCAGATTACAGAAAATTTTCTTCAATCATTAATTTTTAGAGCTTAAGCAGATGACATAACCAGAATCCTAATAATAATGAAAATCTTGTCTTACAATTTTTTTTTTCCCATTGTTACCATAACATTCTCTTCATTTTGAATGTAACTGTACCAATCTGATTACAATTCTTTTTTTTCTTTTCTTACCATCTAATGCTTCTTCATTTTTTTACCATCTAATGCTTCTTCATTTTTTTACTACAAAACATTGTCTTATATTTTAACGTATCCATAATGAATCCTTAAATTTTTTTTTTTGCTTGGATCAAACAATTTCATATGATGTTGATGATGATAATTTCCAAAATTCCTTCATTTTTTAATATTAAAACAAAAAAAATCTAATGGAAATTTTGGAAAAGCACCCCAAAAATTAATAAATATTTTATGCCATTGTTATTGTTGTTCTTGTCTAACATACATGTATCAATTTTTTTTTTTATTTCGTAAAATGAAAATGAAAAACAAAAGAACAAATCCTACGCAACGCAACGCTGTTCTTCTGTTTTTACATAAAAAAAACGAGTAAGTCGCGTAATATTGAATGGGAGAAAACTCAAATGATTCGCGATGTGCGTAATATTTTTAGAGATTTGTAATTGTTTTTATTGTTCCTTGGTACATGTAAAAAAAAAAAATTTAATATAATTTCTTATTTTGCTTATTAATTTTATCTTATTTCATATATGGGAAGATACGTATGAGTAGATCCACTTGGGACTTAAGAAAAAAAGTGATGAAAAAACCAAAGGTTTTTAAAAAAGCACATTTTCAAAATTATATTGTGTTTCATAATTAGTTAAGGGTAAAAATTTTACATAAAAATAAATTATAATACTACAATTTAGTTACCACATCAATTCATTATTAATTATGTGTAATAGTCAAATCAATACTTTTAGTATAATCCCAATGTATTTAAGAAAATCTGATACCGAGTATCGAAATATAATGCTAAAGGTTCAATGTTAACGTATAATTCTCGAAATTCTCCCAGAATTTCAAGTCTTTAGCTTTAGCTATCCAAGAAAAATTAACGGTCAAAAAATTTGGAAAAATTGAGTTTCGTATAAAATTCTTGTTATAACTTAAATATTGGGGTTTTTCGGATTTTGTCGGTGCTACAGCTTTCTCACACTTCAAAATTAAGGACAACGTTTGAAATATGATGAAATAGTTGGAGCATTAAATTTTTTTTTTAAATTAAATAGAACTCTTGTAATTTGTAAGAGTAAGAGTGTGCAAGAGTAATTAAATATACTCTTGTTAACAATGTAAATATAGGAGTTTTTTCAACTTTGGAAAGCTGTAGTTCAGTAATAGGTAGGGCTACAGAAAAAAGTTCTTTAATGAAATTATTGTTTTTTCCAATACCTACCCTTATTTAAAATTTTTTCTTTTTATTTCAAACGGTGCAAAGTTTTTGTAAACATACGAACAGATGGACAGAAGGACGGACAAATATAAACTAACAAGCACATTTTTCATAATTTTTTTTAAAAATATGCTGAAAAGGAATAATTCCTTGATTTGAATTTACTGAACTTAAATTTCATTTTAAATCATCGTTGTCTTATTGAGTGAATGATGGAACGAATGAAGGAATACCTTGGAGATGTTTATTTTTATATTTTTTTAATATTATTTTAAATAATCCAATTAGGTTTTTTGAAAAAACAATGTTTTGTAAGGTTATTTTTTTATTTAATAAAATTTTGGACTAGTCCAGAAATTTTTTTTATTTCATTTGCGAGGGTAAACCAAAAATTATATTTTCTTTAATGAATATTACGTTTATATGTATATATTTTTTATATGAAATTTTCACTTGAATTGAAAATCATATTTAAAAGTTACAAGGTTTAATATCAACCATATTTTGGTTAGGATCTGAAAATTTAATTTAAACCATTTTATATGATGTGACAATTGTTTAAATTGATTTTGATGTTTCCTGTGCGTATGAGCGTATGAATGTTAGCCTGTAAGAGTTCCAAAACTTAATGAAAAATCAACTTAATTTCAACCACAATTGGAAAATCAACATTTTGTATAACCTTAATGAAAAATTGCAAACTAAATTTACGTAATATTAAACTATATTGTAATTTTTCTTACAACAATAGTGCCGCAATTTAGACTATTACTAGCGATTTTATTTTTAAAATAATGAAATTTTATACTACGAATTCAATACATTAATTCGTGTATAATTAAATAAATTATGTATTAGTATTTAAAACATATATGTCCTACCCTACTTGAGGTACCTACAAGCACCACTAGTAAATTCATAGTGTGAATCAATTCGCAAAACTTACACTGTCGTTGGTTAGGATATGGAAAATTTTATATTGGGGTATATCTGTAATTTCCGTTTTGAACTTTAAATTCTAGTTTAAGATGGAATTTAGCTACCCCGATTTGCCCTAAAATAAAACAGGGTTTTTTTTCAAAGTTTGGAATGAACGTTAAATACAAATGAACCTTTTAAGATCGAAATTAGGAAAATAAATTATGAAATAAGAATTGAAAATTATACATTAGGATAAAGGGAACAATTTACGGGTATATTATGTGAAAAAAGCTGATGACTATATCAACTTTAACGCACATTTTAATGGATCTATGATTATGATGAGAATTTGTAGAATCTTGATCGAGAATTAGCAGTTCATCCTTGTTTAACCCTAGAAAGGAATTTTGAGGGAAAGCATTTATTACTAGATTTCTTTGAAACCAGTATTGATTTTTCTAGTTAACCATATGCTTTACAGATGCCTTTAGTTGATTTGAAGGAATTAAGGGGATCTGTAATGAATAAATAGCTTTGTTTTGCTATTTATCAAGATATTCTAGAGTTGTTCTAGTTTGTGCATAGTTACTTTGATGTGCATTTAAAAGGAAATTAGGTTTTTGGTCGTGAGCATATCTAGTATCTTTATATCGTTAGTTTCATCTTTTATCAAAGCTGTAATTTAACCAGGTCAATTTTTGGTTTAACTCAAAAAAGAATATGTTCGGATTTTTTCAGTAATTTTATTTATGAAGTTAAATTATTTTAAATGTTTATGAATTAGTTCATTTAAGTTTTTAAAACTCTCAGTTCATTTTGTGGGAATTTTATATAAATGGTAAAACATTTTGAAATTAAAAATTAAGACTATGGTTCACAGGAACATTTCTGTAGTAAGTCTTCTTAATTTTTTAAAAATATGTGTACAACGATTCCAACATTTTATCAAATTCAAAACATACAAAAGGTAGACTACATAACTTATTCATCTCCAAATTTTTAAGATATAACAAGAAATTATATGAGTCATTTGTTTTTTTTTTTGTGTATCTATTACTAGAATCGAAGCAAAATCTGCGTAATACAAAATGTAACGGCTGCAATTTTATTTAAGAAAATAGTATTTATATTCAATATATGAATATATATATAATAAAGTTTGAAATAGTTCTAACTTAGAAAAAGTTTTTCTTTCAATTTACCTTCCGTCATTCTGTGACGGGCCAACAGCTAGTATAACAATAGCTATTTATTCTAATTGTAATTTCTTCAGAATAAGAAAAAAAATATTGATGATTTTGATATATTTTTGTTTTCTATTCAATATGAATTAAAAATATTACAAATTGTCGACATGTTAATCTTATTTTAAATATTTTCCCACGGTTTTTTTCTCGTAAAATATATTTCAATAAGTTTTTTTTTTAATATTTTTAATTATCACTCTCTTTTTATATTTAAAATTATAATTTTTTTTTTCATATTCAATTTTTAAAATACAAAAACATTAGAAAAAATTAAAAACCCTTTGTGAACATATTAAAAGCAATTATTTTAATAAATATAAAAGAAAACTAGGTCATTACATTACATTTATATAACAGTCATCTTAAATTGTTTTTTTTTTTTTCTGTTTTTAATAAGAAAAAGTTCAATTTACAAAACGCTCATTAAAACTAGCTTCTAATACAAATGAATATCTGAATATCTAAAAAAGATATATGTACATTAGTTTCGATGGTTGAAACTAATAAAATTCTCTTCGTATCTAAAGATTTTTCACATCAATTTAAAATCTAAATCTATTAAATACAAACTAAAACAATAAATTCGATTTTATTATATTCACATTTTCTTCTCAAAACGCTCTTTGCACTCTTTGCTCTCTTCGATCTTCATAATTTTCATTCTTCTTGTCCATTTCAATTCCTATAACTTTTGAAGTTACTTAGAAAATACTATATAAAAAAAATAAAAGAATAGTTTTCTTAATGCCAAAATTTCTGATTTTTGTTAGAAAAATAATCAAAAATAGAAAATAATACATTAAAAACATGTATTCACATTAATAACATTGAATTTAATTCTTCTTTTGATAGAAAAAGTAGAATAAAAAAAAAAAAAAAAAACTTTATAGAAATCCCATCGGGGGCCACAATAAAAATTTTAAAATAAGCGAAAAAATAGCCACATCATGTCATCACGAATTTTTTAAAATAGTGAAAAAATAGAAAAGGGCATGTAAATTAAAAAAAAAAAAAAAAAAAAATCATTTTGGCAGAAAAACTGTATATGTATGTCTACTCTTGTCGTCACATTGATCAATCACATTTTGGTCATCTTTTAAAATAGATAATTTCTCATCAAAAATTGAATATTATTTTTTTCATAAAGATGTTATGGAATTCAAATTACATTTAGATTGTTTTGATTTTTCGACATTCTAATGTTCCCAATATTAAAAAAGAATCCTGAAGTTAGAACTGCAAAGTTGTTTATTATATTTATGTTAAGCAAGAGTATAAGCTATAATTTTTTTTTTACACGACTTATTTAAACAATCGCATATTTTCAAAACGTCAACTCGAAAAAAATTTAACAGCGCGTTTTATTTTATTTTTAATTGCACTGTCATTTATTGTTACCTTAACTTTTAAGTTTTATAAATTGGTTTCGACAATAGTCTACTACAATCTAACAGTCCACCCATTCATACTGCCGTAAGCCTATTACAGAATTTATGAAAATAGTTTTTTTAATCTCTGCTTAATCACAACTCATGAAGTTCTTCAAATTTAATTAATAGGTTACTAAAAAAAATATTTATTTGTTCAACTTTATTTGAAAGGGTGAATCTATGGCATCCTGAGAAGATGTGTGATAGAGTTTAGAAATTTAATGGTATTTACAGTGTCACAGTGTTGATTAGCTAGTTAAATCATTGAATAGAATTGTGCATTTGCTTTTCAAATTTTGTTTCATGTAGCTGTATTATTTTCGTACTTGATAAAATTGTATTATCCTATTGTAGGCAATTTTAATTTTTTATATTTTGAATCTCTTAATTTCTAAAAAAGTTTTTATTAAATAGACAGATAAAGAGCATTGAAGAAAATTTAATAGAATAAATAAAACAAAAAGTTCAATTAAACTATATTCAAATAATTTTTAGTTCGAAATTAGTTGTGATATTCAAATCAAATGTATAGAGATACATACATATTACATCATTTACTCCAATAAAAGTTACTAAGTCATCATCTACTCAACCTATCTCAACGCTTTATGGTCAGTTGATATTATAATGGTCGAATTAACAAATCGAAAAAAAAACAAAAAAAAAAATAAAAATTTTTATTTTATATTTTTAAATATATCAGAAAATGATCGACATATCGACAGACATCACTATATTGTATATGGTTAAATAAAGTTGTGTAAAAATCTGCGATTACTTATGTTCAACATGATCATGCAGGATGTCACGCGGGCTAAATATTTTCATTTTTTGTTTATATAGTTCTTGTATATATATATATATGTTTATACTAGTATCGTTCTAAATAATGATGAATTTTCTAAAAAAAATATGTTTTTCATATGTTAAAATTTCTTCGGACCCGCTGGTCAAAACTTTTCTTTAAATATATAAAAATCGAAACACATATAACAATGATCTGATTAATGATATATTCGGAAACTTTATCTATGTATATATATATATATAAAAAATTATTTTATATTAAGCGTATTATCGTTGTCAAGATAATCATCTTTATCATTATCATTTCAATCATTATCATCATCATCAATCAGCTTGTTTATTAGATTATTACCGCATTAGAGAGAATGAATTAAAAGATGTATTACAAAAGTGTTTGTTAGAATTTTCACGAATAAAATATCTGGAATAAAATCGTTTTGTTTTTATTTGTCCATCAGAGCCATTGTATTGTATATATATATATATATATATGCGACGCATCATTAAACAATGAAAATGTGGTATGCACGAAAAATGATCATCTCTTAATAATTGGAGGTTATAACAAAATAGCTTAAAGTACATTTTTATATATTTTATTGTTTTTTTTTTGTTTGTTATTCGAATTTCGCCTCTATATTTATTGGATTTAAATTGAGAAAAATATTATATAATTGAAAATTAGTTTATAATATCTCTTATTGAAAATATATATTACATTCTCGTAAAAACTTAACATCTAATTTTGTTCACTCATTTCATTAGTATTATAGGTTTTTTTTAAATTTAATTATTTAATTTTGCATTTTAAATAAAAAGTCGAGCACATTCTGAATCCTGTGACTTTTTTTAATTTTTATTTTAAAAGTTTTTAAAACAAATTAAGCAAATCAAAATCAAGCATCGACAAATTGAATTTATTTTTAAAAATTTGAGGAAATTACAATAAATTGTGAGAAAATTCTATAGTAAACTTAATTTATAAGCATGTCAGCTATTAATTCTCAATCGAATCTTTGTGACTTTGTTCCTTCAGTGAAATGACTACTGAATATCAATGTATTACTTTTCTTTACTTATAATTGTGAACCTCTAGGAAGTTTTTTTTTAAATTATCATTGTTTTTAAACAAACATTTTACTAAAGACTGGCGAAATATTTTCTATGCGTGTCTACCTATGCGTTGAATTTTGCCACAGTTTTTAATTAATACGTTAATTAACATTTTGTGAAGCAAAGCTCAATTAGATTCGATCATATAATATAAATAGCGTAGTATACATTGAATATGTCGGTACATCATATAATATATTTTAGCAAAAAAATAGACAAATTATATAGATATATTATATAGTTATAATACATATTGTATATGCATTGAAAAAAAATATAACAAAAAAAATTCAAGAAGAAAAAATATAAAATAGCTATGAATACGATATTATATTGAATTGTATGTAAAATTGATATTCAAACCATATCTATGACAATTTCGTCAAAAAATATAACACAATGGTATTAGAAGGCAGTTACTAATCGCCTCAATCATAACTTTTGAATATTGACAAAAAAATTTCGGATTGTCTACATAGAGCGTCTTATAAGCCAATATAATAAAAACTCTTATTGCATTATACTTTTTCTTCACTTATGATGAAAAATAACTTTAACAAGAATTTTAAAATATTAATGAACCTATTATATTTGTGCAATAAGTTCTTTCAAAAATTTAAAAAAAAAAAAACTCTGGACAAAGATTACAATAATAATGATAAACATAGAAAATTTTTATTTTTAATCGAGAAAATTATCTTGTTACAATTATCAGGCGTTATTTTATAAACCATACGAGGAAGATGTGATCAAACGCTTTGTTATGTCTGGTGCTAATCGTTTAATAGAAGTCAGGAAAACTATGTTGTTGTTGTTTTTTTTTCGTTTTCTTTGTTTTAAAATTTAAAAAAAATCGCGATTAACCTTATTCAGAAGGTGAATCATGTAGAGATGTTTATAAAACTATAGATCTTATTTTGTTGCTTGTAATTTTAAACGTGATTTTAAACATCTGTTAAGGTTTTACTTGAATAAACGGATTTCTATTTATATTAATAAATTATTTTATTTTATTTCTAGTAACTTATTTTAATTTTATTGGTTTAAATTTAATCATAGGTGTATACACTTTTAATACAATAATTAAAATTTTTTTTATTTGCCATTTTTAACACTTTCATTTTCAATTATTGAACTTATTAAGTAAGTTATAAATTACTAAATTTTCTAATTACTAATTTAATGCTATAAAACAAATTAAGAATTATTAGTTTAATTCTAAATAATATCTTAAATTAGGGGCATATTTGATATTGTAAGGAAGACTATTGAAAATTTTTATACCATTAAACATAACGTCTCTTTTACTTCTTTTGGTTCTGGGTGCTGTTATTTGGTAATTTTTTGCACTTGTGTTGGAATTATGAATTGAAGAATTTGTTTGCAGTTTAAGGTTGCTTTTGATTAGGTTATTTGATAATTTGTAAATCATCTTACAGTTTTCTAAAAATATAATTGTTCAACATTTAATAGGTTGCTAATAGAACACAGTTAAGTAGTCTAATAATCATATAGTAATCAATCTATATTTGTATAGCTCTGTTGATAAGGATGCTTATCAAATTGATAATGTATTTGCAATCCTGGCTCGAAACTTGAATTAAATATCGTATTTTAGGTTGAATGTGAGAATAAAAGACTAATTTAACAATTTGATTTTAGTTAAGAATGAAATTGCACCAAAATTTTTAAACAATTATTATTTTTTTTATATATATTAACTGTTCATATCTAACTTACTGTTGGATCGGAAAGGGATGGGAAGTTATTAGATATTTTATATTCTTAGAATTTGTACTGCATTCAAATTTTTTCTATATATTTTTAAAATTAATTTACATTTAAATTCAATACTTTTGAATGTGATATTTGAAATATATATTATATGCAGAAAAGGCAACAAAATGTAAAGTATCGTTGTTATACTCAATAAATTTCGTAATTTAATTTTTAAAGGTTAAAATTTGAATAATGTTTGATTTAAATCACTGATATGTCGTTTTGCTTTAAAGAGCTGACATTTTGACATTTTTAAATCACAATAACTAAAACCGTATCTTTTAAAAGAAATATATTTCCAATAAGTTTACACAAATATCTAGAAAATACATAGAAATGTAGGCATAAGAATTGGCACCAGCTATCTGAGAAAAAAACAAAATATATAATCTTTAGGAATCCTTGATATTTTGAGTTGCTAGCAATGTTTTAACACTTTAAAATTAAACATTTTGCTGGAGTCCTATAGGAAATTTTTTTAAAGGAATTCTAATGATCACATTTTTCTCTTTAAAAAAAATAAAATTTTTAATTTAAATAATTTACTTTTAAAAATTTTCTTAGAAAATCGTTTGGTGTACTGACTCTTGACATTTCTTATAAATAGAAGTTTAAAAATATTCGATTACTTGTTTTTATATTTGCATTGCAGTTCTATGTTGTCACTCTTTATAGTGTTCCATAATGACTTCTTTATTTCACGGTTTCTCTTTGTTAAAAATGTAAAAAATCTTAAAAATGTTGAATAAAAAAATCTTATTTACATTTTCGCAGGTTTTTTTTTTGCAAAAATATGAAAAAAATTACAATTTTTGATGTTTTAATATTAAGGGAAAGTTAAAATGATTTTTCCAGCGTTTTTTTATTTCAATTTTTTCTTTATTTTTTTATTTTTTTTTTTTATTTTTTTTTTATTTAAGTTATTTTAAATAGTACATTTAATATATATATATATGTACTTGTATACTTATATACTTGTATATAAACAAATATTCAAATGTATATTAGTATCTATATTTTAAATATTCAATTTCTTGTATATTCAAGAAGAGTACAACACGAGCTAACAATCCCCCATAATTATTCTACGGAGAATCATAAATTATTCTTAATTTTTAAAACTTATCTATAAACAGGGTGTTCAAAAATTCTCAAACGTAATGGGGAGTGCACGAAATATTACTAAAAATTACACTTCCTTGTTTCTTTATAATCTTTGATATGTGGATTACATTACTTTTTGCATGATAAACCAACCACTTCTTACCTTAATAAATAATATCAACACATGTTAATTGATTTGAATGTGTAAATGTTGTAACAGGGGGTCATATATTCATGTTAATAGAATTGATCTTAATGAATTCCACATAAAATTTAAAGAAGAGATATTAAAAGCCCTTATAAAATTGAGAAACGTCTTAGATTTTCAATAGATACAATTCTATTTTTGTTTATATTGTAATACTTTGTATTTGAGTTATATGGCATTCTCTATCTGTGATTTTTATTATTCAATTAAATTATTTGTTTATATTTTGCATTTATTTATGTTATATTAATGTATTTTTAATTAAATGTATGTAATTATTAATTATTGATTAAGTCATTAATTTGAATCCAATGGCGAATGGTAGCTGAGTCGAGTCAAAAACCCGAAAAGTTTTTTCACTTTCACTGGGATTTGAACGCGGACAGTTCGCTTGGAAGGTCGGTACTCTGGTTCAATATATTTAACTAACCTTTAAGTTTTTTGAGAGTTCTTAAAATCTACCATTTAAATTCACCGTAGATTGTATTAATCTGTTTAAATACTTTTAACCGACTCTGTACAAATATTAAAAAAATTAATAAAAACAAATAAAGCATTTTCCTCAATGTTGATTTAAAAATATTAAAAAAAAAAAAACGTCCTTTTCTACTTTTGATGAATATAAATTATAAAAAAAAAAGAAATAATAAAAATCTAGGATAATACATGTCCAAAATCCTTTGTTTTCTTCTCAATAAATTTTTTTTTTTTATTTATTTGTTAATTTTTTTTTTTTTATTCAGTCTTTATTTTTTTTAGATAAAATATTTTTAAGAATTATTAAAAGTCATGAGTTATTTTATTTTGCTTTCAATTTTTTGGTTTGTTGATATTTCATATTAACCTAAAAGGTGTAGAAAGTGTTGATTTATTCCTGAATTGAATTCAAATCAAATCGAAGTGGTTTTATTTTTCTACTTTTGTTTTCTATTTTGTTTTTTTTTTTTTAAATAAATTCATTTTTCAAAAATAAAAAAAAATAACATTTAAATATTTTTAAATTGAAATTTTTGGGATTTAAATTTAAAATTAAATTTTATTTAAAAAGTATACTTTTATAGTATATAATATAATAATTTGCTATAAAAGAACGTTTACAAACGTTTAAGTTAAAAAGTTATTAAGTTATAAAAGTTTTGCTTTTTGTAATCAGATAAGATTCAGAGCTTTTAAAAAAAAATTAGAAATAGGTAGAAATGTCTTAAAACACCTAATTGATTCGAAACAATTTAATAAATAATAATTTTCAATACAAATAGCAAATGATTAACAAATAATTTAATGTGTTAGCTTAGTTTCCAGTTTTAATTATTTCGATGCAATTAAGAATTGTATGCAAAAAAATGTCTTTAAAGAATGGATGTCTTTAAAGAAATTTAAGGTAATTGGCAATTTGAGCTCTGGGCTTTTCTTTTTAATGCAGAGCGTTAGGGTTAAGATAAAAGTTACCTCTAAGCTATTTTCCTTAGTTACTCCTGAGCATGTGACATAAATTCTAAGCATAGATCTGATTATACAAAGAAAATGTCGTTATTATTAAGTAATTCTTCTCTGAAACTTAGATTTATAAAGTGATTTGATTGGACATGAAAAGAAATGAATAATAGATAATGTTCGTTTGAATCGAAGTGAATTTTAAAAGAGGAAGTTCCTTCAGTTTGTAACAGGCATTGCACTGTGGAATAAGTTTTTAGATTTGCAAAGAAACTAATTAATCTTTTGCTTTTCAACAACATATACCCATTCAGTTTTATAAATATTAGTCCAGATTATCTCATATCTTTATATTTGAAACGTTACCTCCCTAGCAGATAACATGTATCGCCTGTAGGTCCCCTTAGGATATTGCATTCGAGTATGGATTCGAGTAGTTGCCATGCAACTTCTTTTTTTATATGGGCATTATTCTATACCTAAGCAATCGTATGTTTGAAATTTTGCCAATAGTAGTTAACTTTAATGACCAACGTCTGAATAAAATACAGTTGGTGTTGTGGAAGAGGTTTGACGGGCTACTTTTCAATTTATATTTTCTTTTGTTCATAAGTGATAGTGAATACATTCTTCCTCGTTTTTAACATAATATAGAAAGTGTAAATATTTCACATTTTACTCTGATTAATTAATTTCGATTTTAAAACCTCATTGGAATCCTTTAATATAATAATATAATTTTATCTGTTAATTTCAAATAGATATTTTAAAAAAGAAATAAATAAATTTTTTATTATATAAATATTCAAACATTTCGTTTTTTGTGTATTTCTATTTTTCCAACTTAATTAATTTGCACTCCATTTAAAAAAAAAAATTCCTCCACCCTTGTACTTCAATCACATCTATTAATCAACTGATTTGTAACAATCTAATTAAAAAATTAAGGTAACAATCTAAAAAAAAAAATTTAATGACTTTGTCTATTTAATGGTATATAATCCAAAACATTTCACATGCAATCAATGAAATAATTATGTATGTAATGTTCTTATTTTTGCTTTTATTTTTTTTTTTAAATTCATAACAAAATAAAAACAATGATGCAATTCCTTCGACATTTTAACCTAACAAACTTCCAAAATTAAAAAAACAGACAAAAAAAATATAAAAATCAACATACAACTTTAAATATCTGTTAGTAATGCATGCTTGAACCTAAGTACAACAAAAATTTCTATCGATCAAAATCAGTGTTATCAAATTCAATTTCTTGAGTTTAATGTAAAATTATCCCTAAAAATGTTATTGTATTGAATTTTATTCTTTTTTGGATTTTTGCTCTAAATATTCAATTATCTCGTTATTTTTCATGATTCGTAAATTGAAATTTTTGAATATATATATTTGAGAAAAACAACAACAAGAGAGAGGAAGAGAGAAACAGAATTTCATTCAACCTATTATCATTATCGTCATCTTGCAAATATTCATAACCTGATGATGTTGAAAAGTTTTAATGGAAAGAGAAGCCATCATTAACCAACTAGATGATGGACTTTTTTATTCTTTTATTGCCTTTTGGAATCTTATTCTATTTATTACATTTTTATATACATTTTAATCTATATTTCTTTTTTTCCTAAATATATGGAGAATTATGTTATTTAGTGGGACCATCTATTCTGGAATTCCATTAGTACAGTTCAAGAGATTTTATTTCCTGATATTGTACAATTGGTACACCAAAGAAGATCACTTTTTTCTAAAATTCATTTTAAGTTGTCCTGATCTTAGAATTGATTTCTGGCCATTTTTTGATTTTATTCTAACTAAATCGTTGTTTAAAGTACGGCTAAGGGGATTTTTTACTGTTGTATTAATTTAATGATTAATGTTACAGTGGCTATGGATTAGGAAGCAAGAAGTGTGCTGTCGTCTGCGAAACTATAGATTGGATTAAAGGTTATTGAAAGTAGGTCATTCGTAAATATTGGAAAGAAAATGCGAGATAAAAAAGATCAATGTGACACCTGCATTTGTTTTAAATTCTTTTGATGAATACCCATCCAAAAGTACACGAACCGTACGATTCAAAAAGAAATCTTCCGTCCATGTAACAGAGACCTTACCTAGACTTGAAGAGATACACGTTTCCAATAAATCACCATACCAAACTGGATCGAAAGCTTTAGAAATATCCAAAGTCACAACAAAAGACTAGTCAAAATGATAATTTACATGCGAAAAATGCGAAAATTTACAAAGCATAGTTTAAGTACAACTCATTTTTTGACTTTGGAGACTATCGCACCGTAAGGAAATGAACATCATAAAATAAAGTTTTCTTAAAAATGGCAAAAACTGACTGATGATTTAAAGAGAAAATGATTGGCTCTTTTAAAAAATATTGAAATAAAATAACTTTACATAAAGAAAAGATTAAATTAAATTATGTAATTCACTGTCCATCTAATAAAAATTTCAATGTATGGTCTCCTTATGTAATTGTAATAAAAAAGGAAGGTAATCAATTTAATATGTAAGGTAAATTCGTGATGATATTGTCTTCAATTTGTTCGAGTCTCGAATAAATTCATGCACATAAAATTTTGGATTTATTTGCTTTAGCCACTCATATTTTTAAATCATGTGTTATTAACTTTAAAAAGAATAAATAAGAAAATTGCTAATATTTATTGGAAAATTGCTAGGATGTAACAATTTATTTATTTTTTCTTGTGGTTGTTGGGAAATTTTTACATTTTATTGTTTTTCTTTAGTTACATTGATGTGAAAATTTTTTCCTATTTTTCCTTTTAATATTGCAGTTGTTGTATACGAAATTTTAACCTTTGAGCTTGTTGAGTTATTTTGATTAAGTTTGCATTCAAATTTAGCCAAAGAATTTCAGAATTTTGTTTATACATTTTTATTAC
Source organism: Dolichopus griseipennis (assembly GCA_963082915.1). Lineage (NCBI taxonomy): Eukaryota > Metazoa > Arthropoda > Insecta > Diptera > Dolichopodidae > Dolichopus > Dolichopus griseipennis. The sequence goes on along the minus strand of OY720445.1, from coordinate 26,104,337 downwards.
ACAAATGATATTATTATTTAGATTACCAAAATTATGTTAATATTCAAACATAGTTAATTAGAAAATTTTAATTTAGATTTATTGAGGTAATTTTAGATTATCTTTAATATATAAGCTTTTTTAATAATATATGAATAAAAGGAGAATTGGTAATTTTCATTAGGAGAATGGACATTTGACCGGTGGGCATTTTGCGTAAAATATATTTTAAAAAAGGCCTTTAGCAAACCAGGCATTTAAAAAAACTGCTCAGGACATTTTTTGTAACGCTATTCTAATACATAAAACATTAAAAATATTAGAATTATATACAATACTAAATCAGAATTATCCCTTTTTCCTTAATTTATTTTTTTTATTTTTATTATATTATAAGATATTGCTGGATAATGGGCGGAACTTGTGATGTTGTTTTCTGAATTGTTGGTCACCTTGACTAGTGTTTTGCACAATGCCAACAAAAAGTAAAATCACTTATAAAAATTTGTTTTTGGAACTTGACGTGTCAGTTTCAAATTCAATCTGAAAAGATTCAAGACGTAGCGCAAGTTTTTAACAAAGTTTGGCATGACGGATTAATATTTAAATTAAGGAGATTGATACCTTTACAATATGTAGAGATACTCGAATCGTACTTGTCTGATAGATTATTTAGAATTAAACAAGGTGAAGAGTACTCTACATTAAGAGAAATAAAAGCAGGTGTGCCTCAAGGCAGTATTCTAGATCCTATTTTGTACTTGCTTTATACAAGTTATCTACCTGAAGTAGCAAATATAACTGCAGCAACAATTGCTGATGATACTGCTATATTGGCAGTAGAATCGAATATTGACGAAGCTACGGGAAAATTACAGAAAGCAAGTGAAAAAGTGTGTTTTTGGACTAAGAAATGAAAAATAAAATTAAATGAAAGTAAATCTGCTCATGTTAATTTTAGTAATAGAAATATAAGAAACCCACCTAAAATAAATTTAAATGGTGTATTCGTATCAATCGAAAATTCAGCAAAATACCTAGGAATGACACCGGATGTCAAGGTAAGGTTGAATGAACATTTTAAAAGAAACACAAAACAATTATCACAATTACTTAATTGCTTTAATTTTTTAAAAAAAAAGTCAAAACATTTTAGTACACGCGACAGGACAGTATACACCCTGTGAAATTGAGATACATAGTTTGTTATTTAATTAATGAATACACAGTACCTACCTATATCGCACTTATAATAAAACTTTAATGAATAACATTAAGAATCGAAAGATCTAAAAGCTATTAAAGGTTTAATCTAATATATCTAAAAGCTATTAAAAGTTTCAGTTCAAATTAGAATACTCAAAAAATTACAAAAAATGTACTTCAGCCATAAAAGCAAATTTATCATAGAGTTAATTTAAATTAACATTAATTTGATAATAAATATTAATTTAAAACGAGGAAGCTTATAGTTGTCCTATAGTTTTGAAGAAATTCATAACCTTGGTACCATTTTAACCAAAAAAAATTGCCTAGAAATTTTCTAAAAATTATTTTGTGTTAATTTCAAAATTCTAGCTCTTTTTTAGTTTTTAATTTATCATGTTGACACACGGGCGGACAGAGGGACAGACACACTGCAGAATCGATTTACCTTTCGATGCTGATCCGATACATGCCTTTTACAGTATCTCTAACTCGCCAAGATCTATGCGTTACAAGCGGAGCAGTAATTTTAATATGCCCATACCCTTATTAGTATGGACGGGAATAAACAGTCTAAACTCTAAACTACAAATACCAATAATTTTTTAAATTTTTGATCCGTTTAGTTCCTAATATTAGTTATAAATAAATATAAGATAATAAATTAAAGATTTATATTATTAACATACCAATAGGGCACGATAATATAAAGCAAATATAATTTTAAGTTGAGAATAAATGTAATTGTTTTCACTTTCTTTTAAGTACTTTTTTATAGCTGTTAAATTTTGCAACTTGTTTTTCTCTTTCTTTTGTTTTTTTTTTTTGTTATGTCATTTAAAATTTGTAAGTTCATTAATTTTCTTACACTTTTATTATCAGTACAGTAGCTAGATAGCATATTAGTAGCATGTTTTCATTTACTTGCTATCAACTTTTTTTTGTAGTATAATGTGAAAGGATTCACTTGGTAGTAAATTTGGTATAGTTCCAATAATCGAAACATAAAGAAATATAAGAAAAGCCAAATAAGCTGGATAGTTAGGGTAAACTATACATACATTCGCAAAGTTTATGTTTTCTTATTACAAAAAATATCTCGGTGATTGGGAGAAATATCTCGAAGATTTCGAGTTCTAACCCCGTCATAACCCAGATCATGCCAAAAAAAAGTATCATAAAATTGTATTTATAACTCTTGTGTAAGATAATAGATGGCGCACAAAATTAATATCTGTGTATTCGTAATTTTATACAATAGTTAGAGTCAAGTAATGAACGACTTAGTCAATATAACGATTAAAAAACTTGAAACTTAGTCTGAATGACTTGGTAAATATCTTATACCATATTCGAACCTATTTTGGTAGTAATGTTTATCAATTAAAAACTAATATTTTATAGGTTCTAATACCTTATATATGTAGCTTCTAGTGCCTTATCCCGCTAGAATTCCAATTACATGTCTTTCTTTGCACAACATATCAATAGAAAGTAGAAAATATTTGTTACTATCATTTAATTTAATTTAATTTGGAATTTTAAATTTACCCTACAATTTATTATTTATAGTTGTATGTTAACTGAACATTACGGGTATTGCAATAAAATCTAACATGCTCATAACAAAATCAAAACAAAAAAGAAAAACATAACATTGTAGTCAAAGCTATATAATAAAAAATGATTCTCTACTGCTGAAAAGACCACACGTGTTAGGTGGAAATTTAAGGTACAATTTAGAACTTCTCACGTTTAAAATCATGAGATTTTTATTATGTGGGTCCTATCATATAAGATCTTTTTAACATATTGGAGTTGTTTTTTTTTTTGTTTGTTTTCTTACTACTGTTACATTCAATCTTTCAAATGTTTTTTATTTTGTTTATTTTTTTTTTGATTGTGTTTATGTTTTGCTTTATTGCAATAAACGCTTTTGTTCATTCGATCTTGTAAATGTTAAGATAAAAATTTCTATGTTTTGTTGGATTGTTAAATCGCGCTTTATTTGCTATGAAAGTAATTCATATCTATATACCATCTTACGTTTAATGTTACTTAGTAAGAAAAATAAAGTCATAATTTTTTTACAATGTATTCGATATAATGCTACCGTTTTGAATAGTTTAATTTTTTTAATTGTAATGTTCGGTTGGTTTTGGCTGTCTAAATAAATTCTAATACTATGTTATCACTATGAACTAGAACCAGGTTCATACATGGTTTGTAACTAGGTTTCATCACATTAAAAATGCCTGTCAAAATGTACCAGGTTTTAGTTATTTTTAAGGGTTACAACTAGGTTTTTGATTAATTTGTTTATGATATTTTCGATTATTTTTTGAATTGTTTTACATTCTAATGTGATTTTGTTGGGAAAATTAAGTTGTTTTTATTTTAAAAAAATATGCAAATTGTTGTTTTCAAATGTTGAACTACAAATTCAAACGTCAAATAATACTAGGTTCATGTATAACGATAGTGTGAACTAGACATCTGCACAAATGTATTCAAAAGCGCTTTCAAAACATTCTATAATAAGTAAAACTTTTTATATTTTGTTTTGAAAGCTATCAAACCTACAGCTTTTAAGTTAGAACATAATGTATAGAATTAGAAATTATAATGTGGTATAATTCTTCTTCGACATTCTTCAATTAGTTAAACTTTATTTTGACTTTCAACTTTTGTTTTATAATAAATGCTAATCCTTTTTTTTATAATTAAATATTCTTAAGATACACAAGTAAATAAAAATAATCAAAAAACGATTTTATCAATTTTTCCTTATTTTTATGTTCAAAGAAGTGATGATGAATTGTGCAAACCTAGTTGATTCTTTGAAGTGAAACAAGAAAAAAAAAATAAAATCAACATAGAAAAACAAAAAATAAAAATGCCATGTTAAGTGATAAAAGCCGACACTCATTAATTATATTTTTACCTTAAGGAAAATGTATTAAGGTAAATCATGCAACATTTTCTCGAATGAATAGTTACTGAAGGTGTCATAAAGACTTTTTTATGTTATTGTAACATATATGTTTTATAATATATTTAGAAAAAAGCACGGATGATAAATAGTATGTAAACTGACATTTGAGAGGCAATTTACAATTTTTGCTTTTTTTATGTTTGTTTGATGGTTATTGTTCAGATTTAGCTACTTTTTTTTTATTGTAGTGTAAAAAAGGATTGAAACGGTATGGTATTTGTAAATTAGCATATTCATTTTTTATTTTGTTTTGCCAAAAGATATAATATAATTATTATAAGTTGATAAATTATCAAATTGCTAACTACTTAACGTATTAAGGGACCACATAAATATTGTTTTGAATATTTTCTTTCACTTTTATTCATTGTAATATAAAATCGTTTTTTTACTTTCTTGTTAGGCACTATAAACCATGAAGGTTCTGGGCCTGATATAATATGCCCTTCCACTCCTCTCGGTTTTGTGCAGATCTCTTCTAATTGGCGATATGCAGTTGTTTTAAATCTGCCGATGTCTCATCTCCCCAACGGAGGTTCGGTCTCTCTCGGCGTCGCTTACCTTGTGCGATATTCAAATATCCTTTCGACTGGAACATCGGTTGACATTCGCTCGACTTGACCGAGCCAATGAAGGCGTCTGATTTTAACTTTTGTGACTACATCAACGTCATTATACAGTACCATATATTCTACGTAGACATTTTCTTTCAAAAATACCTAGTGCTAGCTCACTTGATTTTTTTCTGAACCCTTCAGCAGAACTGGGAGTATGAGCGTTTTGTACTGTTGCACTTTATTATTACGCGGTAGGACTTTTGAACCAAGTTGTTTTGACAAACCGAAGTAGCAACGACTTGCCATGGTAATTCTAAGTCTTATTTTTACGTTTATATCATTTTCGATGTTAATCCCAAGGTAGATAATTTGATGTTGGTCCCAAGGTAGACAAACTCCTTAACTACCTCAAAGATCAATGCACTGACAGTGATATTGCATCCAATAGGATGTTGATTGGATTCCGAATTTGTCGATGTCATATATACACGAAGACCCACTTTGTTCGCATCTTTTTCAATTTGGGTGAAGGCTTCAGTGACTGAACATCCAGTTTTTCCCACAATATAAACGTCGTCAGCAAAACCTAGTATGTGAACTGTTTTATAAAAGATTGTTCTACCTATTGACACCAGAACGACGTAATATGTACTCCAGCACAAGATTGAAAAAGTTATAAGACAGTGCATCACCTTTTCTGAATCCAGAGCGTGTTTAGAATCCATCAGACATATTACTTCCAACCGATACCATACATTTTGTGTTTTCCTAAACCTTTTTAGACAATCGTATGATTTTGGCTAATTAACTGAATTCGGACATGGAGTTCTCACATTCCGGGTACAAATTCTTAAATCATGGTCCTTTAAACTTTTTCGATGTCTTTTCCCGATAAATCCAATCCTTTTATCCGAGGCATTTCCTTTTACATCTTCCATCAAAAATCCTTGTTTTAGAATTTCACAAATAGCAACAATCTTATGCCGTTTTTGAGGAATCCTAATCTTGCTCATTCATATCACATTGGTAATATGGTAAAAAATCACATCGGTTATATGCTTTTTAAAAATTTTATACAACAAATTCTTTATTTAAAACTTTGATCATAACTTTGATTCATGGTATGGATATCACAAACTTTCATACATCATTAAAATTTTTTTACACAATTTTATTAACTTAATTAAATTATTTAAAATAAAATTTTTCAGAATTCTGCATTAATTTAATACAATAAAATTGGTTTTTTACTAATTTATATATAAAATCTTTGAAATGTCTGACCCAATTTTTCTTATTGTTCAATTTTATTTTGTATACACTTCATTTAGGTTATCTCTCCAAATTAAAATATACTTTTAATGTTTATAATTAAAATATATATATATATTTATTATGTAGTTTAAATAAATGAGAGTAAAAATTTTTAAAATTTAGGGTGGGTAGTATTATAGACCATAAAATATAATAAGTTTGTTAGACCGCATTGCAACGTTTGGTTCAGCAAACTTTAAATGAAGAAATGTATTTTGATATGTTCAAAATTTAGGATCTGATCAATAGCTCAGTAGTGGCGTCTTTTCAATCGAAAAGTCTCGGGTTCAAATCCTGGTGGGATCATATCTAATAAAAAAATATAGTGTATATTAAAATAATTTAATAAGAAGCCCAAATGTCAAATAGGATGACACAGATAAGAGACGACACAGATCGTTTTCACTTCCGTTACTTTATAATTATCAGCTATCTTGAAAATCAATTCTGGAAATAGTTGTTCCAGACAGTCTTTAATTAGTTTTTTCGAATTCTAAAATTTTTTTAATCTATTTTAGAATAAATTTTAGTACTTTCATCTTTGAAACCCTACCACTTCTGTTTGATTACAGAACTTAAATATATTTAACATATTTTAAGAGGGAAGGATCTAAAATATGTATATATAATCGGTTCGAACACGATTCTTAAATTAACACATGAACCTTTAATTCACATTATTGACTATTATTTTATAAATATTAGCAATGATTTTGTATACTTTTGTGCTTGCTTGGGAGCAGAATATAACTTCAAACTTCATTTAAAGCTATCATTGAAATGGAAATGAAAACATATTACTAATTACTAATCAAATGTGTGTTTTTATGCAAAATTACTAATCAGTAATTTGAAGAAATGGTTATCAGTCCGACAAATCATAAAACTGCCTTTTTTTAATTATATGTAAATTCAAATGATTTGATTTGAATTTAAAGGAAAGTCATGAAGATGGATGTTAAAAATGTTTTGTCTCTTTTGTTAAATTCTCTGCCTTAGTCTTTGTTGCGGAAAACTAAATATAATTTTTCAGATACATTTCAATGCAAAACTATGGCTTAGCTTTAATATAATAAATTTATATTGACAGTGATGTCCTATAGAATTCATATATCCCTTCCCTTTTGATACATCCAAGACTTATAATTAAGATAAATATATATATATATCAAATAAGTCAAAGGAATCCTCGCTTCATTCATTCAAATAAATTTTCACATAAATTGTTCATCAAAAGGGACAAAGTTGATAAGATTGCAAAAAGAACCAAAATAACCAAAAAAAAAGAAATAAAAATCTTTAAAAATAAAAAAGGCTAATAAGCCTCTTCATCTGAACCACAAATATTGTTGTTGTTTTTTCGTTTTATTTTAATTTTTGCTTTAAGAAAACTTGTTAATGATGCACACAGAATTATGAAATTGTATACCATTTTTTTTTCTATTTCACTTTGTTTTGATTATCCTTTTTATCCTTTAAAAACAAAAATTCTTCTTTCTTATTCTTTTTTTTTACGGTAATCCTTTTAAGGTTGCCTCAAAAAAAAAAAAAAAAAACGTTATTCATTACGTTCAAATTAATAAGAGCACAGGAGTTTAATAAAAAAATAACAGTAAATGTAAGAAAGATTTTTTTTTAGAATTTTCATTGCTTCATCTTCAGATTTAATTTTTGATTTGTTTTAATTTTTTTTTATTTTTTTTATTTTCTTATTTTCTATGTAAAAGTAAGGGCCAATTTACAGCCCATTTAATAGATTTTTTTCTATACAAATTTACGTTTGCACTTTTCAAATGTTTGTGTTTCTGAAAAATTGGTACTTTTTTCAATGAAAACAAAAACAAAAAAATTTCCAAAAGAATCTTTTTCTCCAAATAAGTCTTAAAAAACAACAAATTTACATGTTTTCTTTCATTAAAATTTAAAAAAAATTTTGTCTCATTCCGATTTTAAAAATAAAAACAAATACCAAATTTTGGTTTAGCCCCATGAATTTAAAATTTGATTTTTATGGGACTGAGTGCAATTGCAACTAACATTACACGAGAGAATTTTAATTTAAGTTTGCTATATCGGAACGATCTTAATGGAATCAACTATATCTCAAACGAAAAAGGATCTATATACTAGTTGTACACTGTGCTAGTCCATATCGAGTGTATACTAGATTTTATTGTATACTAGATTTTATTGTACACTAGATTTTTTTTAAATGAAGAGTTTGCTAAATAAGCAAACTTATTTAAGCTTTCATTTGTTGAGTGCTAGGACACTATCACGTTTGTTTGATTTTTATTGGGTCTGGGCAGGTTAAAAAGAGAAGGCTAATAGAAAATATGAACAAGATAATAACGAAATAACAACGAAGAAATAAAACCAAGTTGAATTGTATATGTGAATAGTTCATGTAAAATCTGTTTATTGTATATGGGAGGCTACGTTCTTTCTTTGGGCAAAGTTTCATTAAAATCGGTTGAGAATTACTAGAACTTGACATTCCCGAAACTCTTAGAATCTTAAGACCCCATAATATTACAATCAATTTATGAAAGAAACTTTTTGTGGGTACCCACTAATTCCCACGTATAAGAAATTTGAAATTGTTCCGACGAAACTTGATATTTCTCGAAAAGTGTGTTTTTGTATGGAAACCTCTCAACCCTGTAATCTAAAGAGCCCATCTATGAACTTAACCTTTCTTTTGTTGTAAAAAGCATTCATAAAGCAAAAAGCACAATCCATATTTTAATGCTCGTTTAATTAACTAGATTTCTGCTCTACACTGGAATACCGTACTATATGTTTCTTCTATATTTCTAAATAAATTTTAAATTTTCATTTCTGCTTCTCGCATTATTTGTGAGGCGCAGATCTGGTAAGCTTATTTCATTATATGCATTATAGTTAACACTCAACACTATTGCAGCATAGCTGACTGAATAAATTGAAAGAAAATTAGCTTATTCTTGATTGAAAACTTTATTTTTTCAAATATGAAATTTCTTTTATACTGTTTTTATATTAGTCAATGTCGGTTACATTTATGCAAAAATTTCCATGCAGTTAATTATGTTTTTAAAATATAATTTTTTTTTTAACACAATGTTCTCTTACAACTTTTCAAATGGCAGCTTAAAAAGCTTTTATTAATAATTTTTTCTTTTAAAAATTAAATAAAATCTGTACAATGTATTCAGAAGCCTACAGAATAAATTCTAAAAATCTTAATTCTTAAATGTGAAATAATAATGGGGTGATGGAATATTAAAGGAAATAAGGAAATAAAAAGAAATTTCCAAAATTGAAACAAAGGAAATGAAATTTTCTTTTTTGTTTTCCTTTGTTTCCTTTGATTTTTTTGAGAATTTTATTTTGCAATTTTATTTGTTTTTTTTTTGTACCGGTTTTATTGAATTTTAACATTCCAAATAATAGACCAGAACAGAGTTTCTGTTTCCATTTAAATTATGAAAACAGACCAAGGGAATAAAATAGAGAAACCTAAAAGAATTCACTTAAAAAATCTGTCGACAACGTGACCAAATGTCACTAAAACTATTATACTTTTTATTTTGTATTAAAGACTAGGGTTTATATTGCCGGACTCAGTTTTTTGACGATAGAGTGACATAGGTTGTGTATTAAATATGTAAGTAAAGCAACGTGGTATGCTGTAAAATACCTTTGATGTGTTTCAATTTCAAACTGTGAAATGATATCTAAGTAATTCCGAACCTTTTCTGAACATATCTAAAGCTACAGTTTTTATTTCAGAAAGTATCATTTCAGCAAGATATTGTTTAAATTTATTAATTAAAACTATAATTAAGGTTTACGATTTAATTAAATATATTTAAGCTTAGAATTTAATTAAATATATTTAAGCTTACTTACTCTTATCCTAAAGTATTCATAGAAATGTAATTAATTACTATCAAAATGCAATCATCCAAATATGTATTATTTCATAATTAACTATTTTTCTTTGACAAAATTGATTTATCACAGCTATTATGCCATCCTAACACGTAAGCCTTGCGGCCCGTTGTGCACCTACTTGTAATACTTTTTATCAATTTATAAGTAATATTATTTATTTTGTTTATGCTATATATTTGTATAATTGAAATTATATTTGGTCACCATGGAGATTTCTAAACAAAATTATTTTTCAATAATTTTTTTTCAATTAAAAAAATTCATGATCCGTACAGGAATCGAACCCGCACCCCCTCGGTTAGTAAGGCAAATGCGAAATAAATTAATGTCTAAATTTTTTTCAATATCATAAGACGATTGTTTAGATCACGCATAAAGCTTATTTTCAAATTTAATTTAAAACATCATGTAATCAAAATCATACTCATTCAGAACACGGGTTGATCAGCTAAATCAAGAATTATATCGTCATCAATTAAATGAGTTAGTATATGCTGTTTTTTTTTTTTTATTTTCCATCCAAAAGAGTTTTTTATTATCTTTAAAAAAGTTTTTCTCTTAAATTTATTTGCCGTAATTGGACAAATTCTGATAGTATACTTTGACGAAAGTCAACTTAATTTGACAATTATAGTAATATGGAGCTGATTAATTTGAAAAAGTCAATAGAAATCTAAAACAAGTTTCCAGAACTTACAGATTACAAGATTATCTATTACAAAATAAACATCTGGCCATCCTGTTTTCATTTTTTTCTTAATATTCATTTGTTATGTGAAAAACAAAAACAAAAAACACTTATAAATTAATAGAAAAATTCTTTGCAAGGATTTGCATATAAATAAAAATAATAATATATGAATATGTAAGGATTCAAGGATGCAAGGACGAGTATAATATACATAGGTAGCAAAAAAAAAAACAAATTATGACGTTACTTGCAAAAAAAAAACAAAAAAATTGAAACCACAACCAAAAAAAAACCAGAAATCTTCATGCTTCTTGCATTTCATCATAATTTAATTTGTTTATTTTATTATTTCTTCTATTAATTCTTTTTTTTTTTTTTTTTTTTTTTTTTGGAAACAAATTCAAGTTCTCATAATTTTTTCCAAAATAATGAAGAGTTATTCGCATATTTGCATTAAATTTTCGTTTTGTTTTTCCCGTTATTTTTTTATTTCGTCCTTTTTTTTTATTTTTGGTACATCCTTTTTGTTTTTTCTTAAATAAAAATTTGTGCAAGAGTTTTGCAGGATTTTTTTTCTGTCCTCTTTTGTTTATCCACAAAAAAAAAAAAAAAAAAAAAAATGCAAACAAAAAATAAGTAAGAATTGCCAAAAAATAGAACAAGAGTGCAGCCAAGTATTGTGTTTTTTATTTAATAGGAAGGGACGCTAAAATTTTCAAGGACAAAAAAAAAATCAAAACATTTCCCTAAAAAATGTATTTCGTATTTTTGGCAGCTTTTTTTTTTTGGTTGTTTTTCATCATGTTGTTGCAAAATAATTGTGATGTAGATTCGCGCACGGTGACATATGAATTTTTGGAAACACAGAACATAGAACAAATGTTTTATATTTCGCTGCTGAATTGAAATTTTTGTTTTTTTTTTTTTTTTTTGTAACTTGGGGATTTTATGCACATTTCTATAATTTTATGTCGTTAAACTAATGATATTATTGTTGTAAACCACATTTACAGGGGTGAGTGAGTGTCACCTTTTAAATTTTTTTTTTTATATTTTGTATATATATATATTTCATATATTTTTTTTTTATTTTTTTGCTTTCGGCTGTTAATACCAATGTTAAAGTCAACAAAATAACGTTAAATTGCAACCGTTAATCAAAAGGATTTAAGAGTGTCCTTAACGTTGATTAACAAAATAAAAAAAAAAAAAAAAAAATTCAGATTTTTGGGGATGAATGAGGAATAAATAGAAATTATATATAGAAATAAGAAATATATAATACAAGCCGATTAATATGAAAAAATAATTCTCGCGTATAAAGTGTATTTTTTGCGGTTAATTAACCCCCAAAAATTAATTTTTAATTTTTTTTTTTTAATATTTTTCGTTTTTTATTGTTTGGAATGATAAGTTTTTTTATTTTAATTTTTTTCATAAAAATATTTTGGAAAAGGAATGTGAATAAAAAAAAATTTTTTTTTATTTTCATTTATTAAAAATAAAATAATTTTTCTATTTTCTTTTCATCAAAATTCTTCCTGAAAAATTTTAATTTTTTTTTAAGCTATTTACAGACAGGTAAATAATAAGTAAATATATGTAATATTAGAAGTAGGTTTGAGATTTTTTTACATTTAACAAAAAGAAAAAAAAAAGGAAGTTTTTAAAGAGTTTTTAAAGAATTAGAATTTATTTGGAATTTAAAAACTTTAGATTATTTTAAAAATTGATAAAAATTTAAGATTTTAATAAAGACTTTTTGGTTTCAATTGTAAATTAACTTTTTAATACTTTTGAGTAGCATTTTTTTCATTTTTTTTTTCATTTACAATAGAAATAATTAAATTATAGTTTGAAAATTAAATAGAACTTAGATTATGCTATTGTATTATCACCTAGAGCTTTAGAAAGCAAATATATTTCTTCCATTTATAATTAAAAAGTTGTAATATGATGTGAGCCAAGTTACCAAAATGTGGGCACCATTAAATTAATTTCATTTATAGATACATAAATTATCTAAACATTTAAATTTGACACTTCAAAATAATTTTTACAATTAAAATTGCAACAGGCCGATGACAGCACTTTTATGACATACATTCTCTATACAACTGTTAAAGTTGTCATTTACAATAAATAACTTTTGTTGTGATGTTTATTAGGTTGTGTTGTGTAATAAACAACTCAACTAAAAAGTGTTGTTAATCACAATAGCACCATGAATATTTTGATTATTACAACTTTTTAATTATAAATGGAAGAAATATATTTGCTTTCTAAAGCTCTAGGTGATAATACAATAGCATAATCTAAGTTCTATTTAATTTTCAAACTATAATTTAATTATTTCTATTGTAAATGAAAAAAAAAATGAAAAAAATGTTACTCAAAAGTACTAAAGTACAAAAGTAAAATAATAATCAAGGCTGCTTGTAAGTGTCAAATGTGTATAACTTGTAAAATTTATTTTAGTTTTCAATTAATCACGTCTAGTTTTTTCTGTAAAATTTTAACATAAATTACAAAAAACAACAGAGAGAAAGAAATTTCAAAATTTTATGTAATTTATCGTCCAATACTAAAGTTTAGTACAACATAATATATAGTCACAGAATATTTAATAAACTTTAATTTAAACTTTAAAAAACTGTAAGAGTAAATAAAGGACGTAATATTTACAAAGGAGGAAATTCACGTTAAAAGATGAATTACGCATTTATAATCTAGGAATTCCCGATCATGCATTACTTGAACATTTATAATGAGTGCAAAAAATAATTCTATGAAATTACAATACCTATTTATTTCATTTCAAAAGGTGTTAAAAATTTTATAAACATACGGCCGGATCGACGAACAGGCAGAGTGAAACTATATGTATTTTTTGAAAACATCATAAAAAAACATATAGGTTAGGTTGTTGTTGTTCTTGAAAGCTGTACAATCTCCACAACATAATCTAAATACTTTAAGCTAAATCCAAATAATGATAGAAAAAACACACATTGCATATTATTATGTAGTTTAATCTTTATATCCTTTTAAATATCCTTTTATATTCTATTTTTTTATACTCTTTCAATTTTTTTTTTTGTTTTTTATTTTTTTACTTTATCAGACATTATGAACTCTAACAATTCAACCAAGTTATTTTTATTGTTTAATTTACTTTATACACCTTCATTGGAAATTTTACTCTAAATTTTCTTTAAGATCCACCTGCAATGAGTCAGATAATAAAAAAAAAAAAACAGAAAAACGAGGAAGAGTGTAGTAGAGTAGACTGTGTCAACTCTGGGATACCCGTATGACCGTAATATAAAACTCCTAGGTTTATTATATATAAAGTAATGTTCATGTGAAATTCAAGTTGTATGGCAACTATTCGAACCAATTGCAGTGGACCAAAGCAATTTTGCTGAAACTTTGGCCATTACATTAAATATTTTTGGTAAAATTTCAGACACGCAGCTTCAATAGGTGTAAAGTAATGCTTATATAAAAAAAGAAGTTGTATTGCAGATACTCGAACCCGTGAATTATAGGGATGACGGAATTTTAGAAAATTCCAAAATCCTAGCTTCTTTATTTTTTGAATTATCAGGGTGACGAATGGGCGGATATACATAGCTAAATCGATTTACTTTTCGATTCTAATCCGATCCATACCTTTGAGTCTATAACTACCCTCCGTCCTTCCCTGCATTACAAACGTAAAGACAAATTTAGTATACCCTTTAGACTTATAGTCATAAGGGTTTAAAAAAGAAACAACAAGCAATAAAGATATTCAAAGTGGTTTGTAGATATAAGAACTTTTCATTGTTCTCAAAAGAAAGAAAAATATATAAATATTATTTTTTTTTTCTTAAACAAATAAAGTGGGGTTCATTTCCACCCCATTTTTTTTATATTTGCACTAAAAAAAGAAAAGTTACTGATTTATTTCTATACTTCAACTAAAAAAAAATCATTTTTATATTATCGTGTACATATATGCTTAAAAGAGGTTTTTAAAAAGAAAACAAAAACAATAAAAAAATTAAATCGCGAACTTTATCCAGAAAGAGTTTTTCTTTTCCCCCTTACTACGATATTTTGCCTTTTTTATTTTTTTTTCCTTATATATTTAACGTTTACCAGACAATGAATTTATGACATACTTCAGTAAACTCTAATTTTTTAAGTTGATTTTGAAAAATTCAATTGAAGTTGAGTTCATGCCTTAGCATATCTATTTGTTTAATTTGAATTTATATATGAATCTTCAAAATCAAATAAAGATTGGAGAAGTTAAGATAGATTTGAAAATGAATTTTTTTATTTTTTTTTTATTTTTTTTAAGCGCTAACTTTTTAACTGTTAGGCTAATAAGCCTGTTTACACCATCGGTATATGTTGGAAACGGGGGTCATATTATGTTTGTGTTATTAGAATTGATTTTATTCAATTACACATACAATTAAAACATGAGATAAAGGCCTTATAACATGTAGAAACGTCTTAGATTTGCAAATGATACAATTCTATTTTTCTTTATATTGTAATATTTTGTATTTGAGTTATATGGTATTCTATATCTGTCAGTTGTATTATTCAATTAAATTATTTGTTTATATTTTGCATTTGTTTATATTGTAATATTAAAGTATTTTTTATTAAAGATATATAAATATTAATTATTCAATAAGCCATTAATTTGAACTCAATGGCGAATGGTTCAATGACTCAAATGCTGAGCCGAGTTGAAAACCAGAAAAGTTTTTCTTTTTCACTGGAATTCGAACTCGGGTCTTTCGGATGAAAGGTCGGTACTCTAACCACTGTACCGTTCATTTGTATAAAATATAATAGGAAAATTCAGAGTTTATTGCTTAACTTGAAATACTAAGCTCCTGGTTAAATAATAAGTTTTGCAAAAATCTGTTTAACAAATCTAATACAATATCTCAAAATGAAAGGCATTTGAATTAGGCAAGGCTTAGGATAGTTTTTGGCATTAATCTTCATAATCTTTTCTAGGTTTTAATATTTCTCAAAAAAAAATTTAGCGTTCAATATCAAGCGTTAAAATTATTACGTATACGTTCTTTTTAGCAAAAAGTGTAGATGAACTATCTGCCATTTAAAAAGTTTATTATTTTTTAAGCTAAGGTTTATTGTTGATTTATATAAATAGCATGTTTTTTTTAAAATGGAAATGCTTATTGATGTTCTGATGCCCGATTTAATATAACCTCCTATTCAAATGAAAAACCATCTATTATGAAAAATTTAAATTAAAGCATTCTGCCGGAATTTCATTAATTATTCACTCCTCTTATCTTCCCTTTCACAAAAGCTGGTGTAGCTAGAAGTAGTTGAAAGTAGAAAAGAGTACTTTACTACTAATAAACAAACGCCAGCAGTACTTCTTCATACACTTCGTTTTAATTGGATTTGATGCTTTTTTTTTTAAAATCGTCGGTAATAATACAAAAAATGAACTATTTTTAATTTAAAATTTTTTACAAATAACAAGAAGGTCCTAAAAAAAATTAAATTGAATTGTAGGATAACCACAATTTTATTAAAAGAAAGTCTGGAATTATGTGTGTACTTTTTTCAAAATTCCTTAACTAACCAATATCTAATAATTTTTAAAAGGCAAAAATAAACAATACAAAAGTTTAAATAATAATTGAAATCTTTTCAGATTTATGACTTTACTTTTTTTTTTTGTTTCTACCCTTAACCATATTTAAAAATGGTCAAGACTAGGTAAAAGTATTTCTTAACTCTTTCTTTATATATTTATGTAGCTATACAATAATTATTCATTCTCTAAGAATAAGAATATTTTCTTAAATTTTGTAATTTCGGAAAAATTTTCTCTTCTATGATTGTTAGAGTTATATATGTGGGCAATAGGATAAAATTTCTGATATATATATTTGACATTTTTTTCTTTTGAATTCTCGAATAAGAGGTTGGTGCTTTAACCACTATGCTATCTAAAGCGTGTATAATTTTATATATTTTGGCCTGTATTATGACAGTCAACTAACTTGCTAGTTGAAAAGTATCAATCAACTTCTTGAAATGGTATTGTGAATTGCAACTTTTCAACTATATAGAAAAAATTGTGAATTATCAACTATCAACCATCAACTTAAAATTACTATTGCGAAATACAATCCAGTTGTTCGTTGTCAATTATTCCATCAATGAAAAAATGTTGGTTGTTAGATTTGAAAAAAAACTTTTTGAGCAGAAAAAATGCAAGTTAATACAAATAATATAAAGTAGGTAAATAAAATTTTATTTAAAAATTTTACAAATGTCAAAATAATTGTTAAATTCACAATAGAAAATTATTTAACAAAATTGACAATGAAGAAAATTTTTTTTCAATTACATTTCACTATTCTAATTTTTTTGATAATTGATAAAAGTTTTCAACTATCAACTAGTTGAAAGTTGACTGTCATAATAGAGGTATTTCTCTACTACCATAGGTTGTGCATCTCTGACTCCAAAATTGTAGATATACTATACTCTATAGTACTACAATGTCAAAAAATCAACATGTTTATATATATACAAATCTATACAAAATCTATAAATGCTAGGAGAAAAATTTTTATTTCTAAACCTATTTTCAATTTTATAATACAATCACTTTTGTTTTCATATACATAAATCTTGAATAAGGAATGCTGCAGTAGCTGTATTCAAATTCAAATAATAAACAAAATGAAATTTTACAAAAACCTCAAGAATGTTCATGTATTGTAAGAATACATTCTTCAGTATACTTACCTTAACACTTTCTTCCAAGTAACTCTAGAAATTTACTGGCAGGATATTAATTTAATATTTTTTTGAAATTTTATACTTTCTTATAAATAAATGGTCAATAAGGTGAATTTTTAGAAAATGAAATTAAGAAAGATTTATTAAATGTAATATTTTTGATAAAAGAAATTGGGTTTGTTTTGGTATTTTTGGTCTGTCGAATTTTATTAAAAAATGCGGTTTATTAAATTATTATTTTTTTATTTTTTATTTCTTTTGAATACATTGGTGTGTGTTTGTATATATTTGCAATCTAAAACTATAAAATGAATTACAATGGAATTTTTTTAAAATTAACATTCGGTCATTTGTTATGTTTTCAATAAGATAAAATAATTTAAATAAACATTTGCAGTACATATTGTAAATATTGTAGAAGTTGGTAGGAAATATATAGGTAAAATTTTTTAAAGTTAAAATAATTTTATAAATTCGTTAAAGATTTTCTTGTAGTTTATGTCCTTAGATACTATAAAAAGCTTATTTACTGAAACTGAATTTGCTAAAGAAAAGTTGGAGTCTTTAATTAGATTCTTATTTAAGAGCAAATTTTATTTCAACGACAGCTAGGTCCTGTTCTGAAAAGCAAAAGTTTTTGAGATGCTGAAGTAAGAAAAAAATTAACCACATGTGTTTTTCGTGCCTTGTGATTCTCGTACTGCAAATATTTAAGAATTAGTTTATTGTTTGAGTCGAGTTTCCAGAATTCTTTGAATAAATTTAATCATCAAACCTGACGCTCATATGAACCAATAAAATTTGGTATTTTCGGTACTATACATAGTTTCTTTCCTCTCATTTTAAAATAATATAACAATGACTCTGATATCGCGATTTTCAAAATTCTGCTTTAAATATTGCGCTTCTGAAAATCCCGGTTTTTAGTTGTTGTTTTTTTTATTTATTAAACTTCTTTTTTTTTATTACTTGATTTTATTATGAAATGTGGAAATTGCGCCCTTAAATCCCCCTCATAAACAAATTATGCAAGTCTAGATTTTGTGAAACCCTTTAACCCCTTCCTTATATTTTTTTTTTTTGAAATATTCAGTATAAGAGTGGGGAACTAGAAAAACGGGATTTTATGTAGGATTACATTCCGCTTCCTATAACATGTGGTACAACTAACTGTCGAATGTAATAATAATCAATTAAATATATTTTTTAAGATTTTGAAATTAAAAAGTTTACACTATACATTACATCTAAATTCTTTTAACCCCTCGAGGTGTTTACGTTTATTTTCTACAAATTTGATTTAAATACAAAAACTAATTTTAAAGTACCATATTAACTCTTAGTTTGTATACTATAATAAATTTATATTGAATAATTCCTAAAGGTTTTTAATTCATGATTTATTTAATAGCGTTGAAACTATTAAAATATTTAAAAAAAAATTTATATATATATACATTTTACAGTTGAATAAACCGTTAGTTACTAAATATAAAATATATATTAAGATTTAATTTAATGCGATAAAATGTATGTAAAAGTATTGAGTACACAGATAATATCAGCCAGCTGTGTAAGCGACCAGTTTCAAATGGTTAGAATGAATTTATAAATTATTTGTGTTAGAAACCCAAAAAAAAGTGATCACTGAATTGAATTAATTTAGATTTTAGATAAAAAATGTAATATAAATTTTAAAAATTACTTCAAGCTTAATTGATTAAAATTCTAGTTTTTAAAAATATTTCTATGGATAATGAAGTCAATTTATTTGATATATATGTACATAAATTAGTACTGTGCGTGTTCTGGCATTATTTGGACGTCCGTGTCTTCTACTTCCTTAGGATTTCTTTCCAAGGTCTTCTGATTAATGTTATTGTAATTTTTTTTAGCGTATGACTGGATATGCCTTCCTTTTTGCTTTCTTTGTTACTTCAGGATGGGTTTCCTCCTGTAATTCCCGAAGATTTTTGTTGCAACAATATTTTGCATATGATGCATACCCATCTGTTGATTACTAATGGTATGCTATAATTAAAATTCAATAGGGAAGTCCCCATAGAAATGCCTCATCCCATAATACGAATCGTGACGAATTTCGTTTAAATGCTAACAGTTCAACCGTTAGACTAACAAGCTTGGTATATGTGAGAAAAGGGTGGACGTATTATATTCTTATTAGAAGCTTAAATAATCCAAGAAAAGGTGCTTTAAATGCACTTTAATGTATGTTTAATAGAAAATAGAAAATCCTAAGAACCTTTTAAAATTTTTTAGTTCTAAAGACCCTTTTGAAACAAGACATGCATTGTTGAATGTAAAAATAGGTTCTGAATGCATATAAATGTTTTGAACAATTTTACACCAAATTGAATTTTAATAGGGAACTTCTAGTCTCTTAATAAATGTTCATACGATGAAAAGTGGGTATATAATAAACTTTTAAATGTGCACTCCCTTAAAACAAAAAGCAAATATAAAAAAATAAAATTCCATATTAGGGAAGGGAATATAAAGAAAATCACAAACATGCAGATTTGTTTGTTCTTTTGTGCATATTCTTTGTATGAATATGTTTTATGTTTTCATTTTTCAACTTTTGTAGGTGTTACTTCATTTGGAAATGCTTTGCCATTTAATGTAACTTCAAATTTGCATTTATTGCCTTTTAGGTTCCAGCAGTGCTAGAATAATATTCTTCATATACATGATATTTAAATTGGTTTTCTTATTATTTGCTTCTTCATACTTTTAATATTAAGTCAACCCTATCGGATGTTATAATTTTTTTTTTTTATGGGCGCATGAAAGCACTGAAAACTTTAAACTTATTACGGATTTACTACGCCTTTTTTCATACGACAACTTAAGATCTTCATTGGAACTTAAATTTTAAGAAGCCATATATTGGCCATTTCATCAACGGTGTGAAATTGATTTCCCTTCTAAAAAAGACGAAAGGTTTTTTGTTCATTAAACAGAGACAACATTAGTTGTCTTTAGTTAGTCTTTTAGAAGTAACTGAAGACCATAAGTAATTTTTTTATTTTTACGCTATAGCAAAAGAGGGCCTACCGAAACGAAGGATAACGAATGAATTGTTTGCTGTATTGAAATTAACTTCGAATATTTTCTTGGATCAATTGTCTATCGAAATAAAAACACCTTGAAAGACAGTTTTTTTTTTGGCAAGCATTATAGATGTGGCATTTCAACTGATATTATAAAATCAAATATCTTTATTATGGAAATATGAGTAACTTCATTAGAAATCGTGTATAAGAAGATATAATACACCTACTCGAGAACAACTCTTATGTGTCTGTGTCGCTATTGTACTTGCCGGGATTCTTTGTTGCCATGCGATTTGTTTGAAATAGAGTAATTCGCTAATTCTCCTGGTTTTGATTAAAAATGATGAAGAGCTAAGCGGGCGGTATGATAAGTATTTGCCGATGAAACGATGTTCTACGTTTGGAATAAATATCGCGTTTGGTTTGCTTCATGTTTTTGTTAAGTTTACAGTTTGTTTAAAAGAAACTTGTAAAGGGAAATTTTAACCGACTTCAGTCTATTCAAAAGGTTCGAAGATGTTCATGGCTCTTTTAATTTTAGTTTTCGTTTTTAGCTCCTAAAATTACAGACTGCATTTATTCGATTGCCTGAAACGTTGTTTAAGATCAGCACTTTTCTGATTATTTTATTTAGAACAGTGTAGTTAAATACGGGAGAACCTTTACTTACACATAAAAACCTTATATATATATTAAATGAAACTTCGCCTGCTCCACATCTTTTAGCGAAGTGTCCTTTTGATAAAGTCTTTTTGAAGAAAATCTCTTAGTGAAATGGCAAGTCCACTGCTGAGCATAATTTTATTTCACTATTTCTATATGCATGCACACAACATTTTTTTTTATTTTCACTTTGTAATTTTTAAAGTGGCAAAAAGTCTCTTTTGAATGAAAAAAAAAAACGTTTACAAAACACCAGCACACACAATTTTCGTTATAAAATTCATATTGACATGAGATTTTTTTTTTTATCTTTCACTTTTTTCTGCATTTTTTTTTTTCCTTCTAACTTTGAAAGCTATTTATTTTGAAGTGCCTCATATCTTCTCGTTGGCATGTAACACACTGTAGAATTGCTTGTTACATGAAGTTTATTTTTTATTTGCTGCAACTGAAAACAGTAATAGTGTGACATCAACAAGTGTTCAGATATAAAAAATATAAAACCATTCAAAATATAGAAAAAAAAAGAATAAATATTAAAAGAAAAGTTATTCTGCTGGTTTTTCAAAATAGTCAAAAATTGTTCAAAGGATGAGTTGTGTTGAATAGAATACCCAGAATCAACATACATTAGTTTATATATAGGAAGCAATTTATGTTCAATGATCAACAAGTGAAACATGTCCTTAAAAAATATGTAAAAAAAAAACCGTAAATTTTCTAGTATTGAAACGTTTTGCTGCTTTGATTTTGGATGCACATAGTAAGAGAAGCCAACCAACTAAAAATGATATTATTTTTTTTTTGTAACTTTTCATCAAATTAGATTATAAAAATTTTTTAAACATGTCATACAACATTAGAGTTGTTGATTCTATTAAAAAACGAGGAAGAGTGTAATAGAGTAGACTATGTCAACTTAGGGATACCCGTATGATCGTAAAAATATACATTATATAATACAATTAATTACTTGTTGGTAAAATTGTAAGTACACAACTAACTAGGCTTTCAGTTATGAAGAAAACAAAATATAAGTTGAAATTCAGCTTTTTGAACCTCTTCCACTACACCGACTAAATTTTATTCAGACGTGTGCCGTTAAAGTTACAGTATTTTCAGTAGACCAGCCAAATACGGTTATTGCATAAAACTGAATTTGGGAAAATTTCAGAATTCTAGCTCCTTTATTTTTTGAGTTATCGTGTGGACAAACGGATGGATGGACATAGCTAGATCACTTTACTTTTCAATTCTGATCCAATCCATACACTTGAGTGTATATCTACCCCTCCTCCTTTTCTGCGTCAAAAACGTAATGGCAAATTAAGTATACCCTTTGACCTATATAGTCATACAAGTATAATAAAAAAAATGTATCAAGAATATTTAAATTTGTGCTTTTTCGCATCAACGATATGCAAATAAATTATCGATAATTTTTAAAATCATGAACGATAATATAATTTTATTTTATTTTTTTATTATTGAAACGATATAAATTTGAATGTACATTTTGTGGTTATAAATTTTTACACAATAATGGTTCTGTATAAGAATAAACAATTGGCTTCTTAGTAGAGTTATCAAAGAATTAGTTGTTAGCTTATTAGTATAGTTATCAAAGATATATTTATTAGCTATGATTATTAACTCGGGATGGCTAATGATGAGAATAAGGTACTTTTTAGTTTTTAAATGTTGCAACAAATTTATAAAATTAAATCAAAATGATTTGGAACTTATTACAAAGTATATAAGATATGTTGTTAAGTACATTTATGAAGAAACAATATAAATTTATGCATAGTCAGTTGCATAGTCATTGAAAGGGATTGTATGAGATTTATTTGCGAAGGACTACTGAGGACCTAAAATCGAAACAATGAACTAAAGAACGTTAAATAAAAATTTATAATTGTTTAATTTTTACATCGTCCGTCCTTGCATCTTCATTATTAGCTTTCTATTAACTTAGAAATGGATTACATAACTCACGGCTGTATTGGTTTTATTTGGATATATAATATATTCCTAAAAAGAACTTATCATAGTAAAGCCTAAATTACATTTAAAATTTTCAATCAATCATTTTATTCTTATAAACTGCGAAAGGTATAAATAACTGCAAGAGCAGTACTTAATTGTAATTGATAATATATCTGTTTATTTGTAAACGCACTAGCATTATTAACATTACAGGGATTTTAAATAAATTCAGGTTTAAAGAGAAAGTTTACACATGGGACAAAAGAATTTTACTGCTTACTCCCCTGTTTAAAAAGCACAACCAATTTTTAGTATAGTAATGGCTGATGCATTAGTTCAGAATTAATTAAAAAGTTTACACATAAATTAACTTTTTAAATAATACTTTATAAATACAATTTTGAAAAATCATATTTTAATCATAATTTAAAGATGCAAATTAATATGTGTGAGAGGGTTCGTTTATGTTGGAGCTGCAATGCATTGGTTAAGGCTCAGTGTAGAAAACTATATACATAAATTTAATAGAGGTATTTATATTAGAGCATCGCTTTGATCAGCGATTAACAATATGTAATTTTCTACGCTATGCTTTTATCGACGCTCTTATCATTTATCGCAGGTCCAATATAAATGCAACCTTAGGTTATAAATTGTTATTTAGTGTTAATAATTTAAAAATCATGTGTTCAAAAAAATGTAAAAACATATTTAATATTTATATTTAGAAACTTTAAATAATCTTTAAAATTAAAAAAAAAAATAAATCATTTTTGATTTCGTGTTCGTAGATTCCACCCTTGAATTTATGTTCTCAATCTATTTGCTTGATTACAATGATAACGTGTCTCTCAATTTCGAGCGGAATCAGCCAAATTTCATTTTTTTAAACCTCGTCATGAAAAAGAATTTTCCAAGAATTCTAAAATTACAAAAAGTTATTAAAATTTGATTAAAAAATTTGTATAATACTTCATACTTACATTTAAAGATTATTTTTCAGATTGTTGTTTCAGCTCCAAATGCACACAATTAATCCTTCCAATGAAATTGTATATTCTTTACATTGTTGAGGTAGTATAACTAAGTATTTCGAAGCTACTTATCTTTTGTATATTCGCCTTGAATCATCGATAACAATTTTTGTATAAAAATTTTAACATTGCATTCGTAATTTTTCTACTCATGCTTTCCATGTCGGTTTAATTTATAGTTAGGCTTAAAACTTTTGAAATCCAAATTCTATCTGAAATACAAATATGAAAAAAATTTGAAAATAGGTGAAGAGTTTGCGCAAAACATTTAAAATTATTAAATGAATTCAGAACATTAATATTAATAAAAAATTAAAAGAAATGTATGTTCCACTTTAAAATATATATAATGTATAAGTAAAATTTAAAAATTCAATTATTTAGATAAAACTTAAACTTATTTTTGATTCCATTAAGATCAGTTTCGAAAAGATGGTGTACCTTCAACTAGTTATTCTACAAAACTCAAATAAAATTAAAATTTGCTAAACTG
Source organism: Dolichopus griseipennis (assembly GCA_963082915.1). Taxonomy (NCBI): domain Eukaryota; kingdom Metazoa; phylum Arthropoda; class Insecta; order Diptera; family Dolichopodidae; genus Dolichopus; species Dolichopus griseipennis. Next base: position 26,079,599 of record OY720445.1, on the reverse strand, counting down.
TGACTTTGTTTGAATAATTTTATTTATAAAATGTGACAAACAAGCGGAAAAAAAAAAGTCCTAAAATTCCTGCTTAAAAAAATTATTGATATCTGAAGTTTTATGCAGTTCTTGGATTCTTTCTAATATTTTTTCATATATATATTATGTTGACACAACGGAGGGGAATTCCGTCCAAAATCCTTCGCTAAAAAAATGTTTGAAACCCTGATTTTGAATCCAACTCTTAAACGCCTCCCTTTCTTGTTAGAACGTAAAAATATTATAGTTGGTTGGCACATTTTTAAATATAGTAAACAGATTTTTCTAGTAATATGTAAACTCAATATAATGTCAATATTTGCACAATTTTCATTCAATGAAATAATATGTAAAAAAAAACATTCAGTATCAATTCACTTTGAATTAAAGCTTATATTAATATATAAAAAAATATCCTAACTACCGATCTTTGATGCGAAAAACTTGGGCTGTAATCCTGTGAAAGTGAAAAAAAGCTATTTATCAAGTTTTCAACTCGATTTAACTACCATTCGCCATTAGGTTCAAATTAATGGGTTAATTAATAATTAATAATTAATAATTAATAATTTCATTTCTCTAATAAAAAATACAATAATATAACAGTATAATTTAATTGAATAATATAACTCACAGATACATAAATACCTTATAACTCAAATATAAAATTATTACAGCTACAACATTATAACAACCATTTAGAATTGTATCTATTGAAAATCTAAGACGTTTTTGCATGTTATAAGATCTAGTACAATCTCTTGTTTATTCATATTGAATTCATTAAAATCAATTCTAATAACATGAATATAATATAACGTGTTCCAACATGTACCTTATTAGCCGTAACAGTGAAACAGTTAGCACTTAAAAACAGCAATGGATTGCATTTTGCAGGCCATAATTTATAATAATTTAGGCATTGTAAAATATAAAGTATTCTTTTTAGAATATTATTGAAATCTGTATCTCTTGGTAAATTTTAGCCAGTTATATAATTTTTATTTGGCATGATTATAAAATCATTCTTTATTTCAAGTATGCATCTCTATGCCTTACATAATATCCAAATTGATTTGCTTGCAAGACTATTTTAATTGCTGATTGTTCCCCATTTATTCTTTTTTCAAAGTCTTTTAATTGAACATTAATTATTCTCAAATTTTATTTTTAAATTACACATTATTTAATTTAATTAATATACGTATTATAATTTTACAAAATTTATATAAAAAGAACAGCTCAGTATTTTAAATTAGGTTTGACAAATTCAATTCACTTAAAAAATTAAACAAATAATGTGAATTCACTATATGAAAAATAAAAATGTTTTTAACGCTTTACTCCCAATTGTGAAAACTTTTACTTACGCTATTTTAATATTATAAAAATGATAGGATATATCTTCTAAATTTATGTTCCCTTTTCTTTACATAGTTGTAATATATGTACATATTGTAAATTTCTGAAGTAAATATGGATATAACTTTTAAAATATAATATTTTAGTAAATAAATAAAAATATATTTTTTAAAATATTCTTAATTTTTCAATAAAATAAATTAACATTGTTACGAGTAGTACAATTTCCAAACAACTAAGCTTAGCTTTTAATTTTTCATTTTAATTATATTATTTATTATACAATTTCTTATTACAAGTTTTTTTGTACTTTCCTTCTATGTATTTGTTAATGTTATGTATACAAATACATATATTTGAGCAAAGCAGTGTCCAGTTTAATTAAAAATAAGATATTTATAACACTAATGCTTTTGACTGTTTTTTTTTTGCAAAATAAAAAATTTGTTTGTATTTGTTGAAATATAAATTTTGTATCTTTTATATAGGATTGAATGATATCCTATTTCTAATTTTAGTACTAATTGCAAATATTTCGAAAAAGTTGCTTGAAATTTATTTAAAAATGTTGCTTTATTGCGTTGTGACTTGAGACCTTAAAAAATTTTAAAAATAAAAACATATAACTGGAAGGTAATCAAAATATTACTGTAAAATTCAACATGAGTTCAAAAAGTACTTATTAACTACTTACATTTACAACCACATAAAAAAATGTTACATATCAATATTTAAATATATATGTATACAGCGTTTAACATTAAAAAAATTGCAAAAACATTTTACGATAAACAAAATGATGTCCTAATATCGTAAAATTTTCATATAGTATTAAATATTATTTCCCCTTTATTTTATTTGTTCAATCTAAACTGTTATACAAAATAACCGTTAAATAGGGGTAAAATGAAAAAAAAACAAAAGTGAGTTACAAAACTTTTGTTATTTTACAAATACATTCATAATTTTTTTGACGTTTATAAGGAAATTTTGAAGTGTACTCGTATATAGTTACTTTTCATTTTAAGTTGTAAAAGGATTTACTATTCAATTTATGATGGTGTGTGTTTTATATAATATATATGGATACATATATAATAAATCAACTTATTCTTACACAAACTAAAACAGTAAACTAAAATAATATTGAAATAGGATACATATATTTTATCGATAAGTTTTTTTTAATTAAAAAAAAAAACGGTAATTTAAAAAAAATCTTTTGTTTTGTGATTGTATATGTGAAAATAACAAGAATATAAGCAATTTATAGAAAATGTTTTTTTAAAAAAAAAAAACATAATGAGTGAAAGTTAGATATTTTATTTATTACAAAAATTTAATTCCCAAAATTTTAATAGAAAGGAAATAATCAAGGATTTAGGGTGCGGTTCTGTTAAAATTTTGATAATTAGGAATTAGACAAAAAGAGTATACAGATACTAAATATTAATATTAAAATTTGGATATAAATTTTTAATTACAAAAATAAAATAGAATTTGATTTAAAAAGAAATATAATTTTTAGTAGATTGGAAATATAGTTATATAAAATATGTATATACATTTGTTTGCTTGCAAATTCTATACAAATTAAAATAAATCGCAGTTGAAGTTTATTTAAACTAAAAAATTTGAGTTAATAATTGGAGTAATATGAGTAATAACACTTTTGAATCTTAATTTGGCCAATTTTATATATAAGTTTTCATTAATTATAAAATATTTTAGGATTACTTAAAAAACTTCCCTCTTCTATTTAAATTGATGTGAGGTAATTCGTTATATCTAAGTTTAAACTGGTCGAATCTTCCCCAAAATTACAGTTGGGTTCCTAAACTCTAAAAATTCTATAGATGAGAGCAAATTTACATTTTGAATCTCAATTTAAGGAAATCAAAGTGAAAAATAATGTTATACAAAACAAAGGCTAACACGGTGGTATAAGATACAGACAAATAACCATTTTGATTTAATTTAAAGTTTTACACAGAAACAAATGTTTTCATTGGTCAGGAAACTTTGAATAATTTTTCTGACCATGAATTGAGAGAAAAAACTGATAAAAGTACCCAGTCTCAGTTTTTCAAGATTTACGAACTTAATTTAGGAATTGTAATGTAGCTCTTAAATAAATATAGATTTGGGTGCATTATTGAGCAACTTATTCGAACTGAATTAAACTTGATTTGAGAAATTGAATTTTTTCTATTGCCAATGCTTCAAACACCAAAAGTCAAAACAAAATTCTATATTACATGGGTTTTCAGTTGCAACTGACTGATTCACTAAACGTCTAATCAGAGCTAATGTTTATTTTTTTTTAGAATTAAAAAATGTTTATTTTTTGTATAATAATTTGATGTTTTTAGAGTTTTCAAAAAATAGAAGGTTTCTTTATATGGATTGCTTGATTTTTATTTGAAAAATTTTAATGTTTCATTTCCACTTGTGGCTAACGAATGACATTTTTCAGTTCCTGCCATATTTAAAAAGCTTTAAAATGCTGATAGAATAATAATTTCGCATTTTTTCAGTGCTTAAACACTGATTGAAGAACTGAACAGCGCAATTGTAATATCCTATCTACAATGAATGGTCTCGTTCCGCTCTCTATACATTATCTATATCTCTATACATTAGCTATCTGTCAAACTAAGTTAAATGTATAGATTTATATGAAAGTGTCCACAATAGATGCAGCCATTAAAAAAATTGTTTTACTCTTAACTTTTTCGCTTTCTTTACATATTCAAATGTCAAATAATTGAACTTTGAAAAATATTTTTTATTGAAAAATAAAAAAATATATTATCAGAATAAAAAAATAGAAAAATTATTAATATTTTTTCTATCTAGGGTCAAATAATATCAAACTATTATTCAAAATAGCTATATAATGAACTTTAAATCGAATATTTTTAAATTCATTAAATTTGTAAACAAAACAATGTCAAAAAACGCTGTCATGTACATTTCATTGTGGACATTGCTTTGTTGACCATGTAATGAGAGCGAAACGAGAGCGTCATTGTAAATAGGCCATAAAATTTTTCTTTGAACCGTAATTTTGAAATTTTTCGAACTTTTCACGAGTTAAATATTATTTCTATTTTTAAAGGAAAATATCCACTCCAATAAAAATTAACATTTTAAAGGTAAAATAAAATGTAAATAACGATAATGTTATACAATAATACATAATCACATTTTTTTCTAGTATTTAGAATTCTTATTATTTATTCCAATACAAATATATATGTAAAAACATTTCTTAAATTACTACAGACATGAATTTTTAATTAATGACAAATATGACTAAAATACAAGACGGAAAACCGTTAATGAGACGAAAAATATTATAATTTATGTTTAAAGTACATAATTCTTGTTTTTTTTTTGTATTCTCTACTTCTTTTCAATTAAATGTTCGCTTCTGGACATATTATGAAGATGTCAAGATTATTTTTTTTTTTTTTTATTTTGTTTCATAACAAATTCAAAAAAAAACAAAAAGAAAGATGGAAAGTAATAATTTGAAGGACATTGAACTGAACAAAAACAACATGTTCCTTAATTTTCGTTTTCTTTTATTCTAAAAGTTAAAATCTACCAGATTTCTGTTGTACTTTAAAGTTAGTTAAAAATAAATTTCTTAAATTTTTATAGATATTTTTTTTTTTGTATTTTACTTCCTTTTCCTTTGGGATAACTCAGAATTTTGAAAATAAGATGAATGTCCAGAAGTAGATGAAGTAATGCAGCAGAAGGTGGACAAATTTTGAAAAAAAATTTCTTAAGAGTAAATTTTCTCAAATGTATTATATTATTTATTAACTGTATTATACAGAAAGTTTGTTTAATGATCTGTTAAGTATCTATGCATCTTTAAGATATTTTTTTTTTTAGGTGCTAACTGTTCAACTGTCTAATAAGCCTGTCTTTATCATAGGTACATGTTGGAAAAGGGGTCTTATTATATTCGTGTTATTAGAATTGATCTTAATAAATTCCACATACAATTTAAACATCAGATAGTACTAGGTCTTATAACATGTAGAAACGTTTTAGATTTTCAATAGATACAATTCTATTTTGTTTTTATTGTAGTTATTTTGTATTTAAGTTATATGGTATTCTATATCTGTGAGTTGTATAATTCAACTAAATTATTTATTAATATTTTGTATTCGTTTAAATTGTGATATAAATATATTTTATACATTAATTATTGATTGAGCCATTAATTTGAACCCAATGACGAATGGTAGCTGAGTCGAGTCGAAAACCAGATAAGTTTTTTCACTTTCATTTAGATTTGACCCCGGGTATTTTGCATGAAAGGTCGTAACCAAAAAGGACTGTAACCAATGTGCCACCCAGCTGTTAATTAATTTAGGATTTTTTACTTATTGCTAAGTTTGTGTAGATATAGTGATATTTATGGAAGCATGGGTTAGTTTCTTTGTTTACTTAAAATTTTCTTAAGAAACTGCTCTTATAAGATTGGTTTTAATTCACTTTCATTCTATTTTTAGATTTGTTATTTAAATACGCTGATTAGTTAACTCTGTAAATATAAATTATTAATATTTTCAACCCATATATAATCTTAAGATATTCATCATATTCATATTCAAAATTAATTATTTCAATTCTCATATTATGAAAACAGAAACACTGAATAAAAACTTGAAATTCACTTACTAGTTACCTTTGTGTAAAGTTAAGGTCATCGCCTTTTTAATGCTAACTTTTACTAGGCCTAAAAATTGCTTAAAATTTAAAAATAAAAAAAAAATTACACATATGCATTAATTTATGCTAAAAACAAAAAAAAAATTTGTAAGTAGAACGGAAAAACCCCAAAAATTTTGAGTTATACATTAAAAAGCCAAAATGTTAAAATATTAAGTCGATGGAAGATGGAATCGTTAATATTTAAGCGACTTTTCTGAATAAAAAAGAAGTTCATTTCTATTTATTTCCTTCAATTTATTAAAAATATTTTCATAATTTTGGCTCTGATTTATATTTTTATAATATTTCATGATCAAGATTATAATCTAACCTATATGAGCCTGGGAATTCTATCTATTGTTCATCTGTCAAATTAATTTTATATTTATGAATATACATATAGTGAGTGACTCCCCCTACATTTAGTTTCTTACAAATTTTTGTTAATTAACTTTTTTTTTTTAATAATTTTTATTAACGCTTTGTTTTGTTCTCATGCACTTTAAAATAAATTATAATGGAAATTAAAAAAATCTCACACGGTATTAAAACATCTATAATATAAGGAAGTAGCTTTTTTTCTACAGATTTTGTTTAAATTATATTAAGTGCATTGTCAGTACTAATTTAATGGACAATGAGTAATTAATAAGATATTAGTTTTCATCAACTGTTAGGATTATAATAACTATTTAAATAACGATTCCATAAAATATCGAAAAAAATTAATCTTGTATGTTAGTACTCGGTAATTTCGAACATATGTGTAGCTTAAAGTACGTTTGATGGGATTTTATTCAACGCATTCGATTCTGTATAATATTTGATAATAAAATAATGCTACAACTTTTAAAAGTACCTTAAATTCTAAAAACAAAAAAAAAAAAAAGAACATGAATTATCTAAAGGAAAAGAATAAAGTTAAATTGATCCTAAAGGAACTTGAAAAATCAATTACAAAAAGATCACGATTCAATTTATTAAACTATATAAATTTTTTTTCCACATGTACATATATCATTTAGAATAAAGTAAAAAAAAGGCTTGCCAACAGGTCAAAAATAATCACGCTACAAAAGAAGGGAAAAGAAAAGATTCTACAGAGAAAGGAGAAGAATTCAACTTGATTAAAATGGAAACTATATATTAATTAATTATATTAATTAATTAAATCATATCTCGAGATACTAAAGTGCATCAATACAAAAGTTTATCCCCCAGTTCAGATAGACGGGTCAGAACCGCCAACATTGTCAAGGGCACGTCAGAGGGCATATAGTATCCTAAGTGTAAAAGTCAATTTATGAAATTTGGAGGGATAGAAATTAGGTGGTACCTTTTAAGCTATATAACGACGTGGATCTTTTTAAAAAAACATAGCTTTAGGAAACTTGAGTGATTCAACAATTAAGAGTGTATAATCTAACACATTTCATCCAAAAAATCTCATTCAAAATCTTATGGCATTAGACACAGAGTAAATATTAATGAAATGCTGTGTAAATCCATGGATATCAAACTTTACTATTTCCTGACTTACATTTTGGCTTCAAAATTTTCTCTTTAACAAAAAAAAAAACAAAAATTCATAACTGATGACCAAATAATAAATAAATTTACAAAACAACTCCATTAATCTGGTAACCCAAAGATAAAAAATGTTTCAAACAATTTGTATCTTAAATATTAAAACAAAAACATTCTACAACAATTTTATGTAAAATTTTACTATAAGTCTGATGGTTCACTATACGGATTAAAAGTCTTAAAGATTACGTTATAAATATGAGCTCAACTTAATATTAATAAAAATAAAACTAAAAACATTCAATATTTTAAGTTAGGAAGTTTATGTTTACTCGTATATGCTGCAAGGCACAACATGAGTACTGACCTTCATAAAAATGTTACAATAAAAGTTATTTTACCTTTAAGAGAATTATGTTTACGCATTTGTTTTAGATGTATTTACAAGCATGTTTATACTTAATATAAATGACCATTTAGTTAATTAATTTGTCATATAAAGAATTTTGCGTATTTTACATTTTCTTTTAAATTGTAGATTTTAAAACTTAAATGCGGTTCAGTCTTTTATAAGTGTTATTAAGTTATTATTTCCTTTTTTAATTTAGAGTTGGGAATAATTAGGTATACAAAATTAATGTTACAAGTTCCCATATACCAAAAAATAGCAATATATGTTATAAGTTACATAGTTTTAGAGTCGATTAGTTTATCATAAATCAAAAATATATTCCGGAATCTTAAAAACCGTATTAATTACAATGGGTGATATCAGTAAGTGTTTCAGTGCAGTACAGCTCCATAATTTTAGACTTAAATCGTTTATCAATTTTTTTTAAATGATAGGATAGATAGAAATTTAATTATTTGACCAATTTTTTGTCCCCTATTATTAGTGCTTTGTTACTAACTTATGTGAATACAGATTTTTTCATTATATTCATAATAATGATTTAGTCCGATCTATACAAAAGAAAACCTCTTTCTTAGCTAGGTGCTAACGCTGATAACAGTGTAAGTAACTTAGACATGCGCAGAAGTTCATTCATGTGCAGTAACCTTCCAAACTAGATAATTCATTGTTCGTTTGATGGACTCCTATTTCTTGCAAGTTTGAGTATTTATAAAACCTAAACGGGCAGATTTATAGGCGTAGGTGGTAAAATATTTTTAAAATTATTTAAACAAATTTAGTAGTACCTAGCGATTTAAAATTCTACATAAAGCTATTTAATATATGCTATTAAATAAAAAACAAATTTTCACATCAATATAACAATGAACACATTAAATCTTTAATTAAATACGTATATTTAATGGAATTGTAAACAACTTCAGTAATTCATTAGAACTAATTTAATATAATTAACATACAAAAGGGAAAATTAAATTATATTCACTTTTGTATGTTAAAATGTTCCATTATGATTTTTTGATTCAAGTTTAAGGTAATAATTACATAAAATTTGTTTACAAGTTTAAATACATATCTTAAAACAAATTAAAATGTGTTTATTTGAATATGGTGGGCGAACTTGGACTGACTTTGTCCCCTCTGCAGCCATACTTTGTCTTTGATGAAATTTAATAATTTGTACAGGTAGATATGAAAACTATTTCTCTTTAAATCTACCCGAACAACCATCACCAAAAATTAAGAAATCTTGCATTTTCAAAACTTTAAATACTTTATACTTTCATTTAAATTAAGTAATTACTACTTTCTTAAATAGTTTATTAGTACGGTAAAAATCTTTTAAATAGTTGAATTCAAGTATTGGTTAGTTTTTTATTAACAACCACGCTATTACTAATTGCAACTTATCCTAATACTTACCAAGGACATCTTCTGCTAAATTCCCTAATCTACGATGTTGTTAGAATTTAATTTTTTACTTATGTAATTTTAAATTTAATTATTTGCAGAAATCCAAACCTTATCCATATTATTTTAATTTTAAATATATTTTTGCAAAGAAAAATACTAATTATTACTTCAATTTTCTTTATTTCAAAATAATATTTAAATAATTAAAATTCTTTTATAAAAAATCCAACCAAAAATATTATTTATAAAACAACCGGTAAGTTTGATTTTTAAAAGAAAACTAATAACTGGTTGTCTTCCCTAAATTAACGAATTTACCTTTTATTATGTTCACGTTCATACATGTATACAGGTATCTGACAAAACGACTTATAATTCAATACTATGGTATACAATGTTAAAAATTAAAGAGCAAACAAATGAAGAGAATAACATTTTAATATAAAGACATAGAGTTAATTTACTAAGATCTTTTTGTTTAATATTTTAAGAGTAAAGTTAAGTAATAAAGAGAAATGTTGAGTGAATATAAAAAAAAGAGAACAATTTATGCAATTTAAAACTTTAGTGAAGAGAAATGAGATTATGACAATGTTTTAAATAAAAGAATGAATGAACTTCGTTGATGAAGTTTAAAATTATATTTAAAGGGAGTTAATATGGGAATATGAAAGGAGTTCTTCTCCTAGTGAGAATTTTATATTTTTTGGAAAAATATTTAATTATATGTTTGTTAATTAATAAAAATTAAGTTAGTGGCGCACATAATCATTAATGTAAGTTGCATATCTTTTATGATTTATAATATTATTCTAATAAATTTCATTGAGATGCATATTTAATTATGAAATATTTAATTATATGTTTGTTAATTAATAAAAATTAAGTTAGTGGCGCACATAATCATTAATGTAAGTTGCATATCTTTTATGATTTATAATATTATTCTAATAAATTTCATTGAGATGCAATAACTATTTGTACATATCTTTAGCATTTTTGGCAAATTTCAGATTATTACTAGACTACTCAAAAGAGAACTAAAGAATTCCGTTATGAAGTAATTACCAAAAATTTAATTTTGTATTTTAAAACCACAGGATATATCAATTTCATTATGATTTAATATTTAAAAATAATGCAATATTTTTAAAATAATTTAATAATGTCTTCTTGAATTTTATTTTAAGTTGTAACTAAGAATTTGGTTTTGACATTTTTTTTAAATGTTAACTGTTAATAAGACTCTCTCAGGTACCTCTCTGGTACATTTTGAAACAGTGGGTCATAATATACTCGTGTTATTAGAACTGATTTTAACGAATTTCACATACAATTTAAACATGAGATAGTACTAGACCTTATTACATATAGAAACGTCTTAAATTTACAATAGTTACAATTCTTTTTTGTGTATATTGTAACAATTTTGTATTTGAATTATATGGTATTCTATATCTGTGAGTTATATTATTCAATTGAATTATTTCTTTATATTTTGCATTTGTTTATATTGTTATATTAATGTATTTTTTAACAGATATATAATTATTAATTATTGATTAAGCTTATAATTTGAACACAATTGGAAATGCTAGCTGGGTTGAGTCGACTTTTAAGTAGTACTTTTAACGGGATTGGAACCCGGGCCTTTGGCATGAATTTCTAATTAATACATGGTATTTTCTTATCCATAAGCAGTTATTCTTCAAAAATTCACCAAAACAATTTTTTTAAATTGTTAATTCTAGCTTTAAAATATTACTTATTTAATATTTTTGCTTATCATAATTATATTTTAAGTATGTACCTATTCTTATAGTTTGCATTCTATTAATCTTCACAACATCATATTCCAAAATACACATATGTTAGTATCTAAAATAGTGTAACATTTGTTTATATAATAAACAGTATATTAATAATACATATGAAACGAAAAAAAAGATACTTACTAGAAAAATTTGCAAATATGGCGGTTTATTAACCTTTCACTTGCACAAGTCATTCACATTCACAAACTATAATTTTTTTTTATACCCGTGCATATATATATGAACATCGGGTATATTAGATTTGCTCCTCCGTTTGTAACGCATCGATCTAGACGAGCTAGATATAGTGTCAAGGGTACGTATCGGCTCAGAATCGAAAAATTAGTCGATCTAGCTATGTGTGTCTGTCCGTCCGTCCGTCCGTCCGTCCGTCCGTCCGTCCGTCCGTGTGTCATCACGATAACTCAAAAACTAAAAGGGCTAGAGTCTTGAAATTCACACAAAGTCATTTTTAGACAATTTCTAGGTTCCCTATTGTTTTTGGTTAAAATCGGACCAAGGCTTCGGGGAGCTGCCATACAACTTTTTTGCACCAATATGAATTTCTTCAAAACTATTTATACTACGGGGATGAAAATTACACACGGTTAGTTTTATATTGACTCCGGCACTTATATGAAGTTTCAAAATGTTAGGGCCCCATTTCCGGGTGGCTGCCATACAACTTCCTTGCACCAATATGAATTTCTTCAAAACTAATTATACTACGCGGATGAAAATTACACACGGTTAGTTATATAATGAATCGAGCACTTATATGAAGTTTCAAAATGTTAGGGCCCCATTTATGGGGGGCTGCCATACAACTTCTTTGCACCAATATGAATTTCTTCAAAACTAATTATACTACGAGGCTGAAAACTACACACGGTTAGTTATATAATGAATCGAGCACTTATATGAAGTTTCAAAATGTTAGGGCCCCATTTTCGGAGGGCTGCCATACAAAGTTTTCGATTCAATAACTGTGAATCTAATAAAGCTACAAGGTTAAAATTAAAATTGGGCAGGTAAATTAATAGGGCAAGTTACTTGGCAAAGTTGGACATCACTCGGACCATCGGACTTTTAGGGTGGGCCAATTTTTTTTTTCTTTGTTGTTTTTTTTTTTTTTATTTTTTTTTTTTTTTTTTTAAGCTTAAGTTATGGGACAATGAATGAAAACTTTTTTTTTTTTTTTTGTGATTTTTTTTTTTTTTTTGTTAATTTTTTTTTTTTTTTTTAAGCTAAAGTTATGGGACAATGAATGAAAATTTTGTTTTTTGTTTTGTGACTTTTTTTTTTTTTTTGTTAATTTTTTTTTTTTTTTTTACGTCAAAATTATGGGGTATTGAGTTAAATGTATAAGAGAAGTAAATTACGGTTTATTTTATACACCATAGTGGGTATGCACGGGTATCTAAAAGTTGACAAGGGCAACTATAATCTTCCTCGTTTCATATGTGGATGACTCCGCCTTTCACTATTTTTATGTTTTATTCTTTTTTGTTAGTTTTTTTATCACCTGCTTTATGCTTATGATATTCACTTTTCATATACTGTGTATAATTACATACAAAAATAGATATATTAAATGTATACATCATATTAAATGTTTAAAACATATAAACAACAGTAAGTAAAGTAGCTGTAAGTAAACAAAGTTTTCATACACAAAATTAAAAAAGTGGGTAGGTATTTAACAAAATTGTACAAAATAAAAATTGTTAATTAATTTAGTCTTTTTCGATTTTCTTTGTTACAACCTACAAACATATGATGACTAATTAGTTAATTCTATTGTAATCCATTAAATCGAGGTCGTTAGAACCTTCAGATATGTGTAAATTTGAAAAATCAAGGAAAAGGTCAAGAAAATAGATTGAAATAGATAGATTTTTAATATAATAGTAAATTGCTGGATTAAGACTAACTGAAAGAAGAACTTTTAAATGCGAAAGATCTACCATAAATTTTTGGTTAATGAAAATTTTCAATATTTTAAGCTTAAAAGTTTTCAAACATTAAAAGAACTGTTTCTTATTCCAGCAATTTACTTTAACATTAAAACAGTAACAAATCCCCAAATTAAATTTTTTATTTTCTACATTTTACGGGTACTAAAACAAATTATTTAATACAAATAACACAAAGTAGGTAAACAAAATTTTACAAATGTCAAAATAATTAGTTAAATTCACAATAGAAAATTATTGATCGATATTAACAATGAAAAAAATTTTTTTTCAATTACATTTCACAATAATAATTTTTTTGATACCTAGTTGATAAAAGTTTTCAACAAGAGTTGTTTACGTATTTTTAATAAATCTTATATTATATTACGATATTATTATTGGATTTTAAGACATTTTTTTTTTAAATAGATAATCTGACCAGAGTTTGACTCCGAAACCTACCTCATGAAAGGCGGCGTCCTTACCACTACTCTATTGATCATATGAAAAGTATATACCTAAAGTAAATAGAATAGGACTCAGATTGTGAATGATCTATGTTACAATAATTCTATTGACTTTTACTTTTAAAATTTTTTAACATCCGTGTATATGACGTTTAACGAATTGTGTTCAACATTAAACATTTTACATATTGATAGGATAGCAAAACAAAATCCCCATTTTTTTTTTTATTAATAAATGTCAATTTCAGATATTTGCAATATAAAGATGCTGTTACGTAACTAACCCCCAAAAAAAAACTGAACTAAAATATATTTAATGCTCCATTTATATCTCTGCTAAACTTCTAAATTCTGTAGACGTAATATAAACATTTTTAATAATATATCAGGATTTGCAACATTTGGTTTTTTTTATTCTTTCTGCTTAGGGCAACACAAAAATGTTTGCAAAAAAAAAAAATGTGTGACATGAAAAAAAGACATTAAGAAGATTATATAAGAGTTTTTATTGTTAGGATTTATGTTTTTATGATCTTGTATTATTAGAGTTTCACGCAATGAAAATATTTGTTATACAAAACAAGAAAATCATTGGTTTATTTGTGCGTAAAGTAAAATGAGGGGAGGATATATTTGGTGCAAAACGCCCTTTGTGGTGACATCAATAATTTGAAATTGATACTTTTTTTTTTCTGTGTTGAAACAAAGAAAAGACTCTTTATTTTTTTTTTTGCAATAATACGATAATAAAAATTAAATTTGATGGTGAACACAAATTTGGCAAAAGATGAAGTAAATCAGATTTTGCATTATATGTACATATATATATATAGGAAAAAGGGGGTGATGAAATGTGATATTAAAAAAACAAACAAGATACTAAAGGAAAGTACAAAGGGAAAAGGTGGTTTGTTCATTTTTGCAATATTTTAAATGGCAATTAGTTATTATTAAAGGACAATAAGATGCAATTTTATGTTTATACAACAAATTCTTGTTTTTAAACATTGTTTGCTATGTTGTTGGTTTGTTTATTTTACATTGTTGTACGGGGTTTGTTTTCTTTTAATCATGTTTCAATTATCGTTTACTTTATTAGTTTTTATTCAAAAATGTGTTTATCTGTTTGGTAAATATTTATTTAGAAAAAGTCTAAATAAAATAACATAATTATATTTAAGTTGTTGTATTATTAGGAATCACTTATAATTTCTATGATGTATTTACAAAATCTTAGTACACATAAGATAAGTTTAGACATAAACAAGATGGTAAAACAACCTTTCCGGCCACTGTAAGTGTAGGAAAAGTTGGAAATGGTAGAAAATGTAGCTAAGAAATTTTCTTAACTAGCAATAATTTTCGATATACGATTTTTCAAAGATTAGCTAATCCTAACCTGGATAGGAATATTTCAACTTCCCTCAATATTAAAATTCTAATAATACAATTTAAACATGAGATAGTACTACGCCTTAAAACATGCACAAACATCTTAAATTTTAAACAGATAGGTACAACTATATTTTGTTTATAATGTAGTAAATTTGTATCTGTGCTATATGGATATTTATATCTGTGAGTTTTATTATTAAACTAAATTATTTGTTTATATTTTGTATTGTTTTATTAAAGATATAATTATTAATTATTGATTAAGCCATTAATTTGAATCCAATGGCGAATGGTAGCTGAGTCGAGTCCAAAAAAATAGAAAATAGGTTTTTCCCTTGCCCTGAGATTTGAGCCCAGGCCTTACGCATGATAATATTAGGATAATGCTGGGAAAAAGTAGTTATAAAACTTATAATTTATCAAATACTGAATTGCTAGATGTCAACCAATTATTTTTCTTTATCCTAGTATTTAATCGGCAAATTTCGGAAAATAAATGTTACAAAATCTATGAAATTTTTAAATAGGAGTTGAAGATAGTTTACACCCTTTCTAAAAATCCTATCCTGTCTGCTAAAGATCCTATCATATTTGCTACAATTATATACAACTTACATTCGGATGTTTGGTATCTAGATAAGATGGTAAAGCCGGTCATAAGTGATTAAGATAACTTAAAAATTAAAATTGTACGAAATTTGGCTACACCATTGAATTGAAATAAAAAAACTTTGGATAAATAAGCTTATACCGTTATTTACTCTTTCACGGAGATTCACATTTGCAAAAACCCTTAAACCTTTAAAGAATATTAAACCAACAATATACCACGTACCTATCAACACAACATAAAAATAATTTACTCCTTTTTTTTACTTCATTTTTTATATATATTGCATACTGCATTTCCAGTATCATGTATTCATGACACCAATTATGTTTACCAAACAGATATTTGCCTCCCAAAAAAAAAAAAATATTTTTTAATAATGTGTTTATTCCGTTTATAAACATTAGTGATATTAAAATATTCTATTTAAGGATTCAAGGATACAAGGATGATACCTAGCACAGGAATTCTCAAAATATATATGACTGCTTTAATATGAAAATTTAAAGTGTTGTGATAATGTGAATAAGTCTTCATTATGCATTTCAGTTTAAACAATGAAAATGATACTGACAGCGATAAAGATGAAAATTGCATGCATATAACACTTCTCTTTATTATACATATATATATATATATTTTTATATGTGCTGCAGGGTTTTTTTGTTTTGCTTGAAAAAAAAAATTGTCCTTGTATAATAATATCATTTGAATGCAAATGTTAATTTTCAGAATTGAAATGATAAACATATTGCAGTGTGAGCTACTCTTGATGTTTATTGCATGATATGCTAATTTTTTTCCTTTTAAACTGTAGAGTGCAACAGAATGACACTTTTGCAGATAATATTTTTTGAAGAAGTAATTAAGAGTTATGAAATAAAATTTTGAAAAATTATAAATGACTTCTAATTAACCCCATATCAATTAAAGATTTTAAGGGTTAATTAATGATACTTTTATTAAGTATAGGAATGGAAAAGTAAAGTATTTTATATACTTAGGAAAAGTGCAATATTGTGGTGCAATTATTTGTTTTGAGATTTTTAAATCAGGATTTGAATTTGCTTTTAATCCTTATAACAGATTTATTTTAGTTGAATTTTCTTATTGAATAAAATTTGTATTTTCTTTCAAGCCTGAAAAATCCAATAGAGTACCGAATACTCTTTAGATCTTTTTTTTTTGGTTTGTACAGGGTGGCACAAAACAACCGATATGGTTCGAATGTTTAATAACGTTTTAAATTTATTTATATTTTTTACTTTTATTTCAGAATTTTGTAAAGAAAACTTGGGGAATTGGAAATGGAACAGTACACAACAGAACAGAGATCAAAAATTTCGAAAAGTTATGAAAAATATAAAAAATCTAAGATGTTTCTACATGTTATTCAGGGTGGGGTAAAATGACCGATATGGTTTGAATGTTTACTTGCCTCCTTTCGGTGGTACCAAAAATCATACCAAAGTTAATATACCCTTTTACTTATTTCGTATAATAAGTCAATAAAATTTTTCAAATCTAGATTTTTTACAATTCTATGAAAATAAAATAAGTGTGTGAACTTAAATAAATATTGGGAATATAGCTGTTTGCGTACAGTTTTTAAAACATTAATTTATCGAATCTATAAAAATAAAAAAAAACCAACACACTAGGTATATACTGGATCGTTACACTTTTAATCACTTTATATTGAACTCTCTTGAAATTTGAACATTGGTTCCATTTAAAAATTTTGTCTGTTCATCGAGGTCTTAGTGCAGAAAGCAACCTCATTGCTAATTTATTTAATCCATACCCTAAATATTCCAAAAATTTTAATTAATAAAAATTCTTTTGTTCTGGATCATCTTTCTTTTCCTGATGATTATTTTATCGCGTATGTAAATCCTACCAACATATAATGAAAATTTTAAAAGAGTCTTTAAAATTTAATAAAAAAAATTACTGATGACTTGCAATCCGATTTCTGAAATAAAAAATTTGTAAAAGCAATTAAATTGAAGCATCTGAATTTTTTTTAAGAAATTTGTTTTACAAAATAAAAAACTTTCATTCTAATTAATGCATAGTCATATATGTACCAGCAAAATACATATATTTTGGTATATTGTCTCTGTAAATCTGTGTTAAAAAAGGTATACACACAAGATTCCTTCTACGAACTTCTTATACTTTTCTTAGAATGATTCCACAGCAAGCCCATTCCCATTCTTAATACATTAAATCAATATTACTGTGATGATTTTCAAAAGCATATATCCGTACATATATATTCAAATAATTATCTATTTTATTCTAGCATGTACATATTTACATAATATATATGTATATATATATATATGCGATTATTTGTAATTTTTTTCTTTATATAAAATCTTCTTTTCATTTTCTTATCACCCACCTGAGTTAATTAAAATAAATCTGTAGAAAAAAAATATACAAATTCTTTTGATTTCCTAAGGATTTAACCTTTTTTTTTCCCCAAAATAAAGATTCCAATGTTTGGGGGGAATGAGTATTCTTAAAATATATTTTACTCCTCACCTTACCATTTCTCCGAGTGAAATTGGAAATGAATTTCATTTTCTATTTTCCGTGTGTTTTTGTTTCTTCCTTTTTCTGGATTAAAAAAAAAAAATAATTTCCTGTAAATTGAAAAAATTTTGTTTTCCTTTAAAAAAAAAAACATCCCGATTTTATACAATTTTTTTTAAATATTAATAAATATACAGAGTGTCCCAGTAAGAAGTTTTTGTAGATTCAAGAGATGATTCCAGAGTTTTGAAAGAAATGAAAAATACAAGACTAAGGGTCCTATTGCGATTTACAACACAACCAAAAAAGAAGTCTTTAACAACATTGTTGTGATTCTCTTTTATGATTGACAACACAAACTACTTATCTGTCAAAATTACACAACCAATTTTTTTAAGTTGAGTTGTGTTCAAATATACAATACCTTACAATTGTGTTGTTTGAGACAACTTAAAAGTGACAACACGTTTGGACCAGTTGTCTTTACATACATAAACATAATTTCGTTTATAGGAAAAAAATTTACTCAAACATTAGAATTTGACATTTCAAAAATTGAAACATGCCGATGGCAGCACTTTTATGACTTACAACCTCTTTGCAACAGCTAAAGTTGTTATTTACAATAAAAAAATTTGGTTGTGTTGTTTATTAGATTGTGTTGTGTGATAAACAATTCAGTGAAATTACAAAATGTATTTTTATAGACACCCTGTATGCAGAGCCGTCTTATCCAATAGGCACCATAGGCACTGTGCCTATGGCCTACGAAATTTTAGGTGGCCTACGAAGAAAAAATAATATACAAAAGGTTAGGTGGCCTACGAAGAAAAATTAATAAAATAAAATACATTTATATATATAAAGAAAAATAAAATAATTTTATTTCAATAACAAATTAAATAAATTCAAATATAAAAAAAGGAACTGAAAACTTTAAATAATAATCTTGTTTCGGCATTTTTCTTTGGCAAAATCTTGAATAATATCGTCAAAATTCATATCCCGATTAAGATAACTCTCTATGTAAAGAACAGACAACGATGATAAGCGATCTTGATTCATTGTTGAACGGATATAATTTTTAATTTGTTTCAATTTGGAAAATGATCGTTCTCCTTCTGCATTTGCTCCAATAATAGATAGATAAATTCGAAATGCAATATTGACATTTGGAAAACTTGTCAATAGTTTGTCTTGAATTTGTGATTTAATTAAATCTGGTACAGATTTCTTATCTTTATACATAGAAGAAAACATTATAAACTCATCAACAAATTCTTCTTCTAAATCTGATGAATATGTTTTAACTAAATCTTTAGCTTTACACCTAACTTCATCGTTGGATAAAGATTTATCTCCAATAAAACTGAAAGTATTGTATAATGTATATTGTATGCTCCTCGTCGTTTTTTCATTTCAGTGAATAGTCTATCAACAATAGGGTAAAACGAATGTATTCGAAACGTATCTCTAGTAGACAATTCTTAATCTTCTTCTGTTACTTTGTCGAAAAATTGTTTTCTTTTCCGCCTTCTTTGTACACAATCCTTGTAATCAAAATTTGTCATTTCTTTAGCCATATTCTCAAAATCATGAAATTTGTTTCGAATATCTGACAAAAATGTTAGAAGACCATCATATAAATTCACAATTGTACAGAATTCAATTCCTGGATCTTGTACTGCTTTATTTACTTTATCAATATTATTTAAGAGATTTGCCCAAATAACCGTCATTAATGCCGTTTCTAAATGGTTGAGTTTTTTTAACAAACATTTCGCTTCGTGAACTACTGCTGGTGGTTGTCGATCACATTCTGAAATATTACTTAGTGCTCCTAGTATTTGATTGTAATTTTTACTTAACGCCTTAGTAGCTTCGTTACGCGAAGATCATCTTGTTTGTGATAAGTTTTTAACAGAATGAATATTTCCAGTCATATTCAATTTTAATTTTGCCCATCTTTGCGCTGATGCTGAGAAAAATACAAATAGAGATTGTAAAACACCAAAAAAGTTTACTGCAACAAAACAACTTTCTGCTAACTTTACTCCTACCAAATTGAGGCTATGTGCTGCACATGGAATCCATATTGCCAAAGGGTTTATTTCCTTAAATCTCACCTGCACTCCTGAATATATTCCACTCATATTACTTGCAGTATCGTATGATTGTGATCTACAGTTGAGAATATCTATGTCATGATCAGCAAGCACAAGTTTTATAACATCAAAAAGATATTTTCCATCATGCTGTTCGATAGGAATGAATATTAAGAATCGCTCGACCACTTGCCCATCTTTTAAAACATAGCGAATAATTACAGTAAGCTGATCTGTGTGACTCACATCTGGAGTAGAATCAATGCTAATACCATAATATTTAGCTTCTTTAATTTCAGAAGCAATTTGTTTTAAAACTTTTGATCCTAATAATTTGATAAAATTTTCATAGATGTTGGCAGAAAGGTAAGAAACATTTCCTCTACCTCTATTTCCGTATTTTCGAATATGTTCTCTAAGAAATGGATCGAACTGAGACAAAAGGTCGATGCATCCTAGAAAGTTTCCATTTTGAGGATTATTATGCAGTTGATTATTACCACGAAAAGCCAATCCCCTTTCTGCAAGGAACTTTACTACAGCAACTACTCTTTTCAACACATTAATCCAGTATTTAGTGATATGTTCCTTTTCATTTTCCAGCTGTTTATCAATTCTCGTAGATTTTTTAGGAGGAGCATTTCAGATAGAGCAGCGAAATGATCTTTTGATTTTTCATGTGAACGAATTCTTATATTTGCATTTTTCCAATCATCGAAGCCAGATTGAAATTGATTATATAGTTCATTAGGTACTTTTTTGAATAGCATGCACACATAACAGTAAACTTTTCCAGTAGATTCAGAAAATATTAACCAGTCTCTTTTAACTATTTCTCCGTTAGCTAATGTTCTATAAAAATATTCTTTTCGTACATACCTATTTTTCTCACCAAATCTTCTGCTTGATGCTTTAAGGCTATGTTCTAAATTGTTAGATGGAATACGTTCAGCAAAGTAATGCATAAGATCTGCATTTATTTTCCATTTATCGGGATCCTTGTTGTAACCTGAATCCGATCCAAAAGTTTCTACATATTTAGCTGAACTAGGAGCTGAAATAGATTTATTCTGATTCTGACTGGTATCTGCAACTGTCTCTAATGCCAATGATTCGGATTCCGGATTTATAATATTAATCTGATAAAAATCAATTTGTTTATTTGTATTTTCACTTGTTGTTTGAGTGCTGGGCTGTCGTTCTGAAATAGTAACGAATTTAAGTAAAGAACATCTTATTTCACTTAGCGCCTTTTCTTTTTCTTCTTTGCGTTTTCGTTTTATAGTCCCAGATTCGTGTCGTCTCTTATATCCATCGGACATTTTTGTATCACTATTATATAATACAATTAAATCACAATAAATACATATGAAAGCAGAAAATTAATAAAAACTAAATATTTCTTGTTATTAATAGTAACCTAAAAAACACCACAGTTGACAAACAAAAGCAAATCGTTACTAAATATATAAAATTAAATTTTGAATGATGAAAGTTTGAAAATTCGCATGCTGAGATCTGTTTGAATAATGCACATAGTTATACATTAGCGATGGGCAAAATGATTCTTTTCATTGAATCGGGTCATACGCATCGTTAATTTTTAATGACTCGTTCAGAAAGAATCGTTCAAAAAGAATCACAAGCAATTTCATCATAGTGTAGTATATTGTATAAAGTATTATTCAAATTTCCTGGTTCCATACATCGTATACATAATTACTATATAAACTAAATGTATACGATTCATACTTTATACCTAAATTTTATACAAATTGCATGTTGTATTTGTATCATTTGTCATACTCATTAGCATATTGCAATTGTATTAATTGTATTAACATTATAATGATACAATACTGAATACAAATAAAAAAAGAAGCGTGCGTATATTTTCGTTTGCAATTTTTTGTTTGTAACCATAGTACGTGTGCGACGTTCAAAATCTATGATGATTGACTGATAATTATTTTCGAACGAGTCTTTTTAAATTTAGTGAATCGTATGTTTTTTTAACTCAAATGACTCTTTCATTATGAACGAATCGTTCATGAACGACACATCTCTATTATACATGTTCATATGCAAAATAACATAAATTATACAAACTTAAAAACAACGGCACTCTGTTGCAATAATTTTTTAAATTTTAAAGTACCAAAATACATAACAGCTTGTGAAACAATTGAATTTCAAACTAAAATGTTTAGAAAATTATTCTGGCGTACTACGTTTTTTTTCATACTACGATTATATGTTGTAATATGCCTATGGCCTACGAAAGGTTTAAGACGGCTCTGCCTGTATGTGTAGGTATTAAAAATATTAATTCAATAGATAAATAATAATGAGATCCGTTTTCTAAATGAAGAAACGTGGGGATAAAATATAGTGAGTTCATTAACTCAAAAATTGTTAATTAAATGATAAAAAATTGATGAGGAACCGCTGTATTTTTTTTTTTTTTTAATATTCAATTTCTTATTAATCTATTTTTGTGTTTTCTTACAATACTTTGATAATCTTGATAATCCTGATTTCTTTGGAAATTAAATCATAATTTTTAATAAATTCGTAAATAAATGTGGGTGTAATGAGAAATAACTTTGTAATTTTTAACTAAATACATTTATAATCAGTAATAACGAAGGTGAATTAGTGTATAAATATATTTATAGAGACTTAAAACTAGAGCTTTAAAGAAATGAGTATTTAACTAATACTAAGATTTCAGTGATAATTATTATAAATGAATGTTAGCTATACTGTAAAGGTCAATAGTGAATTTTAAAATGATTAATAAATTCCATATTTAACCATTTATTAACCATTCAGAAAGCTTTTTCACAAAAGAAATATAGTTATGATAGGAAATTCAGAAAACGTCTAAACGAAATATCCTAACATACTTCAACCATTGATTTAATTCCGTTAATTAGATGAAGAGGACAACGGTTTATCTGGTTTAAACGATTAAAAAATTAAATAATCATAATAGACTTAGAATCGCACCGCAGTTATATATACATATATATAGACGATTTTAACACGTTTTGTAGTATATTTGAAATGAGATTTAAGGGATAGCAAATGGAAGTTTAATTATTAAATGACTGATCCCAAATAAAAACTTGTCTTTGATTATAGGACATTCACTAAATAATTTAGCTAAATTTCGTTAATCGTTAAACTCACTAAGTTGTTGATTACTCGGTTGCAATTATTGTAAAGGGTTATGAATACTTAAATGTTAATTTTGTGCGCCATCTATTATCTTACACAAGATTTATTTTTATATTTTCATTAAATCTTATTTTATATTACGATATTATAAACTAATACGATATTATTATACAATTTTACGATATTTTTTTTATTAGATATTATCTGATCGGGGTTTGAACTCGAGACCTTTCACATAAAAACGGATTCTATACCACTACACCCTTGGCCAGAATTTTAATATACTGCAGTTTTTTTTAATCATTATTAAGTCATTATATAAATAACTTAACTCTACTCTAAATTTGAAAAATGATTCTCTTATTTTTAGTTCTAGTTGTTTCACCTTTTGAACACTAATCTTAAGTAAGCGTATTCCAATATTCAAAGAATTTTGTTAAAGTACTTTATATTTACTTAAGCATTTCCAAATTTTTATTCCGCAATGAATAATATTTTATTGGGGTATCTATACATGTAAATCACAGTTTATTATCATCGTGTTTTTAATTTTGTTGGCCGACCTTGAAAAAAATTCTTCACTCAATAAAATTCTCACAGATTGGAATTTATATTGTATCGTATAGTACTAAAATAAATTAACTCAAATTCTTTCAAAACTTATAACTTATTCTTTACAATTAAACTTATAATATATATATATACATAAATATTACTTATAATATATATACATACATACATACATACATACATACATATATTCATCATGTATTGAAAAATAAATTACCAGTAAAAAAATCAATTAATTCTTCTATAATAATCCAGATTAAATAATTTATTCTTCCTGTCAATGATGATACACTATTAATACAAATCACAATAAATAAAACTAATTTCCATTCATATCATTTTACCCTTTACCCCCAGGTAGAAAAATCTTTGTCATTAGAAGTTTCTTTTTTTTAATTTCATCATACAAATTCCTTCTCTCAATCAATTTCCAATCAGAAGTTCATTTTTAATCAATTTTTGAAAATTCTAACAGAGTATCTCATAAAATGTTCTACACATGTATATGTATATGTTTATTAATCTATGCTTTCTTTTAAACATTTTACTTTATTTTACTTTCAACTACTTTCACATATATATTTTCTAAATAAAATAATAAACAACAGGGTGTTCCAGTTCATTGAGAAAGTGTGATGTTTTTCATCCACATAAAGAATTTATAGCAAGTGATATATGCTTCGTGTATATTAAAATTTTTTGTTTTAAATTTTTAAATTCCGTTTTTTATGTAAATTAGATTTAAAAAAAATATATAAAAAAGCAATGGCTTTTAAGAGAGCACATTTTTAAAAGGGAATTAAAATGAATTGAGAATTACAATTCTTTTTTTTATTTAGAAAATTAATCACCCTAAAATTTTCAAGCTAATGTTATAGTTTAGAGTTTAGAGAACTTTAACACATTTGACACTTTAAAATACAATCACAGCTATCTTTGACATTTCAAATTACAATCACAGGTATCTTTGACATTTTAAATTGCAGTTAGATTTAAATTAGAAAAGAGTCTTAGTCAAAGACAAAATCCCGCTTTTTGGTCCCGCTAAAAAAGCAATAAATATAAAATAGCACAATATATATTTATATTGCGGTAAATATAGTTTTTTAGACTAGCTTAAGCTTAAAAATACTGTAATTTGAGGTTAAAAAAATAAACTTGTTAAAGTATGAGCTATTAATAAAAATTTGATTAAATCGCTTTTCTAAACTCAAACGGAATATACCTCCCTAACGATTAGGTATTCCTCAAACCTAAAAAAATTCTTTGTTTTTATTTCAAAGGGTGTCAGAGTTGTGTAAATTGACGAACGGTCGGACAGATTTTTTAAATTCTATTCTACAAAAAATAAACCAGCTGAAAATAAATAAACATAAAACAAAAAAAAAAAATTTAACTCATCGAATTAACATGTTTAATTCTGAATTTAATGAAAATTTATAAAGCCATGTGGTTGTTCGTTTTGTTTTTTCTTAATCAAATGTCCCAAAATTTTTGTATATGTGGTAGAGATAATAAAGTTGTACAACATTAAAGTGAAAGTAAAATGTAATTCAGTGAAAACAGTTGTCATTATATTATTTTTTATTGAATTGTATTGGCAGTACGTTACATCCAATAATTCAGTGAATAAATTAAAATTATTAAAAAAGGGAAAAATTAGTATATTGTATATCTTCTAAAAAATATATAGTTTGTTAATGTAAAAAGGGATAATTTATATTTATAAATTTTAAATAATAAAAAGAAAACAAAAAGTATTGAACCAATTTTTAAAGTATTGAAGTTAACTTATAAATTATGTATTTTAAAATTGAAAATTTATTGACAAAGTACATAATTAGAAAAATTGTTTGTTATTTTCCGTATCAATTCTAATTCAGGTAATCTTATCCTTGATATTTCTCCTTGATCTTGTGCCTGCATGTGTGAATGCATCTTTAGTCATTACATAGGTAGTTTTCGAAAAATTCACATTACCTTTTTCTGACTATTTCGAAATTAGTTGTGGTACTTACTCAATAATGCATTGGAGAAAAATAAAACTCAATAATACTTCGTTACGCGAACGACCTAGTGCATATAAAATTTTTTTTAATAAATTCCAAAATTTCAAATGTCAAACTAATGTCAAACGAAATTTCAAAATAAACTGGTGCACCGATACTCCGATGCACTACTAAATATACTCTAAGGTGGAGTTGAGGGTAATACAATTCTATTATGATTTATATTGAGTAATTTTGTATTTGAGATAGACGGTATTCTATATCTGTGAGTTATATTATTAAATTAAATTATTTGTTTTGTATTTGTATTTTGTGTTTATATTATGAAACCAATTTTTTTTTTATTAGAGATATATAATTATTAATTATTGATTTAGACGTTAATTTGAACCCAGTGGCAAATTGTAACTGAGTCGAGTCTAATACCAGATAAAAGTTTTTTTCACTTTCACTGGGATTCCAAACCCGGTCCTTTCCTTGAAAGATGACACTCTAACCTTTGTGCCACTCACGTGTTATAAGTTTTAATAGTTTAAATACTTGGATGGCGCTTAATTCACTTCCCACATAATATATATAGTATGTATTCGCGTATTTTCTTTTATTTCATAAACTTGAAACATTTTTATTTCAAAATATAATCCATCAGTTCTTTCCTTGCTTTTAAACTCAGAATGTAATTATCTTAAACTTTTCAACTTGATCTCTATCACATTTGTAACATAACGTAACAACCCTTTGACCTTTATAATTTTACAATTCTTGAAAAAAAAAGTTTTGCAGATATTCATATCTTTTCTCTACAGTTCACGATTTTAACTGTCCGAATATGTTTGCGTTTTTAATGTTTTTAATATTCTCACCTGGTTTTAATAGAAAAATTCAACCTACAATACAATTCTGACTTCCGTGAGCCAAAAAGAAAATAATAACCTCCACAATTTTAATATTATATTATTTATATTACAGTATAGTCGCAGCATAATATATATACGTAACATTGTATAGTTCTTAACATAAAACATTTTCTTTACACCTTCCATAAAAATTTATTACTAAAAATTAAATTTTTATTATATTTACCATTTATTTGACAACACATTATTCTAAATGTCATATACTTCAAATTAAAAGACAGACAACTTAAAAAATAGACAAGTACAAATGTTATATCGTGGTTTGACAATTATTTATTTAGTGTGACTTTGCATACGATTTCTTTGATTAAAAAAAAATTATGTCAGAAGTATGAGATATTTTTTCAAATAATTTTTTTTAAAAGTGATTTTTCATTTTGATTGTTTAAATTGTGTGTTGGAAGATTGTTACTTATGTAAATTTTTAATTTAACATATTGTAGTAAACAAGTCAGAAAAGGAAAGAAGACGTTATTAAATGAAATTTTACTTTAATGTAATGTTTTAAATTAAAATTTGTTTATTAAATATTTTTTACTAACTTTACAATTGAATTCTAATTTTAATTTTTTTTTAATTGTATTTCTATTTTAAGGAATTAATAATTGTAATAATGACTCTATTCACTTTTAAATTGATATTTTTACTAAACAAAAAGTTTTGGTGTTATCCTTTGAGACTTTACTAAATTTAAGTGTCTTTTACAGAAATGGAGACTAGCTTTTTTAAATCAAGTCGGTCCGACTTTTGGGTTTCAAAATACGGAGCAGTTTTAAAAAAATATCAAATTGATTTTAAAAATGATCAATTTCATTTGAAAATTGATTTGTGATTAATTTAATTTGAAACGAGGAAGTGTGTAGTAGAGTAGACTGCTTCAAAATCTGGGATACCCGTATGAACGTAATATAAATATTAGATGATCCGGTTAATTACTTTTGAAAAATTTCAGGCACCCAGCTTTAATACGTACAGAGTAATGCTCATATAAAAAAAGAAGTTGTATGGCAGGCACTCGAACTCGTGGACCAAAAGGACTGGATTTAAATATCAATGACGGCTATTGCATAAAAACGAATTTGTGACAATTTCAATATCCTAGCTCCTTTATTTTTTGAGTTATCGTGCGGGCGGACAGACGGACAGGCGGACGGACATACAAAGCTAAATCGATTTAATTTTTCGATTCTGATCCAATCCATACGCTTGAGTCTATATCTCCCCCTTCTCCTTCTTTTGTGCGTTACAGACGTAATGGTAAATTTAGTATACCCTTTTGACTACCAGTTATACGGGTATAAAAAGGACCAAATATGATTTCATGTTAAAAACGACCAAATTCGTGTGAAAAGAAAAATTATTATTCCCTGAACAATCCCTTTGACCAGCTCCTTACCTCATACAATGCGATAAGGAAGTGACGCATTCCTTTTCTTCTCAGGCATGGCAGATTATACTATTTATTTTATAAGTAATTTTAAATATTTTTTGTTTATCATATGTTTTATATTTTACTATATATAATATATATATATTTGATTACCATGGGGATTTGTAAAGAAAAATTATTATACCCGTGCATACATATATGACATCGGGTATATTAGATTTGCTCCTCCGTTTGTAACGCATCGATCTAGACGATCTAGAAGTTTAATATATTCGTGAATTAAAAATTAATTAAAAGAGATAGAATTGAAAAATTAGAGCTAGAGTTTTGAAATTCACACATAACATTTTTTGCACATTTTTGAGGTTCCTTATTCTTTTTGGTTAAGACCAGACCAAGGTTTCGGGGAGCTGCCACACAACTTTTTTAAATCAATATGAATTTCTTCAAAATTAATTATACCAGGAAGATGAAAATTACACACAGTTAGTTTGATAATGAATCAAGAACTTATATGAAGTTTCAAAATGTTACCACTTCATTTTCGGGGGGCTGCCATACAACTTCTTTGCACCAATATGAATTTCTTGAAAACTGATTATACTACGAGGATGAAAATTACACACGGTTAGTTATATAAAGAATCGAGCACTTATATGGAGTTTCAAAATGTTACGGCCCCGTTTTCGGGCAACTGCCGTACAAAGTTGTCAATTCGATAACTGTGAATCTAATAAAGCTACGAGGTTAAAATCAAAACTGGGCAGATAAAGTAATAGGGCAAATTAGTTGGACATCACTCGGACCAACTTTTAGGGCGGGCTATTTTTTTTTATGGTTTTTTTTTTTGTTTTTAAGCAAAAATTATGGTATAATGAATTAAAAATTTAATTTGTTTTTTAAGCAAAAATTATGGGATAAAAAGTTAAATTTTTTTTTAACTATTTTACTTTCTTATATTTTTTTTGTAATATTTATAATAGCATAGGGGAAATAAATAACGGTTAGTGGGTATGCACGGGTATCTAAAAGTTGACAAAGGCAACTATAATCTTCCTCGTTTTTCAATAAGCTTTAGTTCCTCTTACCATTTATAAGATAACTTCTAAGGTATATCATTTTATATTTACATATGTTTTTAAGAAAATATTGGACGATCACATGATAGATTAGAATATCAGAATAAATTCTATTCGGCAGTGAAACAGTCTTTTCTATTCCTATAAACTAAATTTAAAGCTGGTCTGGAACTGATATGGATGTTTAAAGTAGGATAGAAAAAGAATAAAGAATCTGTTGTAATAATATTAAACGACAAAGTATATTGAAAATGTTTATCATTACAATAGTAGTTGATAAGCTGTAAAGTGTCTTATGACAGGTCTCAGTTCTGCAAAATACCACCTAAAAAATTCTTTTCAAAATCTTAAGTAAAATGTTCAATTATCGTTTTTCTTTATATATTTGATATTCAATTTAAATATAGTTTTAAATTTATTTGATGTTTATACATTATTTATACTAATTTTCTATTATCCTAAATAATTTTTAAAAATTTTCTTTAAATAAATAATTTAAATAAAAATTTCATAAAAATCGATTCAAAAAATTTAAAGGACTTGAAGGACTTTTATAACTAGGAATGAGCTGTTCTAAATACTTCACATTTATCAAACAAAAATTAAAATAAAAGGAAATTAAAAGAGGTCCTTTTTGAAACTTCTCGAATATGTTGTAATGATATATATATATATTGTATTATTATATATATATATATATTATATATATATCAAATATCTATTTATATAATACATATTTTTAAACCACAAAATATTGTTATAGTAAATGTATATAATTTATAATGGTAATCGATTTTTTAAGTTTTTCAAATGATATGGGATTAAAAATTAATAAAATTTTAAAATCTTAATGGACTTCTTGATTTCTAACTTTTGTTGTTGTTGTTTTTTTTTGACCAACATATTTTTCTATCCTATTTAGGAATATTATTATTTATCTTTATGCATAAATTAAGTTTAAATAAAATTACGAAGGGCTGTTCTCAAAACAATTATTTTAAGGAATATTTTGGAAATATATATTTTCATGTAACTTAATAGTTTACAATTAAGAAGTGGAGATATTTTTTAATTTAGAATTTGATTTATGTTATCACTTAATATAAGAATATATATTTAATATGTAGAAAAAAATAAAAATTGGACACAAGTTAATCCTAAGAGTGAGGGAACGTAAATGGAAGGATTAAAACATTTTTTCGAAAAAATACTATTCCAAATTCCTTAAAATGATTGTTTATTGAATGTCCTTTTTGCTTTCGAAAAATTTCAATCTGAAGTAAAACCACTTAAGTATAAAATGAAAACTGTAAAGAAAGCGAGGAAGAAAATATAGTAAACCGTGTTAACTCTAGATATCCTAGAATTAACGTAATATAAACATTATAATATGATCCAGTTATTAGACTCAATTATGTATAGAAGATGATATAAGTTGTATGGAAACAATTCGAACCTCTTGTTCTATACCTACTTTATTTTTTGAAGATGTTTCCCATTAAAGTCAAATACCTCAAAAAAAAAAGATACTCAGCTTCATTGGATATTAATTTACACACACATTTTAAGAAGGAAGTTGTATATCAGCTACTCGAAGGCATTAAGCAAACTGGCTGAATTAAATTAGTAACGCCAGCTATGCAATTTAAAATCAGCCAGTTTGACAATGCGATGAATCTCGTGTAAAACCGCTTAACCTTTAAAAACAGTGTTATATCTTCTCATATTAATTGCATACCCAATTTTAAATTATTTATTAAGTATTTCCAAGTGCAATGCCTTTGCAAATTGACGGGCCCTTTACTTTCGGGCCAACGATATTATTTTATAATTAACATTATTTATTTTGTTTATATCATAAATTTTATATTTTACTATATAATTTGGTTACCATGGGGATTTGGGGATATTTTTCAATAATTTTTTTGTTAATTATATATTCGGTTAGTAAGCCAAATTTTTTTCAACTACACCACCGAGGTCCCAAATTTTAAATTAAATTTTAAACTTATATCACAAATATTCTTTATCTAAACATATTTATGAGAAACTTTCACATAACACAGAGTTCGTAAACTCTCATAAAATCATTGACAAATATATGTGTATGATCACTCTTTTTTTAAATTCGAAATTTAATCTTTCGATATAAAATATGATCTAATATTAGATAGTTTTTAATTTTTGCTTCTTTTATAGAAATATTTTTCAACACTATTTAATTCTTAAAGAAAACACATCATCACCATTTAAGAAATAATAAATTATCTTCTAAAAAACATATTCAAATGAGAGATTCTTGTCACATTGTCACATATGGTAATTTGTAAACATTTATCACTCTGTTGACCCTTTTCAATATTGTCCTGCTCAAGTTAACATATATATATATATATATGAAAGTGCTAAGTAAAAATAAACTTTAATAATTTGTTTTAAAATTTTTGTATAGATTACTTAAGCAATTTATCCAAAACCAAAGAAAACCTACCCTTAAGTAAGTTTATATACATATTAGTACATATATTATATAGAAGTAGTATGAATATAGACGAATATAAAATTAAAAATTCTTTGAACCGAATAAAAGAAATACATTATCTACTTTTATGATATTTTATCAAATTAAATGGATTTTCTATGCTAATAAATTTTCTTGAAAATTGACCAGAGGAAAGGGTTTCCTTAGCTAAAACAAAGGTACAAAATTATTTTTTTGTAAAAAAAAAGTGGGATTATTAATTGTTTTCTTACTCATACCTTTACCTTCTCAAATAGATCATAAATATGTGTATTTTAAGGTATTCTATATATATATATTTCTATATATATATAGAATACATATATATGTCATAAATAATGTTGAATAGTAGAAGGGGTTTGCTTGTGCTAATGAAATCATCTAGAATATAATAATGTTTAACTATATTAAATATAGCAATTTATTTTTGTACCCGTTTTTTAGGAGGGATGTAAGTCATATAAAGCTATTCTTGAATTTAATAATAGTTAGCACAATAATAGTGTCCAGTAACATTGTTATATTTTGCAAAATATATGCTTCATACACAGTTTTTTAAAATATCTTCTAATCAAAGTCGGGCTAAACCTTTATTAACCCTAAACCTATACCTAATTTTAATAATTAAAATGAATTTTCAAAAACAAATAAAGGTAAATTGAACCTAAGATTAGCAAATGATAAGAAATTGATGAATTGATTGATAAGTTAAAGAAAGAAACTGCTGATGTACAAGTAATTCATATTGAACTTGGAAGTAAAAAAACATTTATAACTGGGTCACAGTCTCATAGCAAAACACTCTCCAATGTTTTTTTTTTCTCCTTACTTCACTTGGTTTCATAGGACTTCCACTTGACATCTCAATCTCACGCGATTCCGCGCTAATATTTAAATGCCATCCCAGGAGATGTTGAATTTAACCATTTCTTGATGAATTGTCCTGCTCCATGTGATGTTGGGACGGCCGCCTCTTCTAGTCCCTTGAAGGTTCCACTCTAATGCCATACGTGTTATGCTTTCACTTTCTTTCTAAGCGTGTGACCTATCCATCTTTCCAATTGTACATTAACTAAAAAAGAATTAGTTTTAATCATTGTTATAAAGTTAAACAAACCATGCAAAGTTCAAATGAAAAAAAAATTAGTATATAATTAAAAAATTCTAGAATTTGTAGTTTTTTTAATTTTTTAATAAGAGAAATTAATTGAATTTTACAATTTTTTGAATTACAAAACACGATATTTAATCAATATATTGTCCATTAAAATAAAGATTAGCTTCTTAAATCTACTTAAGGCACGTGTAATGATTTACTTTTAAATTTAAATTTTTTAATTTTTCATATTTATGAAATTATCTTTGGAAAAAATTCTTAAAAAATTATCATCTTCATAATATAATAACTAATAAGGCATTGGTGTTCCATTTCCACCCCTTCATAAAATAAAATCTCCGGTTTCTTCTATTAATTTCAACATTATTTTTAGGGTGTTAAAAGTTGGTTTTATATACAATGCTTTTATACAAACTTTGGATAAGTAAAAAGTGCACTCTGCGATTAAGTAAAACTTCAATTTTTGAACTAACAGCTCCAAAAACTTTTTACTTCATTGTACCTTTTAACATCAAAGTTGTGTCTATTGGGAAATATATTCAATCATATAATGTTATTATATTTTTAAGTGAATGATGTGTTGTCCTTTAGTCCTTTGGTTTTTTTTCCATTTTTTCCATTGTTTTTGATACGAAATATGAAGTATTTTCTCATTTAAATTTATATTTACATTAGATCTTATGTATTTCAATTTAAAATAATTTAAAAATCCTCTGTATTGGTTATCCTTCGGTCTGACTGGTGATTTTATAAATTTAATTTGAAAAACAAGTTCCTAATCTAAGTGGAGTTTTTTCTTTTTTTCTAATTAAAATTAAACCATATTAGTATAGATTTCAGGTTACCAGGCTAAGAAGCTTAAGAGCTCCATTTTTTCTGAGAATGCCAGGTTGAAGAAATTGAAGCGAAAATTGTCAAACTTGCATTAATTGAGTAAAAGTACCAAGTTCCGTAAAAGTCTTAGCCGTCTTTTATTTAAACGTATAATATTTTTTTACGAGGCTATGGAAAGCTCAAAGCTACCAATTGAAACTGTGTGGTGTTTCTTTGGATAGTATATTACTTTAACAAACCAAAACTACACCCTTTTTAGCCCCAACTTTAGGAAGAGTCCTGTGATACAAATGTATATCAATGGGGATAAGGAAGGAATATGGGATTATGGTACATGTTATTTGGGATTTTTGGATTATGGAGGATGGGGGAAATTGGATGGGATATTAAGAAGAAAGAAAGTAATGTCCTTTTTAAATTTAGATGATCTTAACATTATCAACTTGGGGGACATATTTGCTGGAATATGGCTCCATAGACGTGAAGAACGCAAGAAAAATGTATTTCCATAAGCCGTGTTACGCCTATGCCGTGTTAAGTTAGTTCAACTTTGTAAAGATAAGCATCTGTTGCCATCCTTGTTTCCCATTGGAAAATATTGAATGGAGACATAAGTTGTTTTATTTCTTTAGAACATGTGTTAGTCCCTACAAGATATCTATAAAGCCAGGTCAGTGACCCAACCGTACGGCAATAGCTGAGTGAAGTGAGCATTGAGTTAACACTAGGATCATTTATAAGACAAATAGGTCTATTTTGCACTTTATCAAGATATCATAGCGCTGTAATGGAGGCAGCAGCCCAAATGTATGCATTATACGCCATTTTTAGCCTAATATAAGTTTAATATTATAAGATCAGAGGGGGGAAAGTTTCCCAACGATACAAGAAATCCAAACGTTTGGCAGCGTCCTTATAGATGCTGTAAAACTATGATTTGACCAAATCAATTTTTAGTTTCAGTTGTGGGGGATCGAGTGGGGGAATGATCAACTTTATGATGCAAATTTTTTAAACTTCACAGCTTTAGTCACTATGAATTCAAATCTCCTCGTAAGAATAATAGTTAGGAGAATCATCTAAATTGCATACGCATTAAAGTCACTTAGAAATGAGGATGTGAAAGAATTTATTAAATCAAAATTATGAAGTGCTACTGTTGCTCTATTGACGAAATTTTTTTACCTGATGAATAACCGTCCTCTTCAGGACATTAGAATTCCTTCAAAAATATATCTGCATTTTGTTTACCAAGAAAAGTCCTCTTAAATCTAAAAAACAAAACAAAAAAGGGGGAAGATGTTGAAAATAAATGGAGAAGATTTGTAAAGAAATTTCCATATCTTTTGCATAATAAAACGCGATTTCATCTAAATAAACCATCAAAAAGGATTTAAAGGACTTCAGTTTTTTTTTGTTTATTTTTTTTTATATTTTTAGTTTCTTCTGTTTATACTTAAAATTAGTATCCTTTGCTTAATAAAAAGGTATTGGTTTGTGTGTGCATACAAAGTATATACGAATATATTGCGTATGTCAATTCTTATTATAAATTTTAGTGGTATTTAAATAAAAAAAAAAAAAAAAAATAAAATACATAATAGACGCGAGTGGAGCGAATGCAAATGTAATAAAAAAAATATATATATTTGTTTTCATTTTTTATTTTTTGATTTGGTGTACGCACATGTATTGATCTTTGAAAAGGTCCTTAAAATGAAAATGAAGAAGTTAATGGATAATGTGAGAGAGTAAGGGAAGCGAATTAAATTTAAAAAAAAAATAAAAACAACAAAAAAAAATTTTTAAGATAGAATTTTTTGAAAAAGAATTCTTAAATCGCGATATTTTTGTTAAATTCACTATGTTTTTTTATGTATTTCTTAAGCTGTTTCATTTTATATTTATATTACATATATATATATATATTATTTTTATAGCATTTTTATTTTATTTTTTTTTTTATTTTATCTAATTTGCATAATTATGATAGAGGGGTGGTTTTTTTCAGAATTTTTATTTATTGTATGTAGAGATTGTGTGTCAGGACATTAGGCATTAGAAAAAAATATTTTGGTATTGTTATAATTTTTTTTAGTAATTTTTACTTATGTATTAGTATATTTCTTTGTACTTGCTTTTTTTTATATTTAATTTACATATGTAATAATTTTTTTGTTATAGAGAGTCGGCCTAATGTGTGCTTTGTATTAGCGTGTGTATATAAAAACAAAACATAAAAAAAAATGAAATAAAATAAAAAAATTAAATTGAATATGGCAGCTGGATGAGAATAAGAGTCTATGATTATATTAAAAAAAAAAAAAAAAAATTTTGCGTATTATTGCTGATGTTGTATTGTTTCGATTACTTTACTTTCACTTTTTGAAGCGAAGTGAGATGTTTTGTTTTTTAAATAAAATTTTTTATAATGTCCTTCGGTTTTATTATATTTCTTATTTGAATTTATGATAAATGTATTCGCATTGCTTAAATTATAAATAAAAGATACAAGGAGGTTTCTAATCAGGATAGATAGTTTAGTGTATAAATTGGCAGAAATTAATAT
Source organism: Dolichopus griseipennis (assembly GCA_963082915.1). NCBI lineage: Eukaryota > Metazoa > Arthropoda > Insecta > Diptera > Dolichopodidae > Dolichopus > Dolichopus griseipennis. Next base: position 26,043,039 of record OY720445.1, on the reverse strand, counting down.
GTACAGTTTTTTTTTTTTAATTTTTTTTCTCTCATTACTGCTCTTGGGAGCATAAGACTTCCACTTGACACCTCCATTTCACGCGACTCCGTGCTGATATTTTAATGTTATCCCAGGAGATGTTACATTTACCATTTCTTGATAAATTGTCCGCGCCATGTTATGTTGGGACGGAAGGGGCTTCTAGTCCCTTGAACGTTCCACTCTAATGTGTACCATATGTGTTATGCTTAAAAAAATATCGTAAGATTTCATTATTATATCATATTTTTAAAAGATTTAATTAAAATATATATTAACTGTTGTGTAAGATAATAGATTGCACACAAAAATAATATTTGTGTATTTATAATTATATGCAACAGATTCAGCTTATTATACAACGGATAAGTGTATAAAATGATTAAAGAAACTGACTTAAATAGACTTTGTGAATTCCCTATATACTCCTTCAAGGATTGAAAAGGGAAAAAAAGAAAAAAAACCTTAATATACCATACGTACATTTTGATACAGAAGGGATCAATATCTACTAGACATACTATTTTGTTATAATTATAATTGATCTCAATCTCAATCAGTTTTTTAACTTTTACTGGGATTCGAACTCGTACCAATTAAATTCGTAACATCTTAGAACTTTTTATTTGCCAAATTCTGACTAAAATACATAAGAGAATAATGTTTAGAGAACCTAATTCCAATCTTGCAGCATTCCTTAAAAAATAAAACCTCATAAGGATTAATATGATTAAAAAATGAATTGAAATGATTTGTTTTCAGAAATTAGAAAAATCTAAGTAAATATAAAATAGAGGAAAAGAAATGATTAACAGTTTAACTGCCGTTAAATCGATTTAAAGATAAATAAAATTTTTTTTCAATATTTAAACTTTATTAATTCCTACGATATCCTGGTTGGACCTAGAAAAGTGTGTGCAAGCTATCTGAATCACTACTTAAATTCATTTCAAATTTCAAAAAATTAAAGAAAACAGAGCAGAACACTCTTGTTCCCAAATTCATGTTTATATCTCATAAATTTAGAAGATGTGTTTATTCGGATTCTCAGGAGGCATGTGATAGGTATCCACTTTAATTTATTTCAAAATTAGAGAACATAAAGGAAACAGGGATATATCTTTATGAATTTCGAAAAAAATGCTTGTTAGATTTGGGAGGTGCGTGATACCTTAACGAACCACCACTCCAATATATCCCAAATTTCGCGGGTATAATGGAAACCTCCAAAAACACGCTTGTAACAAATTTCAAGTTTCTATCTTTATTAATTTCGAATATATGCTTGTTAAATACTGGAAGGTCCATGGGAGGTAACCGAACCACCACTCTCCCAAATTCCCAAATTTAAACGTAAGGAAAATAGAAGAAATATTTTTTTACTAAGTTTAAAGGTTCTATCTTTATTGGTTTTGGAAATAAGCCTGTTTAGCCTTGGTTCGATCAAAAGAATCCAGCATCCGAACCCCTTTTTCCGTTTTTGTCAATATTCAATCCACGCCATACTTTTGTCCTACAGCATTAATTTCATCAAGATAGCATCATTATTTTTAAATTTGTGTGGCGGACGGACATCGATAAATCGAATCAGGAAATGATGCCTAGCAAAAATATACATACTTTTCTAAAAATAGTTTACTTCCATTAGGTTGTTATAAATACCCCAATACTTATACCCATATTACATATTTTAGATTTAGGGTGTAAAAAAAATCTGTAGGTTATAATTGGGTTAAAACGTAGAAATTCATTGATTTTTTCATGCAAAGAAAAAATTAAGAAACAATTCCTATTTCCGTGTCTTTTTTGTTTTGTTTTGGAGTTTTTTGAAACAAAAGATTGGTATGGGGCAATCATTATATGTATATAATACGATCTGCTGAAATCGTATTAATTCTATTGATATATGCGTATATGTTACGAATATTAATTTCTTCAGACAGTGAAGGGTCGTAAAAAACAATACCAAAAAAAAACGAGGAAGATTATAGTTGCCCTTGTCAACTTTTAGATACCCGTGCATACCCACTATGGTGTATAAAATAAACCGTAATTTACTTCTCTTATACATTTAACTCATTACCCCATAATTTTGACGTAAAAAAAAAAAAAAAAATTAACAAAAAAAAAAAAAAAGTCACAAAACAAAAAACAAAATTTTCATTCATTGTCCCATAACTTAAGCTTAAAAAAAAAAAAAAAAAAAATAAAAAAAAAAAAAAACAACAAAGAAAAAAAAAACAAAAAAAAAAAATTGGCCCACCCTAAAAGTCCGATGGTCCGAGTGATGTCCAACTTTGCCAAGTAACTTGCCCTATTAATTTACCTGCCCAATTTTAATTTTAACCTTGTAGCTTTATTAGATTCACAGTTATTGAATCGAAAACTTTGTATGGCAGCCCTCCGAAAATGGGGCCCTAACATTTTGAAACTTCATATAAGTGCTCGATTCATTATATAACTAACCGTGTGTAATTTTCATCCGCGTAGTATAATTAGTTTTGAAGAAATTCATATTGGTGCAAGGAAGTTGTATGGCAGCCCCCCGAAAATGGGGCCCTAACATTTTGAAACTTCATATAAGTGCCGGAGTCAATATAAAACTAACCGTGTGTAATTTTCATCCCCGTAGTATAAATAGTTTTGAAGAAATTCATATTGGTGCAAAAAAGTTGTATGGCAGCTCCCCGAAGCCTTGGTCCGATTTTAACCAAAAACAATAGGGAACCTAGAAATTGTCTAAAAATGACTTTGTGTGAATTTCAAGACTCTAGCCCTTTTAGTTTTTGAGTTATCGTGATGACACACGGACGGACGGACGGACGGACGGACGGACGGACGGACGGACGGACAGACACACATAGCTAGATCGACTAATTTTTCGATTCTGAGCCGATACGTACCCTTGACACTATATCTAGCTCGTCTAGATCGATGCGTTACAAACGGAGGAGCAAATCTAATATACCCGATGTTCATATATATATGCACGGGTATAAAAAAACTTCATTACAATTACTCAAGACGATGAATATGCAAAGTAAAATCTAATGAACAAAATTTATTAAAAATTATGCTAAAAAGTATAATGTACCAAAGGCAGTTTTTGACATAGTTTATATAATATTCTGGGAATGATAGAAACTACTTTAAGCTTAAGCAGTTCAAATGAAGAATAATTTTCAAATAGGAACAATTAATTCGAATAAAGTCGAAATAAAATCAAAAGGACCCAGAAATGAAAATACAAAATTAGGGTCCAGATAACATTCAAGTTAGATTTTAGAGGTAATTTAGCTTTTATTCGATTTTATTTTGTTTTTCCTTAAGGGAGAAAGAACCTTCAAAGGCACCTGAAAACTGTAAGATTCTTACTCAAAAAAAAACTCCCTGCTTACCCAGAAAAATGAGATTAGCACCCAGCTTACTTGCTGAAACGATGCGACATAATGGCTGAAATGGTCGGATATAATGTCCATTAAAGTTTGAATCTAGAAGAAATTAATTGACGCCTCTCTCTTAAATTTTTATAAATCATAAGTATTGGAAAACATTTAAGACGGTGATACGTTCTTCAATTTGGAGGTGCGATTTATAAAAGAGTTCTAGTTCCAAAAACCTTAATACGAGTTGCGCTTTTGATTTGATAATCACTTTGATATTTAAGAATTTCATAAATTACAAGCTGCTCATTAGAAAACTAAATCCATATATTAAACTTTTAAGTTTATAAAAAAAATAATGATTGAATTTTTATGAATACACACACACACATTTTTTTTTTTTGCTACTCAAGCAGAAAAGAACGTTTTTTTTAAGATTGAAAATAAAAAATTGGACATCAACTACAAACAATTATTTATTTTGTACTTCTATTTAACAAATTTTTCTTGAAGGAAGAATGATTTACAAAAAAAATTTGGTTATTTTCTACTCCCACCACAAAATTTCAAGTAAAGTTTCTAAAATTCCGGACACAGAATTACTTTTCAATACATATATTTAAATACAAATAGGGAAAATTGAGAAAAATGCAAAACAGTTAGTAACGGGTAGCATATAAGGAGTTCACGGGGGGATGTCGAGTGTTAACCTTATTTTTTTTTTCAAAAAAGGGTGGCATTACAACTAAAAGTAAAAGAAATCTTATATTATATGTTAAAAATAATATAAGTAAGAGTTATAGTCAGAACTTACGTGCTCATAAAGAAATTAAGACTAAGTTTTCTTCGAAAAAATTCTTTTTATTCTCCTTTTTTTTTTCCTAATTGTCCATTGTTTTTTGTTCATGTTTTTGTTTCATGTTTTTTTGGTCCTGTTTATGATAAATAGGTTTTATTTTGTTTTTTTTTTTTTTGCTTTTGTTTTTTTTATACACACACCAGGAAATTAAGGTTTCTTCTTTATATTGTATGTTAGAATCTTTCAAAAAATTGTATTTAAATAGAAATAAATAAAACAAGAAATGAAATAAAACGATTCTGTCAACTCTGGGATATCCTGACGTACAAAATATAAATAAAATATAATCCAATGGTGCAGGGTCTTTAAGTTTTTTTTTTTTTTCCTTACTCGTCTTGTAAGATGACGCCATGTGATGTTGGGCGGCCGCGTCTTCTAGTCCCTTTAGGGTTCCATTCTAATACCATACGTGTTATACTTTCACTAGGCTTTCTAAGAGTGCGGCCTATTCACCTCCATTTCTCACGCTTGATTTGTTTGGCTATGGGTTCTTCATCTGTTAGTATCCAGAGGTCTTCGTTGGATATTGTGTTCGGCTCGAATATGCGGCATATTATCCTAAGACACTTATTTACGAAAACCTGCAGCTTGTGGGTTAGGCTGCTGGTTACAAGCCAAGTTTCGCTGCCATATGTTAGGACTGTTTTCACACATACCTCAATCATTCCATGGTCATTAAGTAATGATCTATAACTTCCTAAGGGACTTATGACCCATTAAGGGAATTATGGCCTTAGGAATTATGACACTGTACTTAATACAATTTAAATGAAGCAATTTTTTATATAGATTTAAAATTAATATTGTTTAAAAAATATTAAATTTTTGCGTGACAGATACTCGAATTTATCCGACCGGTGACACAGTGGTTAGGACGTCGTCATTTCAACCGAAGGTTCTCAAGTTTAAACCCAGGTCAGATTATATCTAAGAAAATAATATAATTTATTATTTATATGATAATACAAAATATACACCTGGCCCAAATGAAAAGGAAATGCTGAATCACACACTTATCACATTGTATTTTGTAATAATGTCATAAAACTTGATTATCTTACTTTATAAAAGTTGGTAATTTTTAAATTTTGACCAACTTGTCACGGAAGGCCAACATAAATATGTCAGAAGTTGTTGGCATAAAACTTAACTTCCTCTTACAAAATTTCAAAAAACCAAATTTAGTCAGACCTTGTGTTAAATATATAAAAATAAAGAAGTTGCACGACAAACAGAATACAAATTGTCAGTCAATTTACATTTAAATACTTTCGCCAAAAAAAGTATTAAAATTCCGAAAATCAAACTCTTAGTTTTTGCGATTCTATCGTCTGCCTTACCAACGTAGTGGCAAATTTATAATACCCTTATAAATATGTTCCGCACTGGTATAAAAAGGTATTTTTTTTAAAAGTATGAAAGAAACCTTTTAAAAGAACCCGAATTGTTATTTTACTTGAAATATCCTTCAGTGAACCTTTCAAATATTCAGATAACAAATTTTTAAAACCGTAGCTTCGATACTTGAGAATTTAATACATCGTTGTATCTAACATATTATTGAGTACGAGTTCCGGATAAAGAAAAAATTCTGGCATTGGAATATGACAAAAGATTCAAGAATCATATATTGTGTAAAACAAAAAACGATTCTTTGAAGGTTCTAAGTATAAAGGATATTGTTACAGAAAAAGGACATATCCATAGTATTATATACATATAAGATAATAAAATTTAATTGTATGTGTGTATACTTATGTAATTGTATTTTTGAACATATTTACGTCAAGTGACGCATAACATAACTTTTAAAAATTTCAAATTATTTTTGACGGTCATTATTGGGAACGGAAAACAAAAGGAAAAAAATAATTTAAAAGGAACGATGTATAATATCGTTGCCATAGGGAAATTTGATGTTCTTGTTTTTATTTTATTTTTTTTTTTTTTTTGGGGTAATGGAAAGCAAATAATTAAAAATTTTTAAAAGAAAAGATGCAGACTGGAAAAGAGCAAATAATAAGAAAATTTAAAAAACAAAAAACAAAATTGGAAGGAATATTTAAAAAAAAAAATTTGGACATTTTTTTTACGATAATTGTAAATATATGTGAAAGTTTAAGATTGTTATAAAAAATTTTAAAATATTTCGTCCTGATCCTGAGAAATATTTAATTTTCTTTATTGAAAACATAATATAGTTTTGTTATATGTTAAAATTAGATATGAAAAGTGAAAGTTGTACAATGGCAGTACATTTTATTAGATTGAATATAAGATTGCTTTGCGATGGCTCTTATAATCACTTTCTTCCATCTTAGTTTTGATTACAAGGAAATAAATTTTTCAATAATGATTAAAAATTATTATTACCTATAAAGAGGGATTGGAATTTATAATAACTGTACCACAACGATTGGGTGGCACAGTGGTTAGAGCGCCGATATTTCATGCAAACCCCTGTGAAAGCGAAAATACTTTTCTGGTTTTCGACTTCACTCAGCTACCATTCGTCATTAGAGTCAAATGAATGGCTAAATCAATAATCAATAATTACATATGTTTAATAAAAAATACATTAATTAAACAATATCGGCAAATACAAAACAAATAATTTAATTGAATAATATAACTCACAGATACAGAATACCATGCAATTCAGATACAAAAATTATTACCATATAAACTAGTAATGTTACAAGATCTAGTACTATCTTATGTTTAAATTGCATGTGGAATTTGTTATGATCAATTCTAAAAACAGGAATATAATATGACCCCCTGTTCCAACATGAACCTATGGTACAGACAGGCTTATTTAGCCTAACAGTTGAAGAGTTAGCCCTTAAAAAAAAACTGGTTTGTTCTGTTTATGCTTATACGATTATTTGTATACACATACATTACAATATCTTTATTGCCTTGGGGCACATATAATATACATTATCCTACTGGAACACGGTGTGTTTGTTTCTTATAATATTCTCTTATTTTTCGTGAGGGGTGAAGTTTTTTTTCGAATATGCAGACAATTATTATTATTTTGCTAATTGAAAAACTTTGTACCCTTATCTTTAATAAAAAAAAAAAAATAGTTGGTTTTAAAGTTAAAGTAAACGAGGAAGATTATAGTTGCCCTTGTCAACTTTTAGATACCCGTGCTTACCCACTAACCGTTATTTATTTTCCACATGCTATTATAAATATTACAAAAAAAATATAAGAAAGTAAAATAGTTAAAAAAAAATTTAGCTTATTATCCCATAATTTTTGCTTAAAAAAAATTAAATAAAAAAAAAAAAATATTAAATTTTTAATTCATTATACCATAATTTTTGCTTAAAAACAAAAAAAAAAAACCATAAAAAAAAATAGCCCACCCCAAAAGTTGGCCCGAGCGATGTCCAACTTTGCCAACTAACTTGCCCTATTACTTTACCTGCCCAGTTTTAATTTTAACCTCGTAGCTTCATTAGATTCACAGTTATCGAATTGACAACTTTGTATGGCAGCTGCCCGAAAATGGGGTCGCAACATTTTGAAACTCCATATTAGTGCTCGATTCATTATATAACTAACAGTGTGTAATTTTCATCCTCGTAGTATACTCAGTTTCCAAGAAATTCATATTGGTGCAAAGAAGTTGTATGGCAGCCCCCCGCAAATGAAGCCGTAAAATTTTGAAACTTCATATAAGTGCTTGATTCATTATAAAACTAACCGTGTGTAATTTTCGTCTTTCTAGTATAATTACTTTTGAAGAAATTTATATTGGTTTAAATAAGTTGTGTGACAGCTCCCCGAAACCTTGGTCTGGTCTTAACCAAAAAGAATAGGGAACCTTAAAAATGTCCAAAAAATGTTTTGTGTGATTTTCAAAACTCTTGCTCTAATTTTTCAATTCTATCTCTTATAATTAATTTTTAATTCACGAATATATTAAACCTAAGCAAAGCATCATATAACCATATTGATAAAATGATTCATTCAAAATATTACACATATACATATTATATGAATATACATATATAAATTATTTATGAAGCCATTTACTTAAAAAAAATCTTTGTCTCTTTTTTGCTTATCTTAAATAAACTACGCATCATTTAAATTATATGAAATTCTAACTCGAAATCGTACAAAAAAAAATACAAAAAACAAAAATAAACAAAAAAAAACAAAAACAAACAAAATTCATATAATTTCATGTTACAAGGTGCATAGCTATATTTCAAATTTTTGTATGAAAATATTGGAGTTAAAAAAGTTAGCTGTTCGAGAGCTACCCGAAGTTTTGGTCCGATCTTAACCAAAAAAAATAGGGAACCTAGAAATTGATTGAAAAATATTTTGTGAAAATTTCAAAACTGTAGCTCTTTTAGTTTTTGAGTTATCGTGCTGACACACAGACGGACGGACGGACGGACGGACGGACGGACGGACGGACGGACAGACACACATAGCTAGATCGACTAATTTTTCGATTCTGAGCCGATACGTACCCTTGACACTATATCTAGCTCGTCTAGATCGATGCGTTACAAACGGAGGAGCAAATCTAATATACCCGATGTCATATATATATGCACGGGTATAAAAAGTAATCATTAAGTAATCATTATTATGCTTCGGAATTGTCTTTTTAATATTGATGATTTTGAACCTGTTAGGAGTAATTGATAGAACTTTTTATCAGTAGTAATTAATATTATTTTCTCAAGTATTATGTAAATAAATTTTTGGAATAAATTAAATGTATCCGAACGGTGGTGAAGTGGTTAGGACGTCGGCATTTTAATAGAAGAGTCTCGGGTTCAAACCCTGGCCGGATTAATTCCAATAAAAAAATACAATTTATAATTTATATCATAATATAAAATATATACCTCTCCCACACTGTCCATTTAAACCTGAAAAGGAAAGTCTGAATCCCTCCTTAAGTTAATTAACATATTACATCCTTAATGTCAATCATTTTTATAAAATATCCTTAAGGTCATTAACATATTATTAAGTAAATTACTGAAATATATTAATTCAACATTTTCGACAAGATAAAACATGATTTAACAAGCCTATATTAAAACGAATAATATTATGTGATCAATTATTAAGAATAATTATATTTATTAAAAATTCATGTTAATTATTAAGAATCATATTAATTAAAGCTGACTTATGCAAAATTAGTTGATAAAATCTTAGTATAAATATTAGCTAAAAATCATTATGAAGTCAAGTTCCAGTCATTATCAAGAAATTTCAAAATAAAATAACTGTAAAAATTAATAAAGTGTTATTTTTTTATTAAATACAAAATTCAGTTATAAAATTGCTAAGCTGTAGTTCATATAATTCTTCTTTTAATCCAACATATGGGGCTTTAATGAAATTTGATATTTTTCGTTAATTTTCATATCTTAGGAATTAGAAGAGCTTCTTTTGAACCCCATGAAAAAAAAATTCCTCACAAAGATGTATGCAGAGTTACATACTAGATACCATTTCAAATAAACTAAACAAAGCACTCTGCATATAGAAGAATTAAAAATGTCTCATTCTTAAATCACATTTTTATAAAATAATATAAAATAAATTAATTTTAATTGAGATATTTATGTTATATTACAAAATTTAAACAGTTTACCTGTTTTCAATAATAGATGACTTAAATAAACCGTTTTTTTTTTTAACCCCTTTTAATAGATTTTAACCCTTTAAATAAAATTAAAAATTTTTTTTTATTTGCGTGATTTTTAACTGACCATTTAAAGTCATTTGCATAATTTGTTTACACCTATATAATTACTTATTTATTTTTAAATCGCTTTAAATGACCAAAGGATATTTACAATAACAAACATTTATTGAATTAACAAACTTACACTTAAAACGCAATGAAATGAAACAAAGTACTACTTTATATTACAATATTAAAATACAATAACATGTCAATGTTGGTCAAACTTAACTGACCCCTAATTATTTGTTTAACATTTGTTTTATTTCGTCAAATTTTGTCATTCCCTTATGTTATTTTAAATAATTATAGGTGTTGGGTTCTCTTAATTTTAATATTTTAATTCAGGTTAAATAATTTTGCATAAATCATAAAAAATAAGATTTATTTACTTAAATTAGTTGTAAAAGCGTTAAATAGGACTGCAATGCTATTTACGAATTTTAAAAATGTGAAAATGAAATTGACTGAATTTTAAATTATTGAGTTTCTTGAGATTAGAATATATGCATATAGTATATATATATAAAAGCGAAAGTTTGTTTGTTTGCATGTAGCGAATAGAGTACGGAAAGCAATCGTAGGCTAAAATTTTTGCTCTAACGAACCGCCATCTGGGGCTGTGGTCCAAGTATTTGAACTTTTTTATTCTAAAATGAAAACGGTTTGACCGATTGATTTCAATTTTGTATACGTGATGCTCCTTTAAAATTAAGCTGACACTATTAGGAGTTTTGGAATTTGTTAACCCATGTCGCCCCGACGGTTGGTCAAAAAAATTTTTGATTGAATTCCGTTAACCCATTGGGTTCCAACAGTTTTATATAGGTTTTTTCGTTACTTTACACTAAATTAGAAACGGTTTGACCGATTTTCTTTAAATTTTGTATGCACGAAGCAAATTGAAAATGGAGTTGAGTCTGTAACAGGCTTGGTGTTTGGAAACACACGTTCGTTCTAAATAACGTCTAACTTTGGAAAGTAGTTAGTACTTCTGTCAGTTACCGAAAGTTTAGGAAATTACTAGAATAATCCAAGAAAAAATCGTTTTAAAAAAAATTGCTTTAATACATTTTAAAATTAACATTTACACCATGTATAATTTTTATGTTAACTTTTTGCCGTAACATCAACTTAAATTAAACCTCCATTGAGAGGCGCAGCAACGCGCACTGGGTATTAGCTAGTATACATATTTGATTTTTATTTGAAAAATATTACAACCAAAATCCATAACCTAATTTTCGGAATTTAAACTCAAAAATGACATTCATGAAAATTTGTAATGGTCGCAATTAGCCAATACGGCATTAAGAAGTTAAGCCTATCGTTTGAAAAAAAGGAATTTATACTAATATATAAAATTACTTAAAAAAAAGGTCATATATATCTAACTACTCTTAGTGTCAAAATATAGGTCTAATTATGCCCTTTAAAATAGTGTAAACTAAATTGATGCAAGTTGTTGAATTTGAATACAGGGTAAATAAAAGAAAAGGAAAATATTTGTTTTTACTTTTTTCTATTTTGTTTTTCAAAAATACTTATATGCCTAAAAAAGTATTGGAAGGAACTAAGGAATCTGAAGGAAAACAGGATAGAAAATAACAGTTGGGTGGTAGATGAGAAACGATAATATATAAATTCTTTTCGAAACTTTGCAATTTGTATAATGGTATATTCCTAACAAAGGGGAATACATAGGATGGAATCATGTACCTAGCAGTAAACCACCTAGGATTTTACAGTGTATAGAAATGATGTTACGCTGTGGTGGATTATTTAAAGAGAGGCATTATAGATTTTAATTCAATAGAGCAAGTGTAATTACCTAAAAGATGTCTATAGAGACGAGTTAAAACTCCAATATAATAACGCAGATTGCTAAGAGGAGTTTTGATTTTGAATTTGATGACATACTAACCTTTAAGGTGCTTCAACGTTGTATTTTACATGTGTGGCAATACTGTTCATGAATTGTATTCTAAAAAAAGTAAAAAATAATATATATGTATATGTACATATTATTAAATTTACACTGCACTGTTCATAAAATATACATTATTAGCACATTTTCAAAAAATTTTGTAAAAATGTGCCTATATAGCTTCACTCTGTCCGTCCGTCTGTCCGTCCGTCCGTCCGTCCGTCCGTATGTTTACAAAAACTTTTACACCGTTTGAAATAGAGTAAAGAAATTTTAACCATGGGTAGTTTTTGCAAAAAAAATAATTTCGTAGAAGAATTTTTTTCTGTAGCCCCACCTGACACGGGGCTACAGCCCCCCAAAGTTGGAAAAAGCCCTATATTTAAATGGTTATAACAAGAGTTCTGTTAAATATATTTTCAATCTGAAAACGGCAAACGATAGCTGGTTTCATAAATTTTATAAATTTTTGACAGACAAATGTTTAGGGTTGCCATACGGTACTAAAATTTAACATTACACAAAACTCAATTTTTGCAAAATTTTTGACCACACATATCTTTTGAACGGTTCAAACTAGGGTCTTGAAATTTTAGGAGAAGTTAGATAATCAGAAATTAGTAGAAGTCGGTTAACAAAATTTTTTTGTCAAGCCCCCTATTTAGGAGCTATAAGTGCTCGAAAATTGAAATTTTGCTATTTTTAAACACCTGTATCTTGAATACCTGTCCAAATTTTTTTTTAGAGATATACAAATTTCAAAGCTGTATAATTATATTTCAACATGTGTCAAAGGTTTTTCTTAATTTTGAAGGGTTCCAAAGCTACAGCCCCTGCAATTTCCAAAAAAGCCCTATATTTAAAATGATATTACATGAGTTCTGTTAGGTTTATTTTCAATCGAAAAACGGTATAAGAGAGCTGCTTTTATAGACTCAACAAAAGTATGTCGATTGTATTTATAGGGTTGCCATACGGTACTAAAATTTAGCATTATATAAAACTCAATTTTTGCAAAATTTTTGGTCCCACATATCTTTTAAGATAGAGCCTTGAAATTTTGGGAGAAGTTAGGTCTTCAAAAGCTAGTAGGAGTCGGTTAACAAAATTTTTTTGTCAAGCCCCCTGTTTAGAAGCTATAAGGGCTCGAAAATTGAAATTTAGCTATTTTTAAGCACCTGTAACTTGAATACCTGTCCAATTTTTTTTTTATTAATATACAAAATTTGAAGGTCCAACATTATATTTTAACATATGTTAAAGGCTTTTCTTAAATTTAAAAGCGGTTCCTTAAACTGAAGAAAGTGCCTCTCAGTTTTACTCATTTTTGCTTAGATAATAAAATTCTAAGTAAAATTCCAAATTTTGGTTTAAGTCCTAGAAACCACAAAAGTGAGGATGTAGAGGGGGGGGGGGGGGGGGGTCCTTGAGAAATTTGGCAACCTTACCCTTAGATTAGCTAATAGGGCTTAAAAATTAAAAATTTACGGTTTTTATAAGTAAGCAGTAACTTAGTCACTAACGTATATATTTCCGAAATTAAACGTTAATATTGAAGCTTCAACATTATATTCCGATAAAATACTTAGTATGAAACACTATATTATTTTGAAAATGTGCTTTTTTAAAAACCCTTGGTTTTTTATCATCATTTGTTATTACTTTCAATTAAAGTTTTTACTAGTTTTTATACCCGTGCATACATATATGACATCGGGTATATTAGATTTGCTCCTCCGTTTGTAACGCATCGATCTAGACGAGCTAGATATAGTGTCAAGGGTACGTATCGGCTCAGAATCGAAAAATTAGTCGATCTAGCTTTGTGTGTCTGTCCGTCCGTCCGTCCGTCCGTCTGTGTGTCAGCACGATAACTCAAAAACTAAAAGGGCTAGAGTCTTGAAATTCACACAAAGTGATTTTTACACAATTTCTAGGTTCCCTATTGTTTTTGGTTAAAATCGGACCAAGGCTTCGGGGAGCTGCCATACAACTTTTTTGCACCAATATGAATTTCTTCAAAACTAATTATACTACGGGGATGAAAATTACACACGGTTAGTTTTATAATGACTCCGGCACTTATATGAAGTTTCAAAATGTTAGGGCCCCATTTTCGGGGGGCTGCCATACAACTTCTTTGCACCAATATGAATTTCTTCAAAACTAATTATACTACGCGGATGAAAATTACACACGGTTAGTTATATAATGAATCGAGCACTTATATAAAGTTTCAAAATGTTTGGGCCCCATTTTCGGGGGGCTGCCAAACAACTTCTTTGCACCAATATGAATTTCTTTAAAACTAATTACACTACGAGTCTGAAAATTACCCACGGTTAGTTATATAATGAATCGAGCACTTATATGAAGTTTCAAAATGTTAGGGCCCCATTTTCGGGGGGCTGCCATACAAATTATTTGCACCAATATGAATTTCTTCAAAACTAATTATACTACGACGACGATAAAAATTACGCACGATTATTTTTATAATGAATCGAGCACTTATATGAAGTTTCAAAATGTTACGGCCCCATTTTGGGGGGCTGCCATACAAAGTTTGCGATTCAATAACTGTGAATCTAATGAAGCTACAAGGTTAAAATTAAAATTGGGCAGGTAAAGTAATAGGGCAAGTTAGTTGGCAAAATTGGACATCAGTCGGACCATCGGAATTTTTGGGTGGGCCATTTTTTTTTTTTTTTTTTGTTTTTTTTTTGTTCTTTTTTTTTTTTTTGTTTTTTTTTTTTTTTTTTTAAGCTAAATTTATGGGACAATGAATGAAAATTTTGTTTTTTGTTTTGTAATTTTTTTTTTTTTTTTGTTAATTTTTTTTTTTTTTTTTTTACGTCAAAATTACGTCAAAAATAATGTGTTAAATGTATAAGGGAAGTAAATTACGGTTTATTTTATACACCATAGTGGGTATACACGGGTATCTAAAAGTTGACAAGGGCAACTATAATCTTCCTCGTTTAATTGAAAAGTTAATTAAAATAATTGTTTTCTTAATATTTAATTACATCTTGTTTTACAATTTCCTAAATACATAAATTTAAATACGAAACATAATTTTAAATCATATAGCTATAAACAAACCTCAATCAATTTATCTTTAAAAAAAAATGTAATCATAAACTAATCGTATTTTGCAACACTTTCCAATATCAAACTTAAGTTAAAAATCTACAAAAACAACCATAAAAAATAGTAAAATTATAATTATAATTATTTTATAATCACAATAAACATACCTACAATTAATAAAAGCTCCCCCTTCATTTAATTTTATAATAAAATAAATTCAAGAAATTATTTTACAACATGAAAAATAAAAATTAAATTGCATACATGCTAGGCTCAATATTTTTTTAATCATATTTGAAATCTGAACAAATGCATGCATATAATCTACCTATGTCATAAAAGTAATTATTTAATTATATATGTAAACTGACTAAATTTTACATCGTAATATATTCAAAAAGTTCCAAAAATTTTTAGGGCTACTTACCGGAAACTTCTCTATATAATATATACCTATACATTGAACAGTTAAATCTAAAATAATTTGCGTAAAAATAATTTAAATGTGCTTAAGCACTAATCACATTTCACACACGCTCCAAATTTTTATTTTCTTTTATATAATTACAAAGCATTTATATTTTATTTTTAATTTATTCGAGAAGTTACAGAAGTTCATATATAAATCCTGGAAAAAAAGAAATTAAATGAAAATGGACATTCCTGTTAAGCCGTAAACAAAATTATTCAAGGACATTAGCAATTTAAATAATTTTTTATTTTGGAGTTTTTAGCCATATAATTCGTATATATTCAAATTTATGGCACCATTTCGTGAACCGGAAATGCGTGCAATTCAATTTGTCTAAGAAATCCTTATTTTTTCTTAAAACATTATTTTGAACACGCATTAGCATTGAAGTCATTAGCATATATGACCTGCAAAATAAATATGTAATTATTTTGAAAGAAAGTACATATATTATAATTCTTAAATAAATTATGTAAATTAGAAAACATATACATATAATGGATAAGATCATATAAAATTAAGTTTCGAAATTGTATAATTATGTTTTTTTTTCTATAATCAATTCTGTTTTTTCTGGACATAAAATAGAAAATTTTGATAAGGTGGTGTGGTGCATTAATTATTTTGGAATATATTTTATTTTTTTTATAAAATTATTTTCTACATAAATCTAATGATTTAAATTAAATTTAATTTTAATTTGATTTTTATTTTAATTACAAAGTTATTAATTTCATTTGCTTAATGAAAATACTATACTAAAGTATAATATTAAATATAATGTATCTTGTCCCTAATTACCTAAGTTATAATTAGTTTTTTTGGCGAAATTTATATGAGCCTATGTTTTCCTCCTTTTTCTTTTTTAGCGGAATTTTATGTTGATACAACTTCTTTGCACCAATATGAATTTCTTCAAAACTATTTATACTAAGAGGATGAAAATTACACACGATTAGTTATATAATGAATCAAGCACTTATATGAAGTTTTAAAATGTTACGGCCCCATTTTCGGGGAGCTGCCATACAAAGTTTTCAATTCGATAATTCTGAATCTAATGAAACTACGAGGCTCAAATTAAAACTGGGCAGGTAAAGTAATAGTGCAAGTTACTTGGCAAATTTGAACAAATTTACTATTACAAAATATTTTGCTTGTTTTTAAATTTTTAATAAAATTTCAAACTTGTTTTTTAAAGCATTCTTATCACCGATTATACTTTTAAAAAAAAATTAAACAAGAAAAAACAAATTTAATTAAATATTAAATTAGGAATAAACTTATTTAAAAAAAATTAATACAAAAATTTTAATATAATTTTAATAGTTAATAATATTCTATTTTCTCAAAACTTTGACTTTGTATATACTATTTCTTTTTAATAACAATTTTTTAAATTAAATATTTTTAAAAAATAATTTTTTTATTACTCGTAATTATTGAAATTTAGAAAGAAAAATTCAATTTAAAGTTTGCACTTTAAAAAGGTTGAAACAAAAGATTTTATTAAAATTTCTTTTTTAATAAAAATTTTGAATATTAATCTTGATTTAATAACATTGTTTTAAAAAATTTAATGTTTTTGTAAGAAACAAACCTTGAACACAGTCGTCTTTTCTAATAAATGCCTAAGACGAGAATAAATAATAATTCTAATTAGAAAATCAGATTTCCTATCTGATTGAGCTAATTATTCGATATTGAAGTCGAATAAATGGCTAAACAATAATCAATTCTGTATCAATATAGTTAATAAAAATTAAATAATATAAACATATAAAAAAACAAATGACAAATATCAACACTTTTTCTCTATTTCTCCTACAAGTATACTCGTACATTTCGAGACTATGATGCATGATGTTCATGCTTTTAAACTCTAGGGAGCCTGGTGATGGAAAAATTTTAATATGTACTTTAATTATAAGTTAAGAATACGATAAATTTTACAAATGAACAATTTAAGGTATTAATTTCAATTCTCAAGTCTATATAATGCAAATCGTGAGCGATGTTTTTGGAAAAAAATTATAAAAAAATTGGGGTTTATATAAGTGGCCCTTATATAAAACAGGACAAGGGAACGCAAAATTCTATTACTATTTGGCCATCAAAAAACCCTTGCACTCTTTAAATGATGCTGTCTTTTTACGATGAGGAGCTGGAGTGTAAAACCTCTATGAAAATAAAGTCTTTAAAGCACTTTTTCAGTATCTTGAAGTAATTCTTTCAAATTATATTATTAACGGCTGAGTGCAAAGTATTTCCAGTGTCGACGTTTTATGCGGAAGACCCGGTTTCGAATCCCAGTGAAAATGACAAACTTTTATCTAGTTTTCGACTCGACTCAGCTACCATTCGCCATTGGGCTCAAATTAATGGCTTAATCAATAACTAATTATTACATATCTTTAATAAAAAATGCATTAAATACACAAAAAATTTAATTGAATAATATAACTCACAGATATAGAATACTATATAACTCAAATACACAATTATTACAATAACAACAAAATAAAATTGTATTTATTGAAAATCTAAAACGTTTCTAGATGCTTAAGGCCTAGTACCATCTCATATTTAAATTGTATGTAGAATTTATTAAGATCAAATCTAATAATACGAATATAATATGACCATCTGTTCCAACATGTACTTATGGTAAAGACAGGTTTATTAGTTATTAGCCTAACAGTGGAAAACGAAATTTGCAGATAATTATAATAAAGCTTCAATTGCGTTATTAATCAAAAAATTATGTTTTTCTATACACTGTCCTTTTGATATGGGGGATAGATTGTACAGAAAAATTATTTTTTTATAGATTTTTTTCAACTAAAAAAATTCATGAACCGTACGGGTCCCCTCGGTTAGTACTCCTAAGTGGCTAAGCATTTGCCAATAATCCGCCGAGGCCCCTTTTATACATTACTCCCGCTAATAATTCTATAAAAATTAAAAATTTCAAGTATTTATTGTGTTATTGAACAGGAAAAAAACAGGATACTTGCCACCGGTAGTAGTTAAAATTGTTCCTATTATAATAAGATAAGATTGTTTGTATAAATATACAAGTACATAAAATGTAATTTTGTTTTGTATAACTAAATATTATAAAAAAAACACGCCTTAAATCATAATATTAGCAATAAGGAGCTGATCATTTTTAATATGCCTGGAAGTACAATAATAAAAGTCAAATTTAGTAGAAAAATACTCTTTTATTAGTGAATTGGCAAGAATTTGCAAAAAAAAAAAAAAAACGAAACATACAAGGGTTGCAAAATACGGGAAATAAATTCCAATACAAAATGAATAGAAGATTTTTTTTTGAAAAAAAAGGGGACAAAAATTTTCTCCCCCCATCTTGTGTTTTTTTGCAAAATTTTTTTTTTTTCACTTTCACTTTAATTTACTTTCACTTTTTACTTACTTGTTACTTATAATATTATCAGATCAAGATACGTGTAGCACGTTGTCATGTGATTTTTTCCATTGTATGTTAGTAATCATATAATTTACATGAATCTGGTTTTTATTCTTCGGTAATAGTTGTTTAAAAGACTTTTTTGTTATATATTTATTTTTTTTTTTTTTTTTTTTTTTTTTGTATCTTTAAGATTAAAAAATTTTTTTGCAAAATTTGAGAATAGAAGTGTTTTTTTTTTTTTTGCACAAATCATTGATAATTCCCTCCATTATTAAAGGAAGAAAGTTATTTCCATGCACAGTTATTTAAAATTACACACCGGGGAAGTGTTTTTTTTTTTTTTTTCATATTTGAAGGAAAATTAATTTTGAGAAGAGGGGGAAAATCTTCTTTAGTCATACCTTAAATTATTCCTATATATACTTAAATGTTAAGATATCAGGACACATTTATTTATGATGAAATGTGGGTATTAGTTGTTTTGATTGGGAAAAATTTAAAAAAAAAATATACATATATATATGTATATATAAATACATAAAATTAAATAATGATTTTTGATGAAATTAGGAGTGGGTGGAATTTATGATTTAAGTTATTTATAAGTATTTTTATTCTATTTTTTTTTTTTTAAATAAAGATATTTAAAATAAAAAATGTAAAATTTCAGATTAATAAAATTATTGTGTAATTTCATCTAGTAGATAAAACAATTAAGTTTATTATGGTTTTAATATGGGGTTTTTAAGTATAGCAGTGCAAGAGATATTAAATTAAATTTAATGAGATTGTCATATAACTGTTTTATAGATACCTAATGGGGTGAATACCTGTTCTAAAGAATGCTTCCACTCAAAGTTTTCCAACGTGAAACAAGGAGTGCAACAAATGCTCATCCCTTTTGCGTCGAATTGTTAAGATGGCGAAACACGGCTTATGTTAGTTCGTTTGTTATGCGTATGTCGAGATTATGGCATCACATTCCGTTTACATATTTGTCTTTGAAAACTTCAAATTCGTTTTTGAAGGCTTTAGAAGCGTCCTAGAGCAATTCTAGCTATAATTCGTGATCATTACTAAAATATCGAAATTTTCATGACAACCCAAAATTTTGAATATTTTTTATAATTTTGATCATTTTTGATCATTTTTGTCTTTGAAAACTTTAAACTCGTTTTTGAAGCCTTTAGAAGCGTCCTAGAGCAATTCTAGCTATAATTCGTGATCATAACTAAACTTTCAAAATTTTTAATATTTTTTATAATTTTTGATCATTTTTGACCATTTTTGTCTTTGAAAACCTTAAACTCGTTTTTGAAGGCTTTAGAAGCGTCCTATAGCAATTCTAGCTATAATTCGTGATCACTACTAAAATATCGAAATTTTTAATATTTTTTACAATTTTTGATCAATTTTGATAATTTTTGATCATATTTGTCTTTAAAAACTTTAAACCCGTTTTTAGCAATTCTAGCTATAATTCGTGATCACTACTAAAATTTCGAAATTTTCTTGAAATCCCAAAATTTTGAATATTTTTTATAATTTTTGATCATTTTTGTCTTTGAAAACTTTGAACTCGTTTTTGAAGGCTTTAGAAGCG
>OY720445.1:25947200-26022305 GCA_963082915.1 Dolichopus griseipennis | reverse complement strand
CCAATGAAAGTGAAAAAGCTTTTACTAGGTTTTCAACTCAACTCAGCTACCATTCGCCATTGAATTCAAATTAATGGCTTCATTATGAATTATATATCGTTATAGAAATACATTAATATAAAAATATATATAAAAAAATATAAAATATAAACAAATAATTTAATTGAATAATATAACTCACAGATATAGAATACCATATAACTCTAATACAAAATTATTAGAATAATTTATAATTATATAGGGAAATAAAAATAAAAAAATATAAATAAATTTAAAAAGTTATTAAACATTTAAACCATATCGGTTGTTTTGCGCCACCCTTAATAACAGAAATAACAGAAACGTCTTAGATTTTTTATATTTTTCATAACTGTTCGTAATTTTTGATCGCTATTCTGTTGTGTACTGTTCCATTTCCAATTCCCCAAGTTTTCTTCACAAAATTCTGAAATAAAAATAAAAAAATATAAATAAATTTCAGAACTTGTTAAACATTCAAACCACCCTGTAGAATTAAACAATAATAGAATTGCATCTATTGAAAATATAAGATCTTTCTACATGTTATAAGGCCTATTACTATCTTATGTTTAAATTGTATGTGGATTTCCTTAAGATCAATTCAAATAACACAAATATAATATAACTTCCGCTTCCAATGGTACCAATGGTATAGACAGGTTTATTAGCCTCGAAGTTAAAAAGTTAGCACTTAAAATAGGCATTACCAGAAGCGTGAAACTCCATAAAATTTGATTAAAATACATACAATATTTTACAAGCATCAAATTGCTTTTCTTTTTTAATCAATCTCATGTTAATCATTTATTCTTATATACATATATATACTTTAATTATATTTGCACATTCTCTTAATTCAAATTAATTATTATTTTATTAATATCAATTCTATTAACTCTTTTTATTAAATCTTTCTTTTGATCTAATAAATTCCTATATAAAATGTTAAGTATAATAATCAATTGAAATGTCATATTGCTTTATTCGTTAATTAGGACATATGTTGTTCAATTTATACATATATATATAAATACAAAGTAAATCTAAAAATTTAATTATATCAATAAACTGTTTTCATATGTTAAAATATATAATCAACTATATTATAATCCATGTTTATAAATTCATATATAACTGTATATACAGTACACACACATTTGAAATTAATTTCACTTTATTAAAGTATTTAATTAAAAGAATTTAAATAATAATTATATCATATCTCAATATGTGTATATATATATATATATTGCATTTATAATTCAAATATCAAAACTAATAATCAAATTTTAAATTAATGAATCGTGTTTTATTATAAAATCATAATTTTCTATAATAAATAATATAATATACTACTATTTATTCTTTATCCTCCAACCATATTAAGTATCTTTTCATGGTGACTATTATTATCAATATTATCATTATTATAAATATTGTCAACTGTTTTTTATGTTTTTTGTTTTTCATTTATTATCATAAATTATTTTCCATCATTGTTTTAATGCATTACACGCGTATCTTCTATATAATATTTTTAATGAATTAATAGAATATGTGTGCTGAGATAATTATTTTAAGTATATATTTTACAAAATATAATATGAATATATGTATATATATGTTAAAATTTGTAAGTTTTTAACCCTATGGTGGTAGATTTGATTTTGTATATGTATTTGGATATGTAGTTATGGGATTTGATAATTTAGTTAAAGCAACTTGTCTTAAAGAATATATTTTTTCTAATATAAATTAATTTATTGCGTTTGGGGTTTTATGGTATAAGTCAATTATAGGGTTAAAATGCAGGGAAAGATTAAAGTAATAATTTAAAATTACAAAAATATGTACAGTTAAATTTTTAGGGGTGGTTCGTCTTGCAATACTAATGAACTCTTCAGTGATTAAACTTTGTCTTTACATATGATAATTTTTGTTTTATTCTTATAACTCGCAGATTCTTATAACTTAAAAAGCTCGCTTGACTACTGTTTTTCTACTTTCCCAACATCTGAAATAGTCTGAGTGGCACAATTTCATTTCTATATTATTTAAATTTAAAAGTAACAAATATCCAACACTACATTTTGAAACAACCCATTGAGGGCATAATCATATTTAATAACTATTTTTTAAATTTTTAACAGTTTAATATATGTTTGTATAGACTGTTAGTTTATCTATCAAAATTTTAAGATACTATACTATTTTGTGCAAAGTCTTAGGTCTTGATCTTTTAAGTCACTTTGTAGGAAAACTATTTTCGAGGATGTGAGCACCTTCAAACTTTTTATATCTTCCTAGACTTTCTAGATGTCCTTGATTTTTTTTTATTTTTTATTTATAACTATATTGATATTTAAATGTCTATGTAGATCGTCATTTTGTACATACCAAAGAGCATTACTTATATTGTGTAAAAATTTATTTTGAAAGACTTGTATTTTGATTAAATACTTTTTTTTGACTCAACTATAAAGTTGAATTCCATACAATTCCATATTTAGGTTTTATGACTTAATTGTAAATCTCACACTTTATTATAAATTGAAAACTTAGACTTAGGATCCAGTAATCTGCTCAATATTTATTATCTTGATTTTCATATGAACCACATTAAACATTTTAATTAACCCCCATAATTAAGGTTTTAGTTGTATGATGAATCTTAAGATTTATAGTAATTACAATTATATTTCATTATTAGTGTGTAATTCAAACTTTTACAGTTTTAGTAATGTACAGTTAACAGCAAAAGTTATTTTATAATTTTATAATTAAAAATCTTTTCAAATACAATATTATAACAAAAGATCGGGATCGCTTAAATTGGTTGAACTCTAGATAACTTGCCGATCGTATGGTCTTCTACCGACGACAGATCTTTCAAATGTCTGCCCTATCAGCTATTGATGATAGTATCTTGGACTACCATGTTGCTACGCGTAAAGGTGAATCAGGGTTCAATTCCGGAGAGGGAGCCTGAGAAACGGCTACTACATCTAAAGGGTTAATAATAATTTCAATAAATAATATGAAGAGTTACTTAATAATGTATATATTTATTAATTTCTTCTTCAGTTTTTTTTTTTGTTTTTTTTTGACAAATTATGATTGAAAAATTTTTTTTCCCACCATACATCCATCCATACATCCATTCAGATTCATCTGTAGAATTTTATACTTGTTTTATGTTTTCATTTCTTTTTTTGTTTTTTAAATACTTTTGATACAAATTTAATAATGTCTTATGTACCTATACATTATATGTTGATGGTTGATGTTTTAAGTTCGCACAATTAATGTTCACAAAAAAAAACAAAAAAAACAAAAAAAAAAAAACAAAAAAAAATTTTAAAAAATTAAAAAATTATAATTCTATTAAAAAATTTTTTATATTATAAAATTGTATATCATCTTTTTGAATCTTTTAAACTACATACTGTTATAATTTTTGCATAATAAGTACATATTTCATATATATATATATATATTATATAGGTGTATAATATACATAATAATATTAATATAATTATAATATGTATTATGCAAATTATTCCTGCTGCTTTGATCACACAAAAAAAAAAAAATTCTTTTATAACCGCGAAATTACCGAACGTTCATACATAGTTTTTGTGACTTCTTCTTTTGTATACATGTATATATACATATACAAAGCACATATATATACTTTTGCTTGTGTTTTTTTTTGATACCGTATTACACATAGTATAATGTATATATACGCAAATTAATATTATGACTTTATTCAGCTCAGGTATTTTTGAAGAAAACAATAACAACAATAAAAACAAAAAAAAAAAAAAACTTGAAGTAAAGATGTAATGAAAGGTAAAAAAAAACATGATATTAGTTAAAAAATATTTTAAAAAAAAGTTGATAAGAAAAACTGTTCTTATACAGAGTGCCGTCATTGTTGTTTTTATTATATGTACATAATATCAACTTAAATATTATACATTTTTAAGGAGTACCGTATTTTGACACTCGCGAAAATGTTAAACTTATAAATTTTTTTATATATGTACAAATATACATTGTAAAATGTACAACTAGAATATATACAGTCAATAAGTATGTTAGAATGTATATATACAATTCGAATTCTTAAATTTTATTCTAATTAAAATTCTATAATAGTATCGCTGTAATTTTTCATTTTGTTGTTGTTGTTTTTATTATTTTTTTTTTTTCAAAATTAAACAAGAAAGTTCTTGTATATAGTTTTGTATTTTTGAATTTTGTATTTTTATCAATGTTATTTTCATAATATAATTTTAAAAGTTATAATAAAGATTTTTTTTTTCTTGATTTGATTTTGATTTTCATATTAAAAACATTGTAAATATGGTTAAAAAATATTTTCTTTTAAGAATCCTATTTAAGAACACGTATTGTGTATACGAATTACTTATTACGTGTATTTAAACGGTGTTGTAATAAAAGTTCTGGAGTCAAAAGACACCGGGGGTACTTATATGGATATAGGAAAATTAGTCAATAGTCTAAAGGGAATTATAACTTATGATGAGTGTCAAAGTTATTCGAAGAATCTCCGGCGACTTTTGACTTCATATGGTATAGACAGGCTTCTTAGGGTGTAATTATGTTGGAGCTGCGATAAGTGATAAAAGCGTCGATAAGAGCATAACATAAACACTTTTAATTAAATCATGTATATAGCTTTATACACGACGCTCTTATCGACGCTCTTATCATTTATCGCAACTACAATATAAACGAACCGTTAGCCTAACGGTTAGCACTTAAGAAACATCAAAACAAAATAAACTTAAATATTTAAAATTTAGTTCCAAAAAAATTCAGTACATATTTCTGAAATTTATCAAAATATATACATATAATTTTTAACTCAAAACTTGATTATACTTAAACATCTTTGTATTACCAGACTTTCACAATTGTTTTCTATAAAAATAAAAATATATTTGACTCTTTTTACTTTTCAATTTCATTTTGATTATTCTTCTGGAAATACAGTTTAAAACTTAAGTACTCTTCTAAAACGTCAAAAACACGACATTTACTCGTGTTCAAAGTCACAAATTCATAAACTGTTTTAACGCGTCAACCAAAAATTCGTAAACTGTTTAAATGTCAAAATGTTGAAAAAATCAGTGCAATCTTGCAATTATTTTATTGCTAATCAAATCCAAAAATTATCAGCCAATTATTTATCTCTAATCAAATGCAAAAGTCATTAATCAATGATCATCAAATTGTTGACGTTTTAGACGTTTCTCTTTATTCACATTTTTGAAAATATAACTAGAGAGTTATTTGTCATTAGAGGAGTTTTTACTCACTTATCATAGTAATAATTCCTCGAGGACAAAAAATAAGTTAAAAATTTTTAAATTCTTAAATACCCATGGGACTTTTTTACCCTTACACCAATTATAGTATAAATAATATGTAAATTTTTTTTCTTTTATTGACATTTAAATATTAGCTACCTATTATAAATGTATAAAATATTACTTTAAATATTGTATTCGGGTGCGTTACATATTATTATTATCATTATTATTATTCGATATTTGAATTTATAATAATCTAAAATAGTTTTTTATTATTATTATTATTATTATTCGCGCCATGTTTAAAATAAATTTACTTTTTTGAACTGTCATCACACATATTTTGATTGTGTCATTTATAATAAAATAATTTGTATTCAATAGTTTTTTTTAATTTTTGTGTTTTTATTTTTTGTTTTTTTCTTTTTTGTTTTTTTTTTTGCATAATTATAGTGTTTATTTATTTTTGTATATTTGGTTGTATGTACAGGTATGTACATATATGTATGAAATAATATTAGCAATCCATGTCAATAAACCTGTTTCATAAAAAC
Source organism: Dolichopus griseipennis (assembly GCA_963082915.1). Taxonomy (NCBI): domain Eukaryota; kingdom Metazoa; phylum Arthropoda; class Insecta; order Diptera; family Dolichopodidae; genus Dolichopus; species Dolichopus griseipennis. The sequence continues at coordinate 26,016,385 of OY720445.1, read as the reverse complement.
TTTCAATTTACTACTTGCACGCCTCCAGTTTAATATTTTTTTAAATACATATATGTACACAATACATATTGTTATTTACTTCTTATAGCTGTTTTGTTTTAGTTGTTATTTTTTTGTTTTTATTTTTTTTTTTTTTCATATTTGGTTTTTTTTTTTGTGAAATTATGAAAAACTTTCTAGCACATATGCTAAAACTTTTTATTACAAGTTTATACACTTTGTTTTTTAGTATATGTGTATTTATTTTATAATTGGCAAAATATAAAAAGAAAGAAAAGTATGTATAAATATAAATAGAACTTATAATTTGTATATGTGTATGTATATTATATATGTTTTTTTTATAAAGAATGTTATGTTATATATTACATTTGTATGTGAATATACAGAGTGTCCGAGACTCAAGTACGTGCACTACACTCAGTGATTGGGGGCATTAAAACAAACAAAATATTGTACTGGAGGGGGAGATCTATTGTGGACCTTTGTCGAGATATGAGGGATTAAGGATTTAAGGAGACTTTTCATAAAAAAATCAATAACTTTTCAACAGCTTACTGTAGAGAGATAAAAAAAAAACCATTTTGTAGAGTAAGTTGTCAGCTTTAATTTTTGTGTACTAATGATCCCCATATACCCAACAGTTACAAAGTTATGAAGGTTAAGTCCCGGGAATCGCGGATACCCTGTATATACAAAGTATATTTCTAAAAATGTTAAATTAAAACAGAGTGGATTTAAAAAAATTGGTTTTTGAAATAATTAACTCAGAATAAAAATATAAAACTTTTCATATTCATAATCATATATATATATGTAATATATGTATATTTTAAAAAAATGTTATTTTTACCAAGTTTACCAAGTTTCAAAAAAACAAAAGTTTTTAGTTTTTAAAAGTTTAATTAAATTAAATTTTATATGTTATTTTAAAAATGTATAATATTTCCATATTATAAAAAAAATATATTTTTTATGAAAATTTACAGTTATTTTAAAAATTTTTTTTTTATTTTTTATTTTGTAATTTTTTTTTATAATATTTAAAATTTATAATAACATCACCTTCACTATTTATTAGAATTTAGACTATAAAGTATAGATTATGAATATATCAAAACAATACATATTTTAAAATATAGGTAAAGAATTAAAATTGTTATTATTTTTATGTGAATAACAGTTTTGTATTTAGGATCCAGCCTCCACAAATTTTACACAAAAAAACAGAACCATAAAAATTAAAAAAAAAAAATAAATAAATAAAAAAAAAATTAAAATGCTTTCACCACCCATCTTTATTTGATTTTTATTAATAGGTAAACCTATATAATAAAAAAAAAAAAAAAACTGGGTATAAACTTTAAATCTTCAGATTTTAACTTGATTTTAACCTTTAAGATACACATTATACATATATGAATATCAATATATATATATATAGGTTTCTTTTACTTTTTTTTTATAGCATCTTAAAGATACTTTATTAGAATTTTTTTTTTTTTTTTTAAATTTCTCAGTTTTTTTATGGACTTAAAAAAGAAAAAAACAAGAAACACAAAAACCATTTGTAAAATAGGTACAACAAGAGAAGAATATAAAAAAAAACAACAATAAAAACAAAACAACTTTTGACATTTACTCATTCATGATTATTTTTTTTTATAGTAAAAATAAAAAAAAAACCACTATACAATCTATAGATACAATACAAGAAAGTTAAAAGAGTTCAAATAACAATAATAACGGGCAAAAAACCGCGTTACATATGTGTATACATATATATATGTAAATAAGTATATATATTAAAAATAAAAAAAAATTCACCTACGCTTTCGTACCAAATTGGTTTTCAATACATGAATGATTTTGAAAAGAATTAAATTTCATTCATAAATTTTTTTTTTAAAAAAAAAAAACTAGAAAGATACAAAACACTCTTGAACTTAACTTTTAAATATTTTTTGTGAATTTTGATTTTTGATTTCGAGAGATTTTTCAGCAAAAAAAAATACAAAAACAAATAGTGTGTGTGCGTTTTTTTATTGTTTTTATTTTTTTTTTACAAATATATTACAAAAAAAAGATACAAATTTTTAAGCGATTTGTTAAAATCGGAATTGATCGGGTTTTTTGACTTTTTACAGTATGGTACAAAAATTATAAAAAATCTCCAAAATTTTTGGAAATACACTGTAATTTAATACAGTGTTACAAGATGTATTAAATTACAAAAAAAATTATTTAAAATCAGATTTTTTTTTTTATTATCTGTAGATACATTTACTACGCGTTTTTTTTTATCACCATTTTTTTTATCATCATGTATTTTACAAAAAAAATCGCTAATTTATATATTCACCTATTTTGTACATTTATAGTACAATGTTTTTTTAAAAATCTCTGTTTTAAAGTAAAAATTTAGTGGAGGCAGTGATAGGTTTTTTTTTTGTAAATTTTTTTAGTTTATAGATACTATGAGTGATGATTACATTTAAAATTTGGTGAATTATTAATAATTTTGAATGAATGAGTGGGGGGACGGTTGTTTTTGCGTATTTTATAAAATTTTTTTTTTTTGGTAATTATCTTTTATTTAAGCGTTTTTTTGACCAATTTTAAGTGTAGGTTGCTTAAATCTTTTTTAAAATTTTTGGAATTAATTTGTTTTTGTTTTTTTAATCTTTTAAATGTTTTGGCTTTTTGTATTCTCCGGAAACAAATTAATTCGAATGTCATTTCTTTTTATTTTGTGTTTTTGTTTAAAAAAAAAACACAAATTATTTGTAAGATAATAATAAATTAGTAATTTAACTAAAATCGTAAAGTTTAAATCTTAAGATAATTATAATTGAAAAAAAAATAAAACAAAATATATACAATACAATAAAACAATAGCCATTAATGGTTTTGCAAGAACACAGAAAAGTTCACAATTATGGCAATTGTCATCAGATATTTTTTTTGATTAATTTCGTGTTTTTTTTTGAGAAGTTGTAAATTGGAAGTTATGACACTTATAAACTTTCACTCAAGAAAATGGTTTCTGAAATTTTTATATATTAATATTTATAATAGTGAAAATCTCCTTTGTCCATTTTTTTTTTGAAAATTTCTTATTTTAATTAAAAAATTAAATTCGAAATATTTTAGATACAAAAAAAAAAAAAAAACGAACTTACAGATACAAATATTTTGCAATTATTTACACTTGTTTTACATCTGTGTTCATATATTGTGTACCTGTGCTTTTTAAGTACATTTCAATATGTTTCATTGTATTTTATTATTATCATCATCATTTCAACTTGCCTATACCTAACTCCCCAATTAACAACATTAAAAAAAAAACCTAAACCTTAAAATGAAAAAGGTTAAATTAAATATTCTTTAGAATTTGAAATTCATGATTTTTTTTTTTTGAATTTTTATTATCAACTTGTCTTCTGTTCTTCATTATATGTGTATATATAATATATATATGTATATATTATAATAAACAATGATTTTAAAGTTTTTTGAATCATGGCTTAAATGAAAGTTAATAATGACTGTATAGATTTTTATGGGATTCTTTATTTATGTTGAATTTCATTAAGTCGACTGACAAATTGTCGAATTTTTTTTTATCGAAAATGTCGATTGTTGTGAAATTCGATTTTCCGAAATGTTGACTTAGAAAATCGAAAATTTATACAATTTTTTATAGAAAATAGTGTAAATTATGAGGAATTTTAGATTTGATTACAGAATCTAGGTTATGGCAATGTTTATGGATTCCAAAGTAGTGTTATATTTCTTTTACAGAATATGGTGTAGGGGTCGAGATTCTGAATTAGCAGAGACTAGTTGGATATAAAATCAGAATAACATGGCTTTCCTAAAATCATTATATAAATGAATTAGGATTGATTTTAGGGGTTCGTTTTAAAATTTAGGTTTCAGTAATTTGTTAAGCCAAAGTTTCGGGACCCTGCTTAAAATTCCTTTACAATTAAAATAATGAGGAGCGATTTTAGATTTTGTAACAGAATCGGAATTATACGCTTTTTCCAGAATGTATATTATATGTGAATCAGGATGGATTTTACAGTTGATTTCAAAAGCGTGGTTTAAATAAATTTATAAGTTTTCTATTATAAGATTATTATTGTTGAAAAATTTTTAAAAACATAATTTCGAATCGTTAAAGAGTTGCACTTTGATCTTTTGTTTATTCGAAGGTTCTTTATTTTGTCAAAGACGACATTTTAATAAAATTAATATTTTAAAAATTGACGCTTAATTGTGCAAGTTGGCATATTTGGCATCGACCTGTTTTTAATCGACATTTTGTCATTCGGAATTTTAAAAATCGACATAATTTAGCAGACCCAATATGAATCTTCAATTCGATCATTAAGTAATAAAAAGAAAGCAAAATAATAATCAACCGATGAGAATATAATATAATAATAATTAAATATTAGCCAGTCAGCCTCCAAATAACTGCTGAAAGTTGGCTGTTTTTTTTTTTTTTGTTTTTTTTGTATATTTTTTTTTTATTTAAATTCATTCAGTTTTTTTTAAAGTTTTACATTTTATTTTACATTTCAACACCATAAAAAGTCAATTTGAATATAAAATTCAAACATTTGAAATGTTAAAAAAATCAAAATAAAATATTGTATCTATTAGATACTTGTTTTTATTTTACCTTTTCTAGTTGAAATTATCTAGTAGTAGGTAGGAGGTAGGCTAAAGATAGATTGAATTCGGAAAAAAAAAATCAGAATGAATTATACGCGAAAGAAATTTTATTTTTTAATGTCTTTCTTCTGTGGTGTATTTTAAATATGTCCAAATATTGATGTAAATTTTATTGGGTAGTAGATAAAAATTATTGGTTTAAAAAATTGGTAAATTTTTTAATGTTTTTGTGTTTTTTTAAAGTCATAAAACTTTAAAAAATTATAATAAATGTATATTAAGAGAAAGATATATAGAAAAATGTATATGGATATGAACATAAATTTAAAAAAAAAAACAAGCATATTCGGAAATATCATAAATTATTTAAGTATCTAAAGATTTTGGCTATTTTTGATTTTTTGGATTACTATAAAAAGTTATTTATAACCTACAATTTGAAAATTTATGTAAAATTAATCAAACATTATCATTATTTGGTAGCGTTTTTAACTTGTATAATCAGTCAAAAAATATGTTTTAATATAAAAATATATTTTTTTCTGTTTTTTTTAAATTTTAGACTGAACATGGCCTGGTATAAAAAGAATTTTAAATGAGATGTGATTTTTGAAAAAAATTTAAAATTTATGATCTGATCGTATATCAGTTGTAAATATATTTTATGATCATAACTTTTTTAATTTATTTTTTCATATTTTCCCAATATTTGGATTTTTTTATTGGAATTTTAGTGAGCTGGCCCCCTTTGGATGTCATATACCTATTCAATTTTTAAAAATAATACATAATAATCTTAACTATTAATGAAAAGTTGAGTTGAAATAAAAATCAAAATTTTGAACAAAAGAACAGTTTTTTTTTATTTTGAATGACTCTTTTATGCAATTTTTTTTTTATTTGAATAAATGATTATGTTATTTTGTATTTTATGAATGAATTGTGGGGCTTTTGTGGGGTTTTTATTAATACATAATACATATATTTAACATTTTCTAAATATTTAATGTAATACTTATTAATATTTTATTGTAAATTACTTTATTTATTTACAGCTCTTATCTTAACGTTCATATCATCAAGTTGGTGTCAAAAACAGCAAAAATTCCGTTTAACACCACAGGATTTACAGGTGTTAGAGGGTTCTGAAGCAACACTTAAATGTGAAATATCGAATTTAGCGGGTCAAGTGCAATGGACCAAAGATGGTTTTGCGCTTGGTTTTTCAGCTGTGATACCTGGTTTTCCACGTTATTCAGTATTAGGTGATCGTAATCAAGGAATTTATAATTTAAGAATATCGAATGCATCAATTGATGATGATGCTGAATATCAATGTCAAGTTGGTCCCGGTAAATTTAATTCACCAATAAGAGCGAATGCAAAATTAACAGTAATATGTAAGTGGAAAATTAAATTTGTTTTTCAAATTTTCTAAGTTTTTAATTTATGTATAACTATTAATTTTTATTTAATTAATTTATATAGTAAATAATTCAAAAAACCTTTTTAATAAAAAGTTTTTATTAGACAGTTAAAACTTCGCTTACATTTAATTCAAAATATTAATAAATTGCAAATTAAATTTAATTTTATATACCCGTTTGGTCTTTACTTTTACCATATATAAATGGTAGCAATTGGGATTCTTTATATTTGTATGAAAGTATAGATCAAAAGGTATTCTAAATTTGTTACTACGTTTGTTATGCAGTATAGGAAAGGTGGGGTAGAAATATACTAGAAAGTATGGATCGTATTAGAATCGAAAATTATAAATCGATTTAGCTATGAGTGTTCTTTAGTTCATCCGCCTTTCACACGATTTTTAAAATATATAAGAGCTAGGATTCTGAAATGTTTATACAAGAGAAGTCATTGCTATTGACATTCAGTCGCTTTGTTTAAAGAATTCGAGTAGCTGTTATAGAACTTTTTTTTAATTTGAGAATAACTTTATATCTAACAAAGATGGCTGTCTGTATTTTGTCGAAAGTAATTGAGTTTCATGACAAAAGTTTGTACAAAACTTGACTAATTTAGATAGTGCAATAGGTTTGAGTAGCTGCTACTCAATTTCTTTTTTAATTTGAGAAAAAATTTGTGGTTAAAGAGGTTAACTTAAAAGGCCAACATCTGAACAAAATACAGCTGACGTAGTATGCGAGTTTCGAATAGCTGTTATGCAATTTATGTTTATTTTATAAATAACTGAAGCTTTAATAATTTGAAGTATGTATAGTCCTTAGCCCTTAACCTAAATTAAAAATATTCCAAAATCCTAGACTTAACACAATCTACTCTACTACACTCCTCCTCGTTTAATTAAATATTTATTATCTACTTTCTACAAAAAAAAAACTCAATTTTGAGCTGATGGCTTTACATAAAATTTAATTTTTATTTTATGAAATATTTCAAAAATAAAAATTTACAAACAGTTTTTTTTTTTTTTTCATAGAAAAACTTAAAAGATATTTAAAAAAAAAAAAAGGGATAAAGGAAACTTTTTTCTAAATTTTTATTTTATTTTATTTTATATTTACCTCAATATTAAATAAATTTTTAAATGATTTAAATTAATTTCTTTTTAAATAAAAATTTGTAAAAAATGAAGAAAAAAAACCAAAAAAAAAAAAAAACAATAATAAAAGATTACTCAAACAATTTTTAAACAACAAAGTATCTAAAGATAGAGAGAGAGTTTAAGAATTAAAAGAAGGAATTATAAAATGAACATAGATATAAAAAAAAAAAAACAATTTAATATTATTTAATAAAAATAAAATTTGTAGTCCCTATATATATACATATAATATATGTGAAGTTTAAATCCGCCTCCTTAAAAAGAACATTTTACTCACTTTTTTACCCTCAAATAAAAAATCAAAAAAATATAAACCCCAAAAAAAAACCCCCTAAAAAACATCTAACAATATTTCACATATTTTCAATTTTCTATCTAACACCAAAAACCAACCAAAACAACAACAACAAACATGAAAATATTATGTCTGCCCGCTTTTCACTTCTTCCATAACTCTTCTAAAATTTTTTTTTTAACAAACACTAAAAATACAAATTCTTTCAAAAAAAAAAAAGGAATGTATTTTTTTAGATTATCCCTACCAAAAAAAACCAAATACAAAAAAAAAACAAAAAAACAAAAACAAAAAAAATTTAAAAAATAAAAGTATCTAGATACTATGTTTGCAAAGGATTTAAACTTTTATAATTAAGGAATTTAACAACCTTCAACTTGAGAAAGAGATGAAAGAGAATTATATACAAAATTCTTGGTAAATTACAAAATATTTTTTTTGCAAATTATAACTTTCTTTTTCTGTATTTTTCCCCTATCTACTGTTATTTTTTATTTTTTTTTTTTGTTTTTATTTTTTTTATGATCTTTTATATCTCTTTACCTCATATTTTTAATTTAAAGTTTCATTCTTCAACAGTTTCTCTTATGTTCCATCACAATTCCATCATATTCAGTTCGTCTGATGTTCCAGCACTGTTTTTGATTTGGTTTAGACTTATATAGACAACCCTATATACATGTGTTCAAGAGAAAATATGTATTAAATGTACAATTATACTGTAAAATATACATACTAGGTATACAAACAATCAAAAAAAATATGATATACTGTTAGAATCTATAATTGCACACATAACATAATATATATACACACACACTGAAATATTCATAGAATAATCTCATATAGAAAAAGAAACAACAAAAATATAATAGAAAACATCGAATATAAATATGTACAGGGTGTTTCACCAAAAATTTTGCATAGCACTAGGGGTTATTTTGAGGTTCAAAACAAGTAAAAAATTCTTTTGGAAGGAAGAGAGGGAAGATTCACATCCGTTTAGAAGATAAGTGACCTGTTAAATTTTGTTTTTAAATTTTATGTCTGTAAATTGAGAACTATAGAAGATAAAATAACGGTTTTTGAAAAATTTACAAGGTTTCGGCAAATATCATATCTGAAAACTTTATCAATCAAATTTCTAAGGTATGTTAAAACCAGATTTATCAGAACGGTTGAAACTAAAAATTATTATCTTTTTTCAAGCAAAATATCATTCAAACTTTTTTTTTATTTAAAAAATAACGGTATTAATATAACGGTTTTTTAAGTGCCCGGTAATCTCCTTTTATTAACCTTCATGTTGAATGCAAAATTGCAAAAATGTATTTAACACATTATTTTGCAGATATAAAAAATGCAGTTCAAAAATCATATGAACCCAATAGTTATGTACCCCAAAATAACTTTATGTTAAGTGGCAGGTGAAACACCCTGTATACACATCATAGTATTTTTGCGTATTTTGTAGTACTTTTTTTTTATATTAATATTTTCTATTACAGGATGCCTAGAATTTTATTTGAAAAATTTTTTCAATGTTTAAATTTTTTTTTTTTAATTTTTTATTCTGTTGTTTTTTTTTTTGTTGTTTTTACTTTTATTTGTTTCCTATGTTACTTCTGTTGTGTTCCTTACTGTTATAATTTTGTTTAACATTTTGCAAAACATAGACATCACAATCCAAAATTTTTTTGAAGAAGTAAAGGAAAAATGTTTTTTTTTGTTTTTTTTTTTTTGATTTTGAAATTGCTTAGAGTAAAACAAAACAACAAAATTTATGGCATATAATATAATGAAATAGAAAGAGAAAGAAACAATTACAAAATGAATAAGAAAATATGTATTTTGTTTTTACAAAGAAAATAAAAACAAAAACAAAGAAAATTTAGGATCTTAAATAAAACATAGAAAAGCAAAATGGGTGCCATGGGATGGGGCCTTCTGTTTGATTGGATTTAAAATAACATGAAGCAGAAGAAGAATAAAAAATTTAAAAGACAAATTATAGAATAAAAATTAAAAACAGAGAAAAGATATAATCTAAAAAGAAAACAATATACAACAACTTTTTTAAAAAACATAATATAAAAAAATTTACAGCGCAACAATCTATCAGATATTTTTGAAATATAAATAGAAAACATAGAATAAAAATAAGAAAAAAGAAATTTCATAAATATTTTAAGAAAATTGGAAGAAATTCTTACCACTTAAATAACAGATACAAAAAAAAAAAAAAAAAATAGAAAAATTGAGAAAGGAGTTTAAATATGTTAAAAAACAAACTTTTAATTACAGAGACTCTTAAACTAAACATCATAGAATATTTCTTCAGTCACTCTAAAAGTTTTATTTATAAGTCGCCTTGAAGTATGCAATGATTTTATTTTGAAGGAAAACTTAACTTTACTAGAAACATTTTAGGTATTTGTATTATTTTCAGTACTATTTTGATAGTAGTAGATAAAAACAAAATAAAAATAAATAAAAAAAGAGAAAGGAGTTAAAATTTGTTAAAAAAAAGTTTTAATTAAAGAGATTGTTAAACTTAACACCACAGGATATATGAATTAAGTTCCTTTGAAAGTTTTATTACAAAAAATTGTTTGCAAATAATGAAAGTAATATACTGAGAAGTTTTGAAATACTTTAGAAAACTTGGAGAGGTAAACTCAAGATATATTATTAAACAGTGGCTTTCAAACTTTTTCCAAATAATTTTAAATGAAAATAAATTCAAGACTAAGTTTCGTTAGTAGTTAACTTTACGTAATATCATTGCGTTTCATATATATTATCATATGCAATTTTAAACGATTAATTAACTTTAATAAGCAGTGGCTTTCAACCTATTTTGAAATAATTTTGAATAGACATATGATTAAAAGCGCTCTGTGGTACTTATGATAATATAAAGAATCTTATATGGAGCTATTCTAAATAGATTGATTAAAGATAAAAATATATATTATAGCTTTGTGTAAACACAATAAATGTCTTAAAATTTGACTCAAACAATGTCTTTCAAACTATACAAAATAAACAGTGAATTCCAAACCCTTTTCAAATAATTTTAAATTAAATTAGATTCCAACATCAAATGGTGGCTGTTACTGTGTATAAGAAATAAACCATGACTTTCAAACTATTTTCAAATAATTTTTAATTAAAATAGGTTCAAACATCCAATGGCGGCTGTTACTGTGTATGGACTTTATAAACTATTGAAATAGAGATGAGAGATTGATTTAATAACTCACACTCATAATCACTCCACAATCAAAAACCTTTGCTTATAAGAAAACCTAGATATCTTAATTTTGAATATAGATTTGAATTCCAATATATAAACGATTTCTAAAATATCATTAGGAAAATTAGATAATCACAAATGTTTAACGAACATTTTTTTTTTGAAATTCATTGAACACAAAGTCTATTATTTTAGAACAATTGCATATTTTTGCGCGCTCTCACTTTAAATTTAATCAAATAAAACTTCAAGAGTCTAAGAGTTTAATGGAAAATATACTAGATAATAAGCTCCAAAAATCAACAATTACACTTATTCAATCTGATTGAATCATTAACAGTTCTTTAAAACATGAAAAATTTAAGAACCACTTTTAATTGTCAAAAGTAAAACTTCACTTTGATGGTTTACACGTTTTTGATAATTAAATTGTTTCTAGGCGGGAAAATTATTAGGTTATTTATATTAATTTTATATTTTTTTAAGAACCTTTTATAATTCACATTATCCTTTGCCAAAATGTCCATGTTAAGTTGAAGATTAAAATACAACAGGAGTTAAAACTCAGGAGTTAAAACTTTGAATGTTTATGATATTCCTACGCATTTTTTGTGAGTCTATCTGGAAGTTAAATGTTATATGAATGTTGTTTTTCCGTATCCTTTATTCAGGATATGCGTTTCCTCTTCCTTCACATTCTAATTCTAGATAATTGTTTGTTATATTAATTTATTTTAAACCCTTTCTTTGTTAATATTAAATTTTTAAATATTTAAAGAAAATTTATACTCGTGTATACTCTGATACTCAGATATTAAATGCTCATGTAAATAAATATATGATTTGTAGGGGCTTAAAGGGGTTTATTAAAGCTTTACTGTTTTTGGTATTTTCCGTATTCAACAATTTCTTAAATTTATTTAAAAATTTAATTAGTTATTAAAGTAAATATTAGAAAAAAGAGAGCGTTGGCATTTGAATATTTATTTAAGTTAATTTATTATAATTTCTATGTTGGAGTCTGGATGTTTTTTAAAACAAATTGAAGAAATAATTCAAAACGAGGAAGAGTGCGTAGTAAAGTAGACTGTGTCAACTCTAGGGTACTCGTATGATCGTAATATTAACATTATATTATCGGATTAATTACTTTTGGCAAAATTTCAAACATTCAGCTTTATTAGGTGTAATGTAATGCTCATATAAAAGAAGAAGTTGTATAGCACCTACTCGAACCCTCTGCAGTAGACTAATTAAATTTTGCAGTAACTTTGGCCATTACACCAAACTATTTTTGGCAAAATTTCAGACACACAACTTCAATTGGTATAGAGTAATGCTCATATAAAATAAGAAGTTGTATGGCAGGATCTCGAACCCGTAGACTCAAATGACTGGATTTAAATGGCGATGATGGCTATTGCATAAAAACGAATTTGCTAAATCGATTTATTTTTCGATTCTAATCCGATCCATACACTTGAGTCTATATCTGGCCTCCTCCTTCTCTGCATCACAAACGTAATAGCAAATTTAGTATACCTTTTGCACTTATAGTCATATGGGTATAAAAATCACAAAATATGTAAAAGGAAAATTACAAAAAAAAAAACCTGATAATATAAAAAAAAATTAGCTATTTTGTAACATGTGCTTAAAATTATCCGTCGAATAAAAATTTATTTAATAATTGTGCAATTTATATATATTGCATAAACGATTCAGTTCCTTTAACTGGAAATTAGTTTTTTTTTTTTTTAAAAAATGCAATTTAAAAAAAAAAACTCGTAATTTTTAACGAACAGGTATTATTTTACCATTAGTAAGTGCATTTATATACTTAGAGGCTTGTATATATATATATATATATATACTTTTATGTCTACATGTATAGTATCAATAGTAAGTCTACAATCTAAGCATAAAACGCAATAAGAAAAAATAACAACTATAATAATTTTTAAGCTATTAAAACTTTATAATTATCCAGATATTAAATTATGCAATTTTTCAATTGGAATCTAATCAAAATGTTTTTTTTTTTATAAAATAATGACGGTGATTTTCATACTTTTTTAATAATGGTATAATAACGGTATACTATAACAAGTTTCAGATTTCAGTTTTTATCTTATTACTAATGATGTAAAATATTCAAAAGATACTGGGTACATTTAAGAAATAAAGTGTTTATTTTCCTTCAGATTTCATACAAACATTATACATCAACATCAACTGCCACAGCAACTACTTGGGTTGGCTACTTAATTTCAAATCGCAAAATTCTAATCACAAAATCGTAGATTACAAAATTGTAAAAAAATTTTTAACTTATTACAAAATTCCAAGCACAAAATCTTAATTTACTAATCCTAAAAAATTTTCACAAATTGCGAAATTTTATTTAGGTTGGAAATTCCAAAAAAATAATTCCAACAAAAAAGTTACAGTTACAAAAAAATTCATAATTCAAAATTTAATGTCAAACTATTGTTTTAAACTCCGCTCCGCAAAATTTATTACTCAAATCCTGATATTTTAACCTACTGTAAGTTCTTCCGAAATCTATATATATTCTATTCTGGTATAAGAATATAATCTCAATTTTATAACAAATTCTAAAACCCCTCCAAATTTAGAATCTCACATATACATATTTAGACATACATATGTTGTAAAAGATATAAAACTCTAATTTTGAATCAGACTCTTAACTCCCTTTTAATTAGAAGAAAAAGTGGCAATTCTGATTTTGAACCAAAAATTTAAAATAAATACTAAAAATATGTCAATGCTTACTAGATTTTCTATACTAGTATTTAAATTTTGACATTTATCTAAGAAATTAAATAAAATTTTTTAAAAATTATGACATTTTTATATTGAAGAAACTCAATTTTGAAAATTATTTTTGGAAAATTCTAACGTTGCGATTATGTGATTTGGGATTTTGCAATTTTGGTATTTTTTAATATAGGATTACGTTTTTTGAGATTTTGTAACTTTCGGATTTTGAAATTTGGAACTATCTGATTTAGGATTTTGTAATTTGGAATTTTAATACGTTCCCACTTAAACGACAACAAAAGTTAAAAATATACAATAAAAATCTTGAATAGGCCTTCAAAAATTACCGTTTGATCTAAGTTGACTTTAAAACTTGTTTTCAATCATTTTGTAAAATGTCATAAACAATATCGCATATTATATGTGAATTACTAAACTAATATTTATTAAACTAATTACAAGGTTCTTGTTTATTTTTCATCTCATCTAATATACTGGAATATAATTTCATCGTTTGTTATTTTTTACTAACTGTAAATTTTCCTCATTTTCTTCTTCTCTATTTTTTCCAGTTATATTTACTTTAATTTTGTATCTTTTTATAAATGTCATCTAACTACTGTGCAACTAAGTACTTAGTTAAAAAATGAAAAACAGTAGATAGATACTAAAATTTTAACTGGATATTTATTTAACAAGATTTCCAAAAAAAAAAATTTTTTTAATTTAAATAAATTTCATCTATATGAGTAATATTATATAAAAAAAAACTCATGTGTCCTTCGGATAGATGATAGGTAGTGGGTATCTACTAAATATAAAAAAATAAAATAAAAAAAATCTTTTTTTCAATATATACTTTTATTAATGTAGTACTAGCCCCCTTAAATGCAGAAAATAAAAAATTGAAGGTAGATTTGTTGGGAATTTGTTACTGTTTTAATATAAAAGTAAATTGCTGGTATAAGAAACAGTTCTTTTAATGTTTCAAAACTTTTAAGCTTAAAATGTTGAAAATTTTCATTAACCAAAAATTGATGGCAGATCTTTTGCATTTACAAGTGTTTTAATATAAAAGTAAATTGCTGAAATGAAAGACAGTTCTTCTTTTTGTTAAAATTAATCCAGCAATTCATATAAGATTCATATAAGATTATTATCGTACTTATTATCTATAATATATATATACATATACATATATTCCATATTAATATAAAATCATTTCACAACCGTTACATTTTTATTACGCAGATTATGCTTCAAAGTATAAAGTAAACAAAAACAAATGACTGATAAATGTTTTTTGTTGCATTTTAAAAATTTGAAGATGAATAAGTTAGGGTTCAAATTCGCTTCATGGTGAAATGTTTTTTTTAATTTTAATGTAAATTTTTTTTTTATTTAAGAACCTACCTACTTGTATAAATTTTAAATTAAGGAACCAAAAATGTACGGACTGATAATATAAATGTATCACTAACTGACAGAATGAAAAATAAAGCCATAGACAGAGGCAAGTTCAATTAAAAGTATATAAAAAAAAAACAAATAACTGTTATTTTTTTTATATTCCAATTTCAAAGCTCTTCAAATTCAAGTAGAATTCAAATTTTTCATATGAAACTAAAGTAAATATCATCATAAAAACTGAAAAATTCATAGTTTGCTTTTTATTCTGTTTTTGTGTTTTTTTTTACCTTCTTTGGTTTTTTTTACTTTTTTTTTTATTTTCATTTTTTTTTTTTTGTATAATTGGTAACCTTAATATTTAATCTATTATATAATTGTGTTTAGCAACACAGAAGTACAAAAAAGCAGAAAAAGAAACAAATAAAATATTAAAAATCAGCAACTCACATTAGCAACATTTTTAGTTGTTAAGGATTTGAAGAATAACAAAAACAACAAAAAAAACAGTTGAGTTGAGTTTAAAATAAAAAAAAAATAAAAAAGAAAACGAATAACGGAAAACAAAAGGAAAAATATATAGGAAAATATTTGCATAAAATAAAATTTTCAGCACTTAATGTTACTGTTTACTCTAATATTATATACTCATGTGTTCAAATACATGTGTATATATACATTATGTTATATATATATATATAAGTATATTACACATGTATATTTTTACAAGGATTCCAATTTTTTTTTTATTTTAATTTTTAAACTTTTTTTTTTTTAAAACAGCGTTTTCATTTTATTAAAAGTCTAGCTCCTAGCATCATTTTAACGAGTAGAAAAAACAATAAAAAACAGAAAAAAAAACAAAAAAAAAAAAGGAAAGGAAAAACAATGTAAAATGTGAAAAATGCTCTGATGAAAAACATTGAAGCAAATTTTAACTCCTTCCATTACATGCTTTTTTTTTTTTAATCCTCAAACCATAATATCTATTAGTCTTTCCATGTTTCAATCCTTGCCTCCAAATGTTTTTTTTCATTTTTTTCTTTTTTATATATATATATATATATATATGTTAAAAGCTTCCATGAAAAATTTTTCAAGTGTCTGCCATTTTCAACAAAAAAAAAAAATTTTAACAATTTTCTTTTGTTTGTTTAACAAAAAAAAAAAAAGTAAAAAATTAAAAGAAAAGCAAAAAAATAATAATAAATGTTTTTCACAAAAAAAAAATAAAAAAGGAAAATCGTTAAAATTAATATAAAAAAAAAAAATTACAATAATAAAAAATGCATACAAAATGAAAAAACAAAAAAAAAAAAAAACTCAAATGAAAAGAAAACCAAACTAAAATGCACCGATTTGTATGCAAATGCGTTTCCAGCATTTTATAACAAAAAAAAAAAACCAAATTAAAATAATTCTTATTTTGTTTACCATGTTTTTTTTTGTTTTTATCTTCTGGTACTTTTTTATATTTACTTAAAAAATTTTTCCAAAGAAATTGCTATTTAAATTTTTTTTTTTTGCTGTTTTTTTAAAAAACCGAACAAATACAAAATATAAGAATAAAAGTCTTGTTAAAAGTCGCCAAATGAGTTGTACTTATGGCAATATTAATTTTTTCAAAAATTTAATTGAAACCGTTAATAAAAATTTCAAAATTTTGTATTTTAAAATAAGTATTTTTATTATTAGTTTTTATTAATCAAAAGATTAAATTAGATAAATTTTATAACGGAAATAACAATTTATTTTGATGTTAAGGGTGTTACCTAATCGAATGAACATTTTTTTAAATATGGTTGCCTGAAAGTATGCAATAATGCATTTTTAGTAGGAAATAGATTAGGATAAATATTATTACAGATAATATTCGAACAAATAAATAAATAAATAATATTATTACCAGGCCCAAACTAAGTTTTGTAGCTGAGGGTCTTATTGATGTTATTACAATTTATTGTAGTAATTTTAGATTTAAAATAAATAAATATTAGTACTATTACGATATAATAGTAAATGGGATTTGAGTAAATTGAAGTATTACATCAGCATGGCAGTATAATATATATAAATGTATTTACTATATTCTGATTAATAAGTTTATAAATAATCGAAAATTTTAAAAAATCCCATTCAATTATATCAATAAGAATATGCAAATTTTGATATTTTCTTCCCGCAAAAAAACTAAACTTTATTATGATTCTGAAAGTATGCAATAAAAAGTTATAAAATCGAAATTGTTATTAATTAATAATCTTAGGGGGATTCGGTGGCTCACTGATTATGTACCTGACATATTATCAACCACAGTAAATTCTAAAATAGGCCTAAAAGTATGCAACAGCAGGTTTTAAATTTAATAACATTTTTTTTTAATATTCTTAGAAGGGAGTCTCTGTTGGCTAGTGGTTAAGTACCTTGCGTATCAACTACTTGAGTGCGGATATGATCCCCATAAGATTTTTCCAAGAAAAGTTACTGAAAAAAGTAATTTTCATTATAAATATTCTTTCTTACGGTCAAATATAATAATAAGAGTGTAATATAGTTAAATTATTATAATAAATGGTATTAATAAAATCAAATATATATAATATATATATATATATATTTAATAGTATCCTCACTTATAATAGTTTCAGTAATTAATTTTTTTAAAAATATTGCCTTATCATTTATAAAGCAGTATTATGTAAACATACTTTAAAAATATAGTGCATGTAAACACATTGAATTAAAAATATCAAATGTCACGAAATGTCAAATTTTAATATGAAAACTGACAGTAGACGATAAGATTTAAAAAAAGTCAACCTTATATGATTTATAATAAATTAGAATATTTTTTATAAAGGATTTTATAAAACTAAAATAAAATTAAAATTATGAATACTACATTAATATAAATAATTAAATAAATAGTTAATATAATAAAATAATAATAAAAGATTATTTAATATAAAATTATTGTTCTATTATTAAAGATATAATTACAAAACAAACAGACTGATAGACGCTATCTTAAAAACACTTGAGGATTTTCATTTCCTTAATGTAATTTTATTAAAACAAAAAATATAAAAAAAAATTTAATAATAAGAAGAAATTTAATATTAAATTTTAATAATTTAATTAAGTTCAAAATATGAATTGACCTTTTCAAAAACAAAAAACAAAAAAAAAAAACACCGACGAAAAAACAAAATAAAAAATTAAGTTTTTATCAAGGTCTTATGAAAATTTTTTTACTTTTCAAGAAAAAATGAAAAACACTTTAAAATAATTACAAAGTACAAGATAGTGTTTTTTATAAGGAATTTTTTGCAACGTTTTAAGTTTTGTAAAAAATATAAGTTTGCAAAAAAACAAAATATTAAACTTAAATATTTTTATACATTATATTTCAACTAAAAATAATATAATTAAAAAATTAATTTAATTATTTTAATTAATTATTTTTCATTTAATTAATATAAAAAATATTAATTAATTTTGCAAAAATGGTACTTATTTATCAGAAACATAGGGTATATACTGCGTTTAGTACAAATTCTCGCGTTTCAAAAAAGTCGGGCTTCAAAATCTCGCGCATCAAAAAGTCGCGTATCAAAAAGTCGCGTTTCAAAATCTTGCGTTTCATATTCTGGAAAACGCGTACAATCCTATATAAAATCTCTACAAATTATGTTTTTGCGTACATATTTCAATATTAAGACAATATTAAGTTGGGGCTGCCGCCTTCAAATGCCCACTAAAGAATTTATTATATTGAAATCCTTATTTTTAAAATAAAAGAAAAATTTAAGAAATTGTATTTTTAAAATCGCGTTTAATTTTATTTCCTACATTAATATTTCAGCTACAAAACTTTTAAAATAATGAGGGCTGCAACCCCCAAGCTCCCGCTAAATAAATTATTAAAACCCCGATTTTGAAATCAATTTTAAATCCTTCCTAATCGTATTTCCTGTTTAAATATTTCAAGTACAAAACTTTTAAAATAGTGAGGGCTGCCGTATTAAGATCCCGGTAAAGAAATTATTAAAACCCGTTTGTTAGTTTTAACTCTAAAAAACCCTTCTAATTATATCTCCCACATATATATAGTTTTTCAACTGCATACTTATAAGAAGCTCGAAATTTTGCAACACGAGATTTTGAAACAAGAGATTTTCATACGCGATATTTTAATATGCTCTCGTATATAATATACTAATATTATTCTATGATTATTAGTACTAATTAATTTGGTCTCATAGTTGATAAAATTCTAAAAAATATACTCTAAATTTTGATTCTTATTTTTAATTAATATACGTACAAATATTGTAAATAATTACAAGATTTTAATTCAAACTTTTAATTTTATATTGAAATTTATTAAATTTTTAATCTTATTAATTATTTAGTAATAATTTAATTCCTATAACTATTTCTTAGTTAATTAAAATTTAATAATAAATTTTTTTTGAATAAGAATTTTAAAAGGGATTCATTTAATATAGAAATATTAATTAATAATAAATTATATAAATATATATATATATATAATTCTTTAATAAATTTTAATAAATAAATATGTATATATATATATATATTAATAAGTATATATACATTTTTTTTTTAATTCAATTTTACTTTTATATTTAAATTTTTTTTAAATTTTTAATAACTCTTAATAACTTTTCAATTTTCTTTACTATTTCGTAATTAATAATTAAAAACAACTTTTTCCTCAAATATTTTTTTTCAAAGGAAAAAAAAAAACTTTAATTGAGAGTAAAAAATTTTTACAATTATCAGAAAATTTTAAATTTTTTTGAGAAAAAAAGCAAAAACATACGCACAACAAAAAATAAGTCATTTTCCGATATTTTTTTTGTCATCAAAATCCCCCAATTAAAAAACACAAAAATAAAAAAAAAGGAATTTACTGAATTCAGAAAAACAACAATAAAAACAAAAAATAAGGAAAATAAAAAAAAAAAACAAACATTTTACGGCTTTAATCATCATATTTTCACTGGTAATCCTAGAAAATATTTAACTGTCAAACTTTTCAAAAAATTTTTAATCCTTTCATTTAATATGAATATCTATACAAAAAAATATATATATTTTCCCTTTCTATAATTTTATTTATTTTCTATCTCTTTTACTCATCCTTTCGAAATATATTTACTGAATAATTTTTCTCAATAATATTAATAATAATAATAATAATAAAAATAATAAAAATAATTATAAAATCACAAGACAAACAAGAAAAGATTTTAAGCTTTTCTTCTCCATTTTTTTTTTTTTTTTCTTATTATTAAGAAAAATTTTAATTTTGTTATCGCCTGTCATCTCTTAATAATTCCTAGATTTTCTGAAAATTTAATTCCAATCAAATACAACCATTTAAAAAAAGAAGAATTTTACAAAAAAAAAATAATAATAATAAAATACAAATCCCCAGTTTAATAATTTAAAAAAAAAAACAGAACAGTGAGGTATCTGGATATCCTTAAAAAAGGAAGAAATTATAAAAGAAAATGATAACAACAATAATAACAAAATTATTTAAGTCGGTTGTAATTTTCTGATGAAATGAAATTATTATATAATTAATATCTAACAAACTGTGTAGTTTAAAAATCTAAAAATACAATAAAATTTATAAGGATACTTACTATATACAATTATTCCATTCTCCATACCATATTTAATCTATTCTATCATATTATTATATATAGTCTTTTCACGTGAACTTGGTCCTTTTGGTTTTCGCAGTTCTTTTCAAAATTAAATCTGTTTAATTTTAAGCGTAGGAATTGGGTGCTTTTTTAAAATCCAAATAGTCCTAGATTTTCAAAATAATATTGGTCTATTTTTAAAAGTAGGTAGGGGTGAGGCTGTAGGTAATAACTCCGGTTTATGAGATACAGTAGTTGGATCAACATATTAGAAAAAAACCTAACAGATTTTATAATAGAATTCAAATACAGTTGAGAAAATTAAAAAAAGTTTTTCTCTTAAGTCTGTCATAAAAAATTGTCCCCAAAAATGTAGGTTGCCATTTTTCGAGACTTATGTACATTTTTTTGAGAATTTAGCTTATACCACAGAATTGAGGACCATGTTTTTTAAATTATGTCATTTCGACTTCAGTGTTCCAGGATTAGTTTTTTGGACAATTAAAATTTTGGTCCTTAGTTTAAAAACGAATCCTGAAATTTATGAATTGAATCCTTGTTATGACAAATTCGTTTTTGAAACAAGGACCAAAAGTTTAAAAGCCCTTGTTTTAAAAACGAATCCTGAGATTTATGAATCGAATCCATGTTATGACGAATTCGTATTTTAAAAAAAAAGGACCAAAAGTTCAAAAGTCCTTATATTAAAAACGATTCCTGAGATTTATGAATTGAATCCTTGTTATGACAAATTCGTTTTTGAAACAAGAATCAAAAGTTTAAAAGTCCTTGTTTTAAAAACGAATCCTTAGACATTTTCTTTTCAATTCGAAAAACTCCCCAATTGATTTGAAAATATACAACTTTAATTTAAAAAAGGACCTAGTTTATGTTAAAAGCGATTATATACTTTTACAATATTTATCCCGGTTAAATAAATTGGAATTTCGGTTGGGATTCTTTTTATTTTGTATTATGAAATTTGTTGAATAAGGATTTTTATGATAAAAATAGGAACTAAGAATAGGTTTGTGTTATGTTTTTTTTTTTTTTTGATATTATGATTTTGTCAAGCGATTTTTTTTTTTTTATTTGTAAGAATGGTTGGGTATTAAGGACATCAGAAACATCAAAACATTTTTCCAGTTTTGAAACTCTTAAGAAATTACACAAAAAGAAAAAACGAACTTGAAGGAATTATTTTAAGAAATTCGAATTGTTGATAAAGGAATCATAGAGTATACAAAGAATATTATATACGTTATTATACTTGGTGACAGAATAGGAACAGAGAAAAGAAATATATATATACAATTATATATATGTATAATTTATATTAAATATAAGAATATTTAAAAAAAAGTGTCTCCTTGTGGCGTAAATATATATGAAATTTAATCTGTACAATCAATCATAGGCAGGCAGGAGAAAAACAAAATAAAATAAAAAAAAAAATTAATAAAACGATAATAAAGGTAGGATTTAAGGCAAGACAATTCTTCCTTTCTTTTTCATTTTTATCTCTCATACTTTTACACAATCATTTCTTGTTTTTTTTTACATTTAATAAATTCTCTAGTGTATGTTGTTGCTTTTTATTTCTTAATTTTTTAATTTTCTCCCACTTTTCTGTTTTTTTTAATTTTCTTTTTTTGTATTTTCTTTTTCTTTTTTGTTGTTGTTGTTGTTGTATGGTTCTGTTTAAGTATTACTCCTTGAAAATGTTAAAAACATTGGACCTATATCCATCAAAATCATTCGTTTTTCATCTATTCCTTTTTAATTTTATACGTTTTCTTCTTCTATTCGCTTGTGTATTCGTTTTATTTTTCGCTAATGGCGGTTCGTTTTTTTTTTTTTGTGAAAATTTTTTTTAAAAGTAGAAAAAAAAACAAAAAAGAAAAAGGAAAAAGGAAGAAAAAAAAAGAAGAAATTTAATAAAAATTAAAGGATATTTATTTTAAATATGCTAGGTATTTAAATACTCCTATTCTCATTTAAAAAAAAAATATATATATATATATATATACAAATAAATAAATAATCATACTTTATTAATACAGCTGGATGAAAAATAATACGGACAGGTGGAATAAAATTATATTACTTAAAGGAGTTCATTTTTAACTCCTGGCATTCACTAAGTATTTTAAGCAATACTTCAATTTCTTTAATTGTTATATTAAGAAAGGAGGAGTTGATTATTCGGCTGTGTAGCTACTGTATAAGATTATGAATAGTGCGCCATCTATTATTTTGCATAAGCTTTATTGTATAATTTTATTTTATATTACGATATATAATGTATATAATAAATATATCGTATTAATATTTATACAATTTTACGATATGTTTTAAATTAGATAATTAGATCTAACCGAGGTTTGAATCCGAAATCTTCTATTTAGAAGGTCAGTGTTCTAACCAGTACGTCATTAGTAAGATAATTAACTTAAAATAAATATTTAGCCTGAAAATAAAGTACACGATTAAAATTTTATTAAAAAAGGGTTAAAAATAAGGGGAAAAAAAACGCAAGCCCTATTAAAATAAAATTTAAAGTTTAAGTGCTTTAAAACAACAACCTTACAAACCTTAACTTCTAAGGTATTATATTTAGTGCAATAGTTTACGTGATCCTTTATCTATATCAATTATCTCAAAAATTATAAATCAGCTACAAACTTGCCATTCTTAATTGGTATTCATCAAAAATCCCTTCCAAATTACTCATTATAAATCTAATACTTAAATGTCCCTATAGTTATTCTTCCAACTGTATTTATTTACTTATTTAAGCATCATATACAATTAAATTCTATTCTGTACAGCATCCAATTCATTATAGACGAAAACTTAAAGTATATATATATACTAATACTTGATATATAAATGTTGGATAAATACAAGATAAGAACAATGTATATATTATAGGTATCAAATCAAGGGTATGAGCCATTTTGAAGGTTTTTTTGTATATAATAGAAATGAATAGCAATGATATTTATATATTAATACCTTTAAAGTTTAATTACAGGTTGATTAAATATAATGGCTGAGCCGTCATTAATTGAGGGCTCATATATTAAATTTCAAAATAGAAAAAAAAAAAAAAAAAACGAAATAAAAAAAATACAAGAAAAAAAAAGTTTTTATTTTTTTTTTTTTTAAATTAAAGAACTTTTAAAGAAAGTAAAGCTGATACTATGTGTTAAGATGAGATCCTTTTATATTTGTTCGTGTTGTTGTGTGTTGTTTGGAAAACTTTTTTTTAATTTTAACAGAATTTAGATCTTAGAATTTTTTGTTTTATTTTTTTTTATATAAATATTTTGCAAAAAAAGGGAGAGAACCTTTTAAGTTTAAACTTTTAATTTTTTTTTTTTTTGAGTGTTTGTTTTGAATAAAATTAAAGAAAAACACACAGAAAAAAACTTTACTTCATTTATCAGCAATATTCTTTTTCGATTCCTGCTGACGTTTTTCATTCCCGTATATAAACTTTACGTTACTTTTTTATTTTTTTTTAATTTTTTTTCTACAAAATTAATTAAAGAAAAATATATTCACATTTTACACAAAAAAAATATATAAAAATAATAAAATAAGAATAGATAAAATAAATATATTTCAAAGATATTATATTATGTAATATGGAGGTGTGGAAATAGAACAAAAGAAAAATAAAAACTTAAGTATTTTCTTTTTGTAGATATCTGTCTATTTTTTGTATTTTATAAATTGTGAAAATTTATTTTCATTTTCTCATATAGTTTTTTTTTATTTTAATTTAATTTTTTATTTATATTTATTTTTGTTTTTAAGAAATGATTCCTTTTACATATCCATATTATGCACGTTTCTTTTTTTTTTACCGTTATATGCGAATTTTCTTTTTCATTTGTTTTAAGGATATTTAAAAAAAAAAACCAGTTTTGAAAAAAAATTTACCTATACATAGTTTTACTCTGTCCGTCCGATTGTTCGTATGCTTACAAAAATGGTGTAACTGATGTAAACCGTTCATCATTTGAAATTTTAAATACGGATAGAATTGTTCAATTTCATGTGAGCTGGGAATTTTTTCTGTACGCCCACCAGTTACGGACCTACAACCTCCGAAAGTCACGAAAAGTTCTGTAATTCAATAACAATTATAATAATAACAAATTTTCTGTAAAGTATATTTTCAATCTGCAAACGATTAAAGATAACTGCTTTTATAAGTATATGGAGTTGCCATATGCTGTTTTAAATTACCGTTATACGAAACTCAATTTTTGTTCAATTCTTGACTCCGCGATATATTTCAAACGGATTAAGTTTTATGAAAAATTTAGTTCCTTAGAAGAAGTTAGACCCCAGGAAGTCGGTTTGAGCAATTTTTCACGAAAATGCTGTTTTTTTTTATGGAAAGTTAGAGGTCAGACCCCCTGAAGTCAGTATGAGTTATTTTTCACGAAACAAGTATTTTTTGACCGCAACTGTTAACAGGCTGTTACTTTAATACCTGTGATTTGAATATCTCTCCAATTCCGTTTTAGATAATATTCGAAAATTACAGCTCAAACATTAGTTTTCAAATGTGTTAAAGGATTTTTATAACTTTAAAGGACATCCTTCAAATTGAAGAAGTATCTTTTCAGTTTATCAACCACTTTTGCTTATATCGTAAAATTCTATGAAAGATTCAAAATCAAGTCACTATTTATTTCTTATTTAAAACTTCCAAGAAAAGTAACGTTGGAAGAGGTGGAGAGAAGAGTGGAGTGGAGATCAAGGGTTGGATCTTTGAGAACTAATAAAAGTTAACTTAATAATAAATTCGGGGATTTCCTCATTCAAGGGCTTTTTGGACTTTAAAATTAAAAATTGCCTTATAACCAAGGCTTTGTGTATATTTTAGGCAATGCCTTACTTTGTAAATGTTCTTTTTCAAGAACTTTATTTTTTTTTTATCACTTGTTTTCAATTTCAATTTGATATATATAATTTAGTAAATGAAATGAATTACAAAAAATATTTTCTTATGCTGCCATACACGATATATGCAACAGTAATAAATTTTTAATTTGTTTCAAACATTCTTTTCTTTTTATATATAATTTTCCCTGCATCACTATATTATATATAATTAAAATTCCTTTTCTACTTTTTATTTATATATTATTATTATTATTATGTTTTTATTATTTCATTTTCTATTTTGTATAATTCTTACAATTTCATTGTTCATTGTTATTGCACATTTTTCTTTAACACTAACACTATTTTTACATTCTTTTGTGTAAAATTATTCAAACAAAGATTTTTGTCAGGTGAAATAAGGCAATGTCCTTACAAGGGTTTTTTTTTTTTTTTTGTTTTTTTTTTTTACTTTTTATTTATAATTCCTTTATACTTTTATAAAATAAGAGAGAAAGTATGTAAATATAAAAATTAATTATTTACATAATGTATGTTGTGTGTATGTTATTTGTGTTTTGTGTGTATGACAGTAATAATGTTTATACAGGAAGGCGACTACTACACTATTTACTGTGTATAGATACTTATGTGTTTATTTTAGTTCACAATATATAATAAGAAACAATTTTAATTGTTGCACAACAAAAACGTACAACATTTGTTTTATTGTATTTTTTCTATTATATGATATTATCTAGGATCTACCTACTACCTACTATTTAGTACCTACTAATAAACTCTAACATGTATTTTTAGTACGTGTATAAACAAAAAAAAAAAAAAAAAAAACAAAAAACTAAAAATTATTTAATAGGTACAAGAATTAGAAGAAAAAACTGTATAACAACTAACAAGTTAAGAAAATTTACATTTTCTTACATGTAACTGAAAGATAGTATCTAATATCTGATGTATATTAAATGTTGAATTGGTTGTTACAATATGTCACATAATATTAAAAAATCTTTTAACATATATACATAATAGAGTATGTATGTACTAAGAATATATAACAACAAGTGATTATGAAAGGAAGGAAACAAAAGAAAGTGAAAACAACTAAAAGTAATCATTATTTAAATAATAAATAAAAAATTAATAAATTAACAATTAGTAGATTATTTCAATTACTTGGAAAACCATAGATAAGTAATATCATGTTTATATGTACTTAGTATGTTTTTGTAATTGGTTCAATAGTACCCTGTACAAATTTTGGAATTTTTTATTATTAATTTTACCTCTAATTCAATTGGTTTCAATTACACTTTATCGGTTTCATGAAACAGCCCAGGTTTTTGTAATATTGTTCAAGTATTAAAAGTTTTGTAATAATATGTTAAAAGTAATTACACATGTTACAAATAGGCTGTATGAAATAAGTACCCGAAATTAAAAATGAAGGTTCCTGAAACCAAAAATGAAGGTTTCAATTTTGTATGAAACTTTTTTGAACTTTTTTATATCCGAAGAGTCCTTAAATTTGGGAAAATTGGAGGGCTTTTCCCTTTTATTATGAGAATTTAAAAAAAAATGGATTTTGGAGACGATATATTGAAAAGGCTCCGAAAGTGGTTTTTATACAGTGTATAACGGAAACTTAGTTGGTTGTGCGGCAGAAATTTTGAAATTTTTTATATATTTCTGGAAGAACCTGAACTTTCTGGGTTATAGGTTATTTTATTTATAAATTGTAGCATTAAATATAATGGGAACTGCTAGCCACAAACTCTCGCTTAACAATTTATTGGATTACTGATTTTGTAACTAATTAAACACGCTAGCAGAGGTTTGGAATTGGTAGCCTCTAATATAATTAATACTACACTAAGAATTGATAAAACCATTATCTATTTTATGCAAAAAGTGATAAATCTGCCTTTTAAAACTATAAAACCACTCCTAATTTGTTTTTGTAAATATTTAATCACCAACAAAATATTTAAAAAAATGGAGGCCCTCAAAGTCTCGCAAAACAAATTATTATATTCCTGATTTTTTATCTAACTTTCAAACCCCTCCTTATTTTTTTTTCATAAATATTAAATCAGCAAAAAAGCATTTAATTTGGGGACATTTTTACTATTTTTAGGGGTCTTTATATAAAAAGTGTATTTCACGGACTCTTTCCATTTGAAAAATTAGTTGTGGGGACTTTTTTCTTGCAGCCATAATGTACATAAAAAGCATTTACACAAAATACAAATTATTTGGTTTTGTTAGTTTTAATGTAATTTTTGACTAATAGTCCTATCAAGGTTTGGTTTGGAAAATCTGTTTAAAAATGTATTAAAAGTATCCCAAGAAATAATTTACAAAACTTTCTATAGTATATTTTTAAATAATAATATCGAATAAAAATATCTTCAAATAAAACGTACCTATGAGTTTTATATTCAAATTAGAAGATAATTAGATATATCTCTTGATAATAGTAAGGAAAACTCAAACTGTTCAATTATTAATATTAAAAAACCACATATAAAAAACCAGTGGTTTAAGTCTACTATTAGCCATCTATCGTGAAAAGCTTTAATGAAAATATAGCTTTTTGACTTTAGTACAAAATACAGCTATTTTTGACATTAGAGAGTTCCTACTTCCTAATGCATTTGTCATTAAAGTATGTTTCTTTAGGATTTTTATTATATTACAAATGGTGTTCTATATTTAAATATAACAATAGGGTGGTCTAAATTTAAACTAATGCAAAAATTAAAAAAAAAAACATTAAATTTTTAAATATTTCAGACTTTTTAACCTCTTTTTTTCTTTGTTGTCATATTATGATTCTAGAACACATTGAATTTCTACTTAATTAAAACACAAAATTGTATAATGAATAAACAAAGCCAACATTCTGTAATAATTCTGTCATATTTGATAAGCATATGCCCACTCTAATAATATTCAATCATTATATTTTACTTTTTTTTACAATTCTTATACAAATTGGATGAATATAAAAAAATGTTTAAAATTAAGAGTTTTTTACATTAAAAAATTATTATTTTCATATTTTACACAACATTTACAATAAAAAACAGCAAAAATTGGAAATAAAAAAATTTTAGAGTAAAGGAATACAAGTAGGTAAATAATAATAATAACCAAGGGACTTTTTTACTACTATCTAGAGTAAAACACTATATTCTTTGTGCATTTTAATCAGAATATGAAACCAGTATATTAGAATGCACTTTTCTCAGACTAACAGAACATAAATATAAAATTATATACTCTTTTCACGTAAATTTGGTCCTTTTTTTAATTTGGGTTTTTTTTTTGAATTCAAATAGCTCAAAATTTTTAAATTAAGACAGTTGATCTGTCTGCCGTTTTTTGCAATCCAGCAGACAGATCAACTTTTGCCTATTTGGAAAAATATCCTCAACAATAGTGGAGCCTACATAAAGCTTGAAAAATTTGAAAAAGTTCAGCACTTAGGCTCGCCCTAGAAAAATACGTCCCTAAAATTTTTATCCTTTTTTAAGTTCTTGTACAGAATTGGAAACTAGAATTTTTCAAATCATGCGGGGTTACATGTTTTCAAATAAAAGACCAAATTAATTTGAAAAAAGATCAATTTAATTTGAAAATTTCCGATTATATTGAAAAATTGCAATATATTTGAAAAAACAGAAGACTAGACTAGAATTTTTCAAATCAGGTCAGTTCTACATCTAGATCCCAATACAGGGTTAGGGGTTACATGATTTTAAATAAAGGATCAAATTGATTTGAAAAAAGATCAATTTAATTTGAAAATTTCCGATTAATTTGAAAAATTCCAATATATTTGAAAAAAAAAGACCTAATTAATTTGGATAATAGACAAAGTTCAAATGAAAGAGGACCAAGTCAATGTGAAAAGAGTATATATTATACAAAATCTATGAAAAATTCATTTTGATTCCGTATATATCTCTATCTCTTTTCTTCTTAAGCATAAAAAGAAATTTTATGTTTACATTATTCTTTTGTTGTCGGAGCTGATGGCTCCTCTATAAAACTCTATACAATATTGCAATTTAGTACATATATTTTGCATATTTTTCTGAGATGAAATGACAAAATGTTGTTGTTGTTTTTGTTCTGTTGATTTGGTCTGAGCCATTTTTCATTTTGTATTTTTGTTTTTATTATATTCTTCAATTGAATCAAACACTGAACCGAATAATTCCTATGATTATGTATGCAAAAACAAAAAAAACAAAAACAAAAAACAAAATCGGACGTAGGATAATGAGCTTTCTCAAAAGTATACAATGATTTTATTCTCTGTTCTGTTCTGGATTTTTTGTTCTTTCTCCTTCATTTCCCCATTTCTGTTATCGCCTTCATTCTGTTAATGCCATAAAGTGTACTGAAATATCCTCCATTGTAAAATTTTACACCAAATAAAGGAGGAATTGAAAGTGGAATTAAAAGGATACTTAGAAAAATAAAAAAAAAACATTATAATAAAAACAACACAGAAAATTAAAAAAAAAATAAGAACAGGATAAAAAGTAGGAGAAAGAAAGATATATTTGTTTTCACATAATTTTTTTTTTTGTGTACCTACTCTAATAGAAGCCATTCACCTCATTCAATATTTCAAAAATACAACAACCGCTTACAACGATGATATGATTTTTATTCTGTCTACATCTGAATTCGGTAGCAACTGCTTGTAGCTGCAGTAAGAGGATAATATTATATTTATATATTTTGGAGGGTGTCCCGTTAGCCTGTTTCGAAATGGAAGTGGATGAAAGGGATAAGAGGATAATATTATATTTATATATTTTGGAGGGTGTCCCGTTAGTGTGTTTCTAAATAGAAGTGGATGAAAGGGGAGGTCAAAATGAACAAAAAATTGTTCTGGGACGGCGAAGGGGGGGAGGGTTGGTCTTTGGTTATTAATAGTTTACAATACAACGACCTTCAAAGTAATTTCGTAAACTTTTTAAAGAATAAACTACATCTTCACTCCTGTACTACATTGAAGACATCATTTAAGTGTCAGTATCTATAGCTGGAGTTTTAATAAAATTTCCAACTTTTTATCCTCCCTTTTTATTTAAAAGTCACAAGGACTTAAATTCCGAAAATTATTGATACTTTTCACCTATTTTTATTAGATAACTGTAATTT
Organism: Dolichopus griseipennis; assembly: GCA_963082915.1. Classification (NCBI taxonomy): domain Eukaryota; kingdom Metazoa; phylum Arthropoda; class Insecta; order Diptera; family Dolichopodidae; genus Dolichopus; species Dolichopus griseipennis. The sequence continues at coordinate 25,985,570 of OY720445.1, read as the reverse complement.
TTGCAAAAACCGTTATTATAATGTACCAATTTCATTTCATTTTTAAAATAACCTTTTTCTCCTTTTTGTCTTGAAATTCTTTCCTCAGCTTCAACCTCAGTTCTCACAATCTTCTCAAAGCTCTCATATATTCAAAATAATCGATAAAATCACGCTAATGAGACACTCTGTATACTTACTCTTTAAGAATTACATCCATTTAGAGTTGGAATGAGAATTGAAGATGTAAACAGGATTCACTGACTGCTAAGATCTACTGTGATCCACCATTTTTTTTTTTTTTTAATTATGAATTTTAAATTTGTACACCTCCACCTCGCCCTTTTACTTGTTTGCATTTTTTGTATTTTAGCTTTTTACCTGTCAAAAAAAAGCATCCGCAAAAACAAACTCTTATTTTTTTATAAAGATGATATGTTTTAGAGAACAGAGACACAGGAAGAGAGTGGGAAAGACAGACTAACAAAATAAAAAAAAAAAAAAAATAAAATAAATAAAACGACCATTTAAAAATAAAAAAAAAAGGAAAGAAAATAGAAATAATAAAAATAAAAAAAGCAAAACAAACAAAATATTTTAATTTTCTTGCATTTAAGAACCGATAAAACGCCACAGTGTTTGTCTTATTTAAAAAAAAAAACCGTTAGAAACTCAAAAAAAAAAAAAAATGAGAAATGATGAAGAAACATATTTTGAAGTTTATATTATACATGCATACAACTCCTACAGGAGATGATATATACACCAACACCAGTATACTTATAATAAAAAGGATATTTATTTATTTTTTGTATTTGAAATGAAAACAGTGTTTGTTGTTTTTTTTTTTTGAAACATGTTTTTTAATGAATATAACGGAAATATGAAGGAAAAGGAAAAAAAAAACAAAAATAGATAAAAACAGGGACAGAAAAAAAAGAGACAGCTACAAAAAAATTAAATACAGGAGCAGAAACGCACGTACAAATGCATATAATATTAAAAAGTAATCATAAAGAATCAAAAAGTCGTGTCATTATTTACTCAAAAAAAAACAAAAAAAAAATGGAAAAACAAAATAAAAATAAAAAATTTAGAGAATATAACTGTATTTTAAGCGATCCTTTAAATTTTTAAGCAAAAGCTTTATATCCTTTTTTCAAATATATTATTTTGATTTCAAATATATTATTTGTTAAATTAAGTTTTTATATATATTTTTATGCATTTATGAATGTATATATATATATATACATACTAGGATTCATATACTGTTGTTTACATTCTAGGATTCAGTCAGTTATTTGTTTTTTTTTTGTTTGTTTGAATTCCAATTTAGTCAACAGGAATCCTAACTGTTTGTTTGTTTTTTTTTTCCTTTTACAATTTTAAAGGATCATTAGTTACAAATACGAATTCAAAAAAAGATAAATTAACTGGGAATAAATTAAAATATATATACATGTATGTTTTTTAATATTTATTTATATATATATATATATATATGTTTTTTAATATTTATTTATATATATATATATATGAAAAGGATAACAGATAAAAAAAATATAAAATGCATAATCTTGGCAAAACCTTCTACACTTTTAATATATGAAATCTTAAATAAATATAATATTCATATAAAAAAAATTTTATATATATATATATATATATATGTATGTTATATATTATTAAAAAATTAAGAATTCAGGATTCGTTCAGTGAACCTTGAAGAAAATCTGAAGGAATAACTACTAAGTATATAATATTTATTCCTAAAGCAATACAAAAATAGGGAATAGGGAGTAGGAGAAGAATACAAATGGAAGAAAATTAATACATAGAAAAAATTCTATTTGCTGTGTTGTTGCAATTGTTATATACATATATAATTGTTGCAATTTATTCCTTAAAAAATATATTTTTTTTATTTTGTTTTTATTTTTTTTTTTTTTTCTTAATGATGTAAAAAGAAAAATGTTTATAGTATAAGAAAAATTAATTAAAATAAAAAAAAAAATAATAAAAAAAATAAAAAATTCAGAAAAAATATAGAGGGAAAATGAAAAAAAATGCACAAGAGTCTATTAAAAAATAATATTTACAAGGTGAAATTTTCCATTTCATTCGGTTTTTTATTACATAAAAAAAAATTGAAGTCTTACAAAAAAAAATATAAAATAAATAAATTATATGTTTATTTAGTGTTTCATCATTTTTAAAATAAAATAAAAATAATATTCAAGTTTTGTGTTTGTTTAATTAAAGTTTGTATATATATATATATATATATATATATATATATATATTCATTTTGTATCATTAGTTTGGATACCTTATAAAACTTTAGGGAACTAGAAAAGGAAAGGGATTTGCCTATGAAAATTGTTTTTTTAAAATTATAATCCAACCTCTAATATCCAATAATATCCTTATGCTTTAAATCTATACTTTGGTCCTTTAGACTTACACTTTTTCAATTAATTTTGTGTGTAATTAAAAGTTTAAAGGTTTGCTATTTAAAGTATTACAATAATTTAAAAGATAGCAAATACGGCCTGGGTCTTGTTGTCGCAACCCACCAATGATTAAATTTAGGTGCTCTTATTTTCAACATATCTTAATTTGTTTTCCTTTATATAGTTTGTATTACAGAATTGAGGACTAGTTCTTTGAAATCAATTCAATTTGACTTCTGGATCCGAAGATATAGAGGCATTAATAAAAATTGGGTCCTATTGTCGCAACCCACTGATGATTATTTATTCTTTTCTTATACTAGAGTTTTTTTTATAAATTAAACTTTATTGCTTTGTTGCATTTCAGACAACAAATGATACAAAAAATTTTATCAAAAAATTATCAAGTATTTGATTAGTGAAAAATTGTCAGTGCAATAGTAGCCATAATGGGGCTCGAATCCAAAGAACTCTAGATTGAAAAAATTTTTGTCAGATGATCAGTCATCTTTTATAAAAGTTTTATTAAAACTTATAAAACTATTTCAATCTAACAAATTGTTAAAATTATTTTCAATTGATTCACAATAGATTAAATATAATATAATTTAATTTCTATTCACAATAATTTAATTTATTATAAATATGGTATATATAAACCTTAAGGTGATTATCAAAAAATTGAACAAGTTTAAATATCAAAATTTAAACGAAATACCGGTTTATAATTCAAAAATCACTTGAATCTAAGTACAAATATTAAAATTTTAAAATATACATAGTAGGTGAAATAAATTAAATATTAATTAAATTTTGTAGGTATATACAACAAAATAATTCTACATTTTGTTCTCAAAATTTAATCATATATTATATAATATAATATCCCATAAGAAACATGTATTCAGTTTGTGTTGATATCAAATTAATCTTATTTGTTAAAATTTTTGTTTATGTTGCCATTAGCACAAACAACCTTAAAATATATCCTTTGTACCATATATATGTTGTTATCAATTACTAATTAATTTAATTCATAATAATTTTGTCATAGTATACTTTTTTTTCTGCTTCTTCCTTTTCTTGTACTTAATTTTAGCCTAAAACTTAATATACATGGTAACAATTAAAATGCCTTTCGGTTAAAACAATGTTTCTTTTTTTTTTTTTTTTTTTTTTATGTATAAAAACGTGTCAATTTATCGTTGTTTTTTTTTTCTTTTATGTGTAAACGACCCTTTTATAATTCTATTTTATATATATATATAAAATATGTAATATATATAAATATATTTTTTAAAATAAATTAGAACACCACCAATCAACAAATTTATATGTATAAATATGTAGAATAATAAATAAATTGTATATATTATTAAAAATGAGTTTACAGTGATAGGTAAAAAATTTTCAACAAAAAAAAAATGGGTAATTTAATTTAATATTTATATCTAAATTCAATTCCTCAATGAATATTTCATTTTCAATCAATTGGTACAAATGAGTACAAAGTAATCTGTTAACGTGTTCGAAAAGGCTTATTTAAAAGTAATTTGAAAACTATTACAAAGTTATTATAAAAAAATTAAATCCTTTTTAAGTAAGTCCTACTAAAATTAAGCTCATATGAAATATTATATTTAATTGTCCAATATTGTATTCACATACGGTATACACTCTTTTACTATGAATTTGGCCTTTTTTTATATAAAGTAGAAATTTTGAAATGAATTTAATCTTTTTTCAAATACAGCCCTCAAAATTCAAATTCAACTTGACTTTGAATAGGGCCTCCGTATTTAGCTCTTTTAATCGAGAGGGCCTGGATTCTATTCTCGATCAAGTCATATAATATTTAATAAACAAAATAAATAATATCACTTATATAATAATATTGTTGGTCCACATCCGAAAGAAAACAGAGGCCTGTTGGAAATGCTTAATAAATAACTAAATAAATAGACTTTTAATAATTAGTACCTTGGGATACAGTAGTCGAATAGTCGAATATATTTGAAAAAATGTACTCACCGACTTTGTAGTAGAATCGAACTAAAAAAAAATAAAAGTTCATATTTTAAGTCCTTCATATGGCAAAATCCCACAAAATTTTAGATGCCATTTTTTGAAACATATCTTAATTTGTTTCCTTATTATCGAGCTTATTAAAGAATTTGGGACTTGTTCTTCCAAATCAAGTCAATTTGACTTCTTGATACCAAGATACTGTGGCATTAGTGAAAAAGGACCAAAAATTGATTTGAAAAAGGATCAATTTAATTTGAAAATTTGCGATAAATTCGATTTTAAAAATTTCATTTAAAAAAGGACTAAATTCATTTGAAAAGACGATATACATATATTTAGATTCTGAATTTTTTAATTTTATATTAACATATGAATATAATATTTTGTTCTAAATCCTTATTTTTTATAATTCGCAAATTCAATTTTTATTTTGTATTTGTTTTTTTTTTTTTATAAAATAAGTAAATCAAGTACTATGTACTCTCTTACATGTTCTTAAATACATATAAATCCATTTTCAAAAAAACCAAATATCTTTATACATATATACAATCCAAAATATAAAATCTATTACTCATATCACATATGCATATATATGACATACATACATATGAATAACATTATTTGAATAAATATCTACAAATAGATCTATAATAGTTATCTTATGTTTTCTTATTTTTTTTCTTATTTTTCTTATTATTATGTTTTTTTTTTTTTTTTTTTTGAATAGTAAGTAAATAGGGAAGTTATTACTATACTATCAAAATAATTTTTTTTTTCATAACTACTAAATATTCATCATCATATTCATTCTTTAGATAATAATTTTTTTTTTCGAAAATGATGATAATGATTAACATATAACTATAGTTGATGATGATCAACGATGGATATATATATAATATATATTTATTAATATATATATATATATATATATATATATATATATACATATTCACAAAAAAAAAATCATTTTTCTTATTTATGCATACACTTTAATATTTTTTATAAATCTAAATATACTTATATGTATATATATATATGCATGTTAGTATATATATATATCCTAGAAAATGAGATATATATATTTTCTCTCTAATTAACGTTAAGGATTATGTAAATCACTATCCATACACATACACACAACAAACACATATATTATAAAAATCATATAAGATTTAAAGATTTTATCTTAATAAATATGAAAAAAAAATCGAAAAAAAAAAAAACAAAAAAAAAAAATTCAAATTAAAAAGGAAACTAGAAGAATTCTAAGAATATATGTATATATAGAGAAAATTTAAGGTATTGAAGTAGAAGTATAACAATAAATATCTTAAGATACTTTTTTTTTTTATAGAACAAGATAATGGGGGAGGGGGTGTTAAAAAAATCCATTTTAAGTAATATGTAAAGTATTTTTGGATTTGTGACGATTTTAAAATAAAAAAAAATAAATAAAAACAAAAATTAATAAAAAAAAAAAAAAAATTTGAGAGTAAAAGACCTAAAAATATAAGATGAAGATGATTTTTTAAATAAAAAAAAAAAAAAAACCGAATCTCTTTTTAAAGCATATAATAAAGACAAAATCATTTGAAAATAAAAAAACAACAAACACAAAATGATGACAATAAACCATCATCATCATCATCATCATTGTAAGTAATCATATATGTATATAATCATAATCATCAACATCTTTCAAATAAAATGACTATAAAATGTGTTAAAAAATGATAACTGGAGAGATGTATAGTATATATATATAAGTATATATATATATATATTTATATATATATATATAAAAAGAAGCAACTTCAGTAGTAGATAGATAGGTATAGGATTTGAAGATTTAAGAAACAAAGATGGGATAAATTAATTTACATAATTTTTTATATATTTTTTTTTTTTATATATTTTATGTAAATCTATTTTGTTGTTTTTGTTTTTTTTTTTTTATTCTTCATATAATATTTTACAAATGTGTATATATATATATGTATACATATAAAATTGGGTTAAGAATTTTTTCTTCAAACTTTAATTATATCAAAGAGCGTGTAACAACAAGGATATACTATATTATAACAGGCACACAGTGCTACCACACTGTTATATTTTTTTTTTTTTTATAATTTTTATTATATTTTTTTTTTTTTTATAATTTTTTAAATAGCACAGCATAATATAAAAAGCGAATGACTGAAATGAAATATACAATTGAAATATATTATACTCTAGGTATGTATATATATATATATATACAGTGAAAGCTCTCATAAACGGACACTCACGGTTCTAAAATTTTCGTCCGCTTATGGGAACTGTCCGGTTCAAAATTTTTTATAACTTTTCTTAAATTCTTTATTAATTTTTTTAATAATGTTATTTCAAGGGTAAAATTATAATGGTAAAACAACATAAAAACTAAACAACAAAAGAAAATAAAAATTACTACAAAAACCTAAACAAAAATTCAATAAATTCAATACTGACATATTTCTTCCTAGTCAGTCTTTGACTGACATATTTTTTCCTAGCCAATTTTTAAAACATTATTTTCGAAATGTGTTTCTAAGTTTTTTATAAACTGGAATGCTGTAAGATCCTTTTTAAATGTTGCAAATTTTTTTTATACTATAAATAATTTTTAAAGACTTCATTGTAGGTTTTAATTTTAAATTCTTCAAGAACTGGTGAACTTTACCTAAAACGTATGCGTAATAAACCTAATACGTATTATTTAAAAAAAGTGGAAAAATTATTGGTTCTTAAGAGAGCGAGTTTGCATCTTATTAATAATACATACAAATACTATCTCTTCTTTGCTCAGAACTTTTTGAAAAATAAGCAATAAAAAGTACCTCTACTACATAATAGTATTCAAATCCAATTATGTATGTATTAGATTCTAATATGTAATTCTAATAATTAGAATGCATACCTATAAATAAATATAATATAATAGTAAATTATAATATAAAATTTGTATTGCAGTTGATGTATACACCATATTTACAAGTGTCCGATTACGGGAGTTTATTTTTTGAAATTTAACGAATGATTTAAGTGTCCGCGTCCGATTATTAGAGTGTCCGGTTAAAAGAATGTGTTTTGTATGAAAAATTTAAAAAAAGAATTGGTTTTGAAAAAACTGTCCGTCTTAAAGAGATGTCCGTGTATAAGAACGTCCGGTTAAGAGAACTTTCACTGTATATATATATATATAATATCCTATTTAATTTCTTTTCTTTGTCTTTTGTTTTTTACTTGTAATGTTGACTATATGTTGATATTATGTAGGTACCTACTCTATACTATGTTCCTACAAGAATGATATGTTTTTTGTATTTTGTATTTTCTTTTTTTGCAATGTATTAAAGTCTTTTCTATATTATGTAAGATTGAATCAGTTAAGAGGAGTTGATTTTGAGGAGCTTTTTTTTTTTTGCTTTTTATTCTTCTACTCCTGAAGAAAAACCTATTACCTATGAAAATCTCATGTTTTTTCCCAATGTATACAATGTAACATGTATATCAAATACAAAAAAAAAAAAAATAACAACAAAACAACATAAAAAAAATATATATATAGGTATATATATATATATATTTTTTAACAATATCAAGACGTCTGCCTAAGGGATAAAAGTACGACCAATTCAGAATAATATAATAATTCGTATTCATATTTATTTGAATACATTCATTTTATATATAATATGGTATTTATATATGTATGTGTGAGAGCCTATGTGCGTTTTTTTTGTTTAAGAAGGAAATATAAAAAAAAAAAAAAAATTAAAATAAAAAAAATTAAAAAAAAAAAAAAAAAATTAAGAAAAAAACAACAAAAAAAAAATGAGGATAACATATTCTTGATTAATGCCTTAGGGATTACTTTTATATTCTAATATACATAATAATAGTTTTTACCCCTCAAACTATATTCTATATATATATTTATGTAGGCATATATATAAATGTATGTATGTATAAATATGACAAGAGTCCTACAGCATTACAAAAACAAAAAAAATATAATTACAATTGTGTATAATATATATATATATTTTTTTATAGTATTTATAATATGCAGGATATTATAAAACACACTACATATAATATGAACTTTATATTTTTTAAGTCAGATGAGAGGTTTTTTTTTTTTCTTAGCTAAGATTTTTCAAATGAATAATTGTAAAATATATATATATATATATAAAAAGATTGACATTAATGGATGTCATCTATATATATATATATATATATATATATATATATGGGCACAAAATTTAATAATAATGTAATTGAGAAGGAATTAGGTCATCACTAAATAGTTATATATAAAGTGGTGAGAAGAAGTATTAAAAGAATAAAAAAATATATAATATATATATATATATATATATATATATATAAAAATAAAAAAAAATTTTTTTTCTAATATATATTTTCCTATTTGTATTGTCCTGTTTTTCTTATTCTTCTTCTTCTTCTGTGTTCTTAATGAAAGAAAGGATTAAAATTAGATTAAAGATGATATTCTATGGAATTTAACATTTATAGAAAAAATTATAAAAAAAAAAAAAATAATAAAATTATCTTGAATTGTATTTAAATGCAAGGAAGCACAAAAAAAAACTAGAAAAAAAATTAATAATAGAATAAGAAAATTAAAAACACTTAAGATATGAATAATTTAAAAAAAAAGAAAATTAAAATAAAAGTATAGTGCCTGAATTCAAATTTAAAACGGGAAAATTTTTTTTTTAAATTAGTATTTAAGTTTTAAATGGGGGATAAAATTGTATTTATTTTAAATAATTTCAAAATTTAAAAATATATACATGTATATAATAAGGTTTTTTAACTAATGGAATTTAATTATATAAATAAAATTTTGTTACCCTATTTAAAAAAAAATTTTCTAATATCCTTAATAGAATAAGGAGGACTATCCTAAAATAGAATAATTAATTATGTCTAAGAATCCTGAATTAAATAAATTTTTAATAAAATTAGAGCAGCCTTAAAGTATGCAATTTTTTTCTTCTTATTGAAATATTCAAATTTTTCTTTTTATATTATGATGGACTAATTAGAATACAACTGTCTCAATTGGTTATGAAATTAAAGAAATTCAGACAATTAAAATTAAATAGAACACTGTACTATTGTAAATTGGTCATTTTATTTCTTAAGTTGTTATACCCGTATGACTATATAGTCCAAGGGTATAATAAATTTGCCATTACGTTTGTGACGCAGAGAAGGGGGGGGGGGTAGATATAGACTCAAGTGTATGGATCGGATCAGAATCGAAAAATAAATCGATTTAGCTATGTATGTCCGTCCGTCCGTCTGTCCGTCTGTCCGTCTGTCCGTCTGTCCGTCCGTCTGTCCGTCTGTCCGTCCGTCCGTCATCACGATAACTCAAAAAGTAAAGGAGCTAGGATTATGAAATTTTCACAAATTCGTTTTTATGCAAAAAACGGAATCGAGTTTGAAATTCAGCCATTTTGGTCCACGGGTTCGAGTACCTGCCATACAACTTCTAATTTTATATGAGCATTACTCTATACCTATGGAAGCTGCGTGTCTGAAATTTTGCCAAAAGTAGTTTAGTATAATGGCCAAAGTTACTGCAAAATTTGGTTGGTCTACTGCAGAGGGTTCGAGTAGCTGCCATACAACTCCTTCTTTTATATGAGCTTTACACTACACCTGATGAAGCTGGGTGTCTGAAATTTTGCAAAAAATAGTTTAGTGTAATGGCCAAAGTTACTGCAAAATTTAGTTGGTCTACTGCTGAGGGTTCGAGTAGCTGCCATACAACTCCTTCTTTTATATGAGGATTACACTACACTAAATGAAGCTGGGTGTCTGAAATTTTGCCAAAAATAGTTTAGTGTAATGGCCAAAGTTACTGCAAAATTTGGTTGGTCTACTGCAAAGGGTTCGAGTAGCTGCCATGCAACTCCTTCTTATATATGAGCATTACTCTACACCTAATAAAGCTGAATGTTTGAAATTTTGTCAAAAGTAATTAACCGGATGATATAATGTATATGTTACGGTCATACGGGTATCCCAGAGTTGACACAGTCTACTCTACTACACTCTTCCTCGTTTATTTATGAAATTGTTTTTAATTATTTATATACAAGAGCTATTGAGTTCGTGAGCATCAAAGTCTGAATTGCATTGCATTTTTAAATTTTTTTAAGAAATCTTTTGAAAGTTTTTTAATATGCATTTTATTTTATAAAAAGTGGTAATGCATTATGCAATTTACGTGCAAAAACATTTGAATTAAAATGCATAGCACTAAATTTTAAAAAAATATATTCCGCATTGTAATAAGTATGTCTATGTTTTAAAAGGACCTTCTGGTAGGTACATCTAATTAAGCTACATATTCAATTTTATTGCTAAAAATTATGCAATTTAACTCTATATTTTCTTAATTATGCTAGGTTTTTATTATATATGCATACGTATTTAAAAATTTTATATGTTAATTGAAGTCAAATTAAAGAATTTAAACTTTAAATATATCTCATAGATTGATTTTATTATTTTAAATTATACTATTTGGGTCTTGAGCAAATCCCCTTTTCAAAAACATTAAATAATGAAAAAAACCCCTTAAAGAATTTTTTGAATTATATTATAAGTAATGTAAAAATTCAATTAATTATTCAATAACTCAATATATAAAATTTATTTAATAAATAATTAAAAATTTAATTAATAAATACATTGTGTCAAATATTGACACAATAATGCCTTTAAATAATATAAACAAAATTTATATAAAATTTTTGTTTTATTTTTAAAGATTATAAAAAATATATTTACATACATATATATATATATATATTCTTCACTAAAATATATATATTTTTCTAAAAATTATATAATTACATAATTAATGTAAATATTAAATGATTTTATGACATATTTATCAATTTTTAAATATCAACAAGGATGTCATTAATGACATAATAATCTCATTAAAAATTTTATATGATAACATATTTAGCTCTTGTTCTTGTTTTTTTTTCTAATATTTAAAATTTTTATAATTAATAAATATAATTATAATTAATAATAATAATATTTTTTCAAGTTTATAATAATTTTAATTCAATATTAAACTTTCAATTACAAGAATTACACGTTATTTTATTTCAATTGAATTTTTTCAATTAAAATAATGATAAATACCAATTATTTTGCCTTAATTTCATTTAAGTAGGTTCTTGCTTGAAGTCTTGTTTACTATCGGAGAATTAAATATCATTTTTCCTTTTTAAATTTATACAGTACACACTTTTCCTCCATTTTATATTTATTTATAATACACGTGCGTTGTAATTATATACATTTTTCATATATGTACGTAAATAATATATTGTGTATCCGTACACAATATATTCATCATTATTTTATTTACGTTGGAGTTTATTCAGAAGAAATCCTTAATACGAAAAGACAATTATTATTATTTTGCTCTAAAGTGTAGTATCCTAGAAACAAATTATAAATAAAAAACAGGACTAAAATAAAAATAATAAATCAAAAAAAAGAAATTCAAAATAAAGAAAATAAAAAATTAAAAGGAAATTTTAATTAAATAATCCCAGTTTAGTCGAATAAAACGCTTTAAAATTATTAAATTGTTTAAAGTGATCTCGGCCCGAACGCTTAGTTAAATGGTCCCATGAATTTTGCAGCTCAAAGGGAGTTGAGATATCAAGCTTGCAACATTAGAATAGATCTGTAAATGCACCGGATTTTTGTGAATATACTATACAAAAAAGTATTAAGTTTCTGTTTGTTGTACTGCAAAATTTATCACAAAGCATTCTAGACCGTATATCTGCTGCAGAAATACCTATTTAACTTAGACCTACAAAGATAGAACTGGAATCTTTAACTTAACTTAAGCTTTATCTTAGGTACAACAACATTTAATTTTACAGATATTGTTTTAATACAAATATTATTTTGTATTAAAAAAAATTTTTTTTCCCCAATGACATCCTTGATATTGCATACTTTTAGGCTACATTAAACATTCTATACTATTTTGCAGCAATTGTATTTATTTCAGCGCTTTCATATTTAAGAATAAAACTAAAATTATATTTTTTTTTAAATTTTTTTTTATTTTTCTCATTGTTCTTATATATATATATATATTAATATTTCTTATATATATATATTCTTATGTTTATTTAACCTTTCAACGTGTACAAGAAAGATAAAAAAATATAAAAAAGTTGATTTCAAATAAAATATTTTGTGTTCAAATTAGGTACTGTTTTTACTGTTATTTAGTACTTAAGGTTTTTTGATTTGTAGTTTCTTTTTTATATACCTAATATATAATTTGTCTCTTTTTTTGCATTGCAATACAATTCGGTTTTTTTAGTAAAGACATTTTTTTTTGAAAAAATGGGATTGCAAGTGCCATTTTAAATGTCTGAACTCCAGGTTTTTATATTAAACTCTGAACTCCACTGTTTGAAATAAATGATATTCCTTAAGATAAATGATAATATTTTGAATGTTAATGTGTCTGATTAAAGTAAATTGACAGTTTTTGAACAACGTTTTAAAGCGCGACCCTTTTTTGGGCGAGAAGATTGAATTCAACTTCTTCTGAAAACCTAAAGCAATTTTAGATTTTCTAACGTTTTTTAAACTCAAACGGGTTTAGTACAAATTTGCATTATTCGGTAATTCAATTAATTATGCTATAAAAAAGCATCTTTTTATTAAGCAAATATTTCTAAAAAAAGGAGGTACCAGGAAAGCCTTAAGAGTTACGGGATTAAAAATTAAATTTGAATAATTTCGAAAATTAGGAATTGGACAACTATTAAAATATTTCAAATTTAGAGTACAAAAATTGATATAGAAACCTTATATACTTTTGCAAGCATTTTGTTAAAGGTTTTCCATGATTTTCAACAGTTTTCTCAAGCTCAAGTCCGTGTTATTTGCTTGTTTATTTCTTAACAGAAGAATTCATCCTTAGAAAATTAAATTAGTTTCCATAAAGGTATGATTATGATTCTAAAATTGTTTTTAAATGTGCTCCTGTAAAAACCCTTGGTTTTACACATCTTCCTTATTTTTTAGAAACAAAAATACAGTTATTTTTGGTTTTCTACATTAACATTTTTTATTTATTTCTTTTTATTTAAAACAATAAGAACAACAACAATACTAAAAATCCTTTAGTAATAATTTTCACTTGTGATGTTGTAAATCTTTATGTTAATACCACTTAGAAAAGTGTACAGGAACAGAAGTATTATGAATAAGAAACTAACATACTTTATTTAGTTTATATGTATTGTTCTTGCTTCTGTAATAAGTTGTTTATTTTTTTTTAATTATTTTATTTAATATAGACACCAAATAGGTTAGATTTTGAGTTAGTCATATCTTAACTTTCTCATACAAGATAATTTTCTTATTATTATTTATATTTTTTTTATTTTTAATTTTAAACTTTTAACTGTACTGTAAAAAAATCATCAGAAAACATAAAACAATATCTAAATATGTTTGCATTTTTATATCATATACCGAAAATGTTTCGTACATATATACTGGGTGTCTCCTACTCGAAAATTTTCCTTGAAATAATTGATCGGACTTTTTGAGACGACAGCAGTTATAAGGAAGGAAGGGAAGACTTATTTCTAGTGGTTTCCAAGGTTAAAGCGATTTTGTAAATTATTTCGGGAAATAATACCAACTGTCTTCAAAGATAATATAACTGTCCTTAAAGCAATTTTCTAACCTTTTTCAAGAAATAACACTAACTTCGCTTTTGTACAACATCGAAAATTCGTTTATAAGTCAGAAGCTTTTAGAAGCTATGGACTTTTTTAATAATATCCCAGCTTTTTATTATATTTTATAGTTCAATAGTTTCAAGGATATTATTTCGAAATATTTCCTTTAACATGTCAATGAAGGCAATGGAGTCAAAAACACCCTGTATTTACCGCAACTAAAATCTTTTACCGAATATAAGTTACTTAAGTTGATAATTAATTTTATAATAAAAAACAAAAATTTTACTGTTATTTTTCTTATTTTTATCCTTGCAACTAAAAAAATTGCATACAAAAAATGATGAAAGAGAGAAACAAAAGCTGAGAAAAGAAAGAGAAGATAAAACTGCAAAAAAAAAAAAAATGTAATATAATAAATATTACGTTATCTTAATCAACGAGGTTGTATATGTATATTAAAAAATTAGGTTAAGCAGAAAGTTCAAGAATATGTAACAATAAATTGTATAAAAAAAAAAAAACTAAACTAAATAAAATAGCTCTAACATTATTTGCAAAATTAAACTTAATAAAATAAAAAAAAATGGTTGATAAAACTTAAAACAGATACATATTATATATATTATATATATGTAATTTTTTTTAAATAGAAAATATGACATGAAATAAATGTAATAAGTTATATGTTATACAATTTTTTTATTTAAAATTTTAATAAAATTTATGTCATGATAAATAAATAAAGCGTTTCTAATACGTTTATGTAATATATACTTAACATATAAAAATTTTTAGATTATACTATATATAGTAGGTTACTATATTTGAGTAGGTTAATTTAAATAAATATATATAGAAAAATAATTTTAAATTAATCCAAAAAAAATTACATTATATCAGTTTATTAAATGTTTAAAACAAATAATATGTTCAAATCGACAATTTTAATTGGCGCAGCTGGACACTCTTACTTTCACATCCAAATTCTTAAAAATTATATTTAATTATATTCATTTGATTAGTACAAATACAAGTTCTATTAATATTTTTTACAAAATATTACGTTAGAACCTAATAAATTTTTTAAATACATCGTATTGTCTAATTAAAAAAACAATGATCCTAAAAGTATGCAATTAATCATAATTTATTATTTCTCAAAAAATACAGATCAAAGATTCTTGTAAATCATTAAAAAAGTGATAAAATGTAATATAAAGGTACTATATATAATTAAAATGCATTGTTTGATCTGACATTCTTGTATAAGTGTAAAATAATAAAAAATTTGTAAAATAAATATTTTAATTGGCGCAGCTGGACACGCTTGCTCTAATATCAAAACTCTTAAAAAATATATTTAATTATATTCATTTGATTAATACAAAAACATTTTCTATTAATATTATTTACAAAACATTACTTTATAACCTAATAAATAACTTAAATACATTGTATTGTCTAATAAAATATTAATGATCCTAAAAGTATGCAATTAATCATAATTTATTATTTCTCAAAAAATGCAGATCAAAAATTCTTGTAAATCATTAAAAAAGTGATAAAATGTAATATAAAGTTACTATATATAATTAAAATGCATTGTTTGATCTGATGTTTGTATAAGTGTTGGAAAAACATTTACTTAATTCAAAAATAATTTGGCAATCGTAAGTCATATTTACAATTTGAATTTAAATTTAATAGCATTTATTTCAATTGTTTCCAAAATCAAAATAAAAATTTGAAAATAAAAACGAATTAAAAAATAGTTTTAATTAATGTACAAATAAAAAAATAATTTCCTTAAAATGTTTCATATAATATGATCGGATTAAATAAGTTTAATTTTTTGTTTTTTAGTTTTTTTTTTGGTTTAATTAAAGCGCTCTACCATTCAAGAGTGTTTTAATCAAGTATTATTATTATTTTATGTCCTTTTTAATTTTTGTTTTGTTTATTTTTTTTTTTGATTGTCAGTTAATCTTTCTTTGATGATTTTTATTTTTAAAGAATTGTTCTCAATTTCCTGCTCATTTAATTTTTCATTCTCCTTTTTCTGATATGATTCTTCCTGTTTTTTTTTATTTTTTTTATTTATTTTCTGATTATTCTTTTAATTTAAAATATCTCACGTCCAGACATCTGTCACTCTAACTAGATTACAAAAATTTTTTTTTAATTGTAGATAAATTAAAATGTTCGAAACAATTAAAAATACAATAAAAATGAAAAAAAAACAACAAAAAAACAAAATAAAAATAAATAAATAAATAATTAAAAGAAAATTGCAAAACAATGACATTTTTATCGATTCCAACAAAAACACAACAAAAAAGGACATCACAAAATACAAAATAAAAAAAAATATACAAAAGTTAAGGTATAATTCAATACGAAAATGTAATTATTACTCATTCATATGAAGAATGAAATACAAAAAAAAACAAAAACAAAAAAACAAACACACACTCAGACATAACACATAACATAAAATCACATTTGATAAAAATCACATTCTACAATTAATTGTGGATTAATATGGTTGTTCACCAATGTATAGAATATATATATATATATATACTGAACAATACCATTATCATTACTATAATATATATAATTATACACATTCTTACTATTACTAAATTTTAATACATTATTAAATACATTTATATATACATAGTTATATATATATATATATTTTATAGTTATAACTTTATTTGGTAAAGAAAAGATTAAAATAAAACGGTAAAATAAAAACAGGACATAAAAATCAAAAAAAAAAAAAAGAAAAAAATAAATAAATTGAAAAAAATACAAAAAAAAAAAACATAACAAGAATTTCAATTTAACCAAGCATAAAAGATCCTGTTTTAATCCTTTAAAATTGTCGCATCACAACCAATTAGTTACTTTTCAAAATTTATCTTTTGTTTTTATTATTCTTTTTTTATTCATTATATATATACATATATATTTAATTTGTATTATTGCATATAAAAATTATATTATATATGTATACACATAGTCTTATATATTAATTTATGCAATTATATTGTATAAGCATATATTTGTATTATTTTTCATCATCATTTTGTATTTTTGCACTTAAGTACTATACAAATACTTGCATACATTTTCCTACTGTTTCTATACTCACTGTTACCATATTACTATACTACTATACACTTTAATACATACATACATAATATATTCTGATACCTTAAAGCTATTTTTTCCCTTTTGTTTTATTTATTTTTATTATTTTTATTTAAAAAAAAAAAAAAATTTTAAAATATTAAAACAATATATAGTAGAAAAAAAATAATAATAATAATAAAAATATACAAAAAACTATAAAAATAAATAAAACAAAAAAAACTAGCTACAAGGACATTGAAATTAAATAGTCAACAAGCAGTAGTAGTAGAAAAAAAAAAGGATTAAATAAAGTAGCAAATATAATAAAAAAAAAAAAAAAACAAAACAAATCAAGAATATATAAATACGCATATGTATATATACATTTTCTTATATACAAAAAATATTTTATTAAATAATTTAAACAAATATTGAAAAAAAAAAAACAAAATATAGTAACTTTAGTATATAATGGCTGCATGTCAAATGTCCCATAAATTATATAACTTCAAATGACCAAAGTCCTTGCGAATAGTTTTAAAAATGTCTTGAATGCAATAACAAATCTCATAATCTCTCACAAATATCCAAAGTCTTTTTAAAAAGTTTTCAAAGTTTTTTCAATTCAAATTTATGAATTATAAATAATTATGACGTCATTTCATGAATGAAGTGTGTTATGTCACAATTGACAAACTTTTGTCATTTCTAAAAAATTTAAGATTTATAAATTTAGCAGCTTTCTTGAATTCTACTTAAATAGGGCTAAAATGTTATTTCACATGTCTTTTTTATTCATATTTAGGAATTATAAATAATTATGACGTCATTTCATGAATGTATGGTGTTATGTCACAATTGTCACACTTTTGTAATTTCTTACACATTTAAAATTTATATATTTTGCAACTTTCCCGAATGTTACTTCAATAGGGCTAAGTTGTTGTTCCATATGAATGATAGGGTGTTGATTTAATGCATTAATGTGTTTCCACCAAGAAAGTTTAAGTGGGGAGATGCTCTAAATGATCTGTGAATGTGTATGTAAATAATAAAATCATCTTTGTTTTTAAGTCTAAGACTCATGTAAATTTTAATAATTAGGTCTTAAGTCATAGACAACATATTCCTTATATAAAATAAACAATTTTTTTTATTCCTTTTGTCATTAGGACTTTCGTCATTTAGGATATTTTTACATTGCACCAGAATAACATAAAAAAACAAAAATCATTTTCATATATTCACACACAATTATAATTTATATTATTATTTTGTATTGTTATTATGTATTTTGATTGTTTTGATGGTATTTTTGTTGTTGTTGTTTTTGTTATTTTTAAAGTTAGAAGCTTTTTTTTTGACTTTCGTTAAGTTTTTTTCTCTATTATATTTTGTTATTGTATTTTTTTTTTTTTTTTTGTTCTTGATGACTCGTATTTTTGAGTGCGTTTTTATTTATTTATTTTATTTTATTTTTATTCATCCGATGGACATTTTTTTTGTATTTTACATATGTGTATGTATATTTGTTGAGCATATACACATAAAGGATACTTTTTCATATTTATTCATAACAAATTGCATTTAATACAAATTTTGGGTATTCATAAATATAGTAAGTGACAAAAGTGTAGGATTAAAATCTGAATTTAGGATCTGAACTATAATCTAGATTTAGGACTCTATATTATCTGGGAGATAGATTATTATAGATTAGAACAATGTTACATTTTAAAAAAAATTCCAGATCCTTATGGAGAATTTTTACGTATTTAAAAACATTTAGTAACTTCCTAGATTATTTTGAAAATATTTGAGTTGAATTAAATTTATAAGCTTTGAATTAAAGTTCATTAAAGCAAAGGACCATTATTAGGGATCCTTACATTAACTTCTTAGATCGTTTTGAAAATATTTGAGTTCAATTAAATGCATAAGCTTTGAATTAAAGTTCATTAAAGTAAAGGACCATTAATAAGGATCCTTACATTAACTTCTTACATCGTTTTGAAAATATTTGAGTTCAATTAAATACATAAGCTTTGAATTAAAGTACAATAAAGTAAAGGACCATTATTAAAGATCCTTACATACTTAAAATGATTTAATAACTTCCTAGGTTATTATGAAAATATTTGAGTTCAATTAAATGCATAAGCTTTGAATTAAATTACAATAAAGTGAAGGACCAGGCATTTTTTTTAAAGGTTTAAAGTTTAAATTAACTGGATCCACTAACTATATATAGTGTTTTGTCCATTTATCTACGAAGTTAGAGTCTAGGAATCCTTTTCGGAATCCTAAGTTAATTCTAGGATATTTGCTAAAAATCAAAATAAAAGTAATTAGAATCACTTCAGATCTGATCCCTAAATTTAAAAATAATTTTGAATTATAATTAATAAACCTATATAAATAGTATTTAACATATTATGTACATCATTTTTTTTTTTTTTTTCATCCTATGCATCCTACACACATAGTGATTCAAAATTAACTCTTAAATCTAACTTTTCCTATAAAAGGACATTAATTAGTTAATGACTTAGTGCAGGTTTGATCCTGGCTATATTGCGACAAAGGTTTGTGAGATTGAAAGGTCGAGTTCAACATATAATAGCTGGTCCGTTTAGAGGAGTGCACTTTAGACCCAGATTATTAACTATGAAAGTCTCTGAATATAACACTCATTTTTTCCAATCTCATAACACCCAAACAATTCTGACGATAGTGTTAACTCTACTCTCCATAGTATATTGTTGTGAATCTATTCATAAATTAAAATTTTTTATTAAAAATTTAATTTTAAATTTTAAAATTTTTTAATTTAAATATATTTTTTAGATTTGAATTTTATTTTATTTTACTTGGAATTTTATAATTTTTTTTTATTTTATTTGAACTTTTTGTTGTCTAACATGTTTTTAGATATTTTTTTGTTAATTTATTAAATATTAAATTTTTGAAAAAGTTATATAAAGTTTTATATTATATATAATCGGATTTTTTAGAATAAAAATACCACTCCATTATATACTGAAACAAATAATATGTTTTATTAAAACAATATGAGAAAAAAAATATGAAATTAAGTCAGGGATTTCATTTATTAAAAAATATAATTTTATATTGTCCTATTAAATAATATCCTGTTTTGTCTAATAAACAAAATTATATTAATTATTTTTTATCATTTTTTTTTTGATTTTTTTTAATTATATTATGAAAATCTTTTATTCAAAAATATACTTTTTATAAAATTTATATTCTGTTTTCCTACATAAGTATCTTTTAAAAATATGTGAAAGTGACATGTTTTTAAAAATTTGTGTTTTTTTAATATACAAATAATTATTAGGAAAAATAAAAGATTTCATAAATTAAATTTATGTTTATATGTTCTGACAACTTTATATTTGTCAAAATTAATTTCAAAATAGTCTTACTTTAAGGACAACTTTCTAAGATAATTAACTAAGATGTATAGATTCCCAAGTACAAAATCATCCACTTAAGAGAGGGGAATATTTTAAAAGTTATCGGTGGCTTTGAAGAAGTTCGTACTCTAGTTTTTTTACTTTCTTAAAATTCCTTTAGAAGGAACCATCTAGTTACATTCTTTAGAATCCTAATAGCTATTACCATCCAGCTTTGTTCAACATCTTGCCTAAAATTTTCTGCTAAAAGAGGATTAGGTATATTATAGTGGCAGGGTATAGTGTGGGTTTGAATCCTGATCGAATCTTGATGCGAAGAAAGATTGTGAGAATGTTCGAGTTCTAGTTAGAACCAAATATATAATGTAAATAAATTTTTCAAACTTCTTCTACTTTCAAAACTGCACTTCAGATCCAATGGTTGGCATCACAGATCCATTTTAATCACCCAGATACATAACTTCTGATCCATTTCTGATCCATTGCTTGATTGACTTTAACTATGATTCAAAAAACACATATAAGAGTCACTTCTGTACACAAGTACAATTTAATTCATGAAAATCTCTAAATCCTTTTTACAATTATAATTATGTCCTTAAATATATATATCTGTTATATTAACATTTACATATAATTTTTAATATAAATAATAATATTTAATTAATATATTAATATTAAAAAAAATAAACTTTTTTGTGTGGTTCATGTCTTATCTAGAACCTGAAAATACAAAAAAAAACAAAAAACTTACGATATAAAACGATATTATACATTATTATCATTTCTTTCTTATCCTTAAAAACCGGAATAAAATTAAGTTTAATACAATATTATTTTATTTTATGTTATTAACTTTTAACTTATTACAAATTTCCTACAAATTTTTTATCACTTATTATTTCTGTTCATATTTTTCCTCTTCTGTTCGTGTTTTACTTTTTTTATTGTGTTTCTACAGACCTCACTTTATTCTAAGAGGAAAAGCTAAAAAAAAAAAAGAAAATGAAAAACCTAGCAACAAACTAAAAAAAAAAAAATATGTTGACAATTCTCGCAACGAAATAATAATTTTTAGTACTTCCTGTAATGTTTGTTTTCATTTCTAAAAAAAAAAAACACAAAAAAAAAGTTGAAATATCTCGGTCAGCAATTTTCTCATATTTTTCTTGTTCTTCTTATGGTTTTGTTCCATTTTTGGAATTTTTTTTTTGAACTCAGACCCATAGAAACGTAAACAAAACCAAAATATAAAAATAAAAAAATAACCTAAGAAAATATATAGAAACCACATTGTAGCTATAGGATTTAGAATATTTTCCAAAAAATAAATGTCCTTAGAAAATGCATACTTAGTTTGGTATAAGATTTGAAATAAGGAATGAGTCGTGGGTTTTCTTCTCTAATATGGAACTTTACTTTAAGTAGTCAATTCATTTGTAAGAAATATATTTTTGGAACTCTTTAATAGTTTGTAGAGTCATAATGCTTTATTGAAGCGTTCTCAAAACCAATTCATTTGTTTTCCTCTAAGGAAGGAGTGTCGGATTCCTTCTTACAAAAAAAAACCTCCCTCATTACCCATAATAGTGAGATTAACTTCGACATTGCTTGACAGTTTAATGGCTGAAGATTAGCGATGATATATTAAAGGACATCAAGGATTGAATAGGAAATCTATGAAGGATTATTATTTAAATATCGGTATTTAGAAAAATTGTTTAACTCTTCGTATATTGGTAAGATACACTCGTGCTTTCAGCCCTATCAAAAAATCACCAGGTCACTAACCCCCCAAGACAAAATTGAACTATTTTTGGGTGTAAGTTCGTTATGAATTAACCACTAGGTATAAAAATGAATTAACGCGCAAGTATACAAATGAATTAACCCCCAAAAAATGTGAACTAATCCCCAAAAATATTTTTCGAATTTTTGGGACATAGTTCACATGAATTAATCCCCAAATTCTAAAAATGAAATAAACTCCAAAAATTTTATCAAATTTATATGATAAAATTTTGAATTAATTAAAAAATATTATCGAATTGGTATTTCAAATTAATGTTCGAATAAAAATGAATTCAATAAAACGTTTAAACTGGCCAGATTATCTCATACAATGAGAGATAAAAAATCCAGCATCATATGACATATAATTCATTTCAACTATATCAGTGACAGACTAATCACTTGGGTGTCCAAAACACAGCATTTTATAATAAGTGACTCTGGGAATAAAGGTGATAAATTGAAGTTAGTCAAATCATTTCGCTTAGTCTCAAGCACCATAGGACTCCTAATACATTTTTATTGAAGCCCTATAATACATTTTGATTGAAGTGACAATTATTTCCTTTATTAATGCAAACCTATGTGATCCATTCCTAATTATCTATACAGATAAACTAGATTTCATACAACATATTTAACACACATTCACATAAAATCATAGTTCCCTCTACTTCATTATACCCCACACAAAAATTTTTCCAAATTTTTTCCAAAAAAAAGCAATAAACAGGAAGAGAAAAAAAAAAAAAAAAAAAAAGGATACCAAAATACAAAAAAAAAAAAGTATGTATTAGAAATAAAAATTGCAACAACAGGATAACAGCCAAAATGAATAGTAGAAGAGGCCAAAAAAGTTTTTTTGTAAAACAAAACAATAAAATCAAAAAAAAAAAAAAAAACTAACATTGGCTACAAAAAAATATGTATACATACATACATACAACTTTTTTCATACCTAAAACGCAAACAAACAAACCGTATATTAAAAAAAAAATATATAAAAAATATTTGAAAAAAAAAAACGGATTAAAAAAAAAAATTGCAAATGAACAGTTCATGTTTTTATTGTGTCCAGTTTAATAAAAAAAAAAAATATCAAATAAAATAATAAAAACTTTTTTTCTAGACTTTTCAATTATTTTTCTTTTTTTTTTTTTTGTAGATTAAAAAAAAGAAAAACAAAGAAAAAAAAAACATAAAAACTGAATAGAATAGCAAATCTCTTAAATTGCATAAAACTAAAGAGTGTACACCACTTAAATGAAATGAATGAAAATTTGAAAAAAAAACACACTTAAAAAATATGTATGTATGTATGTACTATGTATATATCAGTATTCATACATATGTTAAAAGATTATTATACTTTTTTTTAATTCATATGTAATCATAAATCCTTGCTCTTAGCTTTTTATATAATATATATCTGTCTCTTCAGCTACTTTTCGAAAATCCCGTTATAAAATATCTTATAAATTGAAAATATACATATACAGTGAAAGCTCTCATAAACAGACACTCACGGTTCTAAAATTTTCGTCCGCTTATGGAAACTGTCCGGTTAATAGATAAAAAAATTTTTTATAACTTTTCTTTAATTTTTTATTAATTTTTTTAAAAACGTTTTTTCAAGGGTAAAATTATAATGGTAAAGAAACATAAAAACTAAATATTAAGAGAAAATAAAAATTACTACAAAAAACTAAAAAAAAATTCAATAAATTCAATACAGATTAACATTATCTGTATAAATTACATGCTACTTCCATTCCAGAGTTTAAGAATTAGTAGTCTTTTAAAAAAAATTTAAAAACTTTGACTGCCATATTTTTTCCTAGTCAATTTTTCAAACATTATTTTTGAAATTTGTTTTTAAGTTTTTTATAAACTGGAATGCTGTAAGATCCTCTTTAAATGTTTTAGATTTTTTTAAACTATCAATACTTTTTAAGACTTTATTGTAGGTTTTAACTGGTAAACTTTACCTAAAACGTATGCGTTATAAACCTAATAAACCTTATACGTATTATTTTAAAAAAATGGAAAAATTTTTGATTCTTAAGAGAGCGAGTTTGCATTCTTATTAATAATACATACTAATACTATCTCTTCTTTGCTCAGAACTTTTTGAAAAATAAGCAATAAAAAGTACCTCTATGTATTAGGCTTACATAACATTATTCAAATCCAATTATGCATGTATTAGATTCTAATAATTGTAATTCTAAAAATTAGAATGCATACCTATAAAAAAATATAATATATTATAACAGTAAATTATAATACAAAATTACATCCAACACCATATTGGGAGATTTTTTTAAAATTTAACGAATGATTTAAGTGTCCGCGTCCGGTTATTAGAGTGTCCGGTTAAAAGAATGTGTTTTGTATGAAAAATTTAAAAAAAGAATTGGTTTTGAAAAAAACTGTCCGTCTTAAAGAGATGTCCGTATATAAGAACGTCCGGCTAAGAGAACTTTGACTGTATATGTTAATATATATATATATATGTATTACATTCTAGCATATAAAAATATGAGATATGAAAATGTCCTAAAGGTGAACACTTTAGTTTTTTTTTTCTTTAAATTAAAATAATTTTTTTTTTTTTTTTTGTAATTCAAGATACTTTTACTTTCTCCCTCTCTCTTTCTCTCTTTGTTTCCTTTTTTTTTGTAAGTTTTCTACACCATTTTGTTTATATGCAAAATATTACAATTACCATAGTTAGTAAGGAATACTGTATCTGCAATATAATAATAAAACATAACAAGATTCTTGAAAATATTTTATATTTATGTACATACATATATTATGAATTTATATATATGTATGCATGTGTATGTGCATGTATACAAGGTAGTTTTAAGTTTTTAATCTGAAAATAAAACAAAATAATAATTTGTAAACAGATCTTTTTAGTACTTCATATCCACTTGAAACAATTCATTTGAATTTTTTTTTTGTTGTTGTTTTTTTTTTTTTAATATTTTTTAACCTGACCTAAATGCAATTTTTAACGTTTCTAAGTTGTTTGTTGTTGTTGCTTTTTTTTTGTAGATTTTAATATTCAGGTGAATATCAGTTGTTTTGTAGTATGTTGCTTTTGTTTTTGATGATGTTAATTTTTATTGTAGTTGTTGAGATATATATGTTGTTATTAAAACTACTTTGAGATTTTGTTTTTTTGTTTTTTTTTTTTTTAAATAATAAAACAAGTAAATGGAAAATTTAAGGGGTTTTAAAAGAAGCATATTTCCTAAATTTTAACCAAAGTTTATGTTGAAAAATGTTGTTGAAAAATAAATTTCTTAGAACTTTTTGTGGAATTTTTAATATTTAAGATAAATTTGTAAATATCAAGAGTTAATCCTAGAATTCTATATATTACCCATACGCTAAACCTCCTCTCACATCTCGATCCTCGAAATCACAATGCATTTTGAATTGATCCCGATCTTTGACACCAAAGTGTTTAATTTTTAGCTCCTTCTTTAAGCTCCATCCTTAAGTTTGATTTAAAAAAGGGATGTTTAAAGTTGTGGGACGGTTTTATTGTATTAAAACCAAACATTAGCCATAGAAACTATCCCCAGCTTCAATGAGTGTGGCTTTCAAAGATATCACCTTCTCTTATTATGATTAAAAAATGAAGAGATATTTTTTTCAAGTTTTAAGGAAATCTTTTATTACTAAGAATAGTTATAAGGGAGTGTGTTTAAATATAATATTAGCGCTTTGCCTTATGTATTTTACTTGAAAAATTTTCGGACAGGTCTACAAGTTGCAGGTATTAAAAAATAGTATATTTTAATTTTTTTAATCCCTTACAGCCTAAATGCGACTCATAATTTCAATTTCTCATAATTATTTCTAAGAATCTAACTCCTCTCAAAATTTCGAGTTTCCGGCTTAAATCATTTGAAAAATTAGGGATGAAAAATCTTGCAAAAAATTGAGTTTAGTTTAACGGTAAATTAAAATACTGTATAGAGCAACGCCATCTATTTATAGGTCCTTTTTGTATTAATTTATTTGATAATAAGTTTCAAAGCAGGACGTGTCATTTAAAATTTCCAAATTGAAGATATATACATGTCTTATAGAACTTGTGATATACCAAGTTAAAAATAGGACTTTTTCAGACCTTTGCGACTGTACATAACTCCGAAGTGTCAAATCGGGCTTTAGAAAACAAATGCTCCATTAAAAGTAATTTTTAATACCTAATCGTAATTAAAACTTCATTATCTTATTTTTAAGGGTGTAAAACTTTTGTGCTAGACAGACAGACGGACGGACAGACAAATGTCCAAATTGACAAAGTAAAATATTCTACAATTTGAATATACTTAAAAAATAAAACAGAATATTTTATATATATATATATGTTTCAACATTATTATGATGAATAAATATAATATGTATACAATGTATAAAATTAGTTTTACCTTGTAATACTCCTTTTATTCTAATTTATCCATCATCCATCACAAGGGTCCCACCCATCATTCTTAGTTAGAAAAAAAAAAAATACATTTAGAGAAAAAATGTTGATTGTAGATTAGAATGAAAATTTTGGACATGCAGTAGAACAGATATCATATTATTCAGATTATATGATAGGATTAAACAGTTATTATCCCTCCTGGCATTGCCATTCAGCGTCCCTTTTTAAAATGCTAAAGTTAATTAATTAAAAAATGAAAAACTACAAAATTGTTTACTTTAAAATTTTTATTTGATTATTTATCAAAAAAATACAAAAAAAGTCTCAAAGTTTTCAACATTTTAAAAAAAAAGTTTAGACTCTTGACTTACATTGTATAATAAAATTTTTATTAAAAGTCTACTTTAAAATTCAAAAAAAAAAAAAAGGAAATTCACTTTGAAAACTTTTTTTTTTTTTATTTACAAGCAATTAAAAAAAAAAAAAACCCTAAGCAAATCAAAATTGATTTTAAGTTTTTGAAAAAAGTCATATTTTTTATCTAAATTTGTAACATATAACGAATTGTAAATATTCGCGAAATTTAAATTGTAACTATCTTTGAGATTCAAATTAAAGTGTAGGTACTTATATACGAGTATGTACTGATAAAAGTTATTTGATCAGTTAAAACATTTTGAAATTTTTTTGGAGAAAAATCAAATCAATGACAATTTTTAACTGACAAGGACGAAAGTATTAACAACTAAATAAAATAAATTATACAGTTAACATTGATTGCTTTCAAAATATTTAACTTTAGAAATTTTTTTTGAAAATAAAATGGAAATTATTATTTTTACAAAAAATTTCAAAATATCCTTGAAATTCCTAATAAAATAAAAAAAAAAAATCAACTTAATAAAATTTAAGCTTAAATTATATGTCATAATTTTTTATATCCTTTTTTTTTTTTGAAAAAATGCATTAAACCTTAAATCCATATTCAAGGAATAAACCTAATAACCCTGTCATAAAATTTCTATCGTTTTGTGTTTTTTTTGGTTTTTTGTTTTTTTTTGTGTCCCCATTAGATTTAAGGTACAATCGCTATTGCTGCATAATCTTGTATATACATATACATATATATAATAGGTACTCAAAAATTATATAACAATTTTTGAGTTCAATTCAGAGTTTCTTAATATTAATATACAATTTATATATTTTACAAGAATCCAGGATTTTCTTATATATAATATATATATATATATATCTTTATTCTTATATTCTATATATTCTATATACTCTTTTTATATACCTTACAATCCACATATTCATTAGATTAATTTTCGTAGAATATATATATATGGAATGCAATTTTTTCTTAAATCTCAGTTAATAAACTTTAAAATTTAACTTATTCACGTTCAATAGTTATTCCTTATTTTTTTTTTTTGAAAAATTTTTTTATTTTTTAGCATATTTTCAAAGAAATTTGAAAAAATTAGTTCATATAGTTTCGTTCTGTCCGTCCGTTCCCAAGGTGCGAAAAAGCCTTACATTTAAATTGTTATTACAAAAGACTTGAAATGTATATTTTCAATCTAGTAACGGTAAAAGATTACAGCTTTTATAAGCTTTATAAATATAGTATAAAATATTTATCAGTAGTACCAGGCAGGAGTAAATATTGCCTAATATAATAATCGGGGCTTTTGGACTTTTAACATTAAATTAGTTTTATACACACTATATTTTTAATTAGATGTGATCCGACTGAGGTTTGAACCCGAGACCCGTCAATTGAAAGATGTCCTAACCACTACGCTACCGCTCAGATGTAAATATATATAAAAGGTAAAATTAATATAAAGGTTTGTCATACAGTACTGTTGTTTAGTTTATTGATATTCGAAATCCAATTTATATAAAATTTTCGACCTACTATATCTTCCAAACGGCTTAAGTTAGAAACTTGAAATTTTAAGAGAAGTTAGGTCCCTTAGAAATTAGTATAAGTCGTTTAAGAAAATTTATTTAAGACGTCCATTGTCCAGAAGTTAGTAAGAGGACTAAAATTGAAGTTTTAATAATATTTGAATAATTGTCCTTTTGAAAATGCGCTTCTTCAAAAACCCTTGATTTCCATTCCTTATTCTTTTTTTTAAATTGTATCATGCTACTTCATTGCTGCTACATTTTCAAAAATAGCTTTACAAAAACAACAAAAAAAAAGCAAAAATAACGGGAACCATAAAAAACAGTTAAAAAAAAAAAATTCATATGAAAAACATATCATTATGCACGTTCATCACATTAACATTAACTTTAACCACTATATACCGTTCATTCGTCGAAATATCACAGGTACATCACAGGTACTCAAACAAAAAAAAAAATAACAGAATAAAAAAAATAGTAAAGGGAAGCAAAAATTACAGTTAAATGTTTATAAAAAAAAAAAAAAAAAAAAAAGAGAAAAAAAATTATAAAGTACCAATTTCTGTTATCTCATGGTGGAAAAAGAGTAAAAGAAAAATGTCATTACACAAAAAAAAATTCATTAGAAGTAATATATATTGTCTTGCATCTCTTTTACACTCTTGTACTTTCTAAATTTGGCACACAAATTCGTCCTTTCTTCATTTTCTTTATGTATATGACGTTTATAACAAAAATATCGTTTGTTTGCAAGGAATTTACAATGAGTACATATAGAGTTTCTACTACTGATAAAGAAAATCAAAAAGGTGAGATCAGGAAAATCCGTTAAAAAAAAAGAAAACAAAGCAAAATAACGGTTTCATGAAAATTATCTAAAATTTTTTACCGTTTTGTTTTTTTAAATATTATTCTACATACTTTAAAATTATAGCAATAGTTTAATAAAACAAATTATCATATATAATATTTTTTTTATAAATTCATATAACCTACATACTCTATTTTTAAGTGGGGCTCAATACATTTTAGGATTTCCTAACAGTTAGGTAGGATATTCACGTTTTAGTGTTTTAGTATTTCAAACAAGTGTTCACTTTTTAAAATAACAGTAAACGGT
This sequence comes from Dolichopus griseipennis, assembly GCA_963082915.1. Classification (NCBI taxonomy): domain Eukaryota; kingdom Metazoa; phylum Arthropoda; class Insecta; order Diptera; family Dolichopodidae; genus Dolichopus; species Dolichopus griseipennis. The sequence goes on along the minus strand of OY720445.1, from coordinate 25,955,409 downwards.
TTATTTGATTAAAATTCTCAAATTTTTTGTATTTGACAGCTATATAGTTAAAATAACAGTAAATGGTTTTGTTTACCGTTTTAAATGACATTTAACCGTGTTCATACTTAGGTATTTGACAACTGTTTATAAAATAGTAAATTAGAGGTCTCCTCACTAAAATACAAATAGGCTCAAAGTATTTTCATAATACCGTTAATTTTTCTTAAAAAAACCGAATAATTAAAAAAAACCGTTATTCTATCTTAATTCGTTTCATACAAGAAAAGCAATATTAGAAAACTTTCCTAGAAAATACCGTTACATAAAAATAACTGTATTTTTAACCCATACAATTATTATTACCGTTATGTTTATTTATTTTATAAAAAAAAATAACCAAAAAACATTTCCATGAATTTTCCATGAAAATTAAATATATTTTCTTGTATTTTAAATGTTAAAAACAAGATAAGAACATTTTAAAGAAAGAGAAAGGTATATAAAATTGAAAGGATTTTTTTGTAAATTTATTTTATTTTTTTATTTTTGTACTTTTGACCTGCCACGAGTCTTTTAAATTTCTCTTGTATCCTATTGACTTAAATATACCTACGCACACACATATACAAATTCACACAAATTGGATTTTAAAAGAAAATAACAAAAACCAAAATTGAACACAAGAACAACATGTATAAATACCGATCTCAAAACTCGAACAATATATAACAGAAATTTCGAAATAAACCCATTAACACACCATTCCTGTTATTTCACTTATTTCTGTTTTTTTTTTTTTTTTTAAATGAAATTCTGAATTTTTCAAAAAAAAAAAAAAATGGTTAGAAAAATATTTAGAAGATGCGATGCGAGTTTCTGGAATTTTTTTATTAAAAACATTTTTATTCACCGTTATCTTTTAATTTCAAAATAACAATATAAGTATCTAGGAAATATTATATTAACAATCAAAATGATGCTGCTTACAAGTATAAATATGTTTTGAACACACTTCTATGTAAAAGTATGGAAATTCAAAACCGTATAACGGAAGCGTGTATCAAATTTTAGGCTTTTCCAAAGAAATATATTTAAATATTTTCTAAAAATATATGTACTTATTGTTTATGTATGAAATTCCTTGAAATTTCAAATAATTCCTTTATTTAATATCCTTGCTTATATATATATATATACATATATAGGATATAAAATATATATATATATACAAGTATTTGAATTTAGAAGTTAACAAAATAACAACAACAAATCAATAAACTAGAATAAATTGGAAAAAATAAAATTGGAGATGGGAAGTAATTTTTAAAATGCGAAAAATTTCGTAATAATGAAATTTTTGTATATTTGTTTTGTTTTTTTTTTTTTTTTTTTATTGTTTTCTACACTTCTGTTTATAATAAATTATCTGAACGCGACTATTTTATACAACCATTTTACCATGTATATAAATGTATAATAAAACAAAATAAGAAAAGATGAAACACGTGGCACCTACTTAAATTTTAAAACTTTATTTGTTATTTTTTTTTTTTTGTTGTTGTTTTTGTATGCAGTTATAATAAAATTATTTTAAATTTACAGTGTTGGACAAAAACAAAATTGTAAAAGAATATAATGTATTTATTACAATATATTATGTAAATATATGTGTTAGTAATTTTGTATTACTGAAAATTCTTTGAAATGATTTGGATTAACATTTAATTTCGAAATTAAAACAAATTCTAAGTTTTTTCCCAGAGTATGTTAAATCACTTTGTCCTGTAATTGAACTTTTACACTTCGACTATATAACATCTTTATGTGTAATTCTTGAATAAAGGGAAATCAAAGTGAAATTGATTGATTTTCGAAAAACATCAGAAAAGGAATAAAAAATATTCGAACAAAACATTTTTCGAACTGGACTTTTTTAACAACATAGTGAATCGGTTTTTCAATGCGCTTACTTCATTAACTTGCTTGATTCATTAACACTTTCCAAATTAGAACATTTTTCATCATTTCGAAGATTGAGCACCTAAAAAAAATCTATTTATATATTGGAAGAAATAGAAAACAATCGAAAAGACCTTTTCGAGCGGACTTCTTTACAACTTGTTGAATAATATTTTTAAAAATAAATTATGTTTCGAATGCATTTAGTACAGTTTATCAACACGCTTATTTCTTTTAAATAACAAAAATTTTAAATATTTTTTGTCATTTCGAACATTTACAACCAAAGGGAAAGTATATAATATATATAAATTTTCGAAGAAATACAAAATATTCAAAAACATCTTTTTAAAATAGAACTTCAATTTAGTAAATGAAAACAAATATATATTTCGGCTACACCTTGTACAGTCACTTTTCATGACACTTTTCTTACTTGAATAACGGCAAATTTAAACATTTTTTATCATTTCGAACAATCAACATCTAACGAATCTTTATATACAACTCAGGGAGAATTAGAAAATATCAAAAGATTCATGTACAAACATATTCTAAGAAATAAGTTCTATTCGAAATCTTAGTATAACAGTAAACTTCAAAGCAAAAAAAATTCTACAACTAAAATTTTGTCCAACACTGTACCATAATAACTTATAACAAAAATACTATTAAATAACAAATAACATAAACAAACAAACAAACAAATAAATAAAAAAAAAAAAACAAATTATAATTTAGAATTATTTTTTTTTACAAAAAAATTGAGATCGTGAGTCAAAAAGTTTTTTGATCGCGATTTTTAATAGGTACCATCTTTTTTTAATATTGTTTGGTTTTTTGTTGTTTTTTTTTTGAATATTTTACATTTGCTAAAAATAATATTTATAATATTTATTTTGGTATTGGTTTTTTTTTATTTTCCTCCAATTTTAAATTACTAACAGTTAGTTTTCCTTTTTTTATTGTTATATTACCACCCCATCCCACCCCACCCTCCAGTCCTTATTAAATTATTTATAGGTGGTATTCAATATAATTTAAACAGGAGGGCACTAAAGTATAAAATGAAAATTCAAAAAAAAACTTATTTAAAAACTCGTGAGTATTCTGATCGTGATTAGATTAGTTTTTATGTTTGTTGTTTTTTGTTTTTTTTTTTTTACCTGGGTCCAGAGTCCAGACATTTTTAAAACAAGAGAAATGAAAAGTACAAAAACAAATAAAGGAGGGGAAAAAAAGGAAAATGAAAATCAGAAAAATAAAAAAATTATAATTAATCCCTTGTTGGAAAGCCATTAAAAAGTATTTTTCCTTTTTTGTTCCATTCATTTGTTTTTTTAGTTTTTTCATTTTGTTTTTGTTTTTTTTTGTTTTTTTTTTTTGATTTTTTGTTTGTAAATTTTCAAATCATTAAAATTAATTCGAAATAATTTCTGGGATAATTTTCCGCCATTATAACATTTTTTTTTTTTGTTTTTATTTTTTAAGTTTTTAGATGTTTTTCTTTTGTATTTTTTTTGGACGTGATTTTAAGGAGTAATTCGGAAAATATTGTTTTTATTTTTCCAATTTCCATTTGTTTTAAAAATAAAAGAAACAATTTTTAAAGATTGACTTTTGTTTGTTGCTTTAAGAGTTAAAATACAAAAATTTATATTTTATAATTCAAATAGGTCAAAAAGTCATGAATCATTTTAAATGAGATATTCAAAGTTAATAGCTATTGGCATTTTCCATCAAGTTTATTTGAACTGGGAAGTTAAGAAGGAGATCTGTTTGCTTTGTTTTGTTGATTGAACAGTTTAAACTTTGAAGAACAAAGGTTTTGATAGGAAAATATTCAATTCATACCTTTACTTAATTGAGTTTTTCATTTTTTTTTGGAAAATTGATAAGTGATAAGTCATTAGTATTAAAATTTTGTAAAATTTTTCAAAAGCTGCTAAGAATAAACATTTTTCTTAATCCTGGGCTCTATTTGGTGATTCCTTTTATCACTAATCAAAAAAATCAAACTTGAGAAGTCCTTGTTGCATCAAAGTTATAATTTATAATAATTCAATTGAATTTTCAATAAGTGATAAGTTATTGGGGCAATAGGCCTCTGCTCTTATTGCGTATTGAGAAAAGCTGCTAAGAATAAACATTTTTCTTAATCTTGGGCATTATTTGGTGATTCCTTTTATCACTAATCAAAAAAATCAAACTTGAGAAGTCCTTGTTGCATCCAAGTTATAATTTATAATAATTCAATAGAATTTTCAATAAGTGATAAGTTATTGGGGCAAAAGGCCTCTGCTCTTATTATAATCAAACTTTTGATATTGTGAATCAATTGTCTTTAGAACTGAAGTAGTAAAAAAAATAGTATTAGACATTTGATTAATAGAAATAAACGAAGATGGGTTGAGAAAAATTATCGAAAGATGGTATTCAGAAGTGAGGGAAATCTTAAGGATATCTCCAATTTATTTATATCTGTTTTTTTTTTTTAAACGAGGGATAATCTGGAAAGTATTGAAATCATCCATTGAAGTTGTACGCAGATTCATTGTGTATCGCACACTATACACTCTAGCACACTAAAACCATGTCCACTGAAGTCCAACTTTAATTTACAGTTTCGGTTAGAGGTCTTGAAATTAAATTTTCCTGAGAATTAGGAAAAGTAAATCAAGGAATTTGAAGTGGTGATGATTGACAATAGATTTTTTAGTATATAAATGGAAAAAATTTGGGGACGCGGTATTTTATAGAAAAAGATGTTAAAGTTCTTGTTAAATTTAACGACACACAAATTACCAACCTTAAGGAACCCATGTAATGGAATATAATTCCATATAATCTCAATGCACACATAACCAACAAATTTCCATAAACCGTGTTACACCCCAAAAATCATCAATATTAAATTAATTGTGGGTGGATTATCAAAAAAATATAAAGAGCTTCAGGTGATGTACGAATCTTAAAACAAGAAGTACCCACATTACACCACATTAAATTACAAATTAATACCTTGTATATATAGGTTGAATAACCTTCGAAATTAATTGTTTCGCAATATTTCCATTTTTGTGAAAATTAAAACCATTAAATTATGAAACCTCCCGTATTAAATATTCTGTTAAGAAGGTCATTAGCTACCCTAAAAATATTTAATGAATTTATGAATTCATTATAAAATCAACCATAGGTATTATATAGAAATTATTCCTTAATTGCCTAATGGTAAATCAAACTCTGTTATTTAATATTTAAATTTTATATCCTTCAACTTCTGTTATTTTTAACATATTTTAAAAAAAAAAATTTTTAACATTTATTTGATCTAATTGCATTTTACAAATAAAGGCGTGGGTGAGTGTGTGATTACTCAATTACGCAATAAATGAAAATTTTTCAAAAAAAAAAAAAAAAAAATCAATTTTCATTTATAAGTTTTTTAACATTGAAAAAAAAATGTATACAGTGTCAGTTTTTCATATTTTTCATATTCCACTTTTTTAAATTAAAAAAAAATAAATTTATTTAGAAATATAAAATTTTCATTTTTATTATACATACACATATATTTATAGGAAATATATATTTAAATTTATATACATATATATACACATACAATTTTTGTGACCTTTAATTTTTCCCGAATTAAATTAGTGTGTGCGGTTTTAGTATTATTAGAAATTCAAAAAAGATTGAAAAATTTTTTTCAAAAAATAAATTTTCTAACTGTTTCTCATGTCAAAATTTTAATAAAAAGTCATAGTCACATACATGCATATACATTTACGTACATACAAATGTAAACATAAATTTTTTAAAAAGAAGAAAAATTCCTGTTTATTTTTACCAGAAAATCCATTTATTATCCTTTTAAATAGAAAAATATAAGAAAAAAAAATTAAACAAGGATAATAAATAATATATACATATATTTATAATATGTTTAAAAAATTTTGTAAATAAATAAAAAAAAATGAATTGTAAAAAAAAAACAAAAGTTAAAAAATAGAAAAATAAGAAACTTGACATTTTAACAGTGTAAAAAATCAAACGGTTGACTGCTTAAACAAGGATATGACTTAACTTGATAAATTTTTTTTTTCCATACTATGCAATTTTTTTCATTTTAAATATGTTTTTTTTTGTTTTTTTTTTGAAAAACTAAACACACATACACATATACTAATATCCTGACAAATAAAAAAATAAAATATAAACCACAAAATCTTTATATATTAAGTAGTACTGAAAAATTGTATTTAAATATATTTAATATATGAAAGTGGTTAAAATGTAAATAAGATGGAAAAATAAAATGAATATGCATACTTATTTATATATAAATACTATATATATATATAGATTGTTTGAATATATATGTTAGTGTATATATATATATAATATGTTACATTCAAATTGCTACTTATCTACTTAAAACTGAAAGAAAAAAAATATATATAAGTAAAGATTATTTATTATTGTAGCAACAGAACAACAGAACAAAAACAACAACTACAACTTTACAATATAAAAATTGTAGTATGGTACATAATATTATAATATTTTATTTTTTTTTTTATTTTTCATATTTTTCTTCTTCATTTCCTTAAGTTATATAGACACATAGGTGACATGTCACAGCTCCCTTTTCCCTTAAGCACTTATGACACTTTTGATGTAAAATAACACAAAGGGACATAAGTCCCTTAAAAAAAATTTCATAAGTCCTTTAAGTCCCACATTCAAAAGTGTCATAACTCCCTTTATGATTTATGCCTTATAATTTCACAAATCGAAACTTTTATTATATATTTCTACATTGGGCTGGTCGCTGGTCGGTTTCAAAATCAAAGTTGTTCTTTTTTCCAGAGTGCTGTCTATATGCATATCCAGAGTGCTAAATTCTATATTAGAAAGTATGTTAAGTTAATTAAAAAATCAAAGTTGATCCTTTTTCCAAAATATTTATGAATTCAATTTGTGCGAAACTTTGGTTATTTAATCTATTTTTGTTTAAAAAAATTAAATCAATTTAGTAAATAAAATTATAGTAAAATTAATATTTCTTTTAATTATTTAAACTAGCCCAATTTTCGTCAAAATCCCTATATTTATGAAAAAGGGAATATATTATCCCCAAAATTCTGGACCGTTTGGTTAAAGTCCTGGAAAAGATTGCATATCGTCATGCATCAATGTAACAACTTTTTTCGTCATAATACTCTTTAAGGGACTTATGGCACTTAACAAAATATTTAAGTGTGTCAAACTCCCTTAGGGACTTATGACAAAAGGAGCTGGTACATGTCACCATACAAATACATATTAGATATATGAATTTGTGTTAGATGTCTGGAACTACAACAAATACTACAACTTCATGAACATGATCATTATGATTTTTTTTTTTTTCTTATGTACTTGTGTATTCCCTCCTACGTCTTGTACTTCATTTTTTTTTTTTTTTTGTTTGTATTTTTTTAGAAAATGCATCAAGCATAAATCATTTATCAAGAATTCAAGAATGACGAATGAATTTATAAGTTTTTTGGTTTTGTATTTTTTGCTTCTTGGGTGATGCTGTATTTGGTTTTTTTTATTTTAACCCATTGGCAGCTGAAAGTGATTTTTAAAGTTGGCGTTTGTTTTTTAATTATTTTTAAGATTGAAGGAATGTTTTAATATTAGTTTTAGAATTAAAAAATTGGAGTTTGGGTGTTTTGATTTTCTGGGATTAATGAAATGCTTCTGCAGCAGTCAGTCTTTTGTTAGAGATCCTTTTGCGCATGTCAAAATGAAACATATGTGTACTGTTGCATCTCTTAAAGTTTAATCGAAACAATTTAACGAATCTTTAATATTTTAAGGTATTGCAATGAAATGTGGAGTTTATTGAATCAATAACTAATTGAATCAGTTATTAATCACTTATCACTAATCACTAATCACTTATCACTAATCAAATAATCATTTTTTTTGAAACAAAATTTTTTTATAAACCATATAGAGTATAATTAATTTAATAAAATGTTAATTACTTTAAATTATTCACTTATCAAAAAAACTGACTTTTTGATTATTTGATAATAAGTATGATGATAATTTGATTGGTGAAAATAGGACTGAGGAATAGCATAAGTATAATAACTTAGTTGGTTTATTTTAAATTGAGTTCTACAAGGAATCTACCTTGTGATTGATGCAAATAGGACCCATGAATATCATAAGTTTAATAACCTTAGTTAGTTTCTTTTTAACT